>CM022302.1:543282434-543882434 GCA_011799875.1 Thinopyrum elongatum
GATGAGAATTGGATAGTACGGCTCTGGGATTGCTTTCTCGCAGGGAGTCGAGGAAAGGATCTAGGTCGAGGTTGATGATATTACTACTACTTACTTTAATTATGTTATCTGCTCTCTCCTGATGCTGGCAAGACTGTCGAAAGATTGTTGAAGATGCTATCTTCGATAGACTAGGGCTTTCCCCCTTACTCTGGCATTTCTGCAGCCCAGTCCACATATACAGCCATTCCTTGACAATGATGCATATGTAGTGTAGATCCTTGCTTGCTGAGTACTTCGGATGAGGTACTCACGTTTGCTTTATTTCTTTTTCCCCCATTTCCCTTTGATGCCACCAGACGACGGAGCCCCTGAGCCAGAAGCCCCAGCCGACGGACAGTACTACTATCCGCCTGGCGAGATACTATACTACGAGGAGCCGTTCGACGACCAGGAGTAGGATCGGAGGGTCCAGGGCAGGAGGCCTAGCCTTTGATCGTAGTTTTTATTTTTACCCGCCTTGGAAGGCTTATCTCTTCTCTGTAATATATCTGTACTCAGATATCTAATGCTTCCGCTGACGCTTGTATGCCATCGAGCTTGTATTCAGAGCCCTCGAGGGCCTGGCTTGTAATATTAAGCTTGTATGACTTTATTTTATGTTTTAGAGTGGGTTGTGATATCTCTCAAGTGAGTCCTTAGGCTTGATCGTGCGCATTTGCGGTTATGATTAGTGCACGATTAACCGGGGTGTCACAGCAGCCCTACCTATAGCTCAGCAGAGAGGTCCCCGCCGGTCTACTCCTAAGCGCTCAGGGGTCTTGGGCCATCGCCCTATGCACTCCGGGGTCGTTGCGAGCAGGGTGGATACCCAGCACGTCATGAATGGCCGGCACGATCCGACCGGTGCCGCACTACTGAACTGGACGTCTGACAGAGCTTTCGGATGAGCTACGATGCAGAGTGCCCATAAATTCCCACGTGATGGTTAAGCTATCAGGCCGTAGGCCTGCACGGATCAGATATCCAAATCATTAGAGGACTAGGGGTTGCGGGGGTAAAGATCAGAGACTCAACGATCGATGTGACCCACATCACCCCGTTCTCAAGGACTTGCGCAAGGGCTAAGAATGCACAGCCGCGCCTCGTATTTATCTCACGGGTAACCTCCATCATTGCGGGGTACCCTCAGGGGCGACCCGCTTTCCAAGTATCAGTTGTAAAGTCCAAGTATCCGTGGTCCATAACAACATAGGAATCCGGAGGTATCACCCTCGCTGGATTCCTACTCGATGTATCTGTCAAGGTGAACTCGGAGGAATCACCCTCGATGGGTTCACACTTGAGGGGTTGCACGACAGCGTCGTTATCAGGAGTGATGAACGAGGGAATCACCCTCGATGACCGCAAACCGATGAAACTAACCTACAAGGTTAAAATCAGAAGTGCTGACGAGGTATCACCCTCGGCACTCGATAGTAACCCAGTAGTGTCGTACAACTAAGGGGGTGATGTGCGGTATCGGGGCTGCTGTCTTCGATCCCATTTATCGGGTCTTCTGAAATCTAGCGGGGCAGTGGGGTCAAAGGGGGTCTCTGATGGGTCACTAACTAGCCTATACTAAGCAGTTTGGATATCAGGCAGGGTATCAACAGTAGTTATAAAAACAGGCTATGCAACAGAATAGGAGCAATCAAATATAGTAACAAAATCTAATGCAAGCATGAGAAAATAGAATAGGCGATATCGGGATGATCAAAGGGGGGGCTGCCTGGTTGTTGCAGACAAAAAGTGGATCTTCTACGGTGAGGTAGTCATCCACCGGATCATCAGCGCTCTCGCAGTCTATTCGGGGAGGAAGGGGGGAGGAAACAGATAAATACAAGGCAGACAAAGTAACTTAGAGCAGGCTACTCTAACGTGCAGTGCAGGGGTGCCTAAAAAATGTCTAAGTCATATTAGTTATTTAGGATTTAAGTTGGATTTTTAACGGTGTATATGCGCTATCACCTAATGGAAACGGGCAAAAGTTACAGGTTCCCTCCGTAGGAGGGCCCCGTCACCACAAACAGATGGCACGGTCAGCTTGTCTCGTCGTTCTGATCAACTTCATGTACAAAGTTTTTCGATCCGAACTACGGTTTATTTTCTACGATTTTCTGAAGTTTTAATAATTTTCTGGAATTCCTGGAATTAAATTAATTTGAAAAAAAAAAAACAGGGCAGAAAAGGCTAGGTGGCACCCGGTGCACTGCACCCAGTGTGCACCAGAGACTAGTCAAAGGGCCCAGGGTACAGGTTGACTAGTCAAAGGGCCCAGGGTCCCACATGTCATAGACTGGGCAATGCCCAGTCAGCATATTGACTAGTCAACTGGGTCTAGTGAGACCCAATTGACAGCGACTGTTTAATTTAAACGTGTTTAATAATCTAACCAGATAATTAGTGAGGTGGGGCCCCGGTTGTAAATGACCCAGTTTGATAATAGGTTAGTTAAATTAAACCTAATGCTACAGTACCAGGGGCCCACGTGTCAGTGGGGTTAGGGGAGATTAGGCCCTAATGGCCTGACAGGTGGGTTACGCGGGCGTTTTATAGTGCCGGCGCGCGCCGGCGAGCACAGAGGAGGCGGCGAGGGGGTGGGAGGCCAGCGGGATTTGCCGTCCGGCGTCCAAATCACGCACGGAGGGTGGCGTTCGGAAGCAACACACTGAGCCGATCCAACGATGCTACGGGCACGGGCTGAGGCGGCCTATAGCAACGACGGCGACGACAGAGCGACGCGAAGTCTGGGCAGAGGGCGGGGGGGCAGCGACAGAGGCCCCGGGGAAAGATCTAACGGCATGAGCGGCCGCAGCGAAGTGACCTGAGCACGCTTCCGTGCTCGGGCGAAGCACCGAACATTGGCTACGGTCGGCGGGGAGCTACGCGCGGGGAACCGAGCTCGGGTTGATGATGCTAACGTGGTACGGGGCACGGCGAGCTATGAGAGGGGGGAGGAGGAAGTGGGGGCTCACTGCGTTGCAGAGGAAGGCCCGGGGGACGGCTCGGAGGTGGCCGGAGATGACCGAACGGCGGCGGCCGTGGCAGACGTCGTCGGGGAAGAAGAAGAGCTCGAGGGCGTCACTGGTGCTTCCCGGGGTGAATTAGGGGCGGAGGGGAAGTAGTCGACGTCGGGGAGGCGTTCGGGCACGTGGAGAGCGGCGAGCGAGGGAAGGCGGTGGCCAGTGTAATGTGGAGGCAAGTGGCGACGGACGGGGCGGTTCACGCTGCGGGGGAGAGAGAGAGGCGAGCGGGGGAGGGGATTGGTGGCTAGGGTTTCCAGGGGAGCGAGGGGAGGCGCTAATCCCCTCGGGGCAACGTGGAATGCCCGACGCACGGCCAATCGCGGATTATGGGCGGCGTTTGTGTGGCGACGACACGGGGTATGGGATGACTGTAGCAGGTGAGTTGGGCCAGCTCTGGGCCTCGAAAGGTAAGTGGCCTCCTGCCTTTTTCCTTTACACCTTTTTCTGTTTTTCTTTTTATTAATAAGCAGAGAGGAAAAGGAAAAAGAGGGGTTACCAGAACAATTCAGAAAAATGTGTGACTTGGCCCACTAAATACTTTGTATTTTTAGGCATTGCCACAAAAGATTTGAGAATTTTTGGAACTATTTGAATTTTTCAAAAATGAATATGGCATTTAAAAAAGGGTGTTTGTTATGTTGAGGGTGTTAGAGTTACTTAACTAATTCATAATGTGGATTATAATTTATAATTGTTCTGAATTATTTTCTATTTAAGAGACATTTTAGTGTTTGATTTGACAACTTTTATTTACTTTGTATTTGAATTTCAATTTGAATTGGAATGGAAATGAGATATGATGCAATGATGATCAAGCATAGTTAACCATGGTGACTTGGCATGATCAGAGGGTGATCACTGTGGTGTGAGGCTGGGGATTGTTACACAATTTAGTGCTTGCAGAAATTACCTTGTGAAAACACACTTGTCATTTCCTTTGCTCCTCATTGGGTTCGACACTCTTACTTATCGAAAGGACTACGAATTGATCCCCTATACTTGTGGGTCATCAATGGTTGCTCAATCAACCTTCTCAGAATCTCAAGCGGAGCAGCCAACGAAAACGTTGTTGTGGGATGGCTATTTATAGCCACAGCCTTGCCGGAGATGAGAAATGACCATTTAGGACACGCAGTCTAGCCAATGGCTAACCGACACGTTTTCCAACGGTTGGATTGTTAGCACAACGGTAACATTACTTGAGGAAACAAGTAATACTTGAAGGAAATTGACATTGAGGCAATAATAAAGTTGTTATTTTAATTTCCTTATTCATGATAAAGGTTTATTATTCATGCTAGAATTGTATTGATCGGAAACTTAAATACATGTGTGAATATATAAACAAATACGTGTCCTAGAAGCCTTACTAGACAGCTCATTGATCAAAGATGGTTAAGGTTTCCTAACCATGGACATGTGGTTGTCATTTGATAACGGGATCACATCATAGGAGAATGATGTGATGGAAAGACCCATCCGTTAGCTTAGCAATATGATCGTTCAGTTATTGCTATGCTTTCTTATGTCAAATACATGTTCTTTCGACCATGAGATCATGCAACTCCCGGAGATACCGGAAGAGACAATGCCTTGTGTGTATCAAACGTCACAACGTAATTGGGTGAATCATAAAGATGCTCTACGGTATCTCCGAAGGTGTCTGTTGAGTTGGCGTGAATCGAGATGAGATTTGTCACTCCATGTATCGGAGAGGTATCTCTGGGCCCTCTCGGTATACCACATCATAAGAAGCTTGCAAGCAAAGAATAGTGACTAAGGAGTTAGATATGAGGATGATGTGTACTAGGAACGAGTAAGAGAGTTGCCGGGTAACAGAGATGAACTAGGTATGGAGGATACCGACGATCGAATCTGGGCAAAGTAACATACCGATAGATAAAGGGAATTACGTATGTTGTCATAAAGGTTCAACCGATTAAAAGATCTTCGTGAAATATGTAGGAATCAATATGTGCATCCAGGTCCCTCTATTGGTTATTGACCGGAGAGGTGTCTCGGTTATGACTACAAATTCCCGAACCCGCAGGGTCGCACCGCTTAACGTTCGTTGACGCTTAGAGTAGTATGGGATATTGATGAGTGGTAACCAAATGTTGTTCGGGAGTCCCGGATGAAATCCCGGACGTCACGAGGAGTCTCGGAATGGTCGCAGAGAGGGTAAAGATTTATATATGGGAAGTCATATTTGGGTTCCGGAAAAAGGTGCAGTTTTTCGAATTTGTACCGAGAAAGTCCAGAAGGTTCCGAAGGATTCCGGAGGGGTCCGAAAGTCCACAAGTGGGTCGACCACGACCCAAGGGCTAGAATGGGGGCGCGGGGAGGCTCCCGGCCTTATTGGGCTGGGCGCACCAAGTCCTCAAATGCCCATGTGGCTAGGGAAGGCAAAAAAGGGAAGGAGTCCTAGTAGGAATAGGATTGGACTTGGAGTCCAAGTCCTGTCCCCCTTAGTTGCGCCCTAGGGTCTTGGAGGGGTGTTTCCCACGCCCTCCACCTATATATAGAGGGAAGGGGGCGCCCCAAGAGGACACACCAAGCCCATTGGCGCCCCTCTCTCTCCCGTTACTCCGTAGTTCCACTGCCTCGTCCCGACGACGCTTAGCGAATCGTTGTCGGTGCTCCACCCACCATCATCACCACCACGCCGGCGTGTTGGTTGTGATCATCTACTTCTTCTCTCCCTCTGCTGGATCAAGAAGGAGGAGACGTCATCGAGCCGCACATGTGGCTAAACTCGGAGCGGTGCCGTCGTTCGACACTAGATCAGTTGGATAGTGATCGGATCGCGAAGAGTACGACTACATCAACCGCGTGATAAACGCTTTCGTTTAGCGATCTACAAGGGTATGTAGATGCTCTCCCCCCTCGTAGCTATGCATCTCCATGGTATAGATCTTGCATGTGCGTAGAATTTTTTTTGTTTCCATGCAACGTTTCCCACAGTGGCATCATGAGCCAGGTCTATGCGTAGATGATATGACGAGTAGAACACAAAGGAGTGTGGCGGGTGATGGTCATACTGCTTACCACCAACGTCTTATTTTGATATTCGGCGGCATTGTGGGATGAAGCGGCACGGAACAACCTTACATGTCCACTAAATGAGACCAGTTCCACCGACGACATGCAACTTGTTTTGCATATAAAGATGGGCTGGCGGTTGTCGGTTCTCCTATTTTAGTTGAATCGAATTTGACTACGGCCGGTCCTTGAAGAAGGTTTTAAAACAGCAAACTTGATAATCCACGTTGTAGTTTGCGTAGGTAAGGACGGTTCTTGCTAGAAGCCGTAGCAGCCATGTAAAAACTTGCAAACAACAAAGTAAAGGACGTGTCTAACTTGTTTTGCAGGGTATGTTGTGACGTGATATGGTCAGACGTGATGGTGATATACGTTGTTGTATGAGATGATATGTTTTGTAATATCGAGAAACGGCAGGAGGCTTAGGGTTGCTCTAATATTGTATGAATTGCAAGAGCCATGTAATTGCTTTACTTTATTATCGCAGCATTAGCAATAATTGTCGAAGCAATAGTGGCGAGACGACCCCGACGCAATGATGGAGATCAAGGTGTCGAGCCGGTGACGATGGAGATCATGACGATGCTTTGGAGTGGAGATCAAAAGCACAAGATGATGATGGCCATATCTGTCACATATTTGATTGCATGTGATGTTATCCTTTATGCATCTTATTTTGCTAGAACGACGCTAGCATTATAGATGATCCTTCACTAAATTTCAAGATAAAAGTGTTCTCCCCGAGTATGCACCGTTGCCAAAGTTCGTTTGTTCGAAGCACCACGTGATGATCGCGGGTGTGGTGTGATAGACTCTACGTTCACATACAAGGGGTGTTGTAAGCCAGATTTACACACGCGAAATACTTGGGTTAAACTTGACGAGCCTAGCATGTACAGACATGGTCGAGAACACTGGAGGACCGAAAGGTCGAACATAAGTCATATAGTAGATATGATCAACAAGAGATGTTCAACATGATGACTACCCCATCTCACGTGATGATCGGATAGGGTTAGTTGATTTGGATCATGTATCACTTAGATAACTTGAGGGATGTTAATTTAAGTGGGAGTTCATTAATAATTTGATTAATTGAACTTAATTTCTATGAACTTAGTCTTAATAGTTTTGCGATCTATGTTGTAGATCAATAGCTTGCGTTTAGCTCCCTATTTTTGATATGTTCCTAGAGAAAAACGAAAACTAAGTTGAAAGATGATAGTAGCAATGATGCGGACTGGGTCCGTGATCTGAGGATTATCCTCATTGCTGCACAGAAGAATTATGTCCTTGATGCACCGCACTAGGTGACAGACCATTGCAGGAGCAGATGCAGACGTTATGAATGTTTGGCAAGCTCGATATGATGACTACTTAATAGTTTAGTGCGCCATGCTTTACGGCTCAGAACCGGGGGACTTCAAAAACGTTTTTGAATACCCACAGAGCATATGAGATGTTCCAAGAGCTGAAATTGGATTTCAGACTCATGCCCGTGCCGATAGGTATGAGACCTTACTTGCCTACAAGATGGAGGAGAATAGCTTAGCCAGTGAGCATGTGCTCAAAATGTATGGGTACTAAAATCGCTTGAATCAAGTGGGAGTTAATCTTCCAGATAGATAGTGATTGACAGAGTTCATCTAGTCACTATCACCAAGCTACTAGAACTTCGTGATGAACTATAATATGCAAGGGATGACGAAAACGATTCTTGAGCTCTTCGCGATGCTTAAAATCGACGAAGGTAGAAATCAAGAAAGAGCATCCAAGTGTTGATGGTTAAACAAGACCACTAGTTCAAGAAAAAGGGAAAGGAAAGAAAGGGAACTTCAAGAAGAATGGCAAGCAAGTTGATACTCCGTGAAGAAGCCCAAAGATGGAACTAAGCCTGAAACTAAGTGCTTCTACTGTAAAGGGAAATGGTCACTAGAAGCGGAATTACCTTAAATACTTGGCGAATAAGAGGATAACAATGTGAAACAAAGGTGTATTTGATATAGTTTATTGATGTGTTTTTAGTATATTCGTAGTAGGCCCTGGGTATTTGATACCGGTTCAGTTGCTAAGATAGTAACTCGAAAACAGGAGTTGCAGAATAAACAGGAGAACTAGTAAAGGGCAAGGGTGACGACTGTGTGTTGGAAGTATTTCCAAGATTGTATGTATGATCCACCTCGCACATTCCTCTACCTTCGGGATAGTGTTAAGCCTAAATAATGTTAGTTGGTGTTTGCGTTGAGCATGAACATGATTAGATTATGTTTATTGTAATACGATTATTCATTTAATTCAGAGAATAATTGTTGTTATGTTTTACATGAATAAAACTTTTATGGTCATACACCAATGTGAGTAGTTTATTGAATCTCGATCGTAGTTATACACATATTCATAATATTGATGCCAAAAGATGCAAAAAGTTGATAATGATAGTGCAACAGACTTGTGGCATGCCGTTTAGGTCATATTGGTTGTGTAAAGCGCATAGAGAAACTCCATGTGGATGGACTTTTGGAATCACTTGATTTGAATCATTTGATACTTGCGAAACCATGCCTCATGGCCCAAGAGGACTAACAAACTCCTTCTCCGGAACAATGGAGCGAGCTAATGACTTATTGGAAATAATACATACCGATGTATACGGTCCAATAGAGTGTTGAGGCACGCGGCGGGGTATCGTTATTTTCTAACCTTTACAGATGATTGGAGTAGGTATGGGTATATTACTTGATTGAAACACAAATTTCAGAGTGAAATAGAGAATCATCGTAACAAGAAAATAAAGTTTCTACGATCTGATCATGGAGGTGAATATATGAGTTATGAGTTGGCCTTCAATTTAAAACAACAAGTGAAATTATTTCACAATTCATGCCACCTGAAACACCACAGCGTGAATGGTGTGTCCGAATATCGTAACCGCACTTTATAGATATAGTGCGTTCTATGATGTCTCTTACCGATTTGCCTTTATGATTTTGGGTTATGCATTAGAGACAGTTGCATTCACGTTAAATAGGGCACCGTCTAAATCCGTTGAGACGACACCGTTATGAAACTGTGGTTTGGCAAGAAATCTAAGCTGTCGTTTCTTAAAGTTTGGGGATGCGACGCTTATGTAAAAAGGCTTCAGCCTGATAAGCTCGAACCTAAAATCAGGAGAAGGTGTCTTCATAGGTACCCTAAGAAGAAACTATTGGGTACACCTTCTACCACAGATTCCGAGGCAAGATCTTTGTTGCTAAGAATGGGTCATTTCTAGAGAAAGGAGTTTCTCTCCAAAGAAGTGAGTGGGAGGAAAGTAGAACTTGATGAGGTAGTGGTACCTCTCGAATTGGAAAGTAGTACATCAGAGAAAGCCGTTCCGTGATGCCTACACCAACCAGAGAAGAAGCAAAATGATGATGATCATGAACTTCAGATCAAGTAATACTGAACCTCGTAGGTCGACCAGAACACGTTCCGCAACCAGAGTGGTACGGCAATCCTATCCTGAAAGTCATGTTGTTGGACAACAGCGAACCTATGAACTACGAAGAAAACTAGATGAGCCCAGATTCGAAAAATGACTTGAGGCATGAAATTGAGATAGGATCCATGTATGAGACAAAGTGTGGACTTTGGTGGATTTGGCCCTATTATCGGCAAGCCATAAAAAAATAAATGGATCTTTAAGAGGAAGAGGGACGTGGACGGTAAATCACTGTCTACAAAGCTTGACTTGTTGCAAAAGGTTATGACAAGTTCAGGGGTTGACTACGATGAGATTTCTAACCCGTAGCGATGCTTAAGTCTGTCCGAATCATGTTAGCAATTGCCGCATTTAATGATTATTGAAATCTGGCAAATGGATGTCAAAAACTTGCATTCCTTAACGGGTTTTCTTGAGGAAGAGTTGTATATGATGCAACAGGAAGGTTTTGTCGATCCTAAAGGTGCTAACCAAAGTGTGCAAGCTCCAGCGATCCATCTATGGACTGGTGCAAGCATTTCGGAGTTGGAATATACGCTTGATGAGGTGATCAAAGCATATGGTTTATACAGACTTACGGTGAAGCTTGTATTTACAAGAAAGTGAGTGGGAGCTCGTGTAGCATTTCTGTATTAATGTGGATTACATATTACTGATTTGAAATAGTATAGAAATTTCTGGATAGCATAAAGAATACTTGAATAAGGAGTTTTTCAATTGAAAGACCTCGGTGAAGTTGCTTAATATTGGGCATCAAGATCTATAGGGATAGATCAAGACGCTTAATAGGACTTTCACAAAATACATACCTTGACAAAGTTTTGAAGAAAGTTCAAAAAATGGGTCAGTCAAAGAAAGGGTTCTTGCCTGTGTAACAAGGGTGTGAAGTTGAGTAAGACTCAAATCCCGACCAAGGCAGAATTATAGAGAGAGAATGAAAGTATTCCTATGCCTCAGTCATAAGTTCTATAAAGTATGCCATATTGTGACCAGACCTATTGTGTGCCTTGCCATGAGTTTGGCAAGGGGGTCACAATAGTGATTCAGGAGTAGATCACTGGATAGCGGTCAAAATTATCTTAATTACCTAAGAGGACTAAGGAAATAATTCTCGGTTATTGGAGGTGATAAAGAGTTCGTCGTAAAGGGTTACGTCGATGCAAGCTTTGACACCGATCGGATGACTCTGAGTCTCAATCTGGATACGTATTGAAAGTGAAGGCAATTAGCTAGAGTAGCCCATGCAGAGCATTGTAGACATAGAAATTGCAAAATACATACGGATCTGAATGTGACAGACCCGTTGACTAAAACTTCTCTCACAAGCAAAACATGATCACACTTAGTATCATTGGGTGTTAATCACATGGCGATGTGGAACTAGATTATGACTCTAGTAAACTCTTTGGGTTTGGTCAATGTCGATGTGAATATGGGTGTAATCACATGGCGGGATGTGAACTAGATTATTGACTCTAGGTGCAAGTGGGAGACTGAAAGAATATGCCCTGAGGCATAATAAAAGTGTTATTTATATTTCCTTATTATGATAAAAGGTTTATATTCATGCTAGAATTGTATTGATCGGAAAACTTAAATACATGTGTGAATATATAAACAAATATCGTGTCCCTAGTAAGCCTCTACTAGACTATCTCGTTGATCAAAGATGGTTAAGGTTCCTAACCATGGACATGTGTTGTCATTTGATAACAGGATCACATCATTAGAGGATGATGTGATGGAACAGACCCATCGTTAGCTTAGCATATGATCGTTCAGTGTTATGCTGCTGCTTTCTTAATGTCGAATACTGTTCCTTCGACCATGAGATCATGCAACTCCCGGATGCACGGAGGAAATGCCTTGTGTTGCTATCAAACGTCACAAGTAACTGGGTGATCATAAAGATGCTCTACAGGTATCTCGCGAAGGTGTGCTGTTGAGTTGGCGTGAATCGAGATTGGGTTTGTCACTCCGTGTATCGGAGAGGTATCTCTGAGCCCTCTCGGTATAAACATCATAAAGAAGCTTGCAAGCAAAAGTGACTAAGAAGTTAGTTACCGAGATGATGTATTATGGACGAGTAAAGAGGACTGCCGGTTAACGAGATTGAACTAGGTTATGGAGATACAGACGATCGAATCTCGGGCAAGTACATACCGACAGACAAAGGGAATTACGTATGTTGTCATAAAGGATCAAACCGATAAAAGAAGATCTTCGTGGAATATGTAGGAATCAATATGGGGGCATATAGGTCCTGCTATTGGTTATTGACCGGAGAGGTGTCTCGCCGGTGATGACTACATAATTCCCGAACCCGCAGTGGTCGCATGCTTAACGTTCGTTGACGCTTAGAGTTAGGTAGTTATTGGGGTATTTGATGAGTGGTAACCAAATGTTGGTCGGAGTCCCGGATGAAATCCCGGACGTACGAGGAGTCTCGGGAATGGTCGAGAGGGGTAAAGATTTATATATGGGAAGTCATATTTTGGTTTCGGAAAAGGTGAGTAGTTTTTTTTTTGGTATCGTCACGGGAAGCTTCAGAAGGTTGATCAGGAGGATTCAGAGGGGTTCGGAAGTCCACAAGTGTGGGTCCACCAGACCCAAGGGCTAGCATGGGATGCGGGGAGGCACACCTGACCTTATGGGCTGGGCGCACCAAGTCCTCAAAAGCCCATGTGGTGAGGGAAGGCAAAAAAGAAAGGAGTCCTAGTAGGAATAGGATTGGACTTGGAGTCCAAGTCCTCTCCCCCCTTTAGCTGCCGCCTAGGGCTGTAGGGGCGTTTCACGCCCACTCCACCTATATATAAAGGGGACCACACCAAGCCTGTTGACCCATCTTCTCCGTTACTCCATAGTTCAACGTCTAGTCCGGCGGACGCGAAGTTAACGAAGCGCTTTGTCGGTGCTCCACCACCATCATCAACCACCACGCGTGTGTTGGTTGTGATCCCATCTACTTCTCCGCTCCCGCTTGCTAGATAAAGAATGAGGGCGACGTCATCGAGCCGCACGTGTGCTCATAAACTCAATGCTGGTGCGTAGTTCGATGATGACACAGATCAGTGGATCGTGATCGGATCGCGAAGAGTGTCACGACTAATTCAAACGGTGATTAAACGATTCCGCTTAGCGATCTACAAGGGTATGTAGATGCTCTCGCCCTCGTTAGCTATGCATTCATGAAGATACTTTCGTGTGCGTAAGAATTTTTTTTTCCATTAACGTTTCCCAACAATATTAACTCCTCGGTCCGAAAGATCTCTGCAGCCCAGAAAGAACATCGTCTCTGGCTGGCAAAGTAAACTTTAGAAGCACAAAGAAATTTCTCAGACTCTCATAGGTTTGGGCTAAGCATCACAACAGACAAAAGTCTAAATACTTTATACCCCTTTATAGTACAATGGTCATATGACTCAAACAAGATAAAGAAGAACAACGAAACAAATACTACGTCTTCGCTTTGCTTCATCTTCTCGAGTGTAGTCATCTTCTTCGGACACACGAATAAAAATTGCTTCGCTTCGCAATAATTTTTGGGGGGCATCTCTGGCATGCAAATTCTCGATATCAAACTCTCGAAGCATGACAACCTTTTCTGCGGAGGAATGACTTTGAGGTAGAAATCTTCTCGTTATAAGCTTCCGAAACATATCAATATTTTTTGTGTTGCGCAGATAACTTTCTAGAGTTTATAGCAAACTTTCTGAAGTAGCAACCTTTTGGTAGCAAACCGTGGTAGATTATGGCAATCTTCTCGACATAACATTCCTCGGAACAATGATCATCTCTCTGACTGAGCAACATAATTCTAGTGAAGTGTCTGGCAAACTTCTTAATAGATTATAGCATTCTTCGATACTAGGGGGACTATTTCTCTTTATGTGCACACTAGCAAAAAATTAGTCCAAAAAGTTTCTCGCAACAAATCTATAAAAAACAAGGGACAAGGAATGCACTAAACCACCAAAGCCCAAGGCTATCCAATCCTCTCTCTCTATCCAAAAGTGACACTCTTCTCTATTCGATTCCATCCCGTGACGCCCAGGTCTCTCGCGTTCGGGCTGGGAGGGGCCCAGCCACGACGTTGTGATGACAGTCAGGCACGAACACGAGGAGGAGGGCGAGAGCCCATCGAAGTCGAAGAAGAGGATGGCAAGCAGCCACCCACAGTAGCAGCAAACCACCACCATAGTCCTGAGACAATGGGACGACAACGAGGATGGATAAGAAGTTGCTGGCCATTTTTGTCTGATTATCTAGTTGGAAGTTGCTCTCGGGATCTAATCCACCATGTTATCAAGCAAGTTGGTTTAACGGGGGAATTAGATGTGACCTATTATGGAGGGATGGATTTGAAAGGGGAAACATATGTATCCATCAGTTGGACACTAAATGCGTACCGATCCATTGTCATTAAGATTTTGCACGTCACCATCTACTTCAAGTGAAGTTTAATTTAATCAAATCAACTGCGTGATTCACAACTAGCAGCCAACGCAATGTTTGTTGAAGTGCTTAAATCTGTTTTTTTTCCTTCTTGGTGGGGCAAAAATAGTATTATCCCAATACAGATGTACAGAGTGATATAGAGAATAACATTTTTTTTTTGTTTCTTTAGATTTGTTGCAATCAATGGAAATTGGGAGCCTACATCCCTTGATTGGGTCATCGGGCAGTTATATATCACAACTGTAGGGTGAGCTATCCTTTCTTTCCAAGTCGTAGTTAAGGATCATGATCATCCACACCTTGCGATGTGGGTGAGGAGGGTGCACACGCACGTGTTGCAGTCGCGCAGGCGAAACCGCGCTGGCCTCTCATGGGCCATCGTCGCAGCGGGACAGATTGATGTGCGGCGAACGCCGCCACGGGGTTGGTCTTCTCTGTTTCTCGCCTATAACACTCGCTCTCTCTTTAGGCAAAAGTGTCGACACGTGTGGAAGTAAACGTTGAATGACAAATGAACGTGTTCTCAATTGGTGTGAAGTTATTGTGCATATTAGCTGTTAGCTCCCGAGGCAGACGCCGCACAGGAGTACGACTACGTCCCCGACGATACTACTGAAGACCTTGCCCTTGCCCCAGAGCAAACAGGCAAGCACCCCCATTTTGAGCATGCCTATATCGCCTACTCTCTTCTCTCTTATGCTTGCATTAGAACTGCTACTGCTACTGTTTTCCTATATCTGCTGCATAGCCTGATTATTGTACCCTGCTTTGTTACCTTACTGGTTATCCTAGACTGATTATTATAGGCTGGGTAGAGACACGACAGAGACCCCCACTTGATCCCGACTGCCCTGCTGGACATCAGAAGACCCGATCATCGGGATTGAAGACTAGACCATGGCACCGCACATCACTTCCCCTTAGCTGCCGACACTGCTGGGTTATCAACGAGTGCCGAGGGTGATACCTCGTCAGCACTTCTGATGTTAACCTTGTAGGTTAGTTACTCGGTCGTGGTAAGCGAGGGTGATTCCTTCTACACCACCCCCGATAACGACGTCGTCGCGCAACTCCTCAAGGTGGACCTCGAGGGTGATTCCTCCTTCGTTCACCTTGATGATAACATCGAGCGGGAATTCCATCGAGGGTGATTCCTCAGGGTTCCCTTCGGTGTCAGACACACAGTTACCTTGGATATTATGACTTGCACTAAACTATGAAACTAAAGACGGGTCGGCCCTGAGGGGTACCCGCGCGAGCTTAACGCGAAGTGATGTGGAGTCGGGTTGACCTGGATGGTGCCCGCGAGATAACTACGAGGCGTGGCCGGGCATTCTTAGCCCTTGCCACAAGTCCTCGAGACGGGGCGACGGGGTCACATCGATCGTGATCTCATGCCTCATTTCCGCGCGCTCCTAATCCACTACGGTTTGGATATTTGATCCGAGGGGCCTCTACCCGATAGCACTAACCATCACGTGGGCATAGTATGGGGGGGTTCTGCGTCGTACAACATCAGCCGAAGCTGTTTTGACGTCAGTAAGAGCGGGCACGCCGAGTTGGACTGGTAATGCAACGCGCTTGTATAAGGGGTTGCTAGGTCTGCTCTCGGTGGCCCCGTAACGTGCAGGAGTTCCCGGGGCGATGGCCCAAGACCCCTGGGGGCATAGGTTTAGTCCGGCGTGCTGACCTCTCTATAAGCCTAGGTCGGGTTGCGGCGTGTTGCTTAGCCGAGGCCGGGCATGACCCAGAAAAGTGTGTCCGGCCAGAGTTAATGTAAGGGAGCGTTGGGGGTTAAGTTGGTGCATCCCTGAGGGAAGAAGAAACTTCTATCGATAGCCTGTCCTACGGAGTAACGGACACTCGGAGTTGTATCCCGTGATCCGGTTACAACTAGAACATGTGATGAGAATTGGATAGTACAGGCATCCTTGGGATGCTTTATCCTCGTTCCGGGCCGCTCAATCGTTCCCCGCCTATCATGCGACGGGAGAGGACGAAAAGAAAGCGATCGTCCAGTCGAGGTTTAGATGCGGAGCCTTAATTTAAGCTGTAATGTCATAACTCCTATTTAAGCCATTATGATCTCATCGGCGTCTCATTCCTGGCTGTGCCACAGTACTGTCGAAGATTGTTGAAGATGCTAGTCTTCGATAGGACTAGGCTTTCCCCCTCTACTCTGGCATTTCTGCAGCCCAGTCCACATATACAGCCATTCCTTTGACAATGATGCATATGTAGTGTAGATCCTTGCTTGCTGAGTACTTCGGATGAGTACTCACGTTTGCTTTATTTTCTTTTTCCCCCATTTCCCATTTGATGCCACCAGACGACGGAGCCCCTGAGCCAGAAGCCCCAGCCGACGACCAGTACTACTATCCGCCTGGCGAGTACTACTACTACGAGGAGCCGTTCGACGACCAGGAGTAGGATCGGAGGGTCCAGGGCAGGAGGCCTACGCCTTTCGATCGTAGTTTTTATTTTTACCCCGCCTCTGTGAAGGCTTATCTCTCTCTCTGTAATATATCTGTACTCAGATATCTAATGCTTCCGCTGACGCTTGTATGCCATCGAGCTTGTATTCGAGCCCTCGAGGCCCTGGCTTGTAATATTAAGCTTGTATGACTTTATTTTATGTTTTAGAGTTGTGTTGTGATATCTTCAAGTGAGTCCTTAGGCTTGATCGTGCGCATTTGCGTGTATGATTAGTGCACGATTAAGCCGGGGTCGTCACAGCAGCCCTACCTATAGCTCAGCAGAGAGGTCCCCGCCGGTCTACCTCCTAAGCGCTCAGGGGTCTTGGGCCATCGCCCTATGCACTCCGGGTCGTTGCGAGCAGGGTGGATACCAGCACCGTCATGAATGGCCGGCACGATCCGACCGTGCCGCACTACTGAACTGGACGTCTGACAGAGCTTTCGGCTGATGCTACGATGCAGAGTGCCCATAACTATTCCCACGTGATGGTTAATGCTATCAGGCCGTAGGCCTGCTCGGATCAGATATCCAAATCATTAGAGGACTAGGGGCTTGCGGTAACGATCAGAGACTCACGATCGATGTGACCCCATCACCCCGTCTCAAGGACTTGCTGCAAGGGCTAAGAATGCACAGCCGCGCCTCGTATTTATCTCACGGGTAACCTCCCATCATTCGCGGGTACCCCTCAGGGTCGACCCGCCTTTCCAAGTATCAGTTGTAAAGTCCAAGTATCCGTGTGTCCATAACATCTAAGGAATCCGAGGTATCACCCTCGCTGGATTCCTACTCGATGTATCTGTCAAGGTGAACTCGGAGGAATCACCCTCGATGGGTTCACACTTGAGGTGTTGCACGACAGCGTCGTTATCAGGAGTGATGAACGAGGAATCACCCTCGATGACCGCAACCGATGAACTAACCTACAAGGTTAACATCAGAAGTGCTGACGAGGTATCACCCTCGGCACTCGATAGTAACCCAGTAGTGTCGTACAACTAAGGGGGTGATGTGCGGTATCGGGGCCTGGTCTTCGATCCCATTAATCGGGTCTTCTGATAATCTAGCGGGGCAGTTGGGTCAAAGTGGGGTCTCTGATGGGTCACTAACTAGCCTATACTAAGCAGTTTGGATATCAGGCAGGTATCAACAGTAGTTATAAAAACAGGCTATGCAACAGAATAGGAGCAATCAAATATAGTAACAAAATCTAATGCAAGCATGAGAAAATAGAATAGGCGATATCGGGATGATCAAAGGGGGGGGCTTGCCTGGTTGCTTTGCAGACAAAAGTGGATCTTCTACGGTGAGGTAGTCATCCACCGGATCATCAGCGCTCTCGCAGTCTATCGGGGAGAAGAGGGGGAGGAAACAGATAAATACAAGGCAGACAAAGTAACTTAGAGCAGGCTACTCTAACGTGCAGTGCAGGGTTGCCTAAAAACATGTCTAAGTCATATTAGTTATTTTAGGATTTAAGTTGGATTTATTAACCGGTGTATATGCGCTATTCACCTAATGGAAACGGGCAAAAGTTACAGGTTCCCCTCCGTAGAGGGCCCCGTCACAAAACAGATGGCACGGTCAGCTTCGTCTCGTCGTTCTGATCAACTTTCATGTACAAAGTTTTTCGATCCGAACTACGGTTTATTTTCTACGATTTTCTGAAGTTTTAATAATTTTCTGGAATTCCTGGAATTAAATTAATTTGAAAAAACAGTGCAGAAAAGGCTAGGTGCACCCGGTGCACTGCACCCAGTGTGCACCAGAGACTAGTCAAAGGGCCCAGGGTACACGGTTGACTAGTCAAAGGGCCCAGGGTCCCACATGTCATAGACTGGGCACTGCCCAGTCAGCATATTGACTAGTCAACTGGGTCTAGTGAGACCCAATTGACAGCGACTGTTTAATTTAAACGTGTTTTAATAATCTAACCAGATAATTAGTGAGGTGGGGCCCGGTTGTAAATGACCCAGTTTGATTAATAGGTTAGTTAAATTAAACCTAATGCTACAGTACCAGGGCCCACGTGTCAGTGGGGTTAGGGGAGATTAGGCCCTAATGGCCTGACAGGTGGGTTCCGCCGGCGTTTTAAGTGCCGGCGCGCGCCGGCGAGCACAGAGGACGGCGGCGAGGCGTGGGAGGCCAGCGGGATTTGCCGTCCGGCGTCCAAATCACGCACGGAGGGTGGCGTTCGGAAGCACACACTGAGCCGCATCCAACGATGCTACGGGCACGGGCTGAGGCGGCCTATAGCAACGACGGCGACGACCAGAGCGACGCCGAAGTTCGGGCAGAGGCGGGGGCAGCGACAGAGGCCCCGGGGAGAAGATCTAACGGCATGAGCGGCCGCAGCGAAGTGACCTGAGCACGCTTCCGTGCTCGGGCGAGCACGACATTGGCTACAGTGTCGGCGGGGAGCTACGCGGCGGAACCGAGCTCCGGTGATGATGCTAACAGTGGCTACGGGGCACGGCGAGCTAATGCAGAGGGGGGAGGAGGAGTGGGGGCTCACTGGCGTTGCAGAGAAGGCCCGGGGACGGCTCGAGGTGGCCGGAGATGACCGAATCGGCGGCGGCCGTGGCAGACGTCGTCGGGGAAGAAGAGCTCGAGGGCGTCACCTTGGTGCTTCCCCGGGTGAATTAGCGGGCGGAGGGGAAGTAGTCGACGTCGGGGAGGCGTTCGGGCACGTCGGAGCGGCGAGAGGGAGGCGGTGGCCACGTGTAATGTCGAGGCAGTGGCGACGGCGGCGGCGGTTCATCGCTGCGGGGAGAGAAGAGAGGCGAGGGGAGGGGATCTGGTGGCTAGGGTTTCCAGGGGAGCGAGGGGAGGCGCTATATCCCCTCCGGGGCACCGTTGGATGCCCGACGCATCGGCAATCGCCGGCTATGGCGGCTGTGGCGACGACACGGGGTATGGGATGACTGTAGCGGTGAGTTGGGCCAGCTCTGGGCCTCGACAGGTAAGTGGCCTCCTGGCCTTTTTTCCTTTACACCCTTTTTCTGTTTTTCTTTTTATTAATAAGCAGAGAGAGAAAAGGAAAAAGAGGGGTTACCAGAACAATTCAGAAAAATGTGTGACTTGGCCCACTAAATACTTTGTATTTTTAGGCATTGCCACAAAAAGTTTGAGAATTTTTGGAACTGATTTGAATTTTTCAAAAATGAATATGGCATTTAAAAAGGGTTGTTTGTTACTGTTTGAGGTTGTTAGAGTTACTTAACTAATTTCATTAATGTGGATTATAATTTTATAATTGCTTCTGAATTATTTTCTATTTAATGGACATTTTAGTTTTTGATTTGAACAACTTTTATTTTTACTTTGTATTTGAATTTCAATTTGAATTGGAATTGGAAATGAGATATGATGCAATGATGATCAAGCATAGTTAACCATGGTGACTTGGCATGATCAGAGGGTGATCACTGTGGTGTGAGGCTGGGGATGTTACACAATTTTAGTGCTTGCAGAAATTACCTTGCTGAAAACCACTTGTCATTTCCTTCTGCTCCTCATTGGGTTCGACACTCTTACTTATCGAAAGGACTACGATTGATCCCCTATACTTGTGGGTCATCAATGGTTGCTCAATCAACCTTCTCAGAATCTCAAGCGGAGCAGCCAACGAACAACGTTGTTGTGGGATGGCTATTTATAGCCACAGCCTTGCCGGATGAGAAATGACCATTTAGGACACGCAGTCTAGCCAATGGCTAACCGACACGTTTCCAACGGTTGGATTGTTAGCACAACGGTAACATTACTTGAGGAACAAGTAATACTTGAAGGAAATATGACATTGAGGCAATAATAAAGTTGTTATTTTATATTTCCTTATTCATGATAAAGGTTTATTATTCATGCTAGAATTGTATTGATCGGAAACTTAAATACATGTGTGAATATATAAACAAATACCGTGTCCCTAGTAAGCCTCTACTAGACTAGCTCATTGATCAAAGATGGTTAAGGTTTCCTAACCATGGACATGTGTTGTCATTTGATAACGGGATCACATCATTAGGAGAATGATGTGATGGACAAGACCCATCCGTTAGCTTAGCATATGATCGTTCAGTTTATTGCTACTGCTTTCTTAATGTCAAATACATGTTCTTTCGACCATGAGATCATGCAACTCCCGGATACCGGAGAAATGCCTTGTGTGCTATCAAACGTCACAACGTAATTGGGTGATCATAAAGATGCTCTACAGGTATCTCCGAAGGTGTCTGTTGAGTTGGCGTGAATCGAGATTGAGATTTGTCACTCCATGTATCGGAGAGGTATCTCTGGGCCCTCTCGGTAATACACATCATAAGAAGCTTGCAAGCAAAGTGACTAAGGAGTTAGATATGAGATGATGTACTACGGAACGAGTAAAGAGAGTTGCCGGTAACGAGATTGAACTAGGTATGGAGATACCGACGATCGAATCTCGGGCAAGTAACATACCGATAGATAAAGGGAATTACGTATGTTGTCATAAAGGTTCAACCGATAAAAGATCTTCGTGAAATATGTAGGAATCAATATGTGCATCCAGGTCCCTCTATTGGTTATTGACCGGAGAGGTGTCTCGGTTATGACTACATAATTCCCGAACCCGCAGGGTCGCACGCTTAACGTTCGTTGACGCTAGAGTAGTATTGGGATATTTGATGAGTGGTAACCAAATGTTGTTCGGAGTCCCGGATGAAATCCCGGACGTCACGAGGAGTCTCGGAATGGTCGAGAGGTAAAGATTTATATATGGGAAGTCATATTTTGGGTTCCGGAAAAAGGTGCAGTTTTTTCGATATTGTACCGAGAAGCTTCCAGAAGGTTCCGAAGGATTCCGGAGGGGTCCGAAAGTCCACAAGTGGGTCGACCACGACCCAAGGGCTAGAATGGGCTGCGGGGAGGCTCCCTGGCCTTATTGGGCTGGGCGCACCAAGTCCTCAAATGCCCATGTGGCTAGGGAAGGCAAAAAAGGAAGGAGTCCTAGTAGGAATAGGATTGGACTTGGAGTCCAAGTCCTGTCCCCCTTAGTTGCGCCCTAGGGCTTGGAGGGGCTGTTTCCCACGCCCCTCCACCTATATATAGAGGGAAGGGGGCGCCCCAAGAGGACACACCAAGCCCTTGGCGCCCCTCTCTCTCCCGTTACTCCGTAGTTCCACTGCCTCGTCCCGACGACGCTTAGCGAATCGCTGTCGGTGCTCCACCACCATCATCACCACCACGCCGGCGTGTTGGTTGTGATCTCATCTACTTCTTCTCTCCCTCTTGCTGGATCAAGAAGGAGGAGACGTCATCGAGCCGCACATGTGCTAAACTCGGAGGTGCCGTCCGTTCGACACTAGATCAGTTGGATAGTGATCGGATCGCGAAGAGTACGACTACATCAACCGCGTGATAAACGCTTTCGTTTAGCGATCTACAAGGGTATGTAGATGCTCTCCCCCTCTCGTAGCTATGCATCTCCATGGATAGATCTTGCATGTGCGTAGAATTTTTTTTGTTTTCCATGCAACGTTTCCCAACAGTGGCATCATGAGCCAGGTCTATGCGTAGATGATATGCACGAGTAGAACACAAAGGAGTTGTGGGCGGTGATGGTCATACTGCTTACCACCAACGTCTTATTTTGATTCGGCGGCATTGTGGGATGAAGCGGCACGGAACAACCTTACATGTCCACATACATGAGACCAGTTCCACCGACTGACATGCAACTTGTTTTGCATAAAGATGGCTGGCGGGTGTCTGTTTCTCCTATTTTAGTTGAATCGAATTTGACTACGGCCGGTCCTTGAAGAAGGTTAAAACAGCAAACTTGATAATCACCGTTGTAGTTTTGCGTAGGTAAGGACGGTTCTTGCTAGAAGCCCGTAGCAGCCATGTAAAACTTGCAACAACAAAGTAAAGGACGTCTAACTTGTTTTTGCAGGGTATGTTGTGACGTGATATGGTCAAGACGTGATGTGATATACGTTGTTGTATGAGATGATTATGTTTTGTAATATCGAGAACCGGCAGGAGCCTTAGGGTTGTCTCTTAATTATTGTATGAATTGCAAGAGCCATGTAATTGCTTTACTTTATCGCTATGCATTAGCAATAATTGTAGAAGCAATAGTTGGCGAGACGACCCCGACGCAATGATGGAGATCAAGGTGTCGAGCCGGTGACGATGGAGATCATGACGATGCTTTGGAGATGGAGATCAAAAGCACAAGATGATGATGGCCATATCATGTCACATATTTTGATTGCATGTGATGTTTATCCTTTATGCATCTTATTTTGCTTAGAACGACGCTAGCATTATAAGATGATCCCTTCACTAAATTTCAAGATAAAAGTGTTCTCCCCGAGTATGCACCGTTGCCAAAGTTCGTTGTTTCGAAGCACCACGTGATGATCGGGTGTGATAGACTCTACGTTCACATACAACGGGTGTAAGCCAGATTTACACACGCGAAATACTTGGGTTAAACTTGACGAGCCTAGCATGTACAGACATGGTCTCGGAACACTGGAGACCGAAAGGTCGAACATAAGTCATATAGTAGATATGATCAACATAGAGATGTTCACCATTGATGACTACCCCATCTCACGTGATGATCGGATATGGGTTAGTTGATTTGGATCATGTATCACTTAGATAACTTGAGGGATGTTAATTTAAGTGGGAGTTCATTAATAATTTGATTAATTGAACTTAATTTATCATGAACTTAGTCTTAATAGTTTTGCGTATCTATGTTGTAGATCAATAGCTTGCGATTTAGCTCCCCTATTTTTGATATGTTCCTAGAGAAAACTAAGTTGAAAGATGATAGTAGCAATGATGCGGACTGGGTCCGTGATCTGAGGATTATCCTCATTGCTGCACAGAAGAATTATGTCCTTGATGCACCGCTAGGTGACAGACCTATTGCAGGAGCAGATGCAGACGTTATGAATGTTTGGCAAGCTCGATATGATGACTACTTAATAGTTTAGTGCGCCATGCTTTACGGCTCAGAACCGGGACTTCAAAAACGTTTTGAATACCACAGAGCATATGAGATGTTCCAAGAGCTGAAATTGGTATTTCAGACTCATGCCCGTGCCGATAGGTATGAGACCTCTACTTTGCCTACAAGATGGAGGAGAATAGCTTAGCCAGTGAGCATGTGCTCAAAATGTATGGGTACTAAAATCGCTTGAATCAAGTGGGAGTTAATCTTCCAGATAAGATAGTGATTGACAGAGTTCTCTAGTCACTATCACCAAGCTACTAGAACTTCGTGATGAACTATAATATGCAAGGGATGACGAAAACGATTCTTGAGCTCTTCGCGATGCTAAAATCGACGAAGGTAGAAATCAAGAAAGAGCATCAAGTGTTGATGGTTAAACAAGACCACTAGTTTCAAGAAAAAGGGCAAAGGAAAGAAAGGGAACTTCAAGAAGAATGGCAAGCAAGTTGATACTCCCGTGAAGAAGCCCAAAGATGGACCTAAGCCTGAAACTAAGTGCTTCTACTGTAAAGGGAATGGTCACTAGAAGCGGAATTACCTTAAATACTTGGCGAATAAGAAGGATAACAATGTGAACAAAGGTGTATTTGATATAGTTATTGATGTGTGTCTTATTAGTATTCGTAGTAGCCCCTGGGTATTTGATACCGGTTCAGTTGCTAAGATTAGTAACTCGAAACAGGAGTTGCAGAATAAACAGGAGACTAGTAAAGGGCAAGGTGACGATGTGTGTTGGAAGTATTTCCAAGATTGATATGATCACCATCGCACACTTCCTCTACCTTCGGGATTAGTGTTAAGCCTAAATAAATGTTAGTTGGTGTTTGCGTTGAGCATGAACATGATTAGATTATGTTTATTGTAATACGATTATTCATTTAATTCAGAGAATAATTGTTGTTATGTTTACATGAATAAAACCTTTTATGGTCATACACCCAATGTGAGTAGTTTATTGAATCTCGATCGTAGTTATACACATATTCATAATATTGATGCCAAAAGATGCAAAGTTGATAATGATAGTGCAACAGACTTGTGGCACTGCCGTTTAGGTCATATTGGTGTAAAGCGCATGAAGAAACTCCATGTGGATGGACTTTTGGAATCACTTGATTATGAATCATTTGATACTTGCGAACCATGCCTCATGGCCAAGATGACTAAAACTCCATTCTCCGGAACAATGGAGCGAGCTAATGACTTATTGGAAATAATACATACCGATGTATACGGTCCAATGAGTGTTGAGGCACGCGGCGGGTATCGTTATTTTCTAACCTTTACAGATGATTTGAGTAGGTATGGGTATATCTACTTGATGAAACACAAATTTCAGAGTGAAATAGAGAATCATCGTAACAAGAAAATAAAGTTTCTACGATCTGATCATGGAGGTGAATATATGAGTTATGAGTTTGGCCTTCATTTAAAACAACGTGAAATTATTTCACAATTCATGCCACCTGAAACACCACAGCGTAATGGTGTGTCCGAATATCGTAACCGCACTTTATTAGATATAGTGCGTTCTATGATGTCTCTTACCGATTTGCCTTTATGATTTTGGGGTTATGCATTAGAGACAGTTGCATTCACGTTAAATAGGGCACCGTCTAAATCCGTTGAGACGACACCGTATGAACTGTGGTTTGGCAAGAAATCTAAGCTGTCGTTTCTTAAAGTTTGGGGATGCGACGCTTATGTAAAAAGGCTTCAGCCTGATAAGCTCGAACCTAAATCGGAGAAGTGTGTCTTCATAGGATACCCTAAAGAAACTATTGGGTACACCTTCTACCACAGATCCGAAGGCAAGATCTTTGTTGCTAAGAATGGGTCATTTCTAGAGAAGGAGTTTCTCTCCAAAGAAGTGAGTGGGAGGAAAGTAGAACTTGATGAGGTAGTTGTACCTTCTCTCGAATTGGAAAGTAGTACATCAGAGAAAGCCGTTCCCGTGATGCCTACACCAACCAGAGAAGAAGCAAATGATGATGATCATGAAACTTCAGATCAAGTTACTACTGAACCTCGTAGGTCGACCAGAACACGTTCCGCACCAGAGTGGTACGGCAATCCTATCCTGAAAGTCATGTTGTTGGACAACAGCGAACCTATGAACTACGAAGAAACTATGATGAGCCCAGATTCCGAAAAATGACTTGAGGCCATGAAATCTGAGATAGGATCCATGTATGAGAACAAAGTGTGGACTTTGGTGGATTTGCCCTATTATCGGCAAGCCATAAAAAATAAATGGATCTTTAAGAGGAAGATGGACGCTGACGGTAATATCACTGTCTACAAAGCTTGACTTGTTGCAAAAGGTTATCGACAAGTTCAAGGGGTTGACTACGATGAGACTTTCTCACCCGTAGCGATGCTTAAGTCTGTCCGAATCATGTTAGCAATTGCCGCATTTAATGATTATGAAATCTGGCAAATGGATGTCAAAAACTTGCATTCCTTAACGGGTTTTCTTGAGGAAGAGTTGTATATGATGCAACAGGAAGGTTTTGTCGATCCTAAAGGTGCTAACAAAGTGTGCAAGCTCCAGCGATCCATCTATGGACTGGTGCAAGCATTTCGGAGTTGGAATATACGCTTTGATGAGGTGATCAAAGCATATGGTTTTATACAGACTTACGGTGAAGCTTGTATTTACAAGAAAGTGAGTGGGAGCTCTGTAGCATTTCTGATATTATATGTGGATTACATATTACTGATTGAAAATGATATAGAATTTCTGGATAGCATAAAAGAATACTTGAATAAGAGTTTTTCAATTGAAAGACCTCGGTGAAGTTGCTTATATATTGGGCATCAAGATCTATAGGGATAGATCAAGACGCTTAATAGGACTTTCACAAAATACATACCTTGACAAAGTTTTGAAGAAAGTTCAAAAATGGGTCAGTCAAAGAAAGGGTTCTTGCCTGTGTAACAAGGTGTGAAGTTGAGTAAGACTCAAATCCCGACCAAGGCAGAATATAGAGAGAGAATGAAAGTCATTCCCTATGCCTCAGTCATAAGTTCTATAAAGTATGCCATATTGTGTACCAGACCTATTGTGTGCCTTGCCATGAGTTTGGCAAGGGGGTACAATAGTGATTCAGGAGTAGATCACTGGATAGCGGTCAAAATTATCCTTAATTACCTAAGAGGACTAAGGAAATATTTCTCGGTTATGGAGGTGATAAAGAGTTCGTCGTAAAGGGTTACGTCGATGCAAGCTTTGACACCGATCCGGATGACTCTGAGTCTCAATCTGGATACGTATTGAAAGTGAAGGCAATTAGCTAGAGTAGCTCCATGCAGAGCATTGTAGACATAGAAATTTGCAAAATACATACGGATCTGAATGTGACAGACCCGTTGACTAAACTTCTCTCACAAGCAAAACATGATCACACCTTAGTACTCATTGGGTGTTAATCACATGGCGATGTGAACTAGATTATTGACTCTAGTAAACTCTTTGGGTATTGGTCACATGTCGATGTGAACTATGGGTGTTAATCACATGGCGATGTGAACTAGATTATTGACTCTAGTGCAAGTGGGAGACTGAAAGAAATATGCCCTTGAGGCAATAATAAAGTTGTTATTTTATATTTCCTTATTCATGATAAAGGTTTATTATTCATGCTAGAATTGTATTGATCGGAAACTTAAATACATGTGTGAATATATAAACAAATATCGTGTCCCTAGTAAGCCTCTACTAGACTATCTCGTTGATCAAAGATGGTTAAGGTTTCCTAACCATGGACATGTGTTGTCATTTGATAACAGGATCACATCATTAGGAGAATGATGTGATGGACAAGACCCATCCGTTAGCTTAGCATATGATCGTTCAGTTTATTGCTGCTGCTTTCTTAATGTCGAATACATGTTCCTTCGACCATGAGATCATGCAACTCCCGGATACCGGAGGAATGCCTTGTGTGCTATCAAACGTCACAACGTAACTGGGTGATCATAAAGATGCTCTACAGGTATCTCCGAAGGTGTCTGTTGAGTTGGCGTGAATCGAGATTGGGATTTGTCACTCCGTGTATCGGAGAGGTATCTCTGAGCCCTCTCGGTAATACACATCATAAGAAGCTTGCAAGCAAAGTGACTAAGAAGTTAGTTACGAGATGATGTATTATGGAACGAGTAAAGAGACTTGCCGGTAACGAGATTGAACTAGGTATGGAGATACCGACGATCGAATCTCGGGCAAGTAACATACCGACAGACAAAGGGAATTACGTATGTTGTCATAAAGGATCAACCGATAAAAGATCTTCGTGGAATATGTAGGAATCAATATGGGCATATAGGTCCTGCTATTGGTTATTGACCGGAGAGGTGTCTCGGTGATGACTACATAATTCCCGAACCCGCAGGGTCGCATGCTTAACGTTCGTTGACGCTAGAGTAGTATTGGGGTATTTGATGAGTGGTAACCAAATGTTGGTCGGAGTCCCGGATGAAATCCCGGACGTCACGAGGAGTCTCGGAATGGTCGAGAGGTAAAGATTTATATATGGGAAGTCATATTTTGGTTTCCGGAAAAGGTGCAGTTTTTTCGGTATTGTACCGGGAAGCTTCCAGAAGGTTCCGGAGGATTCCAGAGGGGTTCGGAAGTCCACAAGTGGGTCCACCATGACCCAAGGGCTAGCATGGGCTGCGGGGAGGCACCCTGACCTTATTGGGCTGGGCGCACCAAGTCCTCAAAAGCCCATGTGGCTAGGGAAGGCAAAAAAGAAAGGAGTCCTAGTAGGAATAGGATTGGACTTGGAGTCCAAGTCCTCTCCCCCTTAGCTGCGCCCTAGGGCTTGTAGGGGCTGTTTCCCACGCCCCTCCACCTATATATAAAGGGGACACACCAAGCCTTTGGCACCCCTCTCTCTCCCGTTACTCCATAGTTCCACCGTCTCGTCCCGGCGACGCTTAACGAAGCGCTGTCGGTGCTCCACCACCATCATCACCACCACGCCGTCGTGTTGGTTGTGATCCCATCTACTTCTCCGCTCCCGCTTGCTAGATCAAGAATGAGGAGACGTCATCGAGCCGCACGTGTGCTAAACTCGGAGGTGCCGTCCGTTCGACACTAGATCAGTTGGATCGTGATCGGATCGCGAAGAGTACGACTACATCAACCGCGTGATAAACGCTTCCGCTTAGCGATCTACAAGGGTATGTAGATGCTCTCGCCCTCGTAGCTATGCATCTCCATGGATAGATCTTGCGTGTGCGTAGAAATTTTTTTGTTTTCCATGTAACGTTTCCCAACAATATTAACTCCTCGGTCCGAAAGATATCTCTTGCAGCCCAGAAGAACATCGTCTCTGGCTGGCAAGTAAACTTTCGAAGCACAAAGAAATTTCTCTCAGACTCTCATAGGTTTCGGCTAAGCATCACAACAGACAAAAGTCTCAAATACTTATACCCCTCTTAATAGTACAATGGTCATATGACTCAAACAAGATAAAGAAGAACAACGAAACAAATACTACGTCTTCGCTTTGCTTCACTCTTCTCGAGTGTAGTCATTCTTCTTCGGACACACCGAATAAAAATTGCTTCGCTTCAGCAATAATTTTTGGGGGGCCATCTCTGGCATGCAATTTCTCGATATCAAACTCTTCGAAGCATGACAACCTTTTCTGCAGCGCAAATGACTTTTGAGGTAGAAATCTTCTCGTTATTAAGCTTCTCGAAACATATCAATATTTTTTGTTGCGCAGATAACTTTCCTAGAAGTTTATAGCAAACTTCTCTGAAGTAGCAACCTTCTTGGTAGCAAACCTTTCGGTAGATTATGGCAATCTTCTCGGAATAACATTCCTCGGAACATGATCATCTTCTCTGCTGCGCACATAATTCTCAGTGAAGTTTCTGGCAAACTTCTTAATAGAATATAGCATTCTTCTCGATACTCGGGGGACTATTTCTCTTTATGTGCACTAGCAAACAAATTAGTCCCAAACTGTTTCTCGCAACAATCTCTAAAACACAAGGGACAAGGAATTGCACTAACACCACCGCCCCAAGTACTCCCAATCCTCTCTTCTATTCCAAAAGTGACACTCTTCTCTATCTCGATTCCATCCCGTCGACGCCCAGGTCTCTCGGTTCGGGCTGGGAGGCGGCCCAGCCACGACGTTCGTGATGACCAGTCAGGCCACGAACACGAGGAGGAGGGCGAGCCCATCGAAGTCGAAGACGAGGATGGCAAGCAGCCACCACAGTAGCAGCAACACCACCACCATAGTCCTAGACAATGTGGACGACAACGAGGGATAAGAAGTTGCTGGCCATTTCTTTGTCTGATTCTCTAGTTGGAAGTTACTTTCTCGGGATCTAATCCTACCAGTTATCAAGCAAGTTTGTAGAACGGGGGAATTAGATGTGACTATTATGGAGGGATGGATTTGAAGGGGAAACATATGTATCACATCAGTTGGACACTAAATCTGTACCGCTCCATGTCATTAAGATTTTGCACGTCACCATCTACTTCAAGTGAAGTTTAATTTAATCAAATTCAACTGCGTGATTCACAACTAGCAGCCAATGCAATGTTTAGTTGAAGTGCTTGAATCTGTTTTTTTTTCCTTTTGGTGGGTGCAAAAATAGTATTATATCCCTACCAGTATGTACGAGTATATAGATGAATAACATTTTTTTTGTTTCTTTAGATTTGTTGCAATCAATGGAAATTGGGAGCCTCACTCTCCTTGATTGGAATCATCGTGGCCAGATTATATATCACAACCTGTAGGTGAGCTATTCCTTTTCATTTCCAAGTCTTCATGTTAAGGATCATGATCATCCACACCTTGCGATGTGTTGAGGAGGGTTGCACACGCACGTGTGCAGTCGCGCCGGCGAAACCGCGCTGCCTCTCATGGGCATCATCGTCGCAGCTGACAGATTGATGTGCGCGAACGCCGCCACGGCGTTGGTCTTCTCTGTTTCGTGGCCTAATCACTCGCTCTCTCTTTAGGCAAAGTGTCGACAACGTGTGGAAGTAAACGTGAATGACAAATGAACCGTGTTCTCATTGGTTGAAGATTATTGTGCATATTAGCTGTTAGAGTTGTGTCGAATATTATTGTACAAGTTAGGTTACAGTTGGACTTGAAGTCGTACGGTGTGTAGACAGGATATGGAGTCGTCTCCAAGTAGGACACTTGTATCCTAGGCCTCTCATATATATAGCAAAGGTAAACACACGATGTAACCTATGCCAACATAATAGCACAGGCGCGCAAGGGGGAGCCGGCGGCGTGTGCCGGCGTCCGGGTGGCCGGTGTGCGGTATTGTAGCGGTGTCATGGGGAGGAGCGCCCGTAGTCATGCCCCGGGGATGTAGCCATATCGGTGAATCTCGTTAACAAATCTCGGTGTCGTGCTCATGTGATTGCTTGGTCCTCGGATGATCGATGATATGCCTCGGATTTATTCTAACAAGTGATATCATGTGCTAGGTTATTTGGAGGTTGCAGTGGTTTTGATCTAGAGGAAGTAGAACACGAAGCTGTCGACGAAACCTAAGGACGTGCAAGAACTCGATTGGGATCGGCGGCGTGTCGCGTGGGTCGATCGATTTGCTCGGACAGGAGGGATTCACCAAGGACAGCATACGTCGTGTTTGGAAAGAAGCGATCGGAGTGCAGCAGGAAGCAGTGCGTGCGGCAGCGAAAGATCGGATCGATCGGAAGCAGCGTGCTTGATGCGGCGGCAGGGCGGCGTAGCGGCCCCAGGCTAGGTCATGGGTGTACCTAGTTGGCGCTTGGCGGCCAGCAGCGGAGCGCGGTGCAGGAGGCCGCCCAGGCGATGCGATGTGGCCCAAGGCCCACTCAGGTTGCGGCCCTTTGCTGGCCCATGCTGGGCTGGCGGAGCAGGGCAAGTCCGAGTGCGGGGGTGAGCCAGGCACAGGCTGCGTGAACGCGGAGTTGTTCTGGACACGAGATTTGTTGGAAAAAAATATCGATTCCCAAAAAGTACTGCAACGTGTTGGAATATGGGATCCATTGGCTGCCATCACATTGATCTCACGTGTGAACAAGATAAAAGAAAAAGAGAATAAGAATTGATCAAGGAAGTCCACGTGCTGCTATGGTTGTAATAAAGTTGATTGAACTGGTTGTTACACGTGCACAGATACTGCCGAGGGCTATTTCTCGAGTTCTTTGCATGTTAAGTTGAGATGGCAGATTGGTAGCAATGGTGTTATTCGGCAGTGTAGTCAGACGGGAATTGAGGTGCATTGCATAAAGAGGATCATGCAAACACAGGGCATCAAGGCAATGCACAGTTGTGCGAGGCGGACACGACGCAGGGTGGAGCATGGTTGCAGTCGGACATACACGGCTGAGTCGGACTGGACAGTCTAATGGATCGACGAGGATGTCGGTCAAGGCAGAAGATGGTGATGATTTCAGCGACGACGACATAGGAGCGTGATGCTGATGGTGGCCAACTTTTGGGACGTGGAAACACGTGGTGCAGGCCTGAGGGCTTGTGCGGCTTCGACAGACTATGGCGCGGTGTTGATTCAAGACGGTGCACATGAGAGCTTGGAGTCGACGGGGCGCGGGGGTGGCACGTACAACCACCATGGAGTCATGTTGAAGGTGGAGCTGGAGTCTGATGGACGACTTCACTCTGTGCTGATGGAGGGGCTACGGCGTAAATGCATGGATAGTCGAAGCCTATTTCAGCGGGATAGCGGGAGACACGTGGATCGGACTGGGGCCCAGTGGTCTGATGGAGGCGTGATACTCGGCATCGATCGGTGATGATTGATGGTTCTCTGCAGTGGGGGTTGAGGCAGTGTGGGCTAGCTACCCGAGAGACTCGACCAGGACAGCAGAGGCTCGACGCGGTGATACCGGCAAGGCGTGCGGTAAGCACGGGACACGGCGACAGACCAAGGCACTAATGGTGAGACATGTGGTCAGACAAAGTGTGCAGGGGTGTTGAAGCAATGTTGACGAGTACCGGATATAAGTTGATGACTGGGTCTATCGGTGCTAGTTGATGGACAGGAGTTGACCATGGAGAATCTGCGAAAGTGGCGGAAAGTCTTAATGTCAAAAGCTGAGAGAGTACATGGCCGTATATTCTGTGGTGTTTAGTGCACATGGCAAAGTGCGGATGACAAGGCAGAAGGAGATGAAGTGCTATAGCTGTGGGACATGCCAGAGACTATCCGGGAAAAGGATGAGACAACTGCGAATTTGACTCAGGGTGACACAGGGCGGCGGTGAAATTCCTTCAAGTTTCAGACAAGCAGTACAGAAAGAGCGGTGACATTAAGTTCAGGTAACTCTTATATGTGGTGTCCAATACGTGAGTTGTTCATTTTCACGCAGACAGTGGTTGGTGTGTGATGGCGTTGAGCGGATACTCCGGAAGTTGGGAGCACAACGTAGAGTAATGAGAAACTTAATTTTGCTCGAGTGTTGACTGTGAAGAAGACAAGAAGGGACTACAGTTGCAGGTGGAGTCACGTGGGGTCTGGAAGTAGCAACGGTGCTCATGGTGTATCTCAAGTCCAATGTACATGGAGATTCGACGCACAGATGAATCCAAGGTGATGGAGAATATTCGCCAAGGTGGAGTTTGTTAGAGTTGTGTCGAATATTATTGTACAAGTTAGGTTACAGTTGGACTTGAAGTCGTACGGTGTGTAGACAGGATATGGAGTCGTGTCCAAGTAGGACACTTGTATCATAGGCCTCTCATATATAGCGAGGGTAAACACACTATGTAACCTATGCCAACATAATAGCACAGGCGCGCAAGGGGGAGCCGGCGGCGTGTGCCGGCGTCTGGATGGCCGGTGTGCGGTATTGTAGCGGTGTTACGGGGAGGAGCGCCCGTAGTCATGCCCCGAAGATGTAGCCATATCGGTGAACCTCGTTAACAAATCTCGATGTCGTGCTCATGTGATTGCTTGGTCTTGGGATGATCGATGATATGCCTCGAATTTATTCTAGCATTAGCTTTATTTTGTTCACGCGGACGCGCCCGCCTTCACCCTAGGCACGGGTCTCTCCCTGCCTCCCCCAAAGCTGGAGCGATGTGATGAGCTCCGGGAAAAGTATCAGGTGCTTCAAAGTCAAAAAACAATTCTGAAATATTTCAAAAAATTCAAAAAAAAATTATGAATGTTCATAAGGAATGTGACTACAACTCCTAAAAATTTCAGATCCAAACTCGAAATGCACATTGAGAAACAAAAAGGTGAAATTCAGATGTGAATAGTATCAATGTTGCTTTTATCTTCTTTTATTACACTATTCATGCTGGATTTCACATTTTTTTTTCTCAATGTGCGTTTCGCGTTTGGACCTGAATTTTTTTAGGGGTTGTAGTCACATTATTTATGAACATTCACATTTTTTTCTGGAATTTTTTGAAACATTTAAGAATGTGTTTTTAAATTTGAAGCACCGGGGTACCATAAGCTTGGAAGCACCTGATACTTTTCCATGAGGTCCCTGTACAAAGCTGATGAAGACACGGAGTGGGGAGCTAGAACAGTTTTGCCAGCGCTTTCTGTGTCGCGTCCGCTGTGTGTGTGTGTGTAAGATTTTGCGAGGTCGACACGACGGCCGTTTCCCTTGGTACTGTAGAACTGTATGAACCCTGCTTTGTTTCCATTGAGAAAGGGGATCGGTTTCTCTACGTTATGTAAGTATATTGTTACCCATTCGTCAAGCAAGCGCCTGTAGCTCAGTGGATAGAGCGTCCGTTTCCTAAGCGGAAGGCCGTAGGTTCGACCCCTACCTGGCGCATTTCATTTTTGCATTTTTCCTCGTGTGGAGTGTCGTGTCTACTCGACGAGAAACAACTTCTCTCAACGTCGAGGCCACGGTGTGTGTGTTTTTCTCATCAAATTTTTTCCTTGTGTGGAATGTCGAGTCCACTGGATGAGAACACAACTTCTGTCAACGTCGAGGCCACGGTGTCGTCCCCTTCGCGACCCTTCCCTTTTCCCCATCTACAGTGCGGGAGAGGCGACCGAGTCGGCGACCTCGTTTCCGCCGGCGAGTCCCTCTCGCTTTCCCCTTGCGATGGCCTTCGGGCTGTCGGGGGTGGAGGGGGAGATGGCTCGCCGGGTGGATCTTGTGTACAGGTAGCGTAGCTAGGCTGTTTGGGTGTCGGGGTGGGCTCCTCGGCGGCGTTCTCGGCTCCGGCTGGTCGGCGTTGGTGGAGATGCCCGCGAATAAGATGTGCATCTGGTGCTGCATCGTCTCTTCGGCTTCATCGACGGGGACGGATTCAGGTCAGCTGCTTTTGTGTGCTCTGGATCGAGCTCTCGATCTAGGGCCTGGGTCTTCGGAGTGGCTGATGCCGCTCGCGATTTTGCTGCCCTGGGCTTCTTCTCCGGCGCCAGGTCCTCCCTGGACGTGGCGGCGGTGGCGAAACTCAGTGGCCTTCTGCCTGGACGGCATCGGTGTGGCGGAGGTGCTGGTGCTGTGGTGGGCTCTTCTCCTCCGGCTTGTCCTTCGTCGCGGTGGTGCTCCCTCCGGCGCCATCGTCAAGCTTGGGAGGATGTTTAGGAGGTGGGATTCCAGATCTGCATCCCTCTGGCCCGTCCGTGAGGGAGAAGGCAAGGTGGTGCCGGTGATGCCTGTTGGCTGCTACGGCTCCGGCGTATTGGTCCGTCTGGACCTGTGTCTGAAGACTTCCCGCTTGCACAAAGTTCGTCCGCAGATTCTAAGGTCACGCCGGCCCGGGGTGGGTGCGGTGGCGACGACAGCGGCGGCGCGCCATCAGCTTGCGGCGGAGTGTGTGGGTGGTCGGCTCCCCAGGGACCCGTTTGTAATTTCTTTCTTTGTTGGGGTTTGTATCACTGGCTCTCCTTAATAGATCTGGGGTCTTTTCCGCAAAAAAAAAACGTCGAGGCCACGGTGTGTTTCGCTCATCAAGTTTTTGTACGCTGCCGACGTTCACCATCCGAAAGATACGATGACAACGTTCATCAGCTGAAGCTCGTCAGCTGAGTGGCTGACCCATGGTAGTCCTAAGTTTATTAAAGCATCATCGTCACTGAGAGACTATACTAATCGACCGGTTTGTGTGTTTTTCTCATCAAGTTTTCGTGCGCTCCTAATAAAGCCGACGTTCACCATCAGAAAGGTCTGATGACAGCGTTCATCGGTTGAAGCTCGTGAGGCTGAGTGGCTGACACATGGTAGTACTGAGAGTTTGTTAAAGCATCATCGTCACTGAGAGACTGTACCAATCGTGCGTGTGTGCGTGCGTGCGTGCGTGGGTCTTTCTTATCAAGTTTTCGTACGCTCCTAATAAAGCCGGCGTTCACCAGCAGAAAGATCTGATGACAACATTCATCAGCTGAAGCTCGTGAGGCTGAGTGGCTGACACATGGTAGTAATGGGAGTTTATTAAAGCATCGTCGTCACTGAGAGACTGTTCTAAGCGAGCCGGTGTGTGTCTTTTTCATCAAGTTTTCGTACGCTCCTAATAAAGCCGACGTTCACCAGCAGAAAGATCTGATGACATCGTTCATCATCTCAGGCTGAGTGGCTGACACATGGTAGTACTATGAGTTTATTAAAGCATCGTCGTCATTGAGAGACAGTAGTAAGCGAAATGGTGTCTGTGTGTGTGTCTTTCTCATCAAGTTTTCGTCGTCGTCACCGAGAGACTGTACTAAGCGAGCCGGTGTGTGTCTTTCTCATCAAGTTTTCGTACGCTCCTAATAAGCCGACGTTCACCAGCAGAAAGATCGGATGACATCGTTCATCAGCTGAACCTCCTCAGGCTGAGTGGCTGACACATGGTAGGATTGAGAGACTGTAGTAAGCGAGATGGTGTGTGTCTTTCTCATCAAGTTTTCGTCGTCATCACTTCACCGACATACTGTACTAAGCGAGCCGGTGTGTGTGTCTTTCTCATCAAGTTTTGTACTAAGCGAGCACGATGTGTGTTTTTCTCATCAAGTTTTCGTACACTTATAATAAAGCCGACGTTCACCAGCAGAAAAGATCTGATGACAACGAGTTCATCAGCTGAACCTCGTCAGGCTGAGTGGCTGACACATGGTAATACTGAGAGTTTATTAAAGCATCGTCGTCACTAAGAGACTGCACTAATACAGCCGGTGTGTGTGTCTTTCTCATCAAGTATTCATACGCTCCTAATAAAGCCGACGTTTACCAGCAGAAAGATCCGATGACAGCGTTCATCGGCCGAATCGCGTGAGGCTGAGTGGCTGACACATGATTGTACTGAGAGAGACTGTACTAAGCGAGCCGGTCCATCTGAGCACTTCACTATTCTCCGTTCTGCAATCTGCACTTCAGTGGCGAACAGAAAGCTCGATCTCATTCATAATCGTGTTCATTAGCCGAAGCTCGTGATGATGACAGACAGAACGTAACATTTTTGCTAATAGTAAGGAGTTGCACTATATACCACGGTGCAACGCGAGAGGATTATTTTGGCCACGACAGAACACGTAGGGGGATACCATCCAAGAAGATCACTACTGGCAGCAGAGCATCGAACGATAGTAGTACTACATCTGGTTCCAGAGCGGCGGCGATCGGTCGGTTCATTAACTTCAGTTGGCGTCAGCGGGCGTTTGGCCTGGCTCGGCGACGGCGTCGTATGGGCGGAAGCCGTGCGCCAGGGCGGCGCGCCACGCCTTGTCGACGCCGGTGACCGCGTCGCCGCACTCGTGGCCGGGCCACTTCTCCAGCGCGTGCACGATCCCCGCCGCCCGCCACGCGCTCATCACCCGCCTCGGCAGCCAGTTCTGCACGAACAAGAACATGAACAGCCACGCGACATCAGCACCGTGCGTGCAGACGAATGCTCGATCGGCACGCGTGTATGGTTTCGGTTGGTTACCTCGCAGGCGTGGAGGTTCTCGTACGACTCCGGCGCCACGAGCGCCGGGGTGCTGTGGTACACGCAGTCGGCGCGTGCGTCGCCGGCGCCGGTGACCAGGAACTGGGAGTACGGCACGAAGTGAGTGCCCGGCGCCGCCCTCTGCTGCTCCCGCGCCGTCAGCCCGTCGCCGACCAGCCACACCTGCAACCCGTTTCACGTCTGAGTCGCTGCGTCCACGTCCAAAAACACCAGTAATTTTACTGCAGTCGCGAGATCTGCAGTTCGTGTACCTTGCTGCTGTAGCAGCAGGACAGAGCCAGGCGGCCCCGGAGCTCCGGGCTGATCTGCTGCTTCAAAGCCTCGTGCAGATCCCCGTCCACCACCCGAACCTGTTCGAGACAATCATTAACCGATCAATCAATCATCCAAATGCATCATTCAACCGATCCAGATTCTCTGTCTTCAGTTTGCACTTCTTCATCTTCTGAAGAAGAAGAGCAACAGTGTTTGCAGTGTACCTGAATGTCTCGTTCGCAGAGGGCCTGGGCCAGCACGGCCACGACCTTGCACTCCTTCCCCAGGAGGAGCACGTCCTTGGCGGCCCGGGGCACCATGTAGAGCACGGCGGCGACGGCGAGGCTGGTGCCGTCGACGATCTTGGTCTTGAGGCCAGGCTTCCTGATCACGTACAGCTCCCCGTTCCGGTTCAGCTCGTACCCCTGCAGACATACTCCATCGATGCCATGTCAGTAACTTCATCAATCAGCGCCTGCCAATCTTAATCAACCAATTAACTTCCCAGGCACTGAATAACTATGATATTTTTTTCTTCAGAAAATACTATGCGCGCTGTCTAGTCTGAAGATCTGAGGAAAGTGCAGTACTCTGCATGTATTCATGGCGCTGCTGCGCCCCGCACCTACTGTCTGCATCACGCATTGAATCTATAGTCCAGTGCTAGTTGTAAGTAAATAAATTCATCAATGGCGCCAACGAAAATGAATGCGGTTTGCAGTGCGCATTCAAGGGGTTCATCAGCTAGCTCGCTTGCCTGGTTCAGCAGTCCCAGCGTGAGCACTGCGGCGCCGCTTGCCTCCGCGTCCGCCACCGCCCGCTCCACCACCCGGCTCACCGCGTGCCCATCCTTCTTCGACGTGTACTGCATAAATTGTAAATTTAATACACATCCCAAGAACGACACTGCATTCATCATCTCTAAGGAACCACATTGGATTCTTCCTGACCCGTCAAAAAATATGATGAATTCTTTGAAAATAATATTTCAAACGAGGAATCGTGAAAATTAAGGAAGGAATGGCGGTCATGGTCATGGTGGATGTTTCTTGTCTTGTGTTGCCGGTACCTGGGAGGTGTATCTTGGGACGACCCATGTCTCGGTGCTGAGCTTGCCCATCCTGTTGGCCTCGGACCGGAACGCCGTCCTGCCCAGCAGCGATGCCAGCGCGGCGAGCGGCCGCTCCACCATGGTCAGCGCCGATGCAGCCGCCGACGAGGACGAGCGGAGCGGCGCGGAGGCGAGGGAGGCGAAACCGAGGCGGAGGTGGAGGAGGGAGCCCGGCGTGGTGAGGTGGGTGAGGTGGACGACGTCGGGGGCCTCCTCCCGGCCGTGCAGCGTGCGCTCGTACAGGTCGTCGCTCGACTTGTCCATGGTGCGGTACACGTAGTCGTAGAAGGGCACGAACAGCGAGTAGTTAGTCCTGAACTGCGTGTGGTGCAGCGAGTGGAACCTGCTCCATCCAAATCCGCCATGAAAATCGGCCAAAACCTCCAACGATTCCATGGAAAGTAACAAGCTCGTGCGACTTACGATGGCGTGTACATGAGGTACTTGAGCGGGGGGAAGAGGTCGAAGAGCAGCTTGGGGACGAGCTCGAAGTTGCAGTGCCCCAAATAGTTCATCAAGTCGATGTAGATGAGGTATGCGTTGGACATGGCGACGGAGCCGGTGCCGGTGGCCATCATGGAGAGGAGCGGGATGGCGAAGAGCGCGAAGTAGACGGCCTCCTCCGCGAACGGGTGGATGACGGAGGTGACGGGCTCGGTGACGATGGACGCGTGGTGGTGCGAGTGGTACCGCGCGTAGAGGAAGTGGTGGTGCAGCGCGCGGTGGAACCAGTAGTAGAGGAACTCCACCGGGCCGAGGTGGAGGAGCGCGGTGACCACCAGCCCCCGCGGGTTCCACCACGGCAGGCCCTGCGTCATCGGCGCCACCGAGTTCACCACGTAGAACAGCAGCGCCGTCAGGATGATCTGGTCGTCCCTGCCACCATTTAATTTGTGTCCTCTGCGTCGTCAGCGTCTCCGGCCATGGCCATGCCGCCATTGCCGTGTGCGTGCATGCGTGAAGAAGAGGAAGAAGAAGAGGAGATGGGTGGCTGACCAGTTGCGCTCGCGGTCGACCTGCTCGAAGTCGAGGCTCTTGGTGACGATGCGGTGCTTGGAGCGGGCGGTCTGGTGGCGGGACACGGAGATCCAGAGCTGGGTGTAGAGCAGGCGGAAGAGCAGCGTGGGCAGCACGAAGAAGCTGAGCAGGTCCCCGTCCTCGCCCCTCGCCGTCGCCGCCGCGAACCGGTACGTGCTGTACGCCGCCCACGGCGCCACCAGCGCGTACTGCTCCACGCACCCAAAAAACAGAGCCGGAATGGTCACCACGAGCTCTGGCCGAGATGTGTGCACACACTGACACTGACACACATGCGTACGCATGCAAGGGTGAGCGTATGGACGTACCTTGTAGTTTCCCATGTCGTGCCATGGCCACCGGGTGAGAGGGCCGGGCTTGGAGGCCATGGTTCGTTCCTCGGAGACCCTTGCCGGAGCTCGGCTTCGCAACAGATCGAGCTGCTCTGTTGCGCGACAATGGGGGTGAGATGCTCGTTGCGATGGGGGTGGAGGATGGCAATGGCAGAGGGGGTACTGGCTTACATTTATACTGCTCAAACAACCAAGCAGCGGAGCAGTGGGGAGTGGGGACACGTGCAGGCCGGGGAAAGAAGTCCGGCCGGCCGGCCTTGATCGCCAACGGGGAGGCTTATCGGTTCCCTGGAGCAAAAATTCAGGGGATTAGTGGGAAATCAATCAACCTCATAAATTCCCATCCGTAGGTTCGTTACCCGTACAGCGTGTTTGGTCGGGGGGTAATTAGAGCTAGGGAATGGGAATTGAAGGGGTACGAGACTTCAAATCTATTGTTTGGTTAGCGGGATTGGAAGTTCATAAGAGAACAGTCATGGGACTTGAGACTCCAACTCCCACCGTTTTATTAACAGGGGAGGAGGTGAGAGTTGGAAGAGAATTGTTTTAGTGAGTTAATCCTAACCCTTCATCATAACTTACGTTAATTTCCCTTGTCTATTCCCTTGTTAATTCCCACGAACCAAACACGGGAATACAGTTTCTCCTCAAACTCTCACACATAATTTTTCTCATGCGCCAAACAGGGGATTGGGAATAAAACGACTCATGTCTAATCTCAATACAACTCCCTACATTAAACTCCCATTCTCCTTCTCAAATTTTGCCAAACGCGTTGGTAGGTTTAGCATTATGTGAGATGTGATCTCGGTCCCTGCCCTAGTCCGCCGGTCGCGCTGCCGACCTCCATAGAGTGTGGTATACTCGCGCACCATGCTAGCTCCGCTATGAGTAATGTGATGTGATGCGCGGTGCACGGGGTCAAATTTTGTAACAATCCACCGGTGTTTGGACGTGAAAGGTCCAATGACACGACGCAAAATGCAGAATAGTAAGAGATGAAACGGGGTAAAAAAAGTTTTAAAAGGGACAAACTATTTGTAAGATGCCTTGAGAAAAATCGACTTTCCACCCGACGGCTAGTGTTCGACTTTCTCCTTGCCTCTTAGCTCGCGTTCTTCCTCCTGCTACCCTCTAACACTGCTCGGCCGGCGAGACTCCCTAGCTCGCGTCACTGGGACACTGCAGTCAGCCGCATCACGCCAGACCCCTTCTTTGGACTGCACTCTTGGAAATCGGCCGACACGAGTTGCAAACTCAGGCAGTTTACCAATAGAAAACAAGGTAAAACATTAATTAAAAAAGACTAGAAAACAAACCACGAGGGAGAAGTCACAACAAAAATGCCGTCTGCATGCACGACGCGCATGATGAGGAAGTTGCATAACCATGCCTTACGGGCCAGCAAGCTAGATTGCGTGACATAGTTGAGTACGCACGTAGGCAAGGCAGGCAGTTGCAGACGCATGGCTGTAATTTGTATCATTCCTTTTTTCTACTTCTTAAACGTGATCAGGCCCAGAAGCACACATGTATTCTACCGGTGTGTGTTGATTCCATGAGGGAAAAAAAAACGAATTGTGTTATGTACTCCTTCAGTCACATAATATAAGAGTGTTAAGAGGAGGGAGTACAAGACAATTGGGGTTGCTAAATCTTGATTAACTAAGACTTAACAAAGTCCAAGTCAATGTTATATTTGTCAGAACCTACATGGAGATCCGTCTAAAATTTTCTTTAAATTTTTTCGTTCTACCTTTTTATACATTCTCTCACTTGACCGAGACTTCGTTAAGTCTCGATCGACTGAGATCTAGCCACACCCAAATAAAATCAGTAGCGCATCGATGTCATCGAGACCGTCTAGCTGACCTAAGCACCGCCGAGATGTAAGAGCATCTACAGCCGGGCGCCTCAAATCATCTCTCATATGCCCGCGGACGCGGTCGGTCAGTGACCGGACAAGAGAGAGAAGGAAAAAAGTGACCCAACCGGACCCCTCATATTTTCCCTATATGTCCGGACTGTCCGCAAACCCTCGTATACATCTCAAATATGGGGAGGATACGAGGGCTCGCGAACACGCCCGGGCGCGTCCGGTCAATCCGCCACGTAGGACGCGGCCCCACCCCGGATCATCTTTTCTCTTTCTTTATTCATTATTTTCTTTCTCTCTCTTCATCTCCACAAATCGCGTGCAAGTGACCGGACATATGAGAAAAAAAAAATGAGAATTGTGGCTGCGCGGATGGACAAATAGGGGCTCAAAACGGACACGCCCGGTCATTGACTGGACGCGTCTGCGGACGTTTGAGGGGTCGAATTAGAGGTACATGGTTGTAGATGCTCTAATGTAATACGGGCGTGCCTGCCTGATTAGCCACGGGGGAGTAGGACGTAGTGGTACGTGTCTCCGTTGTCGACCCATTTTGGAAAATGAACGTCCCACTCGCCTAATTCCATGATGATTACGTCTTGTTGCTACCCTTTAAGATGATCGGTCGAAGAATCCGTGACATCCAACGCACACGTATGCCTAATCAGGTAAACCGCATGTGTCGTAATAATAAGGTGAATTCCATTTTACTGTCAAGGACAAAATACATTATAATGTCTTTAGCCTGTTGCTACTGGTGACTTGTGCGAGCCACGCGTTAAGATGAGAGGTCTAATTACAAGGGTCGACGAGAGCACAACGCCAACGGCCTCGAGCCCCTGTCGTTCCATGCATGCATGTGGCCGGCGCATGTCAAGCTAGCGGTGCACCGAACAAGAACAAGATGGATGCGATCCATGCATGCATTCTCTTGAGCAGCCGTGCATGCATGCCGCCAGGCGGAGCCATGAGGACAGAGCCACATCCAGATGATCGATGGGCCGTGTGAGGCACGTCGCAAAGTTGCTGCTCGGCTTTCATTTCATGACGTACTATGCCAAGGAGAGGAGTGAAGGAGGCCATACACAGCTATGCTACGAGGCCGGCCTTTCATTTACCCGCGCGCGCCCGGTCCCCTACGCCCATCAATCGTTGTGACCAGGGACGAATCTACTGTACAGGCTTTAACAGGCTTGAGCCTGCCCTTCAACCAGATCAACTTTGTATTTACTACTCCCTCTGTTGCAAAATATAAGTCTCTTTAGATATTTCAACAAGTGACTACATACGAAGCAAAATGAGTGAATCTATACTTTAAAATATGTCTATATACATCCGTATCTTGTAGTCTATTTGAAATGTCTAAAAAGACTTATATTTAGGAACGTAGGGAGTAGTACTGATCACGGCCCAGCCCAACAAATCAGCTGCTTCTTGGCCCATCTCAGCGTCACCTTACTTGTTCGAGCCTGCCCTCCATTTACACTCTAGATTCGCTGCTGGTCGTGACACGGTACACACTATTTAGTGTTTACTCTGTCACGCCTCTCCATGTGAGGAAGTACCGTACCGTCACATATGTGTACCAAGATTGCGTCGCGTCGCGGATTGCTAGCTACTCCAGACAGTTCAGTCGCTTTGGAAGGGAAAGCAGCCATTTCTTCTTCTGAATACTGAGGTACAGTATACTCCCTTCGTTTCTAAATATAAGTCTTTGTAGAGATTTTAATAGGGACTACATACGGATGTATGTAGACATATTTTAGAGTGTAGATTCACTCGTTTTGCTCCGCATGTAGTACATATTTAGAATCCCTAAAAAGAGGAACGGAAGTAGTAGATGATTTGCTTGTGCAAGGAAGAAGGGAACCGTGTGTGTGTGTGTGTGTGTGTGTGTGTGTGAGAGAGGGCAACGCCGGGAAAATATCAGGTGATACAAGAGTTTAGGTGCTACCATGATACGGACTTTCGTGAGCCATTGGATCTGAGGTCTAAGGGTGACAACCATGCTCTTGGACTTGCACGTAAATATCAGATTCTTGAAGGATGTTTCGGCAAAGTTACAGGAGCTCTGTCTGTGACCGTTGGATATCTGATCAAACAGTTCGCGGAAGTTCGTATCACGGGAGCATCTAAGCTCCGGTATCACCTGATACTCACTTGGGCAACGCCGACTCGTCTTATGTGCACCATTCCGGTAGCACCTCGCAACTCGAATGCGTGCTCTCTCTCTCTCTCTCTCTCTCTCTCTCGGGTTAGGCTACACGTCAGTCGACTGAGTTTTTGAAATTGGGTTAGTAGATCAATTTTGAACATTGGATCCACATCCAATGACGTCTGGCCTTTTTTCTACCTCCAACCTTTCTCCTTCTCCAGACCGCCGCCCTGGCCGCCGGCCGAACCGCCTGCGGCCACCACCCACGGCCAACGGCGCTCCCACGCAGCCTCGCTGCCCCCCCCCCCCCCCCACACACACACCCCGCCGGTCTAGCCGCCGCCCCCGGTCATCCCTCTAGGCTCGCATTTAGGTTTTTTCTCCGGCGAAGTGCACCACCGCCCCACCCTGAACCCTAAGATAGATAATGTTGTAGCCCTCCGGCGAGCCCCTTTCTTCTCCTTCCTCCCCACCGGCTCACTCCGGCCAACACTCAAAAATCGACTGACCCCTATTTCAAGCTCAGTCTACTATCATTTAGCTAAACTGCTCTCTCTGTCTCTCTCGTTCGCTCTTCCTTTCTATCAGCAGCGCATAGATATCATCGATCGATCGAGCACGGTCTATCACTGCCCTGTCGCATACATGCAGGACAATGACATACAATATCATATGCGTACCACCCTTTACCCAGGCCAGCACACATGCATGCATGCACTGCACCCCGGCCGATCAGCTTGCCCGTTGGCGTTGCGCGCGGCCATTGCATTGCTCATTTGCCAGGGGAGAGTACGCAGTACGCCAGTACGTGTACTGTCTACTCATTTTGGAGTGTGAACACATGCATTTACTTGGTCAATGCTATTTGATGGGTGGAAGTATATGATCACTGGTCACATGCATCCACCACGGACGTCCAGTTTGCGTAATGGAAAAGACGTTGTACGTGTCCAAGAAGAAGAAGAAGATATGAACGCCGCGCTAGCAAATTAACTAGAGTTTGTGACCTCTTGTACGTAATGCGCGCATTTGGGATCGACACGCACCCATAATAATTGTTACTACTGCATTTCCCTTTCCTTTTCAAACGTGCTAGTGCACGTTTATTCCACTGGGATATGGTTCACTCGTGCAAAGAAAAAGAACCAGTGTGTGGTTTTACTCCGAAAAAATAACATCAACACGTGTTCTTTTAGCCTGCCAACGCGTGTTATGTGTCCCATCTCGCATGCGTGAGCAAAGACAAGCAGCAGCGCAGAGATATCATCGAGAGAGCCTGCCGCGTTACGGACCATTGCCTTAACTAATTAGTCATGCATGGAGGCCGGAGAACGTAGCACGCGTCTAGTGCCTGCTCATTTTTAGGATCTGAACATGCCACCTGGTCAATTTCGACGATAAGTGGATCAACATCACGTACGGGTCAGATGCACGAGGGCGCTAGTTAAACGGGTCACATACATCACGGCTAGCTAACTGGATGTTATTGCTTCCGCAATAGCTACATGTCAGTCCGATTGAATTTTGAAGTTGGGTCAGTCAATTTTGGTTGAAGGGAGAAACACAACCAGAGGGGAGGAAGAAACTCTCCGAAGAGGAGGAAGAAGCTTGCTGGGCAGGCTACCCCAGTATCTATCTTAGGGTTTAGGGTGGGGGCGGTGGTGGACGGGGGTGGTGTGGGGCTCGCCGGAGAAAAAGCTCGACGTGGGGGGCCTAGAGGGAAGGCCGGGGGCGACAGAAGATCGGTGGTGGGGGTGGTTCCAGGGTGGGCGGGGCGACATGAGCGGCTGGGGAAAGATCGGGTGAGAGGAAGAAAAAAACCGCGGAGGAAGATGATGCCCTAGACGTTGGACCTTGATCCAATGGTTGAGATTGACAGCTAAAATTCGACTGAGCATTTCAAAAATTTCAGTCTACTGTTCTGTAGCCACTCCCTATTGCTTCACGATCGGTTAGTCAACTGTTTTGTAGCCACTCCCTATTGCTTCACGATCGGTCGCAAAAGTCGCAGCACAAAGCAATGCACTACCTCAATCAATCACAAGGGACGCTCGGAGACGAGCACAACGCCAACGCCCGGACGCCAAAGGCATCGAGCCCCTGTCGTCACATATTTACTGTGCCCTGCATTGCCCACATCTCTGCATGTGAGGTAAGTACCGTACCGTCACATATGTGTACCAAGAGTTTGGAGAAACAGAAACTGCGTCGCAGTCTGGAGCCCCGTCGCGGATTGCTGGCTGCTCCAGACAGTCGCTTTGGAATGGAAAACATGATGATACCAGACAGTCCAGACAGTAGCTCTCTCTCTCTCTCTCTCAGAGGAAATATGATAGCCAGCAGCGGATCGATCACACATGCCGGACAATGACGTGCATCATATTACCCAGCCCAGCTCACACACATGCATGCATGCACCGCACGCCGGCCGTTCAGCTGGTCCGTTACGTACGGCCATTGCATTGCTTGATTAGTCGGGGGAGAGTACATACGTGTCCACTACCTATTCATCATTTTAGAATGTGAACATATACCTCAACTTGGTCAATGCAATTTGATGAGTAGAAATATGTGAGCGCTGGTCACATGCATGCATGCACGGCCAGTTTGCCTAAAGGAAAAGTCTTGTATGTGTCGACGAAAGATAGCAGTGCCGTGTTTATTCGACTGAGGTCTGGTCTACTTACCCGACGCGTGTTATGTAGTACGCGGTACTGTACCTCGCATGCGTGAGCAATGGCAATTATCTGCGCATAGCGTAGCCACGCGGGGAAATTTCAAGTGATACCGTGATACGGACTTCTTGGCCGTTGGATCTCAGATCGCTAGTTAGAATGTGATTGTATGTACATGCGTGTAATTTTGAGATTCTCAGAAGGCTTTTTTGCAAAATGCTCAAGAGCTTCCGGTAGCCATCAGATCTGAGACCCAACCTAAGTGTTGGTATCATCACTGGTCACATGCACGCGTCATTTTACAATCTGAACATCTCACTTGGTCAATTTTGCGATCAGTGGGTCTAGCCATAATCACGGGCCACATGCTTGCACGGCTAGCTAATTGCATTGTATGTTGTTGCTTCCCCTTAAAACAGATCGGCCGCAAGAGTCGTGGCAACGTATTCATGGGCCATGCATGTAAGTACATAAAAGTACTTTTCTTTTGCATGATTAACCAACCGTAAGTCATGGTATCTTATGCTTATGCTAGAGCTTGACTGCTAGCGCGGGGAGATGGTGGTTGTGGACACGTGAATTTATAGGACCACCACGTAGTACGCCTATACACATTTGGCAGTAATAGTATGCAGTACCCTTTACATGTTAATACGTACGTGCAGCTACTAGCTACCGTCGGTCGTCGATGGCCGTTGGACGCATGAATGTATGCCAGCAATGGTTTACGCGCGAGAGAAAAGCGGTGCGCCCCTTCACATGAATGTGAATCCATATTCTTCTTACGCGAGTCCGTCGAACCAAGAGTCAAGACAGTGGTTGTGTTCGACCGATCCCGTGCATGCTGGCTGTGACGCAGCAGCACGTCCATGTCAGGAGCCGCTGTCTCGCATATTACACGGTCACGAAAAACAACTCCAGGACACTAATTATCTGTCAGCACTCCATGGGAGAAAATATCGTACATTGTGAAAAAGGTATTCGGTAGAAAATTCACACCGTGGTTTGATCAATATTTTGACTATATTTAGCAGGCCGAATTTCAGAGCATATGGGTTTCAGTTGACTATCACATCCAACAACCAACCGGAGGCAGGTCAAAAGTGCGCTTTGCCGGTCAGCCGTGGTGTGGCTCGCGCGGATCACCCGCCGCTCCGATTAACCGTGACCCGTCTTCAGGTGAGTACGCACGCGGATACGTGCACGCGCACTGATATCGAGCAGTATGGGTTGGTGCACGGTGGTTGGGCGCATTGAAGTTACTGTGGACGACTGATCAGTTAGGAAAATTAATACCAGTCAGTATATGAGCTACATGCAGTAGATCCTCTCTGTGTTGTTGGTTGCTGCATGCGACCGTTAGTTCTTACCCATCTGGGTCAGCTAGTAGATGCAGTACCATGCATCGGCCGGTCTTGCACCGTTTCATATTTCCTTTTGAGATAGATTCCGTTTTGCGCTTGTTGTTTGACTCTAGCCTCCAACGCACGTAGACGTCGGTCGTATCAGTGACGGCTGCAGCTAAGCTAGCGAGATATTTGTGTTGGTCGTATCAGTGACGGCCTCCGCCTAGCTCATGTTCACGGCCGGACCATGAAGAATGCCAACTCACTCTGTCTGTGGGCAGCCTGCGTCGCGCAGTGAACGCAGTTTATTCAATGCACAGTACACATAATTAACTCAAGAGCCTGGCCTGGTGCAAGGACGTATGGTTAAAGTAACTCTAGCAGAGTCACCATATGATCCAGTGAGCGTAATAATCAGCAATATAGCATTTTTGACACAAAATGTCCCGCTAGCAGAGTCGACGTACGACACCAACTCTAATTATATGGAGGGCCGCCCGCTATCCGCCAACGATCCGCTTAGTGCAAGGCGTAACCTCGCATCGGCTTTGGTGATCCGCTGACGGCCCAACACTATAACTCTCTGGAGCGGTTTTCAAAAAGTTTCAATGACCGGCTTTAGAACATTCAGGGTGTTTTTTCTTTGTTTATATGCCTTCTTTGGGTTGGTATTCCTCTTTTTTTTTTAAATACATATGTCGACTTTTTTTTTCCATACATGTGGTACATTATATGTATGCACACAAGTCATATTTTTTTTATACACGTTCAAAAAATTCCAGACCAATGATGAATATTTTTTTCAGATACATGTTTGAATATGTTTTTCAATACAAGTTAGAATAATTTTTTAGAATAAATCTTATACATTTCAAAATACACGTTGAACATTTTTTGAATGGTACAAAACATTTTTCCGAAATTACGTGAACATTGTGTACATTGTATTAATAATTTTATAAAATTTCATTGGCATAATGTTTTAAATGTGAGAACATTTTTTAAAACTTGTCACAATTTTTTTAAATAGCATGATTTTTTTTTCAAAAATACACGAACATTTTTTACATTGTATAATTATTTTTAAAAATATCACAAACATATTTTTGAAACCCATGAACAATTTTTAAATGTCATAATGTTTTTGAGTGGTACGGATTTTTATTTGTAAAATACTCAAACCTTTTTTACATTGTATAAACATTTTCAAAATGTCATGAACATATATTTGAAATGTCATGAACACTTTTTTGGATGCTAACATATTTTAAAATTTGCACGGACATTTTCTTACAATGTATGAATTTTTTTAACACGTGATGAACTTTTTCAAATTTTAAAATATTTGCCATTTCAGAAATATAATTAAAAGTAAGAAAACAAATATGAAAACAAACTAGTAGACATGACATGCGCTAGCAAGCCAACGCTCCTCCTGCGCTAGGCCGACCCATTTAGGAAGCACCGGAGGCAAACGGTTCTTTCGCCTTGCTACACCCGAGACAAAGATGCCGCATTTCCTCGGCGTGTCAATGGCGCATACGACAGATGCCATGGCACTAGGAGGCATGCCAACTGCCGCGGCCATTAACTCCATTTTCCCACCACATTTTCCCGCCCGCCGCCACGTTCCGCATTCGATGCCGGCGGCTATAAAAAGGCCGTCGTCATGGTCGACCAGCTCACAAGCTCTAGTTCGATCAATTCCATCGACATCCTCCACCTCCCTACCCGCCACCACGTCTAGATAGCTCTTATCCCGCCGCCCGCAACCTCTACTTACCACAATGTTGCCATGTTGCTTCCCCTGTGGTCGGACTACGTGCCGCTCTCGGAGGAGGAAGCCCACCTTATCGCCGAGGAGGAGGATTGCCTTCACTAGTAGAAAACATGGCTTTTGTCCCGGTTCCAGAGGGCCTTTAGTCCCGGTTCTGGAACCGGGACAAAAGCCTCTAACATTTAGTCCCGGTTCGCTTACGAATCGGGACTAAAGGGGCTCCACGTGGCCGCCGGCTGGAGCGGGGCTGGAGGACCTTTAGTCCCGGTTGGTGTTACCAACCGGGACTAAAGGTGGAGCCTTTAGTTCCGGTTGGTAACACCAACCGGGACTAAAGGAATTTTTTTGGAATTTTTTTTTTGAATTTTTTTTCTGATTTTCAAATCTTTGAATTATTTGACAATTTAATCTCTAATCATCACTCCTCACTGCTTCAGAATTTAATCTCTAATCTCTAATCAGCACTCATTCCAAATCGTCTAACTTCCCGGCCGGTCACCCATCCTCTCACTACTCCAGCCCGAGCACGCTTAACTTTCAGGTTCTATCACCCCTAATTTCCAAGTCTGCACTTGTTGTTTTCCTGATAATAGTAAGCTATCAATCCTGTTAACCCTTAGGTCTTGATGTCACATGATTTAATTTTTTGAATTCCAAATAATTATTAAAATAAAAAAACAACGATTAACAAACAACAATGATTAATTTTAAAACTCAAAAATACTTCAAAAAAAAGGAAAAAATTACAAAAAAAATCTAAAAAAAATCAAAAAATCCAAAATAATACAAAAAGTTCAAAATAAAATAAGTAATAATAATATTGAATTTCAATGAAAATAAAATAGTAATATATTATTATTATATGCCATTTATTATTTAATATCTTTAAATCTATAAATCAAATTCGACAAATAATATATCCATATTATTCAGAAAAATATGACCATGATGTCACACGCTTCACCGTTTGAGTTTGAAATTATTATTCTAAAAAACAATAATTATTTAGTAACACTAATATTTATTGAATAAGTAGTTTGATCACAGTTTGACCACATTTTATTTTTTTAAACTTATATTAACTGAAGAATTTTTGTGTGTTCAATATGAACCATTCAAAGCCACATCCTTAAATTTCAACCCTTTTTGACTTCATTTGCTATTTTTTTCATGCATTTAATGATTCTTTGAGCTAAATTAGCCTGAAATTGAAAAGCACTACAAATGAACTCTGAAAACCATGAAATTTGGCATGGTATCATCATTTCACCCAAATAGCTTGTGCTAAAAAGTTGAGAGGGTTATGACAAAAACTGGATGCACTTTGTGTACAAACTGGACCATCTCTTTCGAAGTAACAGGGTTTCAGACGAAAACTCAGCTGTTACAAAGACATTTTATTTTTTTAATCTTATTTCAACTGCAGAATTTTTATGTGTTCAATATGAACCATTCAAAGGCACATCCTTAAATTTCAACCTTTTTTGACTTCATTTGCTATTTTTTCAAGGATTTAATGATTTCTGAGCTAAATTAGCCTGAAATTGAAAAGCACTATAAATGAACTCTGAAAACCCTAAACCCGGGACTTAAAACGTCCAAAACTCTATTCTAAACAGTAAACATTAAAGGTTCAAACCCTAAAACCTAACCCTAAACTTAGAAATCTAAACCCTAGCCCCTAAACCCTAAAACGTCTAAAAACTCTATTTTTCCTTTGGAATTTGGTGATTTAAAAAAATTATTGAAACGGAAAACTACTTGTTTCATCGGAGAAATCTTTTTTTTTATGCAAATTTTGATATATTATTTGTATTTTTCTGAATTAGAATGATTTAGTTATGATTTTTCTAAGATTAATGTGGTAAAGGGGTTTAGGGTTTAGGGGCCCCACTTTAGTCCCGGCTGGTGTCTTCAACCGGGACTAAAGGTCTATCTTTAGTCCCGGTTGAAGACCCCAACCGGGACTAAAGGGCTAGGAAAAAAAATTGAATTTTTTTTTTAGTCCCGGGACTAAGGGGGGGGGGGGGGGGGGCTTTAGTCCGGTTGGAGATACCAACCGGGACTGAAGGTTGTGGGCCAGGAGCGAGGCCCATTGGTCCCGGTTCGTGTCTGGAACCGGGACCAAAGGGGTCATACGAACCGGGACCAATGGCCCCCCAGGCCCGGCCGGCGCCCTGGCCTCATGAACCGGGACTAATGGCACCTTTGGTCCCGGTTCGTGAGTGAACCGGGATTAATGCCCTTACCCGGGTTGGACCAAAGCCCTGTTTTCTACTAGTGCTTTACGTCCTGGAGGGCGCTAAGGAGGATCTTGCCCTCGATTAGTGGCTGGATTTGAATCCCAGAACACACTCTGTTGAGTTTGATTTGCATGGCAGTTTCGAGCTGATCCCACATTGGCAGTAGAATGCTCGCCCACACAGCTCATATTGGCCACTCCGTGTTGCTTCGAGCTGATCCCTCACTGGCACAAAATACCATGTGCTATGAAAACAGTATTCGACACAATTCACACTGTGATTCGAATAATTTTGAAAATATTTGAAAGTATAGATGTACTATATCTTTTGTTTTTTTTGCGGGTAAGATGTACTACATCAACGCGACAGTTTCTAGCTAGCAGTATTAGCCAGCGCAAGGATGAAAGCAGCGGGCACGCACCAACGCATGGGAACCAACCGGAGGCAGATGAAAAGTGTTGCTTTACCGTTCAGCCAGCGCGCGGCGTCGACCGCTGATGAGTGATGATCCGCCACCTTTCTGTACTACAACAACAATGCAACTCTGCAAGCAATTAACCGTGACCAGTGAGTACTACGTACCGTCTCACCTCGGGCGAGGGCGAGTACCGAGTGAGGACGTACTGACGTACGTATACGTCCATGCATGCGCAGAACTCCCTCCGGTTGGTGCATGCATGGTTGTTGGGAGCTTGGAAAACTCGGCTCGCGTATTTCCGTCGTGCGCATTGAGTTAAGTTGCCGTGGACGGGTTCCTACACGACGGAATCCCGGCCGGGGAGGAGAGGATACGTGCGGTATTCCGCGAGCTAGGTTTTGGCGTTTTATAGTTGATCGGCGCCTCCCTCTAGTGCAGTACGTAGCTCTGTGTTGTTGGCTGCTGCGCATGGCTAGGGCCATACCATTACTTCCTGCTCGATCCGGGTCAGCTAGCAGATATGCACTCCACCGATGATGCCATTTTATTTGATCATATTTGTTGTCTGGCTAGCTACCTCCAATGTACCTAGATGTGACGGTGCAGGTGCAGCTTGCAGCTAGCTGCCACCGAGATATTTTGTAATGGTACGTAAGAACGACCATGAGTCATGGGTGTCCTGGCATTGCCAAAGTGTAGTGTTGTCTCCCTCTTTCTTTTTTGAAAACAATTAATTTAACCTGGATGAGGTATAAGGATAGGGACCGGCTAGAGATCAATCAACTGAAAACAAAATTTGTTTCACTCAATTTGCTCCAAGTGAGAATGGAGGGACAGAGAGCTGTATGGGTAGATCTTGAGGTCCATCCATGCATGATCTATAGTGCTGCTGTGCTCAGGTGTGGCTCGTGCGGAGCCGGGTTCACTTCCATGCGATGTATGCATGCACACAACCGCACAATCTCATGAGTCATGAGCAATATTTAGTTCGTTAAGCACCGGTCATTAGCATTTAATTAACCAGAAGGAAAGCCAGCCGTCACAACCATTATCTGAACGGCAACACAATGTGTTGTATGCAATCATTAGTGACTATATGTGCAATGAAAAAGAAAAAAGCTTTCAAAACCTGCACACAATTTGCAGTTTCTGAAATATGCAAAGAATAATATAATAGTGCATTTGTCGCATTCTACTATAATTTACACATAGTATAAATGAAAATAATGCATTTCCTTTAAGAAGAAATAAAATTTAAAACAACTTGCACCGAAAATGCACTTAATTGTAATATGCGAAAATAATCATATAATCATGAAATTTTGGCTCATATTATGTAGTATTTGTTTGTATATAATTACACTCAGCCAAAAACCCACAAAAACAAAAAATAACCAATAAAGTAAAAAAGGAAAAAGAAAAACGCATAGAAACAGAAAACAGAAATAAAAAAATAAAGCATAACTGAGTATATTATAGTGAGATTTCCGCAAAAGAAGTGTTTTCAAAAACTAATGGATTAGTGACATCGGTATTACCCTTACAAAAGAAAAAAAATGAAAACTAAAAAAATAAAAAAATCAAATAAAAACTAAAACAAAATTTAAAAAAGATGTTTTCTATGTAAGTATGAATTCGTGGCATTGGTATTACACTTCCAGAAAAAATAAAACAAAATCATAATAATGAAGTTTTTTAAGAAAAAATGAAGCCCTTTTAAGAAGAAAGAAAAAAACATGAAAAACTTGCACACAATTTGCACTGAAATTACACTTTTGGAAATATGCAAAGAATAAGCATATAATAGTGCATTTGTCGCATTCTACTATAATATACACATAGTGTAACTGAAATAATTTATTTTCCCTTAAGAAGAAAGAAAAAAAAACTTGCGCACAACTTTGCGCCGAAATTGCACTTTATCGTAATATGCAAAAATAATCATATAATCATGAAAGTTTGGCACATATTATATAGTATTTGTTTATATATAAGTACACTCAGCCAAAAACCCACAAAAAACAAAAAAATAACCAGAAAAGGAAAAAATAAAAACACATAGAAAAATAAAACAGAAATAAAAAAAGCAAAATACCCACGAAAGAAAGAATTAAACTTCCTAAGGAAGAATGAATTAGTGGAGTTGATTTTACCATTTATGCTTTTTAAAAATATGCAAGAATAAGCACCGACAAAATTTGCAGGAAATATACATAAAAATTACGCTTTTTAAAAATATAAAAGAATAAGCATATAAAAGTGGAAGATTTGCAAAACCAAAATCTAAGAACAAATGAATAGTGGAATTGGTATTAACCTTAAGGTAGAATGAAAATGAAGTATAGACTAAAACAATATGAAAATAATTATTTTCCTGAAAAGGAATGAATTGGTGGCGTTGGTATTTCCTTTAAGAAAAGAGAAAATAACCGTTTCATGTTTCCTTTTGAGATAGATTCCGTTTCGCGCTTGCTGTTTAACTCTAGCCTCCAACACACGCTCCTAGACGCCGGTCGTATCAGTGAGGGCTGCAGCTAAGGTAGCGAGATATTTGTGTTGGTACGCATTCATAAACGACCGTGAGCCATGGGTGTCCTGGCAAGGGTGGTGTGGGTCGTCAACTTGTTTGATTCCTGCCGAGAAAAACAATTTGTTCTATGAAATAATTTGGAGGAGGAATAGGGATTCAAAGCACATGGCGGTTCTTTTTTTTGCGAAACAAAGCACATGGCGGTTCAGCCAAACTATTGTTGAGACAGTGTTAAACGAATTTGTCGTTGCAGAGCCAACTGCAAGACAGACATACCAACCCATGCCGGCGGCGATGACCGGGAAAAGAAATTGAAGTTCACTCAAAGTGGCAAGAAACTTCCGGCGCACCATGCATGATCAATCGGTATGCAGGGGATCGAGCAGTAGTAATGCCTGTACCAACCCATCCTACTGTCGATCCGCTATATATTATGATCGTCCGGCGATCTCCGGGGAGCACGACGGATTCTTTTGCCACCCGAGCGAACAGTGGCTCGCATGCAGTGGATCGAGCAGTAGTAATGCCAGTCCCCGGTACCGTCGCGGTTGCCGGCCCATCGATTAATATTGGGAAACTTGCCGCGAAGGAAATTTTGTCAGTGAAATCATGGAGTGGCTGCTCTCTCGCATCGCCGCCCATGTGATGTGCGTCCAGGCGCCGCCGGTCTACATACCCTGATACGAGCAACGCTACACGCCCGGGGAATTTTTTACGGGATCAACGGACTGGCTTGGTTGGCAATGCTTTTATTGGGTAGAATTATGGTGAGGGGCCCACCCCCACTAAAAATCGGGGGGGGGGGGGGGGGGGGGGGGTTGGGGGGAGAGAAGATTAGTTTGGAATATGCCCGTAAAACCCAATAACAGTCCGTGTGTTTAGAATTTTCGCCCTGATACCCAATCCCGGCCGAGGATTTGACCCACTACGGCGCGTCTGCCTGCCTGCTGGGTGCTGTTGATTTTGAGCCCAGGCCTGGGGGGACACGCACTCGCGCTGCACGAGCTCGCTCCGTAGGTCAGCACAACGGTGGGCCGGGACGTTGTTTGTCTGTGGGTGGTCGTTCAACGCCACCGCGCGAGCGCGCCCGGTTTTGCACCCACCATCCAGCCATCATCATCTTGCTTCCGCCTAGCTCATGTTCACGGCCGGACCATGAAGAATGCCAACTCACTCTGTAGGCAGGCCGTGCCGTACAGTGAACGCTGCTTATTCAACGCGCAGTAAGAAAATTAACTCGAGAGTCTCGCCTGGTGCTCCACGCACGTACGGCTAAAGCAACTCTAATAGAGTTGCCATATCGGTCCAGCCACCCCAATAATCCAACCTAATAATCGTCAATCTAACAATTTTGACACAAAATGTTCCACTAGCAGAGTGCACCAAGTCGCCATAATATGTAGGGGGCTGTGAGTGTTGATTTGGAACGCGCGCACTATCCGCCAACCATGCACGATCCGCTGACGGCCCAACACTATAACTGCCTGGAGCGGTTTTGGAAAGGTTCTATGTACCGGTTTAAACCTGTGTGTGGTTTTCTTCTTTGAATGGTAAAAAAAATGTTCAAAATTACGTGAACACTTTGTACATTGTAGGGAGTGCCCCCCCCCCCCCTCTGACCTAGAGGCGATTGGTGGGTCCACCTCGTACGTAAAACACGAAGAGGCGATTGGGGCGATCGCTAGGCGATCGGCTCGAGCGCTAGGGTTAGGGTTTTGCGAGCGGTGGTGGTGAGGATTTCCGGCGGCACGGGAGGGATCGACGGCGTTCCCGAGCGTGTGGGCCGGAGTGCAGCTCTCTCTTCGGTGGGGAAGCCATGGCGGAGAGGACGAAGGAAGGTGCGACGGCGCCGCGGAGTTTGGCGACTGCTCCTGTGACGGCGGCGACGCCGGGACTGAAGACACTGAGAATGGCGGCTACGCCGCGACCGTCAGCACAAAAGGAGGCGGCTGCTCCAGCGATGAGGACGCTACTGGGCTCTCACAGCAGGAACAACTCCATGTCCCCAGCAGATGGCAAAGTGACGGCGGAGGCGGCGGGTTTGACTTCTCGGCTGGGAGGCCTAGTGCTAACCGAGAAGGAGGCCATGGGTTTCGTTTTTAAGGAATCAGAACAGGAACAGGCTCGGCCGGCGAAGTGGTCTGCAATTGGGAAAGCTTTCACTCCTCGCCCGATGAATATGCGTGCGCTGGAGAAGTCCATGCCAAGGGCGTGGGGACTACATAGAGAAGCCCAGTTCAAGATCATCGGGAGAAACTTATTTACGGTGACGTTCGGGAGCGAAGGAGATTGTAAACACGCCCTAAACAACGGCCCATGGCAATTTGACTTCAATGTTTTAGTGCTCAAAGACTACGATGGTGTTACTAGGCCATTGGAGATGACGTTTGAAACAGTGGATGTTTGGGTCCGTGTTGATGATCTGCCCCTGGACAAACGCTCAAAGGCGTTCGGTGAAGCTCTTGGGAACTGGCTGGGCAAGATAGTGCGGGTGGATGTGGAGAAAGATGGTTTTGCAAAGGGCTCGGAATTGCGTTTCAGAGTTAAACTTCCTGTTTTCGAGCCGCTGGTGAGGGGATTCTATCTTAAGAAATCTGAAGATGATCTAGAGAAGACATGGTTTGATTTTAAGTATGAAAAGATTCCACACTTCTGTTTTGAGTGTGGTCGGCTTGTGCATGGCGAAAATGGATGCATCCCGGCGGTGGAACCGGATCAGCAGTGGGGCGAATGGCTACGGGCTTCGCCAGGGCGCTCTTCGGGGCCCAAGGAAGGGTTTCACCGTGCACCATCGGGCAGTGCCAATAGCTATGGAAGTGTGAGGTCTAGCGACGGAGACAGGAACAGTCCGTGATCTTCCTACAAAACGTAATCTGCAAAGTGAGTTTACTACCCCGGCTGTTTCCCGCACTGGTGGGGATGGCAAAGGGGATTATGGGGATGTTTCTAGCCCAAATAAACAACGGCAAGGGCTGGATGCAACGCGGGAAAGGGATCTTTGTGATGATTTGGAACAGAAGAGGGAGAGAGACTTGCGCTCTGAGCTGAGACAGCGACAACAGGAGAAGCAGGCGGAGCTCAGGAATAAGTACAGGCAGCAAGGCCCTCGGGATCATGGTGGTGCTGGAAGCTCAAGCCAGTTCAGAGAGAGAGAGAGAGAGCGCAAGCAAGGGTACTATGTAAGGAAGCCTAGGCCAGGGTATAATGCGGAACATCGCCCTACTAGTAGCCCAAGACAGGAGTTCAAAGGAGAGAGGAAGAGGAGGCCAAAGCAGCACTGGGTGGCAAAGGGAGACTTGGACAGGCAGGTGGGTAATGATACCTTCATTCGCGACACGAGGCAGAAAACTTCCACTGTGTTTGATCGTATCTCAGAGCATCATGACGCAGCGGCGGACCCTGCAAGGCAGGGCCGCCGGTCACCATGAATCTTTTGGCCTGGAACTGTCGAGGATTGGGGTTGGACTCGACAGTTGGCGAATTACGTGACCTGATAAGGTCCCACAACCCAGCGGTGGTATTTTTAAGTGAAACAAAAAAGAAATCGAGGGCTATGGACAGACTCAAATGGAGCTTGGGTTTCACAAACGGAGTGGCGGTGGACTGTGTGGGCCGGAGTGGCGGCCTAGCACTTTGGTGGAGAGATCATGTTCAAGTTAAGGTGAGGCCATGGTGCCAATATTTCATTGATGCGGAGGTCGAATGTGAGGGAAAGCTTTGTAGGGTCACTGGATTCTACGGAGAACCACGGACAGAACTCAGAAAGAAATCTTGGGATGCGATACGTTATCTAAGGGCGCAAGATGATCTCCCATGGATATGCTTAGGTGACTTCAATGAGGCTCTGTTTCAGACGGACCAGCGAGGTGGTAACCTAAGGAGCTTTTCGCAAATGGAAGACTTTCGTGACTGTCTCGCCGACTGCGGCTTGGCAGATCTTGGCTTCTCGGGCTACCCATTCACGTGGGATAATAAACGGGATGGACAAGATAATATTCAGGTACGACTTGATCGGGCTACATGCAATGATGGCTTCTTATCCATATACCCGGAGACGACGGTCGAGCATATTCTGACGGAGGAGTCGGATCACCAAGCTCTCCTAGTTCACGCAGTGGAGACGGCTCCACGGCGTGGTCGGGGGGTTGATCGACCCTTTCACTATGAGGAGGCATGGACTCGACACGAAAAGTACGATGAGATGGTTGCACAAGCATGGGAGGCTGCTGGTACAGGTGAACAAGGACTCGGTGCGGTATGGAATAGGCTGGCTACCATGACAGGGTCCATGCAACGCTGGGCTAGGGAGGTTTTTGGCTCAATACGGCGACAAATAAAGAAGCTTAAAGTGCAGCTGATTGACGCAAAGAATCGAGCCCTCATGGACGGATCCTCACTGGAGGTCCGGGAGCTAGAGGAGCAGCTTAGGGAAATATACGCCAGGGAGGAAATCCTGTATAGACAGAGGTCAAGGGTAGATTGGTTGCGAGCGGGTGACCAGAACACTCGATATTTTCAGAACAGAGCGTCCCATAGAAAGAGGAAAAACACAGTGAAGGCTTTAAAATGGGAAGATGGTTCCATGTGTAGAGTCGACGAGGAGATGCGTAATATGGCTGCCAACTTCTATGAAAATCTCTTTACGTCGGACGGTTCTCAGGGAGCCGATGCTGTGTTACAGAATATTGCTCAGCTTGTCACACCTGAGATGAACGGGTCGCTGATGGTGCCTATCTCGGACGAGGAGATTGAGAAAGCGCTCTTCCAGATGGGTCCCACGAAGGCTCCGGGGCCGGATGGGTTACCGACCCTTTTTTATCAACGACACTGGTCGTTGGTTCAAGATGATGTTTGTCGGGCGGTTAAGGATTTTTTGTATGGTGTTGGGGCGCCTCATGCTTTCAACGCAACGGTAATTGTGATGATCCCAAAGTGCGGCTCGCTGGAACTACTCTCACAATTCAGGCCCATTAGCCTATGTAATGTTCTCTACAAGATCGCGACGAAAGTTCTAGCTAATAGACTGAAACTGATCCTACCTGTTCTCATCTCTGAGGAGCAGAGTGCGTTTGTACTGGGATGTTTGATCACTGACAACGTTCTTGTGGCGTATGAGTGTGTCCATGCTATTCGCAAGAGGAAGTGGAAGAAGCCACTTTGTGCTGTGAAGTTAGACATGATGAAAGCTTATGATAGAGTTGAATGGGCCTTCCTACAGAAGATGATGGAACACTTTGGTTTTGCTCAGGACTGGATTGATATGATCATGCGATGTGTGAGGTCGGCAACTTTCTGTGTAAAACTCAATGGGGGCTTGTCGAGAGCTTTTTCCCCTTCTCGAGGACTTAGGCAGGGTGACCTTTATCCCCATACCTCTTCCTTTTTTGTGTTGAGGGCTTCTCGGCGCTGCTCAAAAAAGCACAAGACGAGGGTAGCATCAAAGGCGTGTCATTTGGGAGCACTGGCCCCTAAGTTACACACCTCTTGTTTGCGGATGATAGTGTTGTCTTCCTTGAAGGAATGCATGATAACATGGTTATGTTGAAAGATATTCTATTGAGGTATGAAGAGGCCTCGGGCCAACGAGTTAATTTACAAAAGTCCTCCATTTTCTTCGGGAAGGGCTTTCAGGAGGCGAACAAAGTGGAACTCAAGAATGCATTGGGTGTTCAGTCTGAGGCTCTGAGTGAGCGGTACTTAGGATTGCCAACACTGGTTGGGCGGTCCAAAGAGGGTACCTTCAAATATGTGACTGAAAGCTCGAAAGGCAAAGTTAGTGGATGGAAGGGCCAAGGACTGTCAAAAGCAGCCAGGGAAGTGTTGATCAAGTCTGGATTACAAGCTGTACCTAACCACACCATGAGTTGTTTTCAGCTTACGAAGAAGATGTGCCGGAACCTGACCTCGATCTCTTCAAAATTCTGGTGGGCGGCAACGAATGATGAACGTAAGGTACACTGGATATCTTGGCAGAAAATGTGTGCAGCGAAACGGGATGGTGGAATGGGTTTTAGAGACCCCGAGGCCTTCAACCAAGCGCTTCTAGCGAAGCAAGCATGGAGGATTCTGCAGGTCCCAACCTCCTTGTGCGCTAGAGTGCTTAAGGCACGATATTTCAGTGATGACTCGATCCTGTCGGCAACTGCAACCTCGTCCGCCTCGTATAGAGTGCTTAAGATGACATGATGTAGAGGAATTAACTCAAGCAATATGATGAAAACCCCATCTTTTTAGCCTCGATGGCAACAATGTAATACGTGTCTCGCTACCCCTACTTTGTCACTGGATGAAATCACGCAAGATTGAACCCAAAGCTAAGCACCTCTCCCATTGCAAGAAAAACCAATCTTGTTGGCCAAACCAAACCGATAATTCGAAGAGAAATACAAAGATATTAAATCATGTATAAAAGAATTCAGAGAAGATTCAAATAATATTCATAGATAAGCTGATCATAAATTCACAATTCATCGGATCTCGACAAACACACCGCAAAAGAAGATTACATCGGATAGATCTCTAAGAACATCAATGAGAACGTTGTATTGAGAATCAAAGAGAGAGAATAAGCCATCTAGCTACTAGCTATGGACCTGTAGGTCTGAGGTAAACTATTCACGCATCATCGGAAGGGCAATGGAGTTAATGTAGAAGCCCTCCGTGATCGATTCCCCCTCCAGCGGGATGCCGGAAAAGGCCCCAAGATGGGATCTCACGGGAACAGAAGGTTGCGGCGGTTGAAAAGTGTTTTCGTGGATGTCTCTGCTGGTTCTGGAATATATGTGAATATATAGGAGGAAGAGCTAGGTCAGGAGGTCACCGAGGGGCCCACAAGGTGGGGGGGGGGGGCCTCCACCCTTGTCGCCGCCTCGTGGCTCTTTTGACTTGGACTCCAAGTCCCCTGGGTGTCTTCTGGTCCAAAAAAAATCATCGTGAAGTTTTATTCCGTTTGGACTCCTTTTCTGCGAGGCTCAAAAATAAGGAAAAAGACAGAAACTGGCACTGGGCTCTAGGTTAATAGGTTAATCCCCAAAATAATATAAAATAGCATATTAATACATATAAAACATCCAAAACAGATAATATAATAGCATGGAACAATTAAAAATTATAGATACGTTGGAGACGTATCACATGGCACCTCCGGCGCGGCTTGGATCCCGACGGGAAGCTCCTCACCCGCGGTGTTGTTGGCCCCGGTTGGGTGGCGTCCCTCCCCTCCCGCGCGCGTTCTGCGGTTTTGGCTCTTCGGCGCGGCCTGGATCTCGACGGCGGCTCCCTGGCGACGGCTGTCCTCCTCTCCCACGGTGGTGCTATCCCGACTGGGTGGCGTCCCGCCCCACCCATCCCCACTGCGTGGCGAGGTTGGCCCCGTGTCGTTCCCTGGTGGCGTCCCCTGTGCTGCGAGCGCGAGGCAGTGGTAGTAGGACCTGCGCTCTCCAGGTGCCTCGCTTGTCAACGTCCTCGGCCGGCGCGGCTCCGGCCCTGGCGCTTCGAAGGCTGCGTTCCTCTCCAGCTTCTTCGGTTCGCTGGTCCTCGCCGGTGTGGCTCTGGCCCGGCCGCCCAAGACCTGCGCTTTCCAATGTCTTTGGTTTGCCGGCACCCCGTCTCACGTGGCTCCGTCCCCGGCGCCCTCGTTGGCTGCGCCCCTTCCAGCCTCGTCGGCTTGCTGGTGTCTCGGCGGATCCGTCCCGTGGCCCGGATCTGCGTTCCTTCCAGGTCCTGGCCTACTTGCGGCGTCACCCTCCTATGCCAGCTTCTGTCGCCTTCCCTGCCCCGTCCACCTCCTTGCCTCGTCCATTCGTCAGATCCGAAGTGTGTGTGCCCGCAGCTCCCCTCCATGTGGTGGCAACTTCGTCCTACATGTTGACTTCCTCAGCTCCTGATCTCAACCCGGCGGATGTGGGATTGTTTAGACTTGGCCAGGGCGAAATCCATGCTCAGCTTGCCGATGCTGACAGCGGCGACGCTCGCATGTGCCATTTCCTTCTTGGAGGCGCTGTCATGGCCTTTATCTGTGCCCTTTGAGCATCGGGGGAAACCCCAGGTCCGGTTCTCCGGATCGGACAACGACGGCGCCATAACGCCGTTCCCCTTCTTGAAGGCGTTGTCTTGTTTGCTCGACGTCCTTGGCGTTGGATTTTGAGTTTTGGGAATGATCGTGTCGGTTCGGACTACATCTCATGGCTAGGTGGTTTTAGTTGCGTGTGTCCTCTTTGGGCTGAGCATCCCTCTTCCCTCTGCTTCGGGCACAATACTCGCGCCTTCTTGCGTTCGTGTAGTGTGTTGTACCCAATCATGTACTTTCTCTATCATCTTCTATCAATGAAAAGATACGCAAGCTTTGCGTATTCCCGAAAAAAACATTTTGTTTAAATGTCACATAAATATTTATGAAAATGTGTGAACATTTTTTTAAGCATGTCACAGACATTTTTATTGAATGGTATAATTTTTGAAAATAATACTAGAAAATATTTTTGGAATGCATGAACATTCTTTTATATTTCATTTTTTAATTGCACGAAAAGTTCTTTTACATTTATAAACATTTTTTTGCCTGTTACTTTGTTCCTTCCCTTTGAACCGATTGGTCTCAAAAGTCGCAACACATATTGATGGGCCATGCATGTACGCATTGCAACGGAAAGCATGCACGCATGTATTTCCCTTGGAGAAAATGGAGCACAATGTGGAGCACCTTTTCTGCGTGATTAACCAACCGTAAGTCATGCTTTCGCTAGGCTGCCATGGTTGTTTGACGCGTGAATTTATTTGGACCACCACGTAATTGTATGGACCCTTTTCATGTTCGTAAGTACTGTTAGCTAGTGTTGGTTGTCGGTGGTCGCTGAACGCATGCATGAATGTTGAATGTATAGCATTGGTGTACGCGTGAAAGAAAAACGGTGCACCCCTGGGTTCGGCTCAGCTGCAGGGCTCCCTGCAGGAAATATTGTGCAGGGCCAATAGGAGACCGCCACTTGTCCATGTGGGCCAACTCCTCTGATTAAGATAGATTTAATTTGATACGAGAAGAGCGCGGGGGCGGTCCGGCGGGGCGGCGACGTGCGGCGTTCTGAAGCGCAGACTGAACGGCGTGTTCTCCACGTGGTCAAGCAGGGCTCCGCCGCTGTCCGGGCAGTTCTCCTCCTCCACGGCTTCCCGGAGCTCTGGCTGTACTGGTGCCACCAGATGGCCACGCTCGCCGCGCCCTCGTCCCCGACCTCCGTGGCTTCTGCGACTCCGGCGTCCCATCGGATCCCGCCTCTTACATTGCCGTGCTCCTCGATCACCTCTGCCTCCCCTCGACCGGTGACGAAGATGTTCGCGGCGCGCGGTGATGGGTTCCGCATCAAACGATACCATGGGTGGCATGCCATCCCCTGTGTCTTCTGATTTAATTTGAGCATACCTTCTTCTTTTTGACAGGAGCATACGTTCTTCTTGTTTTTCAGTTAAAGTGAATTGAGTCCTGTGAATGAGAGTTCACACAACAAATCGAATCGAACTGTGCTGAGCAAAGAGTTTCGAGTAGATGGTTATTTGAGGGGACTACTTAGTTGAATGAGCCTTTCAAAATCGACGACATGGAGAACGGTGTACTACTGCAGCATGCCAGCATGGTTCTCACGTCAATGCGGCAGATGACTCCACTCGATGCATGCTAGGACGTTGATAGTGGCTGCATAAAACTCGGCATGGATGGCGGCAAACTACACCACCACATCCCGCATAGCACCATCGCTCGACGGCATCCTCTGCGGAGGAGAGACCTGTGCGGACCGTAATCCCGACCAGGACGTCGTACGCAACTGCAGCGTGCAAGCCGCGCACAGCTAGCGGCACCGATCGTACTTCTGTCGATACCGCGGGTAACTCTGACAGCCGCGAGTACAATGACGTCGGCAATGACTGCACTGGTCATGTCATGGGTGGCGGCACCTGCGCCACCACATCCCACGCATCACCACCTCTCAACATCGTTGAGAAGCGGGCACCTGGTCGAAGGAGAGACAGGCGGCGAAGCCGCGGAGGTCGGGGACGAGGGCGCGGCGAGCGGGTGGCGCCACTAAAGCCAAAGCTTCGGGAAGCCGAGGAGGAGGAGCACCGCTCGGACGGCGGCGAGGCCTGTTAGACGGGAGAGAGAGGGATTGTTGCGGAATATGATGGATGTATTATTGAGCCTTGAGGGCGAGTATATATTAAGTACAAGACTTGGAGGACAAGAAGCTTCTCCTGAAGATAAGGTAGGAGACAGATTACAAATCCTAGACTACCAAATACATGTATCCCAAATATATCTCTAACATCCCCCAGCAGTCGTAGCGGTAGCGTTGCGAACAACAGGAGCTTTGCGGACGGTCAGACTGGAGAGAATAGCAGCCGACGGGCTGACATCCCCCCGCAGTCATAGCGGGAGCGTCGCGGACGGTGTCACGTTGCGGACGCGTTGACTGTGGAGAAAGCCGACGAGTTGCTCAAGCGGATGATAACCCTTTGTGCCGATGTCGAGGTAGCCGAGAGCGTAGGGTGGTGTATCCGTGGTCGAGGTAGCCGTGCGAAAAATGCCGTGGTTGATGTCGAGTTGGGGTGGCCGGTGTCGAGGAAGTCGCTGTGGAGCCGCGGGCGCAAGGAGGCGCCGAGTTAGTCATGGGCGCAGTAGTGTCGAATAAGTGGTGCGCCGGGAAGAAGGCGGTGTTGACGAGGCGTCGCGCCGGGTGTGCCAAACCCGGGGACACATCGTAGACGAAGGCATGCGTTGGTGTTGCCAGCACCGGGCATGCGAAGACGGACGAAGACGAAGTTGACGAAGCGCCGCACCAGGCTTGCCAGGCCCGGGGACACGTCGTGGACGAAGGCACACATCGGTGTTGCCAGCACCGGGCATGCGTAGACGAGGGACCTGCACGAGCTGTATGCCATGTCGGAGAAGTCGGAGGGGCCAGCAGAGAAGAACTCGATGACGATTGCGGCGTCCATCGGCGCGGGGCCGATGTCATCAACGGTGGTCGGAGTAGACGAAGTGGTCGGGGTAGATGACGGCGATGCTGGCGACGGGCTAGTGCTTGGACGAAGACGAAGGGGGTGGACGGGCGGCGGCGGCGGCGGTGCTCGAAGTAGGCGAGGAACCCGACAGCGTGACGAAGACCGGCGCGGACGATGGCGTTCCCGCGCCAAGGAAGACGGCGCGGCGGATACCACGGGAGGTCGACGCGCGGTGATGGCGGAGTGGACCGCTTGTCGCGGCGCTACGGCCCGAAGGGGCAACGTAGCGGCGGCGGGCAGGTCGGGGCGACGGCGGGAAGACCTCGGGGCGGTAGCGGGGACCGCGGGCAGCGGCACTACAACGCGAAGGGGCGGCACATCGGCGGAGCGCGGGTCGATGCAACTGCGGGGACGGCTTTGGGGCGGCGGCAAGGACCACATATCGCGGCACTACGGCCCGAAGGGGCGACCTAGCAGCGACGCGCGAGTCGATGCAACCACGAGGAGAACCACAGGGCGGCGGCACTGCGGCCCGACGGGCGACGCAGTGGCAGCCCGATGCTCAATCGATGAAGAGGGCGCGCTGAACTCGGGGTCAATCTTCACAGAATCTGCGGAGACGCGCACAACCGACTAGGTAGGTCGGTCGCACGGCGCGGATGAAGTGGAGCGACGGACAGGAGATCGAGGACACTGCTCGGTGTGGTTTTTACGGCCGGACGCGGCAAGGCGAGCGGCAGCCATACCCAGCGGCGGATTGTCTACCGGCCTGGACACGTATTGTACATGATGGCTGATTGGAATACAACCATATGAGCACCATGCCCACATGGCCCAACGTGCAGCCAAGCCTTGTACGCAGGTGTGGCCGGGGCAAGCAGCCGGCAACGCCAGCGCCAACCACACCCGCGTGCCACGCGGTACGGGACGACCGGGGTAGCGCATGCGCTGCCGTCGTACGTAACCTGCTCCATGTAGGAAGCTGGGGTGGCCGAGCTGTGGATGGAGGCGGGGTTGATGCAGAATTCTCGATTGGATCACGGCGACGACAACAGGCACATAGCGACAGGTGGACGGACGCGCGGAAGGTAGCCGTGAGGGGCCGCCGCATCGCGCAAGGTCGCCGAGTCGAAGAAGAGGCCATGTGTCGCGTCGGTGTCGAAGTAGAGGCGCGAGGGTCGACGGCGGCGGCGAACGACGCAAACCGATCAAGCATAGATTGGAAAACCAAAAAGAAAACGTCGATCAAGACGGCCGGCGAGAGAGCGAAAAAACCCGGAGCAAGGACTCGGGAAAAAGACTCTGTAGGGCAGCCGGTCAACATGACCGACGGACGAACCCTACTTACGGGCGGCGCGGCCTTCGGCGACGGTCATGGAGGCCGACCATCCCGGAGACGACGCGCGGGGCGGCGGCGGCGGCGGCTAGGGTTTAGGATCGAGGTAAGACTGATACCATGTTACAAGGGAGAGAGAGCGATTGTTGCGGAATATGATGGATATATTATTGAGCCTCGAGGGTAAGTATATATTGAGTACAAGACTTGAAGGGCAAGAAGCCTCTTCTAAAAATAAGGTAGAAGACAAATTACAAATGATACGCTACCAAATATATATATCCTAAATATATCTCTAACCAGGCCCTGCTCAACCACGCGCAGGGACATGCCGTTCACGTCGGTGTTCCAGCGGGCCGCACGTCGGCGAACTCCTCCATGCTTGCCGCACCACCCCGCTCAATTCTCGTATCAAATTAAATCTACCTTAATCGGAGGAGTTGGCCCACACGAACAAGTGTCGTTCTCTTATTGGCCCTGCACAATATTTCCTGCAGGGCGAAAAAGTGAGCACCCACGCGCGCACGGATGGTACAAACCGGAGGCATGTGAAAAAGTGAGGTTCACCGGCTATTCAGTGGCGTCGCCCGATCGCGGATGGTCTGCCAACTTTCTATACTGCACTGCGTGCGATTTACTGTAACCATTGACCCATCTTCACTTCAGGTGAGTACCGAGGGAGTACGTACGTACGTATGTATGCATGCATGCACACTAATATCACTCCGTATTGGTTGGTGCATGCATTGGGAGCTTGGAAAACTCGGCGCGTGTATTTCCGTTGGGCGCATTGAAGTTGTCGTGGACAGGTTCGTACACGACGGATTCTTCAGTGGAGGATGGTCGGTCGAAATCCCGGCCGGGGAGGAGAGGATACGTGAGGTACTATGTTAGCTAGCCTTGGCGTTTCACAGTTGATCGGCGCCTCCATGCAGTGCACTACGTATTGTTGGCTGCTGCATGGCTAGGGCCATACCATTACTTCCTGCCCGATCCGGGTCAGCTAGCAGATATACACTCCATCGATGATGCCACTTGATTTGATCATATTTGTTGTTTGGCTAGGCACCTCCAACGTACGTAGACGTGTGCCGGCGTGGAGCTAGCAGCCAGCGAAATATTTTGTAATGGTACGTAAGGAACGGCCATGAGTCATGGGTGCCCAGTGCCCTGGCATTGGCAAGTGTAGTGTTCTTTTCCGAAAACAATTAACTAAACCTGGAGGAAAGGATAAGCATATGGCTTATTTTGCCCACTCCAGTAAACAGTGGTTGGGCAGAGGCGTACGGGCCATGCATGCATGGGGTACGACACTAGCTAGCTTAAGCTACTCCCTTGTCTCATAATATAAGATGTTTTTACTAAAACATCTTATATTTTAAGACGAAAGAAATAATTAATTCCTAGCATATGACACATGCAATAGTAGAAAACAGGGCTTTGGTCCAGGCGAGATAAGAGTTTTAATCCCGGTTCTGTTACGAACCGGGACCAATGGGTGCATCAGTCCCGGTTCGTGAGGCCAGGGCTCCGGCCGGGCCAAGGTCCCGGTTCGTCTGACCCCTTTGGTCCCGGTTCCAGACACGAACCGGGACCAAAGGGCCTCGCTTCTGGCGCAGCCCCTTTAGTCCTGGTTGGTGGCTGGAACCGGGACCAAAGAGATGCCTATATATACCCTTGCCCCTGCCCACCCTCCCCTCTGTTTTTTGGCCGTGTGGGAGGTGTGTGCATGCGCTGCTCTGTTCTCCCTTCTATACATGCACATGAGGTATTCGATGAAATGTCCGATCCACACTTAAGCTTTCTCCTCTCCAAGCTCGACCTCCAAGTTTCATTTTCCCCAAGATTTGTTTAGGTTTGGCGGTGCATCAACTACACAAGCGTTCTAAAAGGTTAGCTACTTCATCCTTTCATCTCTCACTGCTAGTTTAGCTCATTTCAAATGCTCTAGAAGTAGAGTGGTTTGTGGGTTTTAGAGTAGGAGTGTATGTGGGAGTTCTTTTGATTTAGATGCACAATTTGAGCTCAAATAAACTTCTTAGAGTCTGCACATGTGTAGGGTGCCGTCCCGTCCCCGTCCTCACCGTCCTCGATCGCCCGCGCCGATCTCGTCGCCGGCACCACCATGGTGAGCCTCTTGTTCTTATCTTCTTTTTAAAAGAAAAAAAATTCTTACTTATATGATTTAGATAGATATACTTGTATAAATTTCTTACTTTTATTATTGTTTGTTATTATATAGTGCCATGGTTTTGGTATCCGCCCCCGTCGGCCCTCGTCCGGTCTATGATTCGGATGTGGTCTATTATCTTTTATAACTATTTGTTTCATTTAGTGTTTATGACAATTATGCCGACCAACATGACATAGATGTTTTTATCTAGGAGGTATGTGAACCGGAAATTCCAACCGACCCTCTTGTCGAGAGGTTAAATTTAGTTGAACAAGAAACCGAGTATTTGAAAGAAAAATTGAAAAGAATTGAGGAGGAGAAGATGAAATTGGAGTTGCATGTTGCCGATGTCGTCGATGATCACAAGATCAAGATGGATGCAATGCGCTTGAAGATTAGAAAGATAAAAAAATATGCCATTGATAATGAGGCTTGGTATCATTATGCTGTTGGATCAATTGTTACCTTAGTTGCGATTATGATCGCATTTGTTATTGCATTTAAATGTTTTAAATAGTTGTATGTTAGTTTTAATGTATGTTTTAATTAGATGCTCTAGAGAGCTGTATGTTGTTCTATGAGAACTATGTATGAACTTTATGTACTTATTTTTCCAGTAATAACATTTGATCACTACTGTACTTTGGTTTTAATGTGATGATGAACTTGTATTAATTTGGTCACTTCTCTATTCATGATGTTCTGTAATGGTTTTTGATACACTTAATTATATAATGCACGCAGATGAACCGGCAATGGATGTACGGTGACCGACGCACCTCCGAGTACATTGAGGGCCTGTATAATTTTCTTGAAGTGGCTGAGGCAAACAAGCAGAATGGTTTTATGTATTGTCCATGCCCTATCTGTGGGAATACGAAGGATTACTCTGACCCGAAAACCCTTCACATCCACCTGCTTGAGAAGGGTTTCATGCCACACTATAATGTTTGGACCAAGTATGGAGAAAGAGGGGTTATGATGGAAGACAACGAAGAAGAAGATGATGATGACAACTATCCCCCTGAATACGGTGATACTGCAACGGGGGAAGCTGAAGATCAAGAGGAACCAGACGATGTGCCCGATGAAGATCTTCGCCGGGTCATTATTGATGCAAAGAGACAATGCCAAAGTGAAAGGGAGAAGTTGACGTTCGATGGCATGTTAGAGGATCACAAAAAAGGGTTGTACCCAAATTGCGAAGATGACAACACAAAGCTCAGTACCACACTGGAATTACTGCAATGGAAGGCAGACAATGGTGTATCTGACAACGGATTTGGGAAGCTACTGAAAATAATGAAGAATAAGCTTCCAAAGGATAACAAATTGCCCGGCAGTACGTACGAAGCAAAGAAGGTTCTATGCCCTCTAGGATTGGAGGTGCAGAAGATACATGCATGCCCTAATGACTGCATCCTCTACCGTGGTCAGTACGAGGATTTGAACGCATGCCCGGTATGCGGTGCATTGCAGTATAAGATCAGACGAGATGACCCTGGTGATGTTGAGGGCGAGCGCCCCAGGAAGAGGGTTCCTGCCAAGGTGATGTGGTATGCCCCTATAATACCACGGTTGAAACGTCTGTTCAAAAATAAAGAGCATGCCAAGTTGATGCGATGGCACAAAGAGGACCGTAAGAAAGACGGGAAGTTGAGAGCACCCGATGACGGGTCGCAGTGGAGAAAAATCGAGAGAAGGTGGGGGGACTTTGCAGGTGACGCAAGGAACGTATGGTTTGGTTTAAGCGCAGATGGCATTAATCCTTTTGGGGAGCAGAGCAGCAATCATAGCACCTGGCCCGTGACTCTATGTATCTATAACCTTCCTCCTTGGTTGTGCATGAAGCGGAAGTTCATTATGATGCCAGTGCTCATCCAAGGCCCTAAGCAACCCGGCAATGACATTGACGTGTACCTAAGGCCATTAGTTGAAAAACTTTTACAGCTGTGGAATGGAAAAGGTGTACGTGTGTGGGATGAGCACAATCAGGAGGAATTTGACCTACATGCGTTGTTGTTTGTAACCATCAATGATTGGCCTGCTCTCAGTAACCTTTCAGGACAGACAAACAAGGGATACCACGCATGCACGCACTGTTTAGATGACACCGAAAGTATATATTTGGACAAATGCAGGAAGAATGTGTACCTGGGACGTCGTCGATTTCTTCCGACCAACAATCAATATCGAAAGAAAGGCAAGCATTTCAAAGGTGAGGCAGATCACCGGAAGAAGCCCGCCCTCCGTACTGGTGATCACATACTTGATATGGTCAATGATTTACAAGTAATCTTTGGAAAGGGTCCTGGCGGACTATCTGTTCCGAATGACGTTGAGGGACGCGCACCCATGTGGAAGAAAAAATCTATATTTTGGGGCCTACCATATTGGAAAGACCTAGAGGTCCGCTCTGCAATCAACGCGATGCATGTGACGAAGAATCTTTGCGTGAACCTGCTAGGCTTCTTGGGCGTGTATGGGAAGACAAAAGATACACCGAAGGCATGGGAGGATCAGCAACATGTGCACAAAAAAGACGGCATGCATCCAAAGCAGTATGAAGGTCCTGCCAGCTACGCTCTTACCAAAGAAGAGAAAGAAATCTTCTTTGAATGCCTGCTCAGTATGAAGATCCCGTCTGGCTTCTCGTCCAATATAAAGGGAATAATAAATATGGCAGAGAAAATTTTACAGAACCTAAAGTCTCATGACTGCCAGGAAATTATGACGCAACTGCTTCCGGTTGCATTGAGGGGGCTTCTACCGGAAAACGTTCGATTAGCCATTGTGAAGCTATGTGCATTCCTCAATGCAATCTCTTAGAAGGTAATCGATCCAGAAATCCTACCAAGGTTATAGAATGATTTGGTGCAATGTCTTGTCAGTTTCGAGTTGGTGTTCCCACCATCCTTCTTCAATATCATGACGCACGTCCTAGTTCATCTAGTCGACAAGATTGTCATTCTGGGCCCTGTATTTCTACACAATATGTTCCCCTTTGAGAGGTTCATGGGAGTCTTAAAGAAATATGTTCGTAACCGTGCTAGGCCAGAGTGAAGCATCTCCACGGGCCATCAAACAGAGGAGGTCATTGGGTTTTGTGTTGACTTCATTCCTGACCTTAAGCCAATTGGTCTCCCTCAATCGCGGTATGAGGGGAGACTGACTGGAAAAGGCACGCTAGGAGCGGACTCAATAATATGTAGGGACGGGAATTCTTGGGCTCAAGCACACTACACAGTTCTACAGAATCTACCTTGGTGACCCCGTATGTCAATGAACACAAGAATATTCTGCGCTCCAAACACCCGGAGCAGTGTGACAACTGGATTACAGGTGAACACATCAGGACTTTCGGCAGTTGGTTGCAAACACATCTCATGGGTAACACCACTGTTGCAGATGAGCTGTACTCGTTGGCCAGGACACCATCTTCGACTGTATTGACTTACAAAGGGTACGAGATAAATGGGAATACATTTTACACGATCGCCCAAGATCAAAAGAGCACCAACCAAAACAGTGGTGTCCGCTTTGATGCAGCAACCAAGAGGGGAAAGGACACATATTATGGTTACATAGTGGACATATGGGAACTTAACTATGGACATGATTTTAGGGTCCCTTTGTTTCGGTGCAAATGGGTCAATCTGTCAGGAGGCGGGGTACAGGTAGACCCACAGTACGGAATGACAACAGTGGATTTAAACAATCTTGGGTACACAGACGAACCATTCGTCCTAGCCAATGATGTGGCGCAGGTTTTCTATGTGAAGGACATGTCTACCAAACCGAGAAAATAAAAGATAAGGAAGCGAATACATCATACGATGAGCCAAAGCGCCACATAGTTCTTTCAGGGAAAAGAGACATCGTGGGAGTGGAGGGCAAGACAGACATGTCTGAAGATCATGAAAAGTTTCATGAAATTCCTCCCTTCAAAGTGAAGGCTGACCCAAGCACCCTGTTAAACGATGAAGATTATCCATGGTTACGGCGCAATAAGCAAGGGACACACGCGAAGAAAAAGTGAAGGAGGATACGATGAGGGCTCTGATTACGCGAAGAAAAAATGAAATGCCTTTTGTAACAGATGAGTTTTTGTCCGAAACCCTGATACTTCGAAAGAGATTGTCCATTTTGTACACGAAGTGCATCCAGTTTTTGCCGTAACCCTCTCAACTTTTTAGCACATGCTATGTGGGTGAAATGATGATACCATGCCAACTTTCAACCTTTTCAGAGTTTATCTGTAGTGCTTTTCAATTTCAGGGTCGTTTAGCTCAAAGAATGAACTAATAGCAAAAAGAATGAACTAGAAAACTTCTATAAAACTCTAATAGAAAAAAGAATGAATTAAAAAGAATCAATTAAAATATTTTGTTATGATCAACTAAAACAAAACTATTATATTCTTCAATATCAAAAAGAATCAACTAAAAAGCTTTCATAAACCTCTAGTTATGATCAAAATAATATTAACTTAAAATTATATAAAATTTATGCAACTAAAACTATCAAAGTATTTTTTTTGTTAAAAACTTTAATAGCAAAAAGAATTTTCGTAAAGTATTTTTTGTTACAAACTTTAATAGCAAACTAAAAAGCTTTTATAAAACTCTAATAGCAAAAGGAATCAACTAAAAACAATTAATAAAAAATAAAATTTATGCAACTAAAATTATATAAAATTTATAAAACTAAAAATATATATCTAAATTTAACATATGCAAAAAATAACATTAAAAATTTAAAAACATAACATATGCAAAAAATAAAAAATTGCCCGCCTACTAGGCCACCACGGCCTACATACGACTAGAAACCCAACTATACGTGGGCCAGGATGCAAGCCCGCGGGGCAAGTAGGCCCAACAGGGCACAGAAGAACGTTAGGCCCAACAGGCCTGCATTAGAGAGGAGCTCGACGGGGCTATCGCAGCGGGGCTTATAAACCACTGCGAGCGCCTCTCGGCAAGCGAGGTGGGACTAAACTCCCACCGCACCACGCCAGTGCGAGCACAAGCCCTTTAGTCTCGATTGGTGGCTCCAACCGGGGCTAAAGGCCACCCTTTAGTCCCGGTCCCAGCCACCAACCGGGACTAAAGGGCTGTGCTTCCCGCCCTTTCGCCTGGCGAAAAACACCTTTAGTCCCGTTTGGTGGCACGGACCGGGACTAAAGGGGGGCCTTTAGTACCGGTTGGAGCCACCAACCGCGACTAAAGGGGTGGCTATATAAGCGAGACTTAGCAAATTTCCAATCCCCATCTGTGCAGTTCCCCCGACTACGCTGCCAGGCTGTCCGAGCTCGCCGTCGACGCCCTCGCCATCAGGCTGCTCCACCTCGCCGTCGACGCCCTCTGCCCCGACGCACGCCCTACCCCGATGCCGGCGCCGCTCCCCGCGCCCCTGCCCTTCCCTGACGCAGCCGTGCCCCTGCCCCTGCCCCGACGCCGCCCCCAGTGAGCCCCCCTTCCCCCGCGCCCCTGCCCTGCCCCAACGCCGCCGCCCCCGCCGCCGGCCCAGCTGCTCTGCTTGCCGCGCCGCCGCCCCTGCTCTGCTTTTTTTTGTTCATAGATTTTTTTTGTCCATTGATGTATGTATGGATGCTGTATGTATGTATATGCAGATGTATGGATTATCCATGGATGTATGCATTGATGTATGATTTTTTTTTTGTTCATAGAATTTTTTTTGTCAATTGATGTATGCTTTTTTTTTGTTCATAGAAAGTTTTTTTTTAAATGATCTTGCTAAAACTCACATTAAGTTTGAATATATGAGCAATGATGTATGGATGATCCATGGATGTATGCATATTGTTTTTCTATATCGGGGAGAGGCAACTTTACTAAATGGGCATGATGATCTTACTAAGTTTTACTTTGCCTAAATCGGGGAGAGGCAACTTTACTAAATGGGCATGATGATAATGAAATTTACTAAGGTTAATTATGGGAGAGAGGGAGTAACAACTCATATATTCAAAATTTACTCCCGGTCCGCTCGCCCGACCAACTCTGGAGGCCACCCAAACCCTAGAAGAAAGAGCGTTGCCGATCTCCTACCCCCTCCACACTGTTGTTAGTATAAATACTATTGACGTCTAATGTCAAGTTAACAAATCTGTTCCATTAAAACATAACCCGATACTGCGACATGAGGGGGGGGGGGGTCGTTAAAACATAACCCCGATAACTTCGACATGAGGGGGGGGGGTTTTAAAACATAACCCCAATAACTTCAACATGAGGGGGGGGGGGGTCGTTAAAACATAACCCCGATAACTTCGACATGAGGGGGGGGGGTCGTTAAAAATAAAACCCGAACTTCGACATGAGGGGGGGGGGTCGTTAAAACATAACCCCGATAACTTCCATGAGGGGGGACATCGGAAGGCATGAGAGAGCGGGTCCGCAAAGTATCCTCTCTCGAAGAGATATAGACGACTCATCAGACATGAGGGGGAGGAGTCGTCGACGATGTTTGCCACTAATCCATTGCTCATATGCATATGATTCCTTGTTGTGATATTAAGTCCATGTTTGCTACTAATCCATCTCTCATGTTTGTATATTGCCATGTTGTAATATTTGCAGAAACTATGGACAGAGACTTAGAAAAAAAAGAGTTGTTGGTGGATATAATCCGCGACGGAGGCGATCCCTTGTCGTTTCTCAACGACACCGATGGTCAGGAAGGAGAGGATGATGGCTCCAGTGATCCAACAATGGAGGAGGAAGGAGATCATGACGGCTCCGGTGACCGAATGGCGGAGGAAGGAGATCATGATCACGGCTCCGGTGACTGAACGGAGGAGGGAGCCTTAACTGTTGCAAAGTCCGGTATATATATATATATATATTAATAAAGCCTCTGCTGACTAAATGCATTAATTGTTTTGTATGTACATATATTAACGCTTCTTTCTTCTTTTAGCCCTCCGGATCGAGCCAAACTTCGGTAAGGAGACGAGGCCCGAAGAAAAGGTTGCGCCAGGATGAAAGGTTCATGATCACAGAAGTCGCTCGAGATGGCCAACCGGTTGCTCCCAAGCGGACCAAGGATACATTTGTACATCAGTGCGGAGTTGTTGTTAGGGACAGCGTCCCGATCAGCATCCAATAATGGAATAAGAAGAAGGACCCTGAAGTTTCTTATGTCCAGGATAGACTGAAAGATGATCTTTGGACCTCGCTGATGACAAATTTTAGCCTACCGCCAGAGGAGGATCCAAATAACCCAGTTATAGAGTGAAAGGTCAAGGCATTTGCTCTTAAGAAGATGGCAGAACTATTCAAGAACCGAAAGAAAGAGTTGAACATAAAGTTTGTCGAGAAAGACGAGACTCCAGAATTCATCGGTCGATATGAGAAGATAAGAGATCACTGGCCCGCATTTGTGGCCTACAAGAAATCGGACAAGGGTAAGCAAAGGTCAGTGACAAACAAGCAAAATGTTGCAAAGAAGAAGTTTCACCATACCACGGGGTCAGGTGGCTACAGCAAAGCCCGGTCGTTGTGGGACAAAGCTGAGCAAGACCTGCTTGCTAAAGGGGTCCAACCAGCGACATTGCACTGGCCAGATCGGGCAAGGACTTGGTTCTTTGGGATTGAGGGAACTTTGGAGCCAGAATCAGGGAAGTGTGTTCGGACGAAAGCTCAACTTGCAATACCCATCAAGAAGCTTGAGGAAGCAATCCAGGCAGCGCAGGAAGGGAGGTTCCGGCCCGACAGAGAGAAGGATGAGCTGACAGAGGCCCTCGGGAATTCTGAACACCCTGGACGAACACGAGGCACTTCAGGCTCCGTTCCGTGGGTGCATGGGTTTCCCGACAGTGGTGGTTATAGGAGCCGACAAAGAAAGAAGCAAGAGGAAGCAAGCGAAATGCATAAGCTCAGTGCAAGATTAGCGAAACTAGAGGAACTTGAGAGCCAGCGAGCTACCGGCCAACCATCTCAGCGGCACGAAGATCCTTCCTTCGACACTGCCCCAGAAGCTACCAACCATCTCAGCGGAGAAGCAGCGTGGCTTCCACGGAGCTCGTTCAGCCTGATTTCACGGCTCCTCGCTACCCCGTGGATAGTATCACGGAGGCTGAACATTGTGTGCTAATGGCGAAATGCCAGAACCTGACCTTGAAGGCGGCGGTCGGCTCTGTTGTACCTCCTCGAGCTAAGGGAACTTTCCATTGCAGTCCGATTCCACATGGCTATGCTATTGTCATGGTGGATGAAATAATGGAGGGATTTGAGGGGCTGGAGCTTGACTACCCTACAGGTGAAGGGGATATTTTTCTGGAAAATGCTTTAAGGAGTACATGTCTATGGAGAAAGGAGAACATCAAGCTTCCAAACTGGACGCCGCCTCAGCAGACTCAGCCGGATGAGGCCCCTCAGCAGACTCCTCACAGTCCAGCTCAGCTGCCTGAGTCGTCTCTGGCACATGAGCTATCTCCGCCACCTCAGCTGCCGTCTCCGGCGGAGGAGGCCTCTCAGCAGAGTCCTCTTCCTCCTCCGCCTCCTCCGGCGCGTCAGCGGACTCCGCCTCCTCCGGTGCGTCAGCGGACTTCGCCGCCTCAGCAACGGCGGAAGAAAGCCGCCGACGCTCCGGCGGCTAGCAGTACAACAGGCGGGAAGAAATTCAAATTTAGTCCAAGCCTCAAGCCTCTTCCAAAGTTACCATATGAGAGGACTAACAAGGAAAACAAGGACATCGTGGAAGCTGAAGTGAGGGCCCATTTTGAATGGAAACATCCACCTCCGAAGGAAACAATAGATCCGGTGAAAGCGAAGCGCACTATGGATGCCCTTAAGCGACCACCACCGCCTCCGCCGCAATCCAACTATGACCGCTGTATTGAAAGGACATATGATGAAGCGCGGCAGTCGGGAAGTACTACCAGTGCTGCAAGACGAAGAAGTGGGAAAACAATTCCCCAGCTCGGCGAACAGGAGAAGCAATCGTGTCCCCCGCTCAAGGTGTCTAGCGATATCGCTAATCATCCGGGGCTACTGCCCGGTACCACTCTTGGTGATTACGTGGGTGATGATGTACAATTTGAAACGGCTGGGGTAGTAGAGCAATTTAGATACGAGCACGGGAAGCCTCTCGTCAAATTAGATCAGCTCCCGCATCTACCAACGATGATGCGAAGATTGCATGAATGGTACTTGGAAACCTGCAAGAAGTCTGGGACCGACAGTCTGATGCTGGGAACTAAAGATGAGCACGACTTCATTGGAGTCAACCTGATGCCTGTTGAATTTGTGGAATTATTTCAGTTATTCAATCAACAAGCCCTCGACAAACAACTCATGACTTGCTACTGTCTGTAAGTATTATTTCTGTAATTAAGTCTCTAGCTCAGCTCGTTCATTGCATGTATATATAATCATCCTCACTATATATATTATGCAGATTGAAGATCGTCGAATGCAAAAGAGGACAAATCTATGACATTGGGTTCATTAGCCCAAATATCGTAAATGAATGGTCGGTAAAAAAGAGAGCCGAAGATACCGAGAAAAACTTGCTAAAAGCATTCCTTCGACATCAAAACAAAAGGGAAATACTCTTTCCTTACAACTTCCAGTGAGTGCTACTGTCTTGTGCATATTCGGTTTCGCTTACTCGAGGTTAAGTGTAATTGATGAGTTATGCGTGTGCAGGTTCCACTTTATTCTGCTATCCATAAAGCTTGACGGGGCAGTAGTAACTGTCTTAGACTAGAGACGAAAAGATCAAAAGGAGTGGGCGGACATGAGTGAAATGCTCCAGAGGTAAGTTCAATCATTATCGCACCATATCGATCGGCAACTTTCGTTCAGTTCCTAATATCAAGTAATCATTTTCTTTGCCGGGCAGGGTTTGGAAAACATTCACCGGAATGGTCCCGGGTCTGAAGAAGGAGCTGAAATTTACACAGCCCAGAGTAAGTAGTACTAGCTAGTTTCGTGCATCTCTCATTGATTCTAGTTTCATCAATACTATTATCATACTTGATTATCAGTTTGATTGAACTCTATTCTTGTAAAGTGCTTGTGGCAGGCACCCGGGACTAATTTATGTGGATACTACGTTTGCGAGTTCATTCGCAACTCGACCCTTGAGCGGGGCTTCTCTGACGAACAATTTGAAGTACGTAAACAATATTCACAATTCTTTTTTATTACCATCATTTGTGTTGAGTTTCATTCATATATATGTATTGACCCCTTCTTTAAATTAGATCTGGCGGATGCGGGATGAACTCCTACCACATGATCGCATACGAGCAATTCAAGAGGAATTGGCGGGATTCTTTCTTGACCACGTCATACCTAAATATGGAGAGTACCATATGGAATTGGAAATGGATCTTAGGTAGATGATGTTAGCGATTGTAAGAGATGTTATATTGTATATATGTAATAGCATCGGATAGATATACGAAAACTTGTTGTTCGACCAAGCACGAAGAAAGAGAGGTCACTTCTCTCTATATATGTTCATGACGATGTTGTGTAATTAATGGTTCCTTCATTTGCTTACTAGCTAGCGTCGAGTTCTCTCTATATGTAGTAGCTACCGTCGACCAAGCACGGAGAAAGAGTGGTCACTTCTCTCTATATGTAGTAGCTAGCTAACACAATATGAAACCCCTAAACCCTCCAAAACCCCAAAACCCCCCTCCTTTCAAAAAAAAACAAAAACCCCAGCGCTTGCGAGCTGCTGATGCGTGGCTGCCTTTTAGTCCCGGTTGGTGTTACCAACCGGGACTAAAGGTCCTCCTGCCTGGGCGCCCCACAGCGGCCACGTGGAGCTGCTTTAGTCCCGGTTCGTAAGCCAACCGAGACTAAAAGTAATGGGCATTAGTCTCGATCATTTTGTCCCGGTTGCAGAACCGGGACTAAAGGCCCTCTGAAACCCGGACTAGTGCCCATGTAGCTAGATGATAAGTCAGTCGTTGCCTCGAGATATGCATCGTGTTCACCGTTCAGATGAAGATCATCAATATTGTAGCAGTACCAAGTACTGGTAGTACGTTCACGGTCCCGGGCGGACCAAACTATGTATACATTGCTGCCGCCGTGCTAGCTCGAAGCTCTTCGTTGACGTCGCTGGTCGCCGGTCGACCGGAAAATTAAGATCTATGTACTACGAGTAAATGATAAGCATGGCAAATATGGTATGCATCTCATACCGATAGCTAAGCATGTGAGCACGTACAGTACATAGAACCGAAACATCTATGAACAACATATATACGGCCAGCACATGTACAAGCAAATAGGGAATGAACGAGTCATACCCTCCGGTTGGCCAGGCCAACGCGGCGGCAGCAGCGGCAGCCTCGGCATCAGCCGAGGCCTTCTTCTTGGTGACTTTGTCGTCAGCCATGGAGTCGATGCAGGGGAGGTATTGGAAGTAGAGGCGGACGGAGACGGGGACGGACCGGGAGCAGTCGCATCGAGACGCTCCCCAAAAACCTTATTGCCGTTCTCCCGGGCAGGATCTCGAACGACAGGGTTCCGGAGGCACCTGCTCTCCCGACCAACCGTGCACGCGGTCGTTGGGATGGGATCACCGGAAGCAGCACAGTGAGAGGAACAGTAGATGACGGCTAGGGTTGTGCGAGAGGGAGTGAGTGAACTTCATTAGGGTTCACTCCACTAGCCAGCGCCTTCTTATATAGGCCGTCAGGTAGATGGGCCTGGGCTCAGGCCCATGACCGAGTCCGCGAATAGCCCACGGTCCAATGTCTTGGGCAGTGGCACTTCCGTAAGCGACTCGTTAATTAATCCGAGATTAATTAACCGTTCCTGACCGGCAAAAATAAGCTTTGGCTCGGCTCATTCCCACAACCAGCGGCGTGCGCGCGCCGTGACGAGGCAAGGCGTGGCGAGGCGAGACGGGCGGCGGAGGAGGAGCGCGCGTGTATGATGTCTACTACGCAACCTTCTTCTTGTAGACTCGTGTTGGGCCTCCAAGCGCAGAGTTTTGTAGGACAGTAGCAAATTTCCCTCAAGTGGATGACCTAAGGTTTATCAATCCGTGGGAGACGTAGGATGAAGATGGTCTCTCTCAAACAACCCTGCAACCAAATAACAAAGAGTCTTTTGTGTCCCCAACACACCCAATATAATGGTAAATTGTATAGGTGCACTAGTTCGGCGAAGAGATGGTGATACAAGTGTAATATGGATGGTAGATATAGGTTTTTGTAATCTGAAAATATAAAAACTGCAAGGTAACTAGTAACAAAAGTGAGCAAAAAGGGTATTGCAATGCTTAGAAACAAGGCCTAGGGTTCATACTTTCACTAGTGCAAGTTCTCTCAACAATGATAACATAATTAGATCATATAACAATCCCTCAACATGCAACAAAGAGTCACTCCAAAGTCACTAATAGCGGAGAATAAACGAAGAGATTATTGTAGGGTATGAAACCACCTCAAAGTTATTCTTTCTGATCGATCTATTGGGCTATTCCTATAAGTGTCACAAACAGCCCTAGAGTTTGTACTAAAATAACACCTTAAGACACACATCAACCAAAACCCTAATGTCACCTAGATACTCCAATGTCACCACAAGTATTCGCGGATTTGATTATACGATATGTATCACACAATCTCAGATTCATCTATTCAAACCAACACAAAGAACTTCAAAGAGTGCGCCAAAGTTTCTACCAGAGAGTCAAGATGAAAATGTGTGCCAACCCCTATGCATAAGTTCACGAGGTCACAGAACCCGCAAGTTGATCACCGAAACATATATCAAGTGGATCACATGAATATCCCATTGTCACCACAGATAAGCACATGCAAGACATACATCAAGTGTTCTCAAATCCTTAAAGACTCAATCCGATAAGATAACTTCAAAGGGAAAACTCAATTCATTACAAGAAGGTAGAGGGGGAGAAACATCATAAGATCCAACTATAATAGCAAAGCTCGCGGTACATCAAGATCGTGCCAAATCAAGAACATGAGAGAGAGAGATCAAACACATAGCTACTGATACATACCCTCAGCCCCGAGGGTGAACTACTCCCTCCTCGTCATGGAGAGCACCGAGATGATGAAGATGGCCACCGGTGATGGTTTCCCCCTCCGGCAGGGTGCCGGAACAGGGTCCCGATTGGTTTTTCGTGGCTACAGAAACTTGCGGCGGCGGAACTCCCGATCTAGGTTTATTTCTGGGGATTTCTGTATTTATAGGAATTTTTGGCGTCGAGAACAAGTCAGGGGGGGGTCCACGAGGAGCCCACAAGACTGGAGGGCGCGCCCTCCACCCTTGTGGAGGCCTCGTGGCTCTTCTGGCCCAACTCTTTTGCTTCGGGGGCTTCTTCTGGTCCATAAAAATTCACCGTAAATTTTCAGCTCATTTGGACTCCGTTTGATATTCCTTTTCTGCGAAACTCAAAAACAAGGAAAAAAACAGAAACTGGCACTGGGCTCTAGATTAATAGGTTAGTCCCAAAAATCATATAAAATAGCATATAAATGCATATAAAACATCCAAGATGGATAATATAATAGCATGGAACAATAAAAAATTATAGATACGTTGGAGACGTATCAGTGTACAACTACTATTCCAAAGCTCCCAATAGCAAGTGGTGGAGCAGCCCTTATAAAGAGGTCTCACTCTTCTTACTGTAGTAGTATGATACTAATCTTCTCACACTTTCCACCACTTGCCGTACACATTAATGTGCCTTAGAGATTAACCAGGGATTATTGTCTTATATGGGCCTAAGCCCATCCATAATCCAACAATCCCCCACCAGATCTCGAGGCACATAAATTTGTCAACTATTCCAAACAATGTTTGATATACCAGAATTTTCAGTGGAGACTGTTAAGTTGAACTTCCACCTAGAGCAATAGGATTAGACTTCTTCACCACTGGACAATGGACTATGCCTTGAATTGTCAGTTTGGCATGCAGAAGTTTTGCCTATTGTCAGCTAATACGTGGTTGCCGAAGGCTAAACCCCACAGGTGGAGCTTATTAGTCATACTCCGTACCTTCTCATGAGCTTCCTAGAGATCACCCAATCTCATAGACCATGACCAGTAGTCGGGCTCACATAGGTGTGTTCCTCCAAAGAATGCTCTATAGGTTAGCATCTTGCTTACATAAGCTTTGGAACACATTAAGACAAAAGTCAGCCTGCCTTACAGAATTGAGAGTATTATTGCATCTCCAACGGAGTGGGTTAATTAAGGATACTCTCCTCAGTTGACCGCTGGATTGTTTTCCCAGGTCCTAATTCACGGGATCTCCGATCACATTGCTTGGGTTACCCCCATGGCAACTTACGTGGGTCTCATACCCATCTCCCTCGATGCATTTTCTATCACAATTCGTGATAGCCCTTTCGTAAAAGGGTCTGCCAGATTCTTAGCCATCTAGATATAATCCAACACTATTACTCCAAAGTTTCTTGATTTTCTGACAGATTTTAATCTTCTTCTTATGTGCTTTGTGGATTTCATGTTGTCCTTTGAACTCTTAGCATTGGCAATCATCGTTTGATTGTCACAGTTCATAAGGACAGCCGGGACTGGTTTATCAACCACCGACAAATCCATCAAAAGCTCTCAAAGCCATTCTGCTTCGACTCATGATGTGTCTAATGATGTGAGTTCTGCTTCCATAGTCGGTCTCGTTAAGATCGTCTGCTTGCAAGACTTCCAGGAAACAGCACCACCACCAAGTATGAAGACATATCCACTTGTGGCTTTCATCTCATCAGCATCAGATATCCAATTCGAATCACTATACCCCTTAAGTACTGTCGGGTACCCAGAATAGTGAATTCAATAGTTCACAGTACCTTGCAAATAACGCATCACTCGCTCAACAGCATGCCAATGCACATCTCCCGGATTGGAAACAAATCGGCTCAGTTTGCACACAGCAAATTAGATGTCAGGACGAGTAGCACAAGCTAGGTACATCAGTGAACCAACCACTTGAGAATATCTCAATTGATCTATAGCAGTGCCTTCGAACTTTCGAATCCGCACGCTAGGATCATATGGTGTTGCAGAAGGTTTGCAGTCTGAATATCCAAAATGGCTCAAAATCTTCTCAACGTGGCGGGATTGTAAAAGTGTGATTCCACCCTCAGTGTCTCTCAGTATCTTGATGTTCAAGATAACATCAGCCACACCCAGGTCTTTCATCTAAAAGTTATGAGATAAAAAAGGCCTTGACCTCCTCAATTACTTTGAGGTGGGTCCCGAATATCAGTATGTCATCGACATACATACACAGTATACCTCCTTCGCCCCCACCATAGCGATAGTATAAAGCTTCGTTAACAACAAAGCCAACAGATGTCAAAGTTGTATTAAACTTCTCATGCCATTGCTTAGGCGCTTGTTTTAGGACATACAAAGATTTCACTAGCTTACACACCTTTCTTTCCTGACCATTTACTACAAAGCCATCTGGCTATTGCATGTAAATTTCCTCGTCTAGCTCTCCGTTAAGGAAAGCCGTCTTAATGTCCATCTGATGAACGAGAAGACCATGCGCGGCAGCCAAAGCGAGTAACACTCGAATGGTTGTCAGTCTAGCCACAGGTGAGTAAGTATCGAAGAAATCCTCTTCTTCTTTTTGGGTATAACCCTTGGCCACAAGCCTAGCCTTGTACTTCTCGATAGTACCATCGTGCCTAAGCTTCCTTTTGAACACCCACTTACATCCCAATGGTTGGCAACCATAAGGACGATCAGTGATCTCCCATGTCCCGTTAGCCAAGATGGAATCCATCTCGCTACGGACCGCATCCTTCCAGTAGTCAGCATCCGGAGATGCATAAGGTTCTGAAATGGAAGTGGGAGTGTCATCATCCACAAGGTACACGAGGAAATCATCACCAAAAGACTTTGCAGTCCTTTGTCTCTTGCTCCTAACAGGAGCTTCCTCGTCATCCTCCGTGGAACTTTCATCCCTTTTGTGTTCATAGTATTCCATCGGAATGGCAGTCTCAGGATTCTCATCAGATTCCAGTCTAGAAGTGCTTTGCATATCTCTCATGGGGAAAATATCCTCAAAGAATGTAGCATCCTTAGACTCTATAATTGTACCGACCTTCTTGTCAGGTACCTCGGATTTCACTACTAGAAATCTATAGCCAACACTATTCTTAGCGTATCCCAAATTAACGCAGTCCACGGTCTTCGGACCAAGCTTACACTTTTTGGGGATCGGCACATTGACTTTCGCCAAACAGCCCCAAGTGCGCAAGTAAGAGAGTGTAGTTATTTTCTTTTCACATTGCTCATAGGGAGTAGTCTCATTATCCTTTACGGGAACTTTATTCAGGACATGACATGATGTCAATACAGCCTCCCCCCACCATGTCTTGGATAAACCCGATGTATCTAACATGGCGTTAACCAAATCTGTTAGAGTACGGTTTTTCCGTTTGGCAACCCCGTTTGACTGGGGTGAATAGGGAGGCGTCCTCTCATGAATAATACCATGTTCCGCATAGAATAAATCAAACTCACTAGAAAAGTACTCTCCACCACGATCAGATTGGACTCATTTTATTTTCTTCTCAAGTTCGTTCTCAACTTCAGCCTTATAGATTTTAAATTAGTGGAGAGCCTCATCCTTTGTATTTAACAGATACACATAACAGAATCTAGTGGAATCATCAATCAAAGTCATGAAGTATTTCTTTCCACCTTTAGTCAACAGACCATTCATCTCACATAGATCTGTTTGTATGAGCTCTAATGGTTCCAGGTGTCTCTCCTTAGCAGCCTTGTGAGGCTTACGAGGTTTCTTTGCTTGCACATACGCATGGCACTTAGAGCCTTTGGCTAAAATAAAACTCGGAATTAGATCCATCTTAGCCAGCCGCGTCAGACAACCGAAATTTATGTGACAAAGACGTGAATGCCAAACCTCAGATTTGTTCACATTAGAATGAATTTGGTTCACGACTTTATTACAGAAATCCTCAAGGGAAAGGCGGAATAAACCACCACAATCAAATCCTTTTCCAACAAATATTCCACACCGAGATACGACTACTTTGTTGGAATCAAATACTAACTTAAACCCTTCTTTACATAGAAGGGAGCCACTAACGAGATTCTTCTTGATGGCGGGGACATGCAGCACGTTCTTCAGTTGCACGATCTTTCCCGAAGTAAACTTCAGATCTACCGTGCCAACACCATAAACAGAAGCATGCGAGCCGTTCCCCATCAGGACGAAACAATCTCGTGCGACCTGGTAAGAAGAAAACAAAGACACATCAGCACACACATAAATATTGGCCCAGTTGTCAACCCACCAATCGGTGGACTGACAAACTGAAAGTATGGTAAATAGATTACCATACCTAGATGCCCAATCATTGTTGCTTAGAGTGACATTGGCAGACTTGGAGTCCTCTCCTGACTTCTTGTACTTGTTTGGGCACTTGTTTGCCCAGTGTTCCTCTGAACCACAAGTAAAGCGGCCATCTCTCCTTTTGTCTTTCTTCTTACCCTTCTTCTTAAAGGTAGTATTCTGCTAGACAGAGTTCTTTCCCTTGAACTTGTGGAAATTCTTCTGCACCACATTGGCGCTAGAAGAACCCTTTGCCCCTTTCACGTGTGAGTCCTTTGCTCTCGAGTTCTGCTCAACACTTAGATGACCGATGACATCCTCAACAGAGAATTCACGTCTCAAGTGCTTGAGAAAAGTAGCAAAGTTCCTCCATCCAGGAGGGATGTTTGCAATAATGCAACCCGCGACAAACTTGTCCGGTAACTCACACTTCAGGAGCTCCAGCTCCTTAGCGATGCATTGTATCTCATGGTCCTGGTCCAATACAGAACGTTATCAACCATTTTGTAATCATGGAACTGCTCCATAGCATACAACTTGCTTCCAGCATCGATTGCACCGAACTTAGCTTCGAGCGCATCCCACAAATTCTTGGCAACACGCATATGGAGATATGTGACAACTAGCTTGTTTCTGATCACAGTAAGAACGGCTCTCACAAAGATGGTGGTTGCCTCCCTAAACGCATTCTCCTATTCAAGAGCAATCGTTACCATGTGAGACACACCACCAACCCAGAACACGTTCATTGCTGTGAACAATAAGGTAGTCTTCGTCTGCCAATGCTTAAAATGCGTCCCGGTAAACTTTTTCGGTTTCAGTGTAGAGGCAAAGCCATGAGTCGAAAAGTGCCTAAAATAAGGTTTTTGGATTGTTGGAAATATTAGCACATTTTCGACTAATCTAATCCACGAGTAAATGATAAGCATGGCAAATACGATATGCATCTCATACCGATACCTAAGCATGTGAGCACGTACAGTACATAGAACGGAAACTTCAATGAACAGGATATATACGGCCAGCACATGTACGAGCAAATAGGGGATGAACGAGTCATACCCTCCAGTTGGCCAGGCCAACGCGACGGCGGTAGTGGCAGCCTCGGCATTGGCTGAGGCCTTCTTCTTGGTGACTTCGTCGTCAGCCATGGAGTCGATGTAGGGGAGGTAGTGGAAGTAGAGCCGGACGAAGACGGGGACGGATCGGGAGCAGTCGCGTCGAGATGCTCCCTAAAAACCTTATTGCCGTTCTCCCGGGCAGGATCTCGAACGACAAGGTTCTTGAGGCACCTGCTCTCCCAAGCAACCGTGCACGCGGTCATCGGGATGGGATCGCCGGAAGCAGCACTGTGAGAGGAATAGTAGATGACGGCTAGGGTTGTGCGAGAGGGAGTGAGTGAACTTCGTTAGGGTTCACTCCACTGGCCATTGCCTTCTTATATAGGCCGTCAGGTAGATGGGCCTTGGCTCAGGCCCATGACCGAGTCCGTGAACAGCCCACTGTCCAACGTCTCGGACAGTGGCACTTCCGTAAGCGACTCGTTAATTAATCCAAGATTAATTAACCATTCCTGACCGGCAAAATAAGCTTCGGCTCGGCTCATTCCCGCAACCCGTGGCGTGCGCACGCGTCATGACGAGGCGAGGCGTGGCGAGGCGGGCGGCGGAGGAGGAGGAGCGCACATGTACAACTCCTATTCCTAAGTTCCCAATAGCAAGTGGTGGAGCAGCCCTTACAAAGAGGTCTCACTCTTCTTACTGTAGCAGTATGGTACTTAACTTCCCACCACTTGTCGTACACATTAATGGGCCTTAGAGATTAACCAGGGATTATTGTCTTATATGGGCCTAAGCCCATCCATAATCCAACAATCCCCCACCAGATCTCGAGGCACATAAGTTTATCAACTGTTCCAAACAATGTTTGATATACCAGAATTTTCAGTGGAGACTGTTAAGTTGAACTTCCACCTAGAGCAATAGGATTAGACTTCTTCACCACTGAACAATGGACTATGCCTTGAATTGTCAGTTTGGCGTGCAGAAGTTTCGCCAATTGTCAGCTGATACGTGGCTGTCGAAGGCTAAACCCCATGGGTGGAGCTTATTAGTCATACTCCGTACCTTCTCATGAGCTTCCTAGAGATCACCCAATCTCATAGACTGTGACCAGCAGTCGGGCTCACATAGGTGTGTTCCTCCAAAGAATGCTCTGTAGGTTAGCATCTTGCTTACATAAGCTTTGGAACACATTAAGACAAAAGCCAGTCTGCCTTACAGAATTGAGAGTATTATTGCATCTCCAACGGAGTGGGTTAATTAAGGACACTCTCCTCAGTTGATCGCTAGATTCTTTTCCCAGGTCCTAATTCACGGGATCTCCGATCACATAGGTTGGGTTACCCCCATGGTAACTGACGTGGGTCTCATACCCATCTCCCTCGATGCATTTTCTATCACAATCCGTGATATCCCTTTCGTAAAAGGGTCTACCAGATTCTTAGTCGTCTAGATATAATCCAACGCTATTACTCCGGAGTTTCTTGATTTTCTGACAGATTTTAATCTTCTTCTTATGTGCTTTGTGGATTTCATGTTGTCCTTTGAACTCTTAGCATTGGCAATCACCGTTTGATTGTCACAGTTCATAAGGACAGCCGGGACTGGTTTATCAACCACCGACAAATCCATCAAAATCTCTCGAAGCCATTCTGCTTCGACGCATGATGTCTCTAATGTTGTGAGTTCTTCTTCCATAGTCGATCTCGTTAAGATCATCTGCTTGCAAGACTTCCAGGAAACAGCACCACCACCAAGTGTGAAGACATATCCACTTGTGGTTTTCATCTCATCAGCATCAAATATCCAATTCGAATCACTATAACCCTCAAGTATCGTCGGGTACCCAAAATAGTGAATTCCATAATTCACAGTACCTTGCAAATAACTCATCACTCGCTCAACAACATGCCAATGCACATCTTCCAAATTGGAAACAAATCGGCTCAGTTTGCACACAGGAAATGAGATGTCACGACGAGTAGCACAAGCTAGGTACATCAGTGAACCAACCACTTGGGAATATCTCAATTGATCTATAGCAGTGCCTTCGAACTTTCGAATCCGCACGCTAGGATCATATGGTGTTGCAGAAGGTTTGCAGTCCGAATATCCAAAACGGCTCAAAATCTTCTCAGCGTAGTGGGATTGTAAAAGTGTGATTCCACCCTCACTGTCTCTCAGTAGCTTGATGTTCAAGATAACATCAGCCACCCCCAGGTCTTTCATCTCAAAGTTATGAGATAAAAAGGCCTTGACCTCCTCAATTACTTTGAGGTGGGTCCCAAATATCAGTATGTCATCGACATACAGACACAGTATAACTCCTTGATACGTCTTCGTCGTATCTACTTTTCCTAACGCTTTTCCTCTTGTTTTGGACTCTAATTTGCATGATTTGAATGAAACTAACCCAGATTGACACTGTTTTCAGCAGAGCTACCATGGTGTTGTTTTTGTGCAGAAATAAAAGTTCTCGGAATGGAACGAAACTTTGCGAGGAATTTTTATACAATAAAAGAAAAATACTGGAGCTAAGAACCACCGGAGGGGGGCACCTGGGCGGGCACAACCCACCAGGGTGCGCCACCCCCTCCAGGCGCACCCAGGTGGGTTGTCTCCACCTGGTGGTCCCGCAGACCCTGAAACCGACGCTATAAAATCACATTTTTTTTAAAAAAATCATGGAGAAAGAATTATCGCATTACGCAAGACGGCGCCGCCGCCACCTCCTGTTCTTCAACGGGAGGCCAGATCTGGAGTCCGTTTGGGGCTCTGGAGAGGGTGATCTTCGGTATTCGTCATCACCAACCCTTCTCCATCGCCAATTCCATGATGCTCCCCACCGGGAGTGAGTAATTCCTTCGTAGGCTCGCTGGTCGGTGAGGAGTTGGATGAGATTCATCATGTAATCGAGTTAGTTTTGTTAGGGCTTGATCCCTAGTATCCATTATGTTTTGAGATTGATGTTGCTATGATGTTGCCATGCTTAATGCTTGTCACTCTGGGCCCGGGTGCCATGATTTCAGATCTGAACCGTTTATGTTATCACCATTATATCCATGTTCTAGATCCGATCTTGCAAGTTATAGTCACCTACTACGTGTTATGATCCGGCAACCCTGGAGTGACAATAGTCGGGACCACTCCCGGTGATGACCATAGTTTGGGGAGTTCATGTATTCACCGTGTGTTAATGCTTTGTTCCGGTTCTCTATTAAAAGGAGGCCTTAATATCCCTTAGTTTCCAATATGGACCCCGCTGCCACGGGAGGGTAGGACAAAAGATGTCATGCAAGTTCTTTCCATAAGCACGTATGACTATTTACGGAATACATGCCTACATTATATTTATGAACTGGAGCTAGTGCCGTATCGCCCTAGGTTATGACTGTCACATGATGAATATCATCCAACAAATTACCGATCCAATGCCTACTATTTTCCTACATATTGATCTTGCTAAGTTACTACTGCTGTTGTTACTATTGCACTTGCTACGAAACTACTGCTATCACTGTTACCGTCACTATTACTGCTGCTACCATTATCAAAACAATCATACTACTTTGCTACTGATCACTTTGCTGCAGATAATTAATCTCCAGGTGTGATTGCATTGACAACTCAGTTGCTAATACTCTCAAATATTCTTTGGCTCCCCTTGTGTCGAATCAGTAAATTTGGGTTGAATACTCTACCCTCGAAAACTGTTGCGATCCCCTATACTTGTGGGTTATCAAGACCTTTTTCTGGCGCCGTTGCTGGGGAGCATAGCTATATTTGTTGAGTCACTTGGGATTATTATAAAATTATCACTATGAAGAATCTGAAGGATGTTAAGACTAAGATTTTTCCCTCTAAGACGAGGGGAGGTAAGGAACTGCCATCCAGCTCCGCTTTAGATTCACCTTCTGTTATAAGTAAACTTGCAACACCACCACATGCTATCAATTCTGATATGTCGCAAGTTATTGATGATGCTACTTCTGCTATGAATGCTACTCATGATGATGCTAGTACCTTGCCTGATGATAATGTGCCACTAGGTCAATTTCTTGATGAACAAATTGCTAGAGTAAGACAGCATGATATTGTTGAAACTGATGATGAGCTTGAAACTGAAAATCTTGAAACACCTATTAGAACTAGCCCTCCTAGATATGAATTGCCTAAGGTACTGGAAGGTTATGTTGTGGGTGAGGAGGCAACTAGAGATATTCTTGCTTGCAAAGATAGAGATGATCTAGAAAAATTATTAAGCAAGTATAAAGAAAGATCTTTGAATGCTAGAATGAAATGTGATCCTAAGTTTGCTACTTCACCTATCTTTGTTGATGATAAGGATTATGAATTCTCTGTCGACCCAGAGTTAATTACTTTGGTTGAATCTGATCCTTTCCATGGTTATGAAACTGAAACTGTTGTGGCACATCTTACTAAGTTGAATGACATAGCCATCCTTTTTGCTCATGATGAGAAAATTCGCTATTACTATATTCTCAAATTATTTCCATTCTCATTAAAGGGTGATGCTAAAGCCTGGTACAATACTCTTGCTCCTGGTTGTGTGTGTAGTCCCCAGGACATGATTTATTACTTCTTTGAAAATATTTCCCTGCTCATAAGAAACAAGCTGCCTTGCAGGAAATATTTAACTTTGTGCAAATTGAAGAAGAGAGTCTCCCACAAGGTTGGGGGAGGCTTCTCCGTTTGCTTAATGCTTTGCCTGATCATCCTCTTAAGAAAAATGAAATAGTTGATATCTTCTATAATGGACTAACCGATGCTTCTAGGGATTTCCTAGATAGTTGTGCTGGTTGTGTTTTCAGGGAACGAACTATTGGGCAAGCTGAAGAATTATTGAATAACATATTGAAAAATCATGATGATTGGACTCTTCCTGAACCACCGCCTAAACCCACTCCGAAGAAGAGGGGTATTTTATATCTCAGTCCTGAAGATATGCAAGAGGCAAAGAAATCTATGAAGGAAAAAGGTATTAAAGCTGAGGATGTCAAAAATTTACCTCCTATTGAAGAAATACATGGGCTTGATACGCCACCACCACCTAAGGTGGTAGAGGTAAATTCTCTAATGAAATTCAATGATAATGATAATCCTCACAATATGCACACTAGCCAATGCCTTTATGAGTTTCAAAACTACATTAGAAAGCAAGATCACTTCAATGCAAATGTTATGAAACAGTTGAAGTATAATTCTGATATGATTGCTTGCTTGAGTAACTTGTTATTTAGAATCTCAAATGATGTTAGAGGTGTAGGGAAGCATGCTTCTATGGTTCAAACTCAGTTAGAACAAGTTGCTAAATCTCAAAGAGAATTGTTAGATGAAATGAACAATAATATCAATGATCATGCTGTTAGAGTAATGACTAGAGGAGGTAGAATGCAGGAACCACTTTATCCTGAGGGACACCCAAAAAGAATTGAACAAGACTCTCAAAGAGTTGACACCGATGCATGTAGTCCTTCTAAAAAGAAAAAGAAGAAGAAAAATGATAGGACTTTGCATGCCTCTAGTGAACCTAAAGTAGAAAAACCTTCTGATAATGATAATGAAGTTTCTATCTCTGATGCTGAAACTCAATCTGCTAGTGAACACTCACCTTCTGATAATGAAAAAGATAATGATGAGGTTCATGAAGAAACTCAAACAAATAATAAAGAACCAGACAATGATGTTGAGATAGAACCAGTAGTTGATCTTGATAACCCACAACCTAAGAATAAAAGATATGATAAAAGAGACTTTGTTGCTAGAAAACATGGAAAGGAAAGAGAACCATGGGTTCAAAAACCTATGCCCTTTCCACCTAAGTCAACTAAAAAGAAAGATGATGAAGAATTTGAACGCTTTGCTGAAATGATTAGGCCAGTCTTTTTGCGTACTCGCTTGACTGATATCTTAAAAATGCCTCCTTATGCAAAGTACATGAAAGACATCATCACCAATAAGAGAAAAATACCGGAAGCTGAAATCTCCACTATGCTTGCTAATTGTACCTTTAAAGATGGAGTACCTAAAAAACTTGGAGATCCGGGAATACCAACTATACCTTGCTCCATCAAAAGAAATTATGTGAAAATTGCTTTGTGTGATTTAGGAGCTGGTGTTAGTGTTATGCCTTTCTCTTTATATAAAAGACTTGATTTGAATAAACTCACACCTACTAAAATATCTTTGCAAATGGATGACAAATCAACTGCCATACCTATCGGTATTTGTGAGGATGTGCCTGTTGTTGTTGCTAATGTTACTATTTTGACTGACTTTGTTATACTTGAGATGCCCGAGGACGACAACATGTCGATTATCCTTGGTAGACCCTTTTTGAATACTGCAGGGGCTGTTATTGATTGCAATAAAAGCAAGGTCACTTTTCATATCAATGGTAATGAGCATACGGTGCACTTTCCGAAGAAACAATTCCAAGTGAATGGTATTAATGTTATTGAAAAATCTCCGACAATCACTATTGGAAGTTTTCAACTACCCCTACCTACTGTCAAAAAGAAATATGAAACGCTTATTGTTGGGGAAATTCATATCCCCGTTGAGATAACTTAGTGACTTACGAAAGTTCTTCGGTTTAATGCTAATCGAAAGTGGTTGTTAATAAGACTTGATCAACCTTATTAATGGATCATTTTTTAGAGGTATGAAGTTGATGAATTTAGTGAGCACTACCTTCTGTCCCTACCTTTAGTTTTCTGTTTTTTATTAGTTAAATTAAATAAAATGCCATGTTTTGTCTGTTTTCTGAGTTTTCCGTGCAATAAAAAAAATGACCCAAAAATAAAAGTTCTCAGAATGCTCTGAAAATTTAATACGATTTTTTTCTGAATATTTAAGAATTTTTGGTGCAAATAATATCAGAGGGAGGTGCACCAGGTGGGCACAACCCACTTGGGCGCGCCAGGACCCCCAAGCGCACCCTGGTGGGTTATGGTCCCCACGTGGGCCCCCTCATTTATCTCTTCATCCCACATCATCACCTACCTCCAGAAAGAAATCACCATTGCCCTTGCTCTCATGTTCTTGCTCTCAAACCTGCGGATTTCGATCTCTTTGCTCGAAGCTCCGTTTCCGAAACTGTTTCGGAGGATTGCTGCTTGGTATGTGACTCCTCCGTTAGTCCAATTAGTTTTTGCTTTAGTGGTTTATATTTTGAATAATTAGCTACTCTTGGTGCTGCTGTATATGTGCTTGCATGTTGAATTCTTAGAGTTCTAAGTAGTTTGGATACTTGTTATGGCCTCTATGCATCTCTATGAATAGTTGTTTTCAATCTTACAAAGTTTTGTTGACAAAAATTTGTGACACAAAATTTTTCAGAAAATTGTACGCGAATATTATGAACTTCTTTGGAAGGAGTTCTTCGAGGCAGAGGTCCTCGGAGGCATCTTCTAGTAGCAGCTCCGCTCGTCGGTCTTATGTTGAGCCAAGTGAAAGTTCTATACGAGATGCCGCCACCAAAACATGCTTATGGCCATGCGATGATTATATGGTGAGTGTGGGCATTAAGGAGGAATTTGAGCAATATGTTCACAATGCTGATCTCGGTCCCTACATTTCAGATAAGTGCAACCAACACCACACTCTCACTGAATCATTTGTCAAAGGATTTAAATTCCTTCCCCGTGAGTCTAGGGTGTCATTTAAACTATATGAAAATCCATTTACCATATCCTTAGAGAGATTTGCTTACCACTGCAAAATTCCATTTCGGGGTTCGCTTGACGAACCACCAAGATCCGAGTTCCAAACATTTTTGACTAGTCTTTGCTATGGTGAGAATAGGGGAGTGACGCAAGGTAGAATAAAGAGCATTCATTTTTCCGCAATTCAATACTTTGCATTATTCAACGGGAAATATATTGTAGGTAAACAAGATTGTAGTACACTTTGTGCTCCAGACTTGAGCCTCATACACACCGCTCTCACTGGTGACAAAAGTTATAATCTTGGAGCGATTGTTGCACGCAGGTTACAACACAATGCTAATAGTGGTTATTTTTATGGTGGAATTTATGCCACACGCTTAGCAAGAGAGCTGGGTGTTTCACCTTTGCCATATGACCCTATTTTACCCACGCAGTATTTAGACTTTGATGCTATGAAATGTCATAAGATCCTTAGAGGCGATCCCACTAATTTCACCTATAAATTGTTGTTTAATCAAGACTCCGTTGTACACATGTATTTGCCTGCGCCTGCTCTCTTTGATGCTCACAGTAAAGGAAGATATTTTGTTTTGGAGAGCGAGGCTCGAGCTCATAACGCGGCAGTTGTGGCTGCACGGCAGGCTGAGGCATCCGCACCGAGAGCCTCCGTGAGCTATCACCCCGACTACTATGCAGGTCACTGACTGATTACCAAGCTAGGCCAACACCCTAAGCTTGAGGGAGTACGTATTTCCACCGACATTATATTCATGTTCACACATTTCATTCGTCGGTGTCCACACTTTTTCATTGTATTATCCATGCTTAATTTATTTTCTCGCTTTCTTCTTGTGTGTTTGAAAAAACTTTGAGAAAATCCAAAAAAAAATATTTCTCGCTTCTTTTTAATTTTTCTTCCTAGTTTAAATTCTTGTAGCACTAAAAAGAAAAACCCAAAAAGATTTCCTTTTGCTTGTTGGGAGCTTTCCCGTGTAAATAGTTTTCTCGTTTTTGTTTTCCCCCTTTTATTTGCTTTCCTTCAGAAAACCCAAAACTCCAAAAATATTTCAGTGTGTTTCTCTGAACTTGTTTTCTTTTATTGAGTCGTACCGAGGAGAAGACCACGATGAAAATGTTGAGTGGCTCTCATATGCATAATTGTTAATCTAACAAAGAGCCCAATTTACCTTGTCTTCTCCTTTTGAATAAAATGTTTGCAGATTCCAGCATAGTCCACGGCACTCTTGCACTATTATTATTTCAAATCGTTCGGTCGTGCAAGTGAAAGGCAATAATGACGATATTTGATGAACTGGCCGTGGCAGAGAGAAACGGGTATGAACTTGACTTGTTCTGTTTTTGTAAATATGTTTAACCTAGCATCCATGATTCAGCCTATTATGATCAAACATGTTTGCAATGACAATTAGAGATTATAGTTTCTCATGCCATGCATAAGTAGTTAGGAGTGGATAATGATTTATCTTGGATGTCAACATTGCGTTAAAATGATTGTGATGTAGTATGATGATATGGTATCCTCCTCTGAATGTTCAAGTGGCTTGACTTGGCACATGTTCATGCATGTAGTTGAATCAAAACCAACATAGCCTCTATGATATTTATGTTCATGGTGTTCATATCCTACTCATGCTAGTATCCAATGTTACTTACGCATAATGCATGTTCATGACCGTTGTTGCTCTCTAGCTGGCCGCTTCTCAACCTATTTGCTAGCCTTCGCCTGTACTAATTGGGAATTCTCCTTGTACATCAAAAACCTTGAACCCAAGTTATTCCAGATGATTCCACCATACCTACCTATATGCGGTATTACCCTGCCGTCCTAAGTAAATTTGCATGTGCCATCTCTAAAAAAACTTCAAATAAATATCCTTTTTGTGTGCCTGGATTGTTCATAGAGCGACAGGAGGTAGTTGGTATCTTCCATGCTAAGCGGGTTATTCTCATGATGAGTGTTTATTCGCTCGTCCTTGCACGAGAGGGGTGGTAATAGGGATTCCTGGTCCCGAACTCAAAATGCTAGGTACATCAGTGAACCAACCACTTGAGAATATCTCAATTGATCTATAGCAGTGCCTTCGAACTTTTGAATCCGCACGCTAGGATCATATGGTGTTGCAGAAGGTTTGCAGTCCTAATATCCAAAACGGCTCAAAATCTTCTCAACGTAGTGGGATTGTAAAAGTGTGATTCCACCCTCACTGTCTCTCAGTAGCTTGATGTTCAAGATAACATCAGCCACCCCAAGATGACATAAAAAGGCCTTGACCTCCTCAATTACTTTGAGGTGGGTCCCAAATATCAGTATGTCATCGACATACAGACACAGTATAACTCCTTCATACGTCTCCGTCGTATCTACTTTTTCTAACGCTTTTCCTTTTGTTTTGGACTCTAATTTACATGATTTGAATGAAACTAACCAGGACTGACGCTGTTTTCAGCAGAACTACCATGGTGTTGTTTTTGTGCAGAAATAAAAGTTCTCGGAATGGAACGAAACTTTGCGAGGAATTTTTATACAATAAAAGAAAAATACTGGAGCCAAGAACCACCGGAAAGGGGCACCTGGATGGGCACAACCCACCAGGGCGCGCCACCCCCTCCAGGAGCGCCCAGGTGGGTTGTCCCCACCTGGTGGCCCCGCAGACCCTGAAACCAACGCTATAAAATCACATTTTTCCAGATAAAAATCAGGGAGAAGAATTACCGCGTTACGCGAGATGGAGCCGCCGCCACCTCCTGTTCTTCATCGGGAGGCCAGATCTGGAGTCCGTTTGGGGCTCCGGAGAGGGGGACCTTCGGTATTCGTCATCACCAACCCTTCTCCATCGCCAATTCCATGATGCTCCCCACCGGGAGTGAGTAATTCCTTCGTAGGCTCGCTGGTCGGTGAGGAGTTGGATGAGATTCATCATGTAATCGAGTTAGTTTTGTTAGGGCTTGATCCCTAGTATTCATTATGTTCTGAGATTGATGTTGCTATGACTTTGCCATGCTTAATGCTTGTCACTTTGGGCCCGGGTGCCATGATTTCAGATCTGAACCGTTTATGTTATCACCATTATATCCATGTTCTAGATCCGATTTTGCAAGTTATAGTCACCTACTACGTGTTATGATCCGGCAACCTCGAAGTGACAATAGTCGGGACCACTCCCGGTGATGACCGTAGTTTGAGGAGTTCATGTATTCACCGTGTGTTAATGCTTTGTTCCGGTTCTCTATTAAAAGGAGGCCTTAATATCCCTTAGTTTCCAATATGGACCCCGCTGCCACGGGAGGGTAGGACAAAATATGTCATGCAAGTTCTTTCCATAAGCATGTATGACTATTTACGGAATACATGCCTATATTATATTTATGAACTGGAGCTAGTTCCGTATCGCCCTAGGTTATGACTGTCACATGATGAATATCATCCAACAAATTACCGATCCAATGCCTACGATTTTACTACATATTGATCTTGCTAAGTTACTACTGATGCTGTTACTATTGCACTTGCTACGAAACTACTGCTATCACTGTTACCGTCACTGTTGCTGCTGCTACTATTATCAAAACTATCATACTACTTTGCTACTGATCACTTTGCTGCAGATAATTAATCTCCAGGTGTGATTGAATTGACAACTCAGTTGCTAATACTCTCAAATATTCTTTGGCTCCCCTTGTGTGAAATCAATAAATTTGGGTTGAATACTCTACCCTCGAAAACTGTTGCGATCCCCTATACTTGTGGGTTATCACTCCTTCGCCCCCACCATAGCGATAGTATACACATTTGTCAACTTCTTTAACAACAAAGCCAGCAGATGTCAAAGTTGTATTAAACTTCTCATGCCATTGCTTAGGCGCTTGTTTCAGGACATACAAAGATTTCACTAGCTTACACACCTTTCTTTCCTGACCATTTACTACAAAGCCATCTGGCTGTTGCATGTAAATTTCCTCGTCTAGCTCTCCGTTAAGGAAAGCCGTCTTAACGTCCATCTGATGAACGAGAAGACCATGCGAGGCGGCCAAAGTGAGTAACACTCGAATGGTTGTCAGTCTAGCCACAGGTGAGTAAGTATCAAAGAAATCCTCTTCTTATTTTTGGGTATAACCCTTGGCCACAAGCCTAGCCTTGTACTTCTCGACAGTACCATCGTGCCTAAGCTTCCTTTTGAACACCAACTTACATCCCAATGGTTGGCAACCATAAGGATGATCAGTGATCTCCCATGTCCCATTAGCCAAGATGGAATCCATCTCGCTACGGACCGCATCCTTCTAGTAGTCAGCATCCGGAGATGCATAAGCTTCTGAAATGGAAGTGGGAGTGTCATCATCCACAAGGTACACGAGGAAACCATCACCAAAAGACTTTGCAGTCCTTTGTCTCTTGCTCCTAACAGGAGCTTCCTCGTCATCCTCCGTGGAACTTTCATCACTTTTGTGTTCATAGTATTCCATCGGAATGGCAAGCTCAGGAGTCTCATCAGATTCCAGTCTAGAAGTGCTTTGCATATCTCTCATGGGGAAAATATCCTCAAAGATTGTAGCATCCTTAGACTCTATAATTGTACCGACCTTCTGGTCAGGTACCTCGGATTTCACTACTAGAAATCTATAGCCAACGCTATTCTTAGCGTAGCCCAAATTAACGCAGTCCATGGTCTTCGGACCAAGCTTACACTTTTTGGGGATCGGCACATTGATTTTCGCCAAACAGCCCCAAGTGCGCAAGTAAGAGAGTGTAGTTCTTTTCTTTTCCATTGCTCATAGGGAGTAGTCTCATTATCCTTTGCGGGAACTTTATTCCAGACATGGCATGATGTCAATACAGCCTCCCCCCACCATGCCTTGGATAAACCCAATGTATCTAACATGGCGTTAACCAAATCTGTTAGAGTACGGTTTTTCCGTTCGGCAACCCCATTTGACTGGGGTGAATAGGGAGGCGTCCTCTCATGAATAATACCATGTTCCACACAGAATAAATCAAACTCACTAGAAAAGTACTCTCCACCACGATCAGACCGGACTCGTTTTATTTTCTTCTCAAGTTGGTTCTCAACTTCAGCCTTATAGATTTTAAATTAGTGTAGAGCCTCATCCTTTGTATTTAACAGATACACATAACAGAATCTAGTGGAATCATCAATCAAAGTCATGAAGTATTTCTTTCCACCTTTATTCAACACACCATTCATCTCACATAGATGTGTATGTATGAGCTCTAATGGTGCCAGGTGTCTCTCCTTAGCAGGTTTGTGAGGCTTACGAGGTTGCTTTGCTTGCACACACGCATGGCACTTAGAGCCTTTGGCTAAAATGAAACTTGGAATTAGATCCATCTTAGCCAGCCGCGTCATACAATCGAAATTTATGTGACAAAGACATGAATGCCAAACCTCAGATTTGTTCACATTAGAATGAATTTGGTTCATGACTTTATTGCAGAAATCCTCCAGGGAAAGGCGGAACAAACCACCACAATCAAATCCTTTTCCAACAAATAGTTCATACCGAGATACGACTACTTTTTTGGACTCAGATACTAACTTAAACCCTTATTTACAAAGAAGGGAGCCACTAACGAAATTCTTCTTGATGTCGGGGACATGCCGCACGTTCTTCAGTTACACGATCTTTTCCGAAGTAAACTTCAGATCTACCGTGCCAACACCATGAACAGAAGCATGCGAGCCGTTCCCCATCAGGACGGAACAATCTCGTGCGACCTGGTAAGAAGAAAACAAAGACACATCAGCACACACATGAATATTGGCCCCAGTGTCAACCCACCAATCGGTGGACTGACAAGCTGAAAGTACGGTAAACAGATTACTATACCCAGATGCCCCATCATTGTTGCTTAGACTGACATTGACAGACTTGGAGTCCTCTCCTGACTTCTTGTACTTGTTTGGGCACTTGTTTGCCCAGTGTTCCTCTGAACCACAAGTAAAGCAGCCATATCTCCTTTTGTCTTTCTTCTTACCCTTCTTCTTAAAGGTAGTATTCTGCTGGACAGAGTTCTTTCCCTTGAACTTGCGGAAATTCTTCTGCACCACATTGGCGCTAGAAGAACCCTCTGCCCCTTTCACGTGTGAGTCCTTTGCTCTCGAGTTCTGCTCAACACTTAGATGACCGATGACATCCTCAACAGAGAATTCATGTCTCAAGTGCTTGAGAAAAGTAGCAAAGTTCCTCCATCCAGGAGGGAGGTTTGCAATAATGCAACCCGCGACAAACTTGTCCGGTAACTCACACTTGAGGAGCTCCAACTCCTTAGCGATGCATTGTACCTCATGGTCCTGGTCCAATACAGAACGGGTATCAACCATTTTGTAATCATGGAGCTGCTCCATAGCATACAACTCGCTTCCAGCATCGGTTGCGCCGAACTTAGCTTCGAGCGCATCCCACAAACGTATATGGAGATATGCGACAACTATCTTGTTTCCGATCACAATAAGAACGGCTCTCACAAAGATGGTGGTTGCCTCCCTGAACGCATTCTCCTGTTCAGGAGCAATCGTTACCATACGAGACATACCACCAACTCAGAACATGTTCATTGATGTGAGCCACAAGGTAGTCCTTGTCTGCCAACGCTTAAAATGCGTCCCGGTAAACTTTTTCGGTTTCAGTGTAGAGGCGAAGCCATGAGTCAAAAAGTGCCTAAAATAAGGTTTTTGGATTGTTGGAAATATTAGCACATTTTTGACTAATTTTATCCACGAGTAAATGATAAGCATGGCAAATACGGTATGCATCTCATACCGATACCTAAGCATGTGAGCGCGTACAGTACATAGAACCGAAACATCTATGAACAACATATATACGGCCAGCACATGTACGAGCAAATAGGGGATGAATGAGTCATACGCTCCGGTTGGCCAGGCCAACGCGACGGCGGCAGCGGCAGCCTCGGCCGAGGCCTTCTTCTTGGCGACTTCGTCGTCAGCCATGGAGTCGATGCAGGGAGGTAGTGGAACTAGAGGCGGACGGAGACGGAGACGGATCGGGAGCAGTCGCGTCGAGACGCTCCCCAAAAATCTTATTGTTGTTCTCCCGGGTTCCGGAGGCACCTGCTCTCCCGACCAACCGTGCACGCGGTCGTCGGGATGGGATCGCGCGTCGCGTCGAGGCGTGGCGAGGCGGGCGACGGAGGAGGAGGAGCGCGCGTGTACAACTCCTATTCCCAAGCTCCCAATAGCAAGTGGTGGAGCAGCCCTTATAAAGAGGTGTCACTCTTCTTACTATAGCAGTATGGTACTAAACTTCTCACACTTCCCACCACTTGCCGTACACATTAAAGGGCCTTAGAGATTAACTAGGGATTATTGTTTTATATGGATCCAACAGTAACTAGTAGGTACCTACGTTGCCATCCTGGTTCTGGTTGCCGGCCAGTCGGTTAAGACTCCGGGGAAAGAAAATTTGTCAGTCAAATCATGGCGTAGTGTGATCGGCGGCCGCCGCCGGCCCACGTACCCATTCGAGACGAATATAGATGGCCCACGCCGGATCACCTGCCACCTTTCTGTACACTCCGATTAACCGTGAGTATAGATGGCCCGTCTCCAGGGCATACGCTCATGCATGCAGCATGCTCACTTGTAATATCTGTCAGCCCTCAAAAAAGAAAAAAACCTTGTAATATCTGTCAGCGGTATAGTTTGGTGAATGGTGGTTGGGAACTTGGGAGCTTGGAAAACCCACGTATAGATTACTGTGACGACGGATCATCGATCAACATAAACTGTCCGGATACGCACGTACTCCGGGAATCCATGTACTCCTACAGTTTCGGCGTTTCACAGTTTCGGCGCCTGCAGCAGGAGGTTGCTGCATGCCAAACCAGGACCAGTGTATTCACTTCTTTCGGTCTTTCCCGATCTGGCTCAGCTTGTAGAAGCCGTGCGATGCATCGATCGAGCTTTCCTGATTCACATTTTCTTCTTAGATAGATTTCGCTTCACATTTGGTCTTTGGATCCAAGCCTGATGTTCAATGCACCTAGACGCCCATCGTACGTGCCAGTGCCGGCTGCAGCTAACGAGATATTTCTATTCGTACGATAATAAACGACCACGAGTCATGGGTGTCAGGGCACTGGCAAGTGTAGTGTTGGTCGTCAACTTGTGACATTCCTGGCCAGAAAAACAATTTATTAAGTGTAGGAGGAATAAGGACAAGCGTATGGTACAGCACAGTACAAGTTGAGCTAAAATATTCTTGATGTGACGGTGCTGTAATGAAATTTGGCATTGCACAGCCAACTGCATGCACGCCAGAGGGACTCCGACCCATGCTGCCGGTGGACCATGACCGGGAAAAGAATGAAGTTATCTGAAAGTAGCAAGAAATCCAGTCCAGTGAAATCTATCCAGCGTTGTTATCTGACCGTTATTACTGTCCGGCGTTGTACGATGGATCCTTTCGCCACTCCAGTGAACAGCGCATAGACGTGCGGGCCATGCATGCTTGCATGGAGTACGACGCTAGCTTAAGCTGATTTACTGCGCAGGTTTTCAGCCGATCCACCGATTCGCTAGCTAGCTAGCATGCACTTACAGTCGTAGTACTGGTACTGCCAATGAGCATGTGATGTTGTTAGCTGTTGAGTCGTCGCTGCCCCAAGATATGCATCACGTTCAGACGATGATCATGGAAGAATTGCGCAGTACGTACCTGATTACGTGCAAGGTCCCCGGCGGGCCGGCCTATGCAGTGCTGCCGCCGTGCTAGCTCGCTGGCGTTCGTTGACGTCGTCGGTCGCCGGCCGACCGGGAAATGAAGATCAAGGCCGAATTCAAGGGCTCAAGGGCTCAAGGGCTCAAGGGCCGAAGATCAAGACCGGGAAATTTCCTCTCTCAAATTCAAGGGCTCAAGGCCGAATTGATTTGCGTACGACGATTCAAGGCGCCCAATGTACGTGGTCTGCGTCGGATGGCCCACATACCCAATCATGCCAATTCTTCTGAGCGTTGGCACCCGCACTGCACGAGCTCCGTCGTCAGAGCTGAGCTTCATTTGCAGGGCGGTGCCTAGCCAGCTTGCCCTAGGTTGTCAGCCAGGCTCGTTCACTGCCGGGGCCGGGGTGGCAGGCGCCGCCGTGCCGTGCATGGCTGACCAATGGGCCGGAACGTTGGTTGTCTGTGGGTGGTCGTTCAACGCCGCCACGCGCGCCCGGTTTCGCACCCACCATCCAGCCATCATTTCATCCTCTAGCGCGGCTGGACCAGGAAGAGTGCCAACGCACTCACTCTGCGCCGTGCAGTATACAGAAAACATTACTTTTCTTTATAACATACTCGCTCCGTCTCATAATATAAGAGTCTTTTAGACACTACTAGTGTATACATCAACATTCATGAGCGCACTCTGCAGCAGCATGCGCACCGGAGATTATTATAAACTTAAACAACTTGGAAAAATCAATAATACCCTGGGCCATTAGCGCAGGGCGCTCGCTCGCTGCCTCTCGGTCGACGTATTGGTTTTGTCTGTTTTTTCCTCGTTTTTCCTTTTTCTCTTTCTTATATTTTTTTTTGGTTTTCTCCGTTTCTTCACTGGTTTTCTGTTTTTCTTTTTCTTTTATCGGTTTTATTGATTTCTTTCATGGTTTTATTTCTTCTTCTTTATTCTTTGTTTCTTTCGTGATTTTTATTGGTTTTCTTCTTCTTTTCTTTCTTCATTTTCTTTGTTTCTTTTCTCGTTTTACTTTGTTACCTTCTCAGGTTTCACTGTTTTCATTCTTTTGAATTAGTTTTTTTGGTTTTTATTCTATTTTTGAATTTCTATGTTTTTATTTTATGGCTTTATGTGTTCTTTTTGTGTTTTCTTTCTTTCTTCGTCGATTTTCATCGGTTTCCTTTTCATTCAACACATGTCTACTTTTCCAGTGCACAGTATAAATTTTTAGCATGCAAATGAAACCTTTTTTGGTACATGTTGAACAATTTTCAAATACATGCTGTACTTTTTCTTTCAATACATGCTTTGTACACTTTTTGAATACATGGTCTTTTTTGAAATACACGTCGAACAGTTTTGTTACGGTAATAAACATTTTTTAAACTACATGAACAATTTTTTTACATTGTATACATTTTTTTTAAATGTCACTAACAATTTTTAAAAGGGAGAATACTTCTTTAAAACATCACCTACATTTTTTAATAGTACAAAACATTTTTTTTACATTGTGTAAACTTTTCCAAAAATTTCACATATAGTTTTTTGAAATACATGAACATTTTTCATTGTCACGAGCAAGTTTTTGGAAAGCCATCAACATTTTTTAGTTGTGCTAACAATTTTCTATGCCGTGTTAACATTTTTAAAATTCATGGATTTAATTTTTTATATAAATTTAAGTTTTGGGAATATATTAATTTAAAATATAAATTAAAAGAAAAAAGAAAAAAAATGAAATTAGTGCGACGTCAATGTGACGTTAGCGTGGCAAACACACATTCCTACTGGGCCGGCCCAACAACGGCTCCTTGTAGACGAGGTTGCCTTCCACCTCGATAGAAGCAATGCATAGGCGTGTCCCCCTTTGAGACGTAGGAAACGGAACAGTAGTGGTGCTGGTGCTATTTAGTATCAGCTCTGGCTAGACGTCGGTCGAGCAAAGCAGTCGTCGACTCACCGTCTTCCATGCATAATTCAAGGCTGACTGAGTGTTGCCATCGTAAGCATTGGTCAGCGCATGCTCCAACTCAAAGTAGTAACCCTCTCAAAATAGGAATGCACGTAGGTAGGCAGAGCCGGCCACTTGACCAACGCATATTTTTTTTTGAACGGGCATAAATTGCTTTCCATTATAATGCATAATGGAAATACAACTTGTTCGTAAGCAGCAAGAAGATTCAGGGAGCGGTAATGGGAAAATGTGAGTTCAAAGCGCGTAGTATCAAGAAATCCACTATGTGTGCTCGCAATCAACACACACATCATGGGACAAAAACATGATAGCACGACAAAAACTATCGTACCAGAGCCAGAATCAACATGTTCAAGTTATAGCAAAACATAACTAGAACACACGTCCAGTGTAAATGAAGCCTTCAGGAGGAACCACATGCAAAATTAGCAGCATCGCAACGTTCGACACCGAGCTATCCATTGTTAGCAGTCCCTTCCTCGATCGCCGCACAAATCCCGATCATATTTGTAACATTGCTCCTGAGAAGAGTAGTTCCATACCTCAATGAGTCCAAGTCCCCAGCCTTCTGTAAACTTGCCCAAGACCTAGAGAAGCACATGACGCAAATACAATGACCAATGGCGACTGAGGCAACTTGAATTCGAAACATGCTATATAGTGGCAATTCAAAAATGTTCCAACAAATAGCCGCTAAATCGATAGTGTAAAAAATATCCCACCAGGAAAGAAAGTATAGCACGAGGAAAAAAATTGCCAGATATTATTTGGGCATAGATCGATCTCACAGTATGCGAGGCCACTCTAGCAACTGGGCAAAGAAAGAATATGTGTTGAGAGATTTCTCTCTCATTGTTGATTGAATACTTAAGGTTACCAGGACAATTCCTTCTCGTCATCTCATCCCTTGTTAGAACTGTATGGAATATTTGCCCAAGAAAGATTTGTATTCTTAAGATTTTCCAGCGGTTCATACACATATCTGTTGTTAAACTCAAATTTCCAGGAAATAACATCGTGTTCCTGGGAAGACAGTAAACCAACACACTTCAAATTTATAGAATTCAATTATTCTACCAACTCAGGGGTAAGTCTTCTCCAAAAGAAATCCAACTCAGTCGTAAGATTGACAGCTGCATTACCATTTTCCAGAACATACAACAACATTAGTGAGTTATCTAAAACACTATAGCAACATGGGCGGGTGATTTGTTTTTTAAGGCAATGCACGGGAGATTATAAACTTAAACAAGCTGGCGAGGTCAGTAATACGCTAGGGCTGAGCCCAGAGTTGCTCACGGTTAATTATCTCTTCGACCCATATGCCCCTTCAGCTGCTGCCGAGTAGCTCGGCCCACCTCTCGGAGGCCGCTTTGAAAGCGAGGAATCGGAACATAAGTTGCTTATTAGCAGCGGCAAACCCTAGTTTACGGTGGTGGGTGGGGCGCAACTATTTGACGCGTTACGCGAGCCACGAGCATTTCCCTCGCAGAAGGAATCGCCCGACTGGGCCGCAGACAGGAGGCCCAGCTGCGCAGGAGCCACCACCTGTTTTTTTCTTTCTGTTTCCTGTTCTCATTTTTTGTTTTTTTTTTGTACTTTTCTTTATACTTATATATTCTACACACACACACACACCCGCACGCGCGCGCGCGCGCACACACACACACACACATATATATATATATTACAAAAAACACCTTTGAAAAAATATTGAATAAGTATTAAAAAATGTTGAACAAGAATTTGAAAACAGTTGAACAAGTATTTGAAAAATGTTGAATAAATATGAAAAATGTTGAAAAAGTATTTGAAAAATGTTGAATAGGTATTAAAAAATGTTGAACGAGTATATGAAAAATGTTGAACAAGTATTTACAAAATGTTGAACAAGAATTTGAAAATGTTGAATAAGTATTAAGAATGTTGAACAAGTATTTAAATAAAAGTTGAACAACTATTAAAATGTTGAACAAATATTTGAAAGATGTTGAAAAAGTGTTCGCACAATGTTGAACTTGTATACAAAAAATATTAATCGCTTGTTGAATTTGTTTTTGATATATACAAAAATGTAGAGTAAAAAAAAACAAACATAAGAAAACACACAAGAAAAACAAAAATGATGATGAAAAAGAAAACCGAACAAAAAATGGAGAAAAAAAGGGAAATGAACAAGAATGAAACAAATCTGATCTGAGAAGAAAGAAGAAAGAATGGAAAAAACGGAGAAGAAAAAACATATGAAACAAAAGAAAAACAAAAATGTTGAATAAGTTTGAAAAAAATGTTGAACGAGTATTTGAAAAGTGTTGAACGAGTATTTGATAAGTGTTGAACAATTGTTAAAATGTGGAACGAGTATTTGAAAAGTGTCGAATAAGCGTTCGGACAATGAATAAAGGAAGAAAAACGGACAAGGAAAAAATGAAGAAACAAAAGCAAAGAAATGAAAAAAAGGAGAAGAAAAAAAGAAAACTAAAAAAGAGAGGAGAAAACCGGCACGTTGTGCTTCAAGTGGGTCGTGCCCTAGCTATTATCATGAACGCCTGGCGTGGCGGGGTGGCTAGTGCGCTGCGTTTGTTCGTGCACTACCAGGGATCGATCTCCCCAAGAAACCTCGACGCGAGACTAGTCTGTACAATCGCTTAATGCGATAAATAGCTCTCGCATGGTGGGTGTAAGCCGCGGGAGAGATACTTCGCCCATACCGAATGCTATTTGGGCTCGCGTACAACACGACGGTTTTGGGCTAGCCCAATATGCTAATGAGGTTTTTCCTATTGGTTTTCCCTTTTTTTGAATCAGTTTTCTTTGAATTTCCTTATTTTCTGGTTTTACTTCAGTCTTCTTTGTTTTTCCTTTGGTTTTCACCTGTTTTCTTTGTTTTTATTCGTTTTCATCGGTTTTCTTTGGTCTTTGTTAAACAGATGTCAAATTCTTTCATACACATTGTACATTTTTTATATATATGAGAACAATTTTATCTACCCATTTAACATTTTCAAATGCGTGATTAAATATATATTTTTTATCTCGACTTTATTTTCATACACACTGTACATTTTTATTACAAATCTAAAATATAGTTTTACATAATTTTTTAATATTTTGAAATAATTAATTAAGATTCTTTTTCAAATAGTTGTCTTGATTTTTTTCGAATATGTGTTAAACAGTCTTCGAATACATGTTGGAACATGCTTTTGTATGATTTAAAATATATTTTCAAACTATGCATACATGTTTATATATTGGCTAATTTTCTTTGAAATCTCAGAAAATTTTATTTGAAATGGGTGAACAATTTTATAAATGTAACGTAGTTTGTTTTCTTGAATTGTACGAACCTTCTTGTTTGAATTAAATGAAGATTTTCTAAATTGTATAAATTTCCAAAATATGTCTTGTACATTTTTCTGAAATGCGTGAACATTTTTTAAATTCCACATACACTTTTTTTATAGTACAAACATTTTTCAAAAGTTAAGCATACATTTTTGCACTACACTTACATTGTTCAAATGTGTGATGATTTTTTTAGAAAATTATCTAATTTATGTTTTCATAATATAAATAAAAGTAAAAAGCATACATGACATCATCATAACATCAGCATGATGAGTCACTGGTTGGGCCCACTACCGGCTCACTGAAAGCGACCTTCACATACGAATCGCTACAAGCGATACATAGATGTGCTCAGTGTCAACAAGTCATGGCTTCGGCAGGAGGGAGGTGCAGTGGTGTGGGCCTATTCGGAGCTTCACTACAAGAGTCTGCATTTGTTCATTCACTGTTTTTTTTTCATTTTTCTTTTGTGGACTTTACTCTCGGGTTTTTTTCCAGCTTTTATTTGTTTTTTCTCTTGTTTCTGGGTTCTCCCTTCATTTTATAGTTTTCTTCTATTTGGTTTTTTTACTTTTTGGGTTTTTACTTCTTGTTTGATTTTTCCATATTTTATTTTCCTTATGTTCTTTGTTTTGATGGTTTTCTATACTATAAACTTTGTTTAATTTAATCAAGTTTAATTTTTTTATAAATACAATGAACTGTTTTTATATATGATAAACTATTATTTAATATATAATGAACATTTTTTTATACAAACCATGTTTTATTTTGTGTGCCTGCTGGCATTATTAATGCGTGGTTGAAATACGTGTGCAACAAAAACCTATAGCAGATTGTTAAATTTGAGGTTGTAAAATGACAATGCTGATGACATTAAGGTCAGTGTGATAAATTAATTAAACTTACGCGGCTTGAAAATATACTACTATAAGTTATTTATATTAAACTTTGTTACTTGTTTATAGTCATAACCTTTTTTACACATCTTAACTAGTGCAATTCTCAAGTATACTTAGCAAGCAGTGGGGGAGCCAACTATGTGCAAAACTTTGGCATCCACCATAGCTAAAGGTTGCCACATATATTATGTGTATATATAGTAGTATATCATATCTTTATAACAGTGATCGCAACGAGTAGTATATAGTAGCTACGTGGTTTTTTCTTCATAATTTTTTTTACACATAATTTTTTTGTTATGGCCTCCACCCCTGCTAAAAACTATGTAGTGTCAGTTAATATTAAGACACAATTATTTTGGTGATCGAAAATAGAATTTCACTAATTTGAAGCATATACTACATCTAGGTGTGACACCATTATTTCTATTTCGGGACTTCGACTCTTACTATTTTTTTCATTTTGGGATGTAGTTATTTTCACTTGTATCACTTAGATGAATTGCAAATATATGTTGGTGTTCAACTATTATAGATTTCATAAATATCATGGAGAGTGCATATCTTGACAAAGATTTCTAGAATGCATGCTTATCTATTTTGTGTGTGTGTAAAGAAAAGTTGTCAATGTATTTTTGTGAGGGTAATCTAGAATATATAAAAAAATATCTATGAGTGGTTTGTCATAGAATTATTTAATTGCTTTCTTACTTGTTTTTCTATGACCCAATATGTCTTTCATGTTACTTGGGTTCAACAATCAGCTGTCTAGGGATATTTTGTTGGTTATATTAGCACTTTTTGATTAATTTAATCAATATGAACACTGCAAAATGGATAATTGTTAGCGACGATTCAGTTGTGTCACGTAAACCGATTTTCTTCACCAAAATGTGGTGCTAACGGTTTTCGGCCATCACCCCAGACTCACAAAAGAGCCATCACAAAAAAAAAACTTGACGGTTCCTTTTTTTTCATCTAAGATTGTATCTTAGATGGCGGTCCCTATTCTATCACAGAAACCAATTTTCGATGATGGCTAGAACTGTTACCTTATATGGGTCGTTTCGTCACCTAATAACGTTTAATCCATCACTAACAATCGGTGCGTCAGGTTGTCTGGTGAATGATTTTGAAATATGGGTCCATAATATGTTGTGGCTTGTTACATGTGGGTCCAATCGAGATTTTATCATTGACGATGGCAGTCAGTAAAAATTAGGTTTGTCATATTTGACTGGTGAACGGTTAAGACATATAGCCCAATAGAGGCTGACATGACTGCTTACATGTGGATCCTTACAGTATTGATGAAATGCATTTCTGTCACAATTACCGTCACAGGTTGAAGACAACAACAATTCGTATATTATTACATTTCCTATCCAAATTTGAATTGAAATTGAAATTTTAGAAACAATATATTTAAATTATAAATCGCGGCAATATGTGAATTAAATTTTTTCCATTAGATCTTCCATTAATAGTGAAACCTGATAGTTACAGTGAGCAACTATGGGATATACTATCTAACACTACAAAGAAGCCAAAGGAAAATTATATTGACGAACTATAATGAAGCATCGGGCCATGGGTATTTGTGACATGCTGTCCGGGGATGACGACATCGATTTCCTTATCAAGTTACTATGCATTACCTCCATATGTTTTTGCTTTTTTTGAAAACAATGGTTTTCTTTTGCTGATCCATCTTGACACTTTCCATCTCTAGTAGTTGCTTCATTTTGGGTCTTCAATTTCTTGCATTTGGGCAAGAAGTACTACCTTGAGGTCTTGCTGAAACAAACCATTTGCCTTCTTTTACGTATGCCTTCTTTCACGTGCGAAGTTGAGTAAGACTCAAAGCCCGATCACTGCCGAAGAATGAGAACAGATGAAAGTTGTCCCCTATGCCTCAGCCACAGGCTCTATCATCAATGCCATGCTGTATACCATACCTAATGTGTGCATTGCCACAAGTTTGACTGGGAGGTACCAGAGTGATCCAGGGGTGGATCACTGGACATCGGTCAAAAATATCCTTAAGTACCTAAAGAGGACTAAGAAAATGTTTCTCGTTTATGAAGGTGATAAAGAGTTTGTGGTAAAGGGCTACATCGATTCTAGTTTTGACACTGATCCGGATGACTCAAAGTGTGAAAGCGGGTACGTATTTATTTTGAATGGTGGAGCAGTCAGTTGGAGTAGCTCCAAGCAGAGTGTGATAGCAGCATCTACATGTGACATGGAGATTTGCAAAATACAAACGGATCTGAATGTGACCGAGCCATTGACTAAACCTCTTCCACGAGCAAAACATGATCAGCACCAGAACTCTATGGGTGTTAGATTCATAACTATGTAAACTAGATTATTAACTCTAGTGCAAGTGGAAGACTGTTGGAAATATGCCCTAGAGGGACAATAATAAAGATGTTATTATCATATTTCTCATTCATGATAAATGTTTATTATCCATGCTAGAATTGTATTGATCGAAAACTTAAATACATATGTGGATACATAAACAACACTGTGTCCCTGCTGAGCCTCTAGAACGCTGCGCTAGCAAATTAACTAGAGTTTGTGACCTCTTTGTACGTAACCAAGTCAGGCAACTCCCCGTACCGATGCATGCGTGCATTTGGGATCAACACGCACGCATTTGACTATTAAAAAAAAAAAAGCAGTAGGAAAAATCAGAGTAAAAAGGAAAAAAGAGAGTTTATTATTCACTTCACGGTTTTATAGGTAGAAAAATAACCTAACATAAATGAAGTTACAACCTCAATGTAGTCCGTGTGTTTAGGGAGCACCACGAGAAACCAAGAGGTGCTGGGTTTGATTCCATGTTCTCCAATTTTTTTTACCGTGTTTAGAAAAGAAAATGAGAAGCGGGACAACGACGAGGGAAAAACAAGTCCCGAACGGGGATCACGTTGAAAATCAGGATGTGCGCATGATCCGTTCGATCCAAATCTAACGGCAACCTAATCGTTCGGACCTGTTGCAAAAATCCAATCCGAACGTTCCGATTTTAGCTTTTGCCATTACTGAAAGGCAATCATGCTGCGCACAAATATCATCGATCACTTGTTCAATAGATATCAACAAACGCAGTACCCGACTAGTGTCTATTGCCTAGTCATTTTTGAATCTGAACATGCCCACTTGGTCAATTCGGCGATGACTGGATACATGATCACGGGTCACATACATGCACGGCTAGCTAATTTCATGTTACTGTGTTGCTTCCCTTTAAACCCATCGGTCGCAAAAGTCCCAACACATATTTATGGGCCATTGGAAGCGAAAGCATGCACGCACGTATTCCCTTGGAGAAATGGAGCACACGTGCATGTAATACTAGTAGAAAACAGGGCTTTGGTTCGGGCTAACTCAGCCCATTAGTCCCGGTTCAGTCACGAACCGGGATTCATGGGGGGCATACGTCCCGGTTCATGCGCCCAGGGGGCCGGCCGGGGCCTCGTGGGCATTGGTCCCAGTTCGTCTGGACCCATTTGTCCCGGTTCTTGGCACGAACCGGGACCAATGGGCCTCGCTCCTGGCCCACATCCATTGGTCCCGGTTCGTGGCTTGAACCGGGACAGAAGGGGGGCCTTTAGTCCCGGTTCCACGCATGAACCGGGACCAATGAGGTGCCTATATATACCCCATCGCCGACGAGCAGAGCACTTCACACTGCTCTGTTTTTTCTGACCGGCGAGGGGAGAGCTTTGTGGTGCTCTAGCTCACCTCCTATGCACATGAGGTGTTTGATGAAATGCCCGAGCCACACTAGTTAAGCTTTCTCCTCTCGAAGCTCGACCTTCAAGCTCCATTTTCCTCAAGATTTGTCTAGGTTTAGCGGTCCGTCACGTCCCGTCCCCGTCTTCACCGCCGTCGATCGCCCGCGCCGATCTCGTCGCCGGCATAACCGTGGTGAGCTTCTTGTTCTTATCTTCTTTCTAAAAGAAAAAAAATTCTTACTTGTATGATTTAGATAGATACTTGTCTAATTTTCTTACTTTTATTATTGTTTGTTATTATATAGTGCGATGGTTTTGGTATCCGCCCCCGTCGGCCCTCGTCCTGTCTATGATTCGGATGTGGTATATGTTATATTTTATAACTATTTGGTTCATTTATTGTTTATGACAATTATGCCGACCAACGTGACATAGATTTTTTTATCTAGGAGGTATGTGAACCGGAAATTCCAACCGACCCTATTGTCGAAAGGTTAAATTTAGTTGAAGAAGAAAACAATTACTTGAAGGAAAAATTGAAAAAAATTGAGGAGGAGAAGATGATATTGGAGTTGCATGTTGCGGATGTCGTCGATGATCACAAGATCAAGATGGATGCAATGCACCTCAAGATTAGAAAGTATAGAAAATATGTCATTCATACCGAGGCTTGGTATCATTATGCCGTTGGATCAATTGTTACCTTGGTTGCGATTATGATCGCATTTGTTGTTGCATTGAAATGTTTTACATAGTTTCAATGTATGGTTTAATTAGATGCTCTGGAGAGCTATATGTTGTTCAATGAGAACTATGTATGTACTTTGGTTTTAATGTGATGATGAACTTCTATTAATTTGGTCACTTATCTATTCATGATGTTTTGTAATGGTTTTTTACACATTTAATTATATATAATGCACGCAGATGAACCGGCAATGGATGTACGGTGACAGACGCACCTCCGAGTACATTAAGGGCGTGCATAATTTTCTCGAAGTGGCTGAGGCAAACAAGCAGAATGGTTTTATGTGTTGTCCATGCCCTATATGTGGGAATACGAAGTCTTACTCTGACCGGAAAATCCTTCACACCCACCTGCTTGAGAAGGGTTTCATGCCACACTATAATGTTTGGACCAGGCACGGAGAAATAGGGGTTATGATGAAAGACAGCGAAGAAGAAAAGGACGATGACAACTATGTGCCCCCTGAATACGGTGATGCTGCAAAGGGGGAAGCTGAAGATCAAGAGGAACCAGACGATGTGCCCGATGATGATCTCCGCCGGGTCATTGTTGATGCAAGGAGACAGTGCGAAAGTGAAAAGGAGAAGCTGAAATTCGATCGCATGTTAGAGGATCACCAAAAATGGTTGTACCCCAATTGCGAAGATGGCAACACAAAGCTCGGTACCGTACTGGAATTGCTGCAGTGGAAGGCAGAGAATGCTGTGCCTGACAAAGGATTTGAGAAGCTACTGAAAATATTGAAGAAGAAGCTTCCAAAGGATAACGAATTGCCCGACAGTACGTACGCGGCAAAGAAGGTCGTATGCCCTCTAGGATTGGAGGTGCAGAAGATACATGCATGCCCTAATGACTGCATCCTGTATCGCGGTGCGTACGAGGATTTGAACGCATGCCCGGTATGCGGTGCATTGCGGTATAAGATCAGACGAGATGACCCTGGTGATGTTGACGGCGAGCCCCCCAGGAAGAGGGTTCCTGCCAAGGTGATGTGGTATGCTCCTATAATACCACGGTTGAAACGTCTGTTCAAAAACAAAGAGCATGCCAAGTTGATGCGATGGCACAGAGAGCACCGTAAGAAAGACGGGAAGTTGAGAGCACCCGCGGATGGGTCACAGTGGAGAAAAATCGAGAGAAAGTACCGGGCTGAGTTTGCAGGTGACCCAAGGAACGTATGGTTTGGTTTAAGCGCGGATGGCATTAATCCTTTCGGGAAGCAGAGCTGCAATCACAGCACCTGGCCCGTGACTCTATGTATCTATAAACTTCCTCCTTGGCTGTGCATGAAGCGGAAGTTCATTATGATGCCAGTACTCATCCAAGGCCCTAAGCAACCCGGCAACGACATTGATGTGTACCTAAGGCCATTTGTTGAAGAACTTTTACAGCTGTGGAATGGAAACGGTGTACGTGTGTGGGATGAGCACAGACAGGAGGAATTTGACCTGCATGCGTTGCTGTTTGTAACCATCAATGATTGACCTGCTCTCAGTAACCTTTCAGGACAGACAAATAAGGGATACCACTCATGCACGCACTGTTTAGCTGACACCAAATGTATATACCTGGACAAATGCAGGAATAATGTGTACCTGGGGCATCGTCGATTTCTTCCGACCAACCATCAATGTCGAAAGAAAGGCAAGCATTTCAAAGGCGAGGCAGATCACCGGAAGAAGCCCGCCATGCGTATCGGTGATCACGTACTTGCTATGGTCAATGATTTACACGTAATCTTTGGAAAGGGTCCCGGCGGACTATCTGTTCCGAATGACGCTGAGGGACGCGCTCCCATGTGGAAGAAGAAATCTATATTTTGGGACCTACCTTACTAGAAAGACCTAGAGGTCCGCTCTTCAATCGACGTGATGCACGTGACAAAGAACCTTTGCGTGAACCTGCTAGGCTTCTTGGGCGTGTATGGAAAGACAAAAGATACACCGGAGGCACAGGAGGACCTGCAACGTTGGCATGAAAAAGACGGCATGCCTCCAAAGCAGTATGAAGGTCCTGCCAGCTACGCTCTTACCAAAGAAGAGAAGAAAATCTTCTTTGAATGCCTGCTCAGTATGAAGGTCCCGTCTGGCTTCTCGTCGAATATAAAGGGAATAATAAATATGGCAGAGAAAAAGTTCCAGAACCTAAAGTCTCATGACTGCCACGTGATTATGACGCAACTTCTTCCGATTGCATTGAGGGGGCTTCTACCGGAAAACGTTCGATTAGCCATTGTGAAGCTATGTGCATTCCTCAATGCAATCTCTCAGAAGGTGATCGATCCAGAAATCATACCAAGGCTAAGGAGTGATGTGGCACAATGTCTTGTCAGTTTTGAGCTGGTGTTCCCACCATCCTTCTTCAATATCATGACGCATGTCCTAGTTCATCTAGTCGACGAGATTGTCGTTCTGGGCCCCGTATTTCTACACAATATGTTCCCCTTTAAGAGGTTCATGGGAGTCCTAAAGAAATATGTCCGTAACCGCGCTAGGCCAGAAGGAAACATCTCCATGGGCCATCAAACAGAGGATGTCATTGGGTTTTGTGTTGACTTCATTCCTGATCTTAAGAAGATTGGTCTCCCTCAATCGCGGTATGAGGGGAGACTGACTGGAAAAGGCACGCTAGGAGGGGACTCAATAATATGCAGGGACGGGTATTCTTGGTCTCAAGCACACTACACAATTCTACAGAACTCTACCTTGGTGACCCCGTATGTCGATGAACACAAGAACATTCTGCACTCCAAACACCCGGAGCAGTGTGACGACTGGATTACATGTGAACACATCAGGACTTTCGGCAGTTGGTTGGAAACACGTCTCAGAGGTGATAACACTGTTTCTGATGAGCTGTACTCGTTGTCCAGGGGACCATCTTCGACTGTATTGACTTACAAAGGATACGAGATAAATGGGAATACATTTTACACGATCGCCCAAGATCAAAAGAGCACCAATCAAAACAGCGGTGTCCGCTTTGATGCAGCAACCAAGAGGGGAAAGGACACATATTATGGTTACACAGTGGACATATGGGAACTTGACTACGGACATGATTTTAAGGTCCCTTTGTTTAAGTGCAAATGGGTCAATATGTCAGGAGGCGGGGTATAGGTAGACCCATAGTACGGAATGACAACAGTGGATCTGAACATTCTTGGCTACACAGACGAACCATTCGTCCTAGCCAATGATGTGGCACAGGTTTTCTATGCGAAGGACATGTCTACCAAACCGAGAAAAAGAAAAGATAAGGAAGCGAATACATCATACGATGAGCCAAAGCGCCACATAGTTCTTTCAGGAAACAAAGACATCGTGGGATTGGAGGGCAAGACAGACATGTCTGAAGATTATCAAAAGTTTCATGAAATTCCTCCCTTCAAAGTCAAGGCTGACCCAAGCACCCTGTTAAGAGATGAAGAATATCCATGGTTACGGCGCAATAAGCAAATGACACAAGCGAAGAAAAAGTGAAGACTTTCTCGCCACAACTATTATGATGATGCCTTTGATCTAGAATATCACTGCAGTTACATGTGAAGAAATGAAATCCCTTTGTAACAGACGAGTTTCCGTATGAAACCCTGATACTTCGAAAGAGATTGTCCGTTTTGTACACGAACTGCATCCAGTTTTTGCCGTAACCCTCTCAACTTTTTAGCACATGCTATGTGGGTGAAATGATGATACCATGCCAACTTTTAACATTTTCAGAGTTCATTTGAAGTGCTTTTCAATTTCAGGGTCATTTAGCACAAAAAATCAGTAAATGCATGAAAAACAACAAATGAATTCAGAAAGGGTTGAAAATTGATGATGTGGCTTTGAATGGTGCATTTTGAACACACAAAAAGTCTGGAGTTCAAATAAGTTCAAAAAAATGAAATCCCTTTGTAACAGACGAGTTTCCGTATGAAACCCTGATACTTCGAAAGAGATTGTCTGTTTTGTACATGAAGTGCATCCAGTTTTTGCCGTGACCCTCTCAACTTTTTAGCACATGCTATGTGGGTGAATGATGATACCATGCCAACTTTCAACCTTTTCAGAGTTCATTGAAGTGCTTTCAATTTCAGGGTCATTTAGCGCAAAAAATCAGTAAATGCATGAAAAATAACAAATGAAGTCAGAAAGGGTTGAAAATTGATGATGTGGCTTGAATGGTGCATTTTGAACACACAAAATGTCTTGCAGTTCAAATAAGTTCAAAAAAATGAAATCCCTTTGTAACAGACGAGTTTCCGTATGAAACCTTGATACTTCGAAAGAGATTGTCCGTTTTGTACACGAAGTGCATCCAGTTTTTGCCGTAACCCTCTCAACTTTTTAGCACATGCTATGTGGGTGAAATGATGATACCATGCCAACTTTCAACCTTTTCAGAGTTCATTTGAAGTGCTTTTCAATTTCAGGGTCATATAGCTCAAAAAAATCAATAAATGCATGAAAAATAACTAATGAAGTCAGAAAGGGTTGAAAATTAATGATGTGGCTTTGAATGGTGCATTTTGAACACACAAAAAGTCTGGAGTTCAAATAAGTTCAAAAAAATGTCTTCAGAATTTTTTTGTTCGAAACTTTAATAACAAACTAAAATAACAAAATCTGTTTTTGATTAAAACAGACATTTCAAATAACCTAAAAATTACCAAATTGAATTTAATGATAAAACACAGTAATATTAAATAGCAGGAAAAACAATCACTCAAAAATCTATTTTTATAGTAAAGTTATTCACAAACTATTGATTCACACAAATTTCAAAAAATTCAAATTTAAACTATTCAAATTGCAAAACTAATGGCACTATCAGAAAGTTTATAATTTTTATTACCTAAAAGCAAAAAGAATCACTGAAAAACAGTAAGTATTTTGTTGTAAGTAGAACCAAAATAAAATAAATAAAGCAAAAAAGAAAACAAAAAAACTGGAAAAAAATAAAAAAAATGCCACCTACTGGGCCACCACGGCCTGAATACGACTAGGAATCCAACCATGGGCCAGGATTCAGGCCCGAGCAGGCTCAGTAGGCCCACAGGCAAGGATTGATAGAGTAGGCCCGAAAGCCTGCAGTTGAGAGGAGCTCGAGAGGGTGGGCGCAGCAGCGCTTATAAACCACTCTCGAGCTCCCTCAACTAGCAAGGTGGGACTAATCATCCCACCGCACCGCGCCAGCGCAAGGCTTTTGGTCCCGGTTGGTAGCACCAACCGGGACAAAAGGGGTGCCCTTTGGTCCCGGTTCGTGCCACCAACCGGGACCAAAGGTCTCTGTTTCCCGCCCTTTGGGCTGCTGAAAACTGACCTTTGGTCCCGGTTGGTGGCATGAACCGGGACCAAAGTGTGACGCCCCCGGCCCAATCGTGCACTAATCATACACGCAATTGCACACGATCAAGCCTAAGGACTCACGGGAAGATATCACAACACAACTCTAAAACATAAATAAAGTCATACAAGCTTTATATTACAAGCCAGGGGCCTCGAGGGCTCGAATACATAAGCTTGCGTACAAGCGTTAGCGGAAGCATCAGATATCTGAGTACAGATATAAAAGAAAGCACAGAAAGGCCTTTAGAAAGGCGGGACAAAATAAAACACTACGATCAAAAGGCGTAGGCCTCCTGCCTGGGACCCTCCGATCCTACTCCTGGTCGTCAGTCAACTCGTAGAAGTATCCATCCTCTGGGTAGTAGTAGTAGTAGCGATCGTCGGCAGGGCAGCTGTCTCAGGGGCTCCGTCATCTTGTTACGACAAACTGATATGGGGAGAAAAGGAAAACAAAGCAACCGTGAGTACTCAGAAGTACTCAGCAAGCAAGGATCTACACTAGATATGCAACATTGTCAAAGGGAGGCTGTATATGTGGACTGGGCTGCCGAAATGCCAGAATAGAGAGAAGGCCTAGTCCTATCGAAGACTAGCATCTTCAGCGGTCTTGCAGAGAGAGTAGAACAGTTCAATATAATGTAGCAGTATCATTAAGTCTCATCCTCACCCAGAGATCCTTTCTTGACTCCCTGCGAGAAAGCAATCCCAGAGCCATACAGTCATCAACCTCGTCCTGAGATCACTTCTCGACTCCCTGCGAGAAGCAATCCCAGAGCCTCATATCCAAGTATCCAGTTCTAAAATTGTATCAATCAGGATACAACTCCGAGTGTCCTTTACCGTAGGACAGGCTATCGATAGAAGTGTTCTTCCCTGCAGGGGTGCACCAACTTACCCAACACGTTCGATTAACTCCGGCCGAACACACTTTCCTTGGTCATGCCCGGCCTCGGCCAAATGACACATCGCAACCCTACCTACAGATCAGCAGAGAGGTCCCTGCCGGTCTACATCCTAAGTGCAAGGGGGTCTTGGCCATCGCCCCTCACCCTCCGGGTCGTTGCGCACATGGCTCAGATCCAAGCACCACCGAAATGGCGCCAATCACTCCATGCCGCACTGCTGAACTGGACGTCTGACAGAGCTTTCGGCTGATGCATACGATGCAGAACGCCCATACTATGCCCACGTGATGGTTAGTGCTATCAGACCAGAGGCCTGCTCGGATCAAATATCCAAATCGTTAGGACTAGGGGCTTGCGGAAACGAGCAGAGACTCACGAAAGATGTGACCCCGTCGCCCCATCTCGAGGACTTGCTGCAAGGGTTAAGAATGCCCGGCCGCGCCTCGTATTCACCACTCGGGCACCACACTGGCACCCGTCTTCACAATACTCGCCTCTCAGGCGCACGCGGGTACCCCTCAGGGTCGACCCGCCTATCCAAGTAACAGTGTAAAGTCCAAGTATCCGTGTGTCTATAACATCAGAGGAATCCGAGGTATCACCCTCATTGAATTCCCACTCGATGTATCCGTCAAGGTGAACTCGGAGGAATCACCCTCGATGGGTTCACACTTGATGTGTTGTACGACAGCATCGTTACCGGAAGTGGTGAAGGAGGAATCACCCTCGATGAGCACGACCAAATAGCTACTCTACAGAGTTAACATCAGAAGTGCTACATGAGGTATCACCCTCGGCCCTTGATAGTAACGCTGCAGTGTCGTTACAACTAAGGGGGGTGATGTGCGGTGCCGGGGCCTGGTCTTCAATTCCCATTGATCGGGTCTTCTGACAATCCAGCGCGGCAGTCAGGATAAGTGGGGTCACTGATAGGTCTCTACCCAGCCTATACTAAACAGTTTACGGTATGCAGGTAATTATCAACAGCAGGTTACAATAACAGGCTATGCATCAGAATAGGTAAAGCAGCAGCAGCAGCAATTCTAATGCAAGCATAGGAAATTAGAATGGGCGATATCGGGATGATCAAAGGGGGGGCTTGCCTGGTTGCTCGGCGGCAAGGGCAAGGTTGTCAATGGTGGCTTCGGTCTCCGGAGCTGCGTCGGTCTCGGGGACGACGTCGAGGTCAGGGGCTATCGAGAGAGAAGAGGGGGAGGAAACAGTATAAATATAGAGCAAACATGAGCAACATAAAGCACGACATGACAATGTGCAGTGTCGGGTGTGTCCTAACGTATGGTTGCACATCATCGAGGAAGGGGGAATCCATCCGGGAATGTTTTCCCGGTTCCGGACATTTGTCAGACAGGTGACCGGAGGGGATCGGTTCCATGTTCGGATAGTTAGGGACGTGTGACGGACGAACGGACCGCGTGTTCGGATTCGTCTCGTCGTTCTGAGCAACTTTCATGTACAAAGTTTTTCCATCGGAGTTACGGATTATTTAATATGATTTTCTAAAGTTTTTATTAATTTTCTAGAATTTAATTATTTATTTAAATTAACATTATCCAAAACAGTGTTTGCTGACGTCAGCATGACATCAGCAGCCTGTTTAATTAATTAACAGTAGTTAATTAGGTTAACTAAATCATTAAGTTAATTTAAATTTAATTAGTCTTAATTAATCAGAGTTAATTAGGTTAATTAATTAAGTTAATTATTAATTATATATTTAATTATTTATTTTTATTAACTTTTTCTAATTTCATTTTTTTAACAGGAAAAGGGGGCTGGGGGCCCCACTGGGCAGTGACCCAAAGGCCGACCGGGGCGGCGCGTGCGTGCGGGCGCTGCGGGCGCGCGCGGGGGAGGGGGGGGGGTGGTGCGCGGCAGCGCGGGGTGGCCGGAGCCGGAGCGGGGCAACGGCGGAGGAGGGGGAGCAGCAGCCGCAGCAGCGGTGAGGGCGGAGTGCGGCGCGGTCGCGCGCGACGTGCGCGAGCGCGAGCAGTGGGCGAGGCGAGCGGCGCAAGGGGACGTGGTCGGGCGCGCGGGCTGCGTCGTGGGCGAGGCCAGCGCGAGACGCAGCGCGGCGCGGGCGTGCGGCGATGGCGACGACGGGCACGGGACAGAGGGAGAGACGAGAGGGGCGCGGCTCACGGCGGTTAGTAGGGCACGGGGCAGCGGGGATCGGGGACGACGGCGGGGCAGCGCAGTCCGGCGAGGGGCGGCGGTGAGCGACGGGGTCGAGGCGGCGAGCGACGAGGCTGCGTCAGGCGGCAGTGCGCGGTCGGCGCGTCGGGGGCGAGCGCGCGGGGCGCGGGGCGCAGCGAGCGCGGGGCTCGGCCCGATCCAGTTCTGGATCGTGGGGGGGAGAAGCAGGGGGGTGGTCGGTGGACGAGGGGGGGGGGGGATTTAGGGTTTGGGGTCTCCAGGGGGAGGCCATATAGGGAGGGAGTGGGCCGCCGGCTGGGCCGGTCCAGTCGGGCCGGGGGGGGGGGGGATTTCTCTTTTTTTTTCTGTTTTGTTTTTCTTTTATCTTTTCTTTTTATTTATTCTCTTGTCTCAGTTTAGCAAATTGTTAGGCCACATATTGAATTTTGTAAAACATAGGAATTGCTCCAACAAATACTAGGCATTACCTACCACTACCAAAAATTGGTTTGGAGTCAACTTGAGTTCACACAATTTTTATAATAATTAAAATGCATTATTCCTTACTATTTTAATTATGTTAGTGCCACCTAATCATTTTATTATTTGTTGGTTACAATTTTAGACTAGCCTCTGCAATATTTGTTATTTATCGAACATTTTAGTTTTTATGTTGGACAACTTTTATATTTCACTTTCATTTAAATTTGAATTTGACTTAGGAGTTGAAATGCAATATAATGCTAATGATGATCATGCACTGTTAAACAAGATGACATGGCATAATCAAAATGGTGATTACTGTAGTTAACCACCGGGGGTGTTACAAATCTCCTCTAATAACAAGAATTCTCGTCCCGAGAATTAAGAGGTAGAAGGAAAAAGTTCGGTGTATTCCGCACGAAGATTATCCTCGCGTTCCCAAGTGGCTTCATCTTCAGTATGATTTGACCACTGTACTTTGAGGAACTTGGTAACCTTCTGACGAGTTCGACGTTCAGCTTCATCGAGGATGCGGATCGGATGCTCCTTATAAGATAGATCATCTTGCAATTCGAGCACCTCGTGATCCTCTGCTCGGTGCGGAGATTCCTTGAAGCATTGACGAAGTTGCGACACATGGAAGACGTCGTGGATATGAGAGAATTGCGGCGGCAATTCCAATTTATATGCCACCTGACCACGTCTAGCAACAATGCGGAAAGGACCAATGTAGCGGGGAGCTAACTTGCCCTTGATTCCAAAACGGTGAGTGCCCTTCATAGGAGTGACACGAAGATAAGCTTGATCACCGGGTTGATAAGTCAAACCCCATCGTTTGTGATCATAGTTGCTCTTCTGGCGGTCCTGAGCCGCCTTGAGATTTTCCCGGATAATACGGACTTGTTCTTCGGCGTGTTGAATAATATCCGGACCCACGAGCGGTCGTTCCCTAGTTTCTGACCAATTCAGAGGGGTTCGACACTTACGTCCATAGAGTACTTCAAAGGGAGCCATTTTCAAACTGGCTTGATACCTGTTGTGTTGTAAGAGAATTCGGCATACGGGAGAGATTCTTCCCATTTCTTACCGAAAGAAATAACACAAGCTCGAAGCATGTCTTCAAGCACTTGATTGACTCGTTCGACTTGGCCTTGGGATTGGGGGTGATAAGCTGAACTCCAGGTAATATGAGTTCCCATAGCTGTTTGGAAACTTTCCCAGAATTTGGAAGTGAAAAGACCGCCACGGTCCGAACTGATCTCCTTCGGAATACCGTGGAGTGATACAATTCTGGATATATACAACTCTGCTAACTGACTAGCAGTGATAGTCTCTTTGACAGGCAGAAAGTGTGCAACTTTAGAGAGTTGGTCGACGACGACAAGAATAGCATCGTGACCCTTCTGTGACCTGGGAAGTCCTGTAACGAAATCCATCTGAACCTTATCCCATTTCCATAGAGGAATAGGAAGTGGTTGCAGAATTCCAGCTGGTTTCTGATGTTCTGCTTTAACGCGACGACACACATCACATTCAGCAACATAACGAGCAATATCCTGCTTCATTTTAGACCACCAGTACCTTTGACGGAGATCACGATACATCTTGGTGCTACCCGGATGAATAGACAGCGGGGTATCATGTGCCTCCTTCATGACCTTGTCAGTCATGAGTTCGAAGCGAGGTACCACAATGCGGTTTCTGAAATACAAGGTTCCATCTTCAGACAGCGAGAAATCCCTGTACTTTTCAAGGTGAAGATTTTTCTTCATCAGATCAACTTCAGCATCTTTAGCTTGTGCATTCTTAACAGCTTTCTCGAGATCTGGTTGTATCACAAGGTTATTAAGAGAACCCTGTGGGATAATACGGAGATTCAGCTTGCGCAGTTCTTCAAAAAGACGAGGTTGAGCTCGCCTAACCATGAGGTTGTCGCAATAGGACTTGCGGCTTAAGGCATCAGCCATCACGTTAGCCTTGCCAGGGGTATAGGAAATACCCAAATCATAGTCCGCAATGGCCTCCATCCATCTTTGCTGACGGAGGTTTAGAGAAGGTTGAGTGAACAAATACTTCAGACTTTTATGATCCGTGTAGATCTCGCAACGATTACCGAGGAGGTAATGTCGCCACAACTGCAGTGCATAGATGACAGCAGCTAGTTCTAGATCATGTACCGGATAATTCTCTTCATGTGGGCGCAACTGACGAGAGCCATAAGCAATCACTTTACGCTCTTGCATTAGGACACAGCCTAATCCTTCACGGGATGCATCACAATAAATCACAAAGTCTTTGCGGGTATCTGGAGGAGATAGTACTGGGGCAGATGTTAGGTTGTCTTTGAGTGTTTGAAAACTTTCCTGACATTTTTCTGTCCATTCGAACTTAGCGCCCTTGTGAAGCAGATCAGTCAAAGGCTTAGCAATCTTAGAAAAGTTCTCGACAAATCGACGGCAATAACTTGCAAGGCCGAGAAAACTTCTCACTTGCTTGACGTTCTTCGGAGGAGTCCAGTCAAGAATAGCCTGAACTCGTTCCGGGTTAACAGCAATTCTTGGGCAGGTAGTCAAAGAGATTGACGATGATAACACAGATCAGCGAGGGGCAAGGATGGCATTGCCGTTCATGAATTCAATTAACATCTCGGAAGAACTCAAAATGTTGACGCTGAACACGACACATTTTTCCGGGAGATTCAAAAAGTGTCAAATGACGGTGTGCGAGGTATATGATAACTTGGAAAGAAAAGGGTAAACAACCCAATGGAAAGGAAAATGATAATCAGACTAATCAGATCAATGGTAAGGAATAAGCACAAATATCCAGCTCTCCGGGTGGACGAGATTTACGAGATCCTAAGTGTCGGCGTTAGTAAACTTTATTTAACCCGAATAAAAGAGAGATCAGAGTCCCAGAGTATAGACGAGAAATAAAAGATACTAATACCACCCAATTGGCGACGTGGGCCCGTAAGCCACACAGCCAAGTTAGTAAATTAGTTTTCGGTTACTAGACTCAACTTCGGCCAAGGAGTTGGAAAGGGGGTTCCTACAGTCAGTCGGCTCTGATACCAACTTGTGACGTCCCCGGCCCAATCATGCACTAATCATACACGCAAATGCACACGATTAAGCCTAAGGACTCACGGGAAGATATCACAACACAACTCTAAAACATAAATAAAGTCATACAAGCTTTATATTACAAGCCAGGGGCCTCGAGGGCTCGAATACATAAGCTTGCGTACAAGCGTCAGCGGAAGCATCAGATATCTGAGTACAGATATAAAAGAAGGCACAGAAAGGCCTTTAGAAAGGCGGGACAAAATAAAACACTACGATCGAAAGGCGTAGGCCTCCTACCTGGGACCCTCCGATCCTACTCCTGGTCGTCAGTCAACTCGTAGAAGTATCCATCCTCTGGGTAGTAGTAGTAGCGATCGTCGGCAGGGCAGCTGTCTCAGGGGCTCCGTCATCTTGTTACGACAAACTGATATGGGGAGAAAAGGAAAACAAAGCAACCATGAGTACTCAGAAGTACTCAGCAAGCAAGGATCTACACTACATATGCAACATTGTCAAAGGGAGGCTGTATATGTGGACTGGGCTGCCGAAATGCCAGAATAGAGAGAAGGCCTAGTCCTATCGAAGACTAGCATCTTCAGCGGTCTTGCAGCAGTAGAAGAGAGTAGAACAGTTCAATATAATGTAGCAGTATCATTAAGTCTCATCCTCACCCAGAGATCCTTTCTCGACTCCCTGCGAGAAAGCAATCCCAGAGCCATACAGTCATCAACCTCGTCCTGAGATCACTTCTCGACTCCCTGCGAGAAGCAATCCCAGAGCCTCATATCCAAGTATCCAGTTCTAAAATTGTATCAATCAGGATACAACTCCGAGTGTCCTTTACCGTAGGACAGGCTATCGATAGAAGTGTTCTTCCCTGCAGGGGTGCACCAACTTACCCAACACGTTCGATTAACTCCGACCGGACACACTTTCCTGGGTCATGCCCGGCCTCGGCCAAACGACACATCGCAACCCTACCTACAGCTCAGCAGAGAGGTCCCCGCCGGTCTACATCCTAAGCGCAAGGGGGTCTTGGCCATCGCCCCTCACCCTCCGGGTCGTTGCGCACATGGCTCAGATCCAAGCACCACCGAAATGGCGCCAATCACTCCATGCCGCACTGCTGAACTGGACGTCTGACAAAGCTTTCGGCTGATGCATACGATGCAGAACGCCCATACTATGCCCACGTGATGGTTAGTGCTATCAGACCAGAGGCCTGCTCGGATCAAATATCCAAATCGTTAGGACTAGGGGCTTGCGGAAACGAGCAGAGACTCACGAAAGATGTGACCCCGTCGCCCCGTCTCGAGGACTTGCTGCAAGGGTTAAGAATGCCCGGCCGCACCTCGTATTCACCACTCGGGCACCACACTAGCACCCGTCTTCACAACACTCGCCTCTCAGGCGCACGCGGGTACCCCTCAGGGTCGACCCGCCTATCCAAGTAACAGTGTAAAGTCCAAGTATCCGTGTGTCTATAACATCAGGGGAATCTGAGGTATCACCCTCATTGAATTCCCACTCGATGTATCCGTCAAGGTGAACTCGGAGGAATCACCCTCGATGGGTTCACACTTGATGTGTTGTACGACAGCGTCGTTACCGGAAGTGGTGAATGAGGAATCACCCTCGATGACCACGACCAAATAGCTACTCTACAGAGTTAACATCAGAAGTGCTACACGAGGTATCACCCTCGGCACTTGATAGTAACGCTGCAGTGTCGTTACAACTAAGGGGGGTGATGTGCGGTGCCGGGGCCTGGTCTTCAATTCCCGTTGATCGGGTCTTCTGACAATCCAGCGCGGCAGTCAGGATAAGTGGGGTCACTGATAGGTCTCGACCCAGCCTATACTAAACAGTTTAGGGTATGCAGGTAATTATCAACAGCAGGTTACAATAACAGGCTATGCATCAGAATAGGTAAAGCAGCAGCAGCAACAATTCTAATGCAAGCATAGGAAATTAGAATGGGCGATATCGGGATGATCAAAGGGGGGGCTTGCCTGGTTGCTCGGCGGCAAGGGCAAGGTTGTCAATGGTGGCTTCGGTCTCCGGAGCTGCGTCGGTCTCGGGGACGACGTCGAGGTCGGGGGCTATCGAGAGAGAAGAGGGGGAGGAAACAGTATAAATATAGAGCAAACATGAGCAACACAAAGCACGACATGACAATGTGCAGTGTCGGGTGTGTCCTAACGTATGGTTGCACATCACCGAGGAAGGGGGAATCCATCCGGGAATGTTTTTCCGGTTCCGGACATTTGTCTGACAAGTGACCGGAGGGGATCGGTTCCATGTTCGGATAGTTAGGGACGTGTGACGGATGAACGGACCGCGTATTCGGATTCGTCTCGTCGTTCTGAGCAACTTTCATGTACAAAGTTTTTCCATCGGAGTTACGGATTATTTAATATTATTTTCTAAAGTTTTTATTAATTTTCTGGAATTTAATTATTTATTTAAATTAACATTATCCGAAAACAATGTTTGCTGACGTCAGCATGACATCAGCAGCCTGTTTAATTAATTATCAGTAGTTAATTAGGTTAACTAAATCATTAAGTTAATTTAAATTTAATTAGTCTTAATTAATCAGAGTTAATTAGGTTAATTAATTAAGTTAATTATTAATTATATATTTAATTATTTATTTTTATTAACTTTTTCTAATTTCATTTTTTTAACAGGAAAAGGGGGCTGGGGCCCCACTGGGCAGTGACCCAAAGGCCGACCGGGGCGGCGCATGCGTGCGGGCGCTGCGGGCGCGCGCGGCAGCGCGTGCGGGAGGGGGGGTGGTGCGCGGCAGCGCGGGGTGGCCGAAGCCGGAGCGGGGCAACGGCGGAGGAGGGGAGAGCAGCAGCCGCAGCAGCGGTGAGGGCGGAGTGCGGCGCGGTCGCGCGCGACGTGCGCGAGCGCGAGCAGTGGGCGAGGTGAGCGGCGCAAGGGGAAGCGGTCGGGCGCGCGGGCTGCGACGTGGGCGAGGCCAGCGCGAGACGCAGCGCGGCGCGGGCGTGCGGCGACGGCGACGACGGGCACGGGACAGAGGGAGAGACGAGAGGGGCGCGGCTCACGGCGGTTAGTAGGGCACGGGGCAGCGGGGATCGAGGACGACGGCGGGGCAGCGCAGTCCGGCAAGGGACGGCGGTGAGCGACGGGGTCGAGGCGGTGAGCAACGAGGCGGCGTCGGGCGGCGGTGCGCGGTCGGCGCGTCGGGGGCGAGCGCGCGGGGCACGGGGCGCAGCGAGCGCGGGGCTCGGCCCGATCCAGTTCTGGATCGGGTGGGGGGGAGAAGCGAGGGGGGGTGTCGGTGGACGAGGGGGGGATTTAGGGTTTGGGGTCTCAGGGGGAGGCCATATAGGGAGGGAGTGGGCGGCCGGCTGGGCCGGTCAGTCGGCCGGGGGGGGGGGGGGGATTTCTCTTTTTTTTTTGTTTTGTTTTTCTTTTATCTTTTTCTTTTTTTTTCTCTGTCTCAGTTTAGCAAATTATTAGGCCACATATTGAATTTTGTAAAACATAGGAATTGCTCCAACAAATACTAGGCATTACCTACCACTACCAAAAATTGGTTTGGAGTCAACTTGAGTTCACACAATTTTTATAATAATTAAAATGCATTATTCCTTACTTTAATTATGTTAGTGCCACCTAATACATTATTATTTGTTGGTTACAATTTTAGACTAGCCTCTGCATATTTGTTATTTTATCGAACATTTTAGTTTTTATGTTGGACAACTTTTATATTTCACTTTCATTTAGTTTGAATTGACTTAGGAGGTTGAAATGCAATATAATGCTAATGATGATCAGCACTGTTAAACAAGATGACATGGCAAATCAAAAGGGTGATTACTGTAGTTAACCACCGGGGGTGTTACACAAAGGTGGGTATTGGTCCCGGTTTGTGCCACCAACCGGGACCAAAGGTTGTGGTATACATGGCCACACTTAGAAATTTTCCCCAAATCTCCCATTATCTCCCACGACGGCCGAACCATATCACGACGCCGCCAGGCTGCTGCGCCGGAGATCGCCGTCGCCGCCGTCGCCGAGCCCTGCCCCGACCTCGCCGCCGCCCTGCCCCGTACCTCGCCTGCCGAGCCCTGCCCGACGCCGTCCCCTCCCTGCAACACTGTGGAGCCGGCCTCGCCGTTCCCCTCCTCTCCTCCTCCCCCCCCCCACCCCCCCCCCCGGCCCCCAATGCCGCCGCCCACCCCGACGCCGATGCCGCCCGCGCTCGGCCGCTCCGACCACCGCCCCTGTTTTTTTTCTTTTTTTTTCCTTTGTTCAAGTTGAATTATGTCATGGAGATTATTGGAGATTATGTAATGCTCTATTATAGCTAGTATATGCTCTTTTTGAAATTTTAGGTATATGCTCTGTATATGCTCTTTTTTGCATTTTTAGAAAAATATTGGAGATTATGTAATGCTCACAAAAAAGTCTATTTTTTGTTCATAAGAATTTTATGTATGTATGTTCATATGCAAAAGTTACATTTAAGAAAAAAAGAAAATGTATGTATATTCATATGCAAAGAATATGCAAAAGTTAGAATTTTTTATGTTCATAGAATTTTTTTTGGTGATATTGTAGAATATGAACCTTTTGAATATGGATGGATGGATGGATGAACATTTTGTTAGATAATTTTTTCTGTAGTATATATATGAAAACTTGGTCAAATTTTTTTGTAGTAGATGATGATGATGATATGAAAACTTGGTCAATTTTTTTGTTCAGAGCATGTTTTTGTTCATGATGAGGGGGGTGGGGGTCGATGTACATATGTATATATATGATGTAATTTTTTTGTTCATATATATATATAATGTAATTTTTTTCAATGTATATATGTATGTGGTAGCTATATATGCATGATGAGGGGGTGGGGGTCGATATACCCCCTCCTCGATAACTTCGACATGAGGGGGAGGGTCGATATACCCCCTCCCCGATAACTTCGCCGCGTGCTCCCCCGAGCTCGGCCTTGCTCTGCCACTGCTCCATGGTCGCCGCCCCCCGTCGCCCGAACAAGTCTATGTATTATTTTATATCACGGTGGACATATATCAAAGTTTGATCATATGTCAAAGTTTGAATTTTGACATATGCAATATTTGATCATATATCAAAGTTTGATCATATGTCAAAGTTTGAATTTTGACATATGCAACATTTGATCATATGTCAAAGTTTGAATTTTGACATATATAATTTATCAAGAATGCCCCCATTATGGATGTGCACAAGTTGATCCAATTTTTTTCTGATCTCATCTATATATATATTCTTCTATATGTCACGCTGTCTGTCAAAGTATTGAAGAAATCCATGGCTTCATCATTAGTCGGAAGTAACAGACGTATGATGCTACGAAGCTCTTCAAAGTTGTTTTGGAACGGAGTTCCTGATAGAATAATTCACCTTTCGGTACGAATTTCAGCAAAGGCCTTCCAAATAGCGATATTCGGAAGGCTCTTGCTGAACTTTGTACCAAAAAGCGAATTATTCTATCGGGAACTCCGTTCCAAAACAACTTTGAAGAGCTTCGTACCATTATATGCCTGTCATTTCCGGCTAATGATGAAGTCATGGTTTTCTTGAATTCTTTGACAGTAGACAACGTGACATATAGAAGGGTAGATGAGATCAGGAAAAATATGGACCATTTTCTGCACATCCAGAATGGCGTCATTTTGTTAAATCCCTTGTCGGTCCGGACGTCGGACATTCATGAGAGAGGCGGTCCGACCCAAACCCTAGAAGCGTTGTCGAGGCCACCCCAAACCCTAGAAGCGTTGCCTAGGCCACCCCAAATCCTAGAAGCGTTGTCGAGGCCACCCCAAACCGTAGAAGCGTCGAGCTAGCTAGGTCTACGTTTGCACTAATATATCCATCTGTCATGTTTGTATATTAATTGCCATGTTGTAATATTTGCAGAAACTATGGAGCACCGAGACATCGAAGCAGAATAGTTGTTGGGGGACATAATCCTCGGCGGAGGTGATGTCTTGTCGTTTCTCAACGACACCGATGGTCTGGAAGGAGAGGGTGAAGCAGGCTCCGGTGATCGAACAATGGAGGTGGAAGGACATGATTATGATGGCTCCGGTGACGGAATGCCGGTGGAAGAAGAAGACCGTGATGACTGCTCCGGTGAGCGAACGGAGGAAGGAGATGTTGCAAAGTCCGGCGAGGTATATATATTAATTAAGCCTGTGCTGACTAGCTAATTGATGCATTAATTGTTTTGGTATGTACACATATTAACTCTCTTCTTTCTTCTTTTCTAGCCCTCCGGATCAAGCCAAACTTCGGTAACGAGACGAGGCCCGAAGAAAAGGTTGCGCCAGGATGAAAGGTTCACGATCACAGCAATCAAGGGCGATGGCCAACCGATTGAACCCAGCCGGACCAAGGAAGCATTTTCTGCTCAGTGCGGGGTTCTTGTTAGGGACATGATCCCGATCAGCATCCACCAATGGAATAAGCCTAAGAGCGAAGACCCTCAAGTGTCTTTTGTCAACGATAGACAGAAAGATGATCTTTGGACCGCGCTGAAGGCAAATTTTACCCTACCGCCAGAGGAGGATCCGGATAAGCCAGTTATAGAGCCATTGGTCAAGGCTCATGCTCTTAAGAAGATGGCAGATCTATTCAGGAGGTGGAAGAATGAGTTGAAATCAACGTTTGTCGACAAAGGGAAGACTCCAGAATTCACCGGCCGATTTGAGAAGATAAGAGATCACTGGCCCGCATTTGTGGCCCACAAGACATCGGAGAAGAGTAAGAAGATGTCAGCGACAAACAAGAAAAATGCTGCAAAGAAGGAGTATCACCATCGCACGGGGTCAAGTGGCTACCTCAAAGCCCGGCCGTTGTGGGACAAGGCTGAGAAGGACCTGCTTGATAAAGGGGTCGAACCAGAGACATTGAACTGGCCAGACCGTTCAAGGACTTGGTTCTTCGGGGTTGGGGGAACCTTGGACCCTGAAACAGGGAAGTGCCGTTGGACGAAGGAGCAACTTGAAATACCCGTCAAGAAGCTTCAAAAGTATATTGCCGCAGCGCAGCAAGGGACGTTCGTTCCCGACAGAGGGAACGACGAGCTCACACAGGCCCTCAAGAATCCTGAGCACCCAGGACGAACACGAGGCACGGCAGGCTCCGTTGCGTGGAAGGAAGGGTTTCCCAGCGCAGGCGGTTACAAAACCCGGGAGAGGAGGAGGAAAGTGGAGCAGACCGAACTACAGAAGCTGAATGCAAGGGTACGAGCGCTAGAGGAACAAGCACTAGTTCAGAGGCAGCGACCTGCCGAAGCTACCCCAGAAGCTACCCCGCCATCTCAGCGGAGAAGCAGCGTGGCTTCCACCGAGCTCCTTCAGCAGCCTCACTTCACGGCTCCCAGCTACCCCGTGGATGCTATCACGGAGGCTCAAGATTGCCACCTTATGGCGCAATGGCAGCACCTCAAAGTCAAGGCGGCTGTCGGCTCTGTTGCACCTCCTCAACCTGGCGCAACTTTTCACTGCCTTCCGATTCCAGAAGGCTATGCTGTTGTGATGGTCGATGAAATAACGGAGGGATTTGAGGAGCTCGAGCTTGACCACCCTACCGGTGAAGGGGAGACTCAGCTGGGTCTTGCTCTGAAGACTCCATGTCTATGGCGGAAGGAGCTCATCAACCTTCCGAACTGGACGCCTCCGCCTCCTCCTCCGGCGAGTCAGGGCACTCCGCCTCCTCCTCCGCCTCCTCCTCTGGCGAGTGATCAGGGCACTCTGCCTCCTTCTCCGGCTGCTCCGGCGCGTGGCGGCACTCCGCCTCCTTCTACAGCTGCTCCGACGCGTGGCGGCACTCTGCCTCCTTCTCCGCCTGCGCCGGCGCGTCCGAGCAGCCCGCCTCCTTCTCCGCCTCGTCAACAACAGCGGAAGACAGCCGCCGCTGCTCCGGCTGCTCCGGCGCGTCGTAGCACTCCACCTCCTTCTCCGCCTCGTAAGCAACGAAGGAAGACAGCCGCAGCCGCTCCGGCTGCTCCGGCGTCTAGCAGTACAGCCAGAGGCGGGAGGCAATACAAATTCGGTCCATCTCTCAAGCCTCTAGAGAAGTTACCATACGAGATGACCGAGGAGGAAAACGCGGAGATCTGTCAAGCCCAAGTGAAGGACTTTTTTGCAAAGAAAAATCCACCTCCGGAGGAGAAGATGGATCCGGTGAAATTGAAGCGCACTTTGAAGAACCTGAAGCGACCACCACCGCCTCCGCCGGATGACAACCATGTCCGCGCTCTGAAAAAGGCAGTGGAAGGAGTGCGCCGGTCAGGAACTACTTCAAGTGACAAAAGGTTACAAGAACGAAGAAGAGGGAACAAAATTCCCCAGCTCGGCGAACAGGCAAACCAATCGTGCCTCCCGCTCAAGGTGTCTAGCGATATCGTCGCAAATCTGCCGGGGATGCTGCCCGGTACCAATCCTGGTGATTACCTGCCCGACGATGCACATTTTGATACAATGGAGGTGGACGAACACAAATACCAGTACGGGAAGCCTCTCGCCAGACCTGGTGATCCTCCTCTAACAACGATGATGCGAAGATTCCATAAGTGGTACATGGACACCTGCAAGTCTGGGAAGGATATTTTGACGCTGAGAGTTAAAGAGGAGCACGACCTCGTTGGAATTGATCTGTTGTCTGTTCCATTTGAGGAGTTCTTTCAGTTTTTCAATCAAAAGGACCTCGATAAAATAATCATCACTTGCTACTGTCTGTAAGTACTATACTTCTGTAATTAAGTCTCTATATATAGCTCAGCTCTTTCATTGCATGTATATATAATTATCCTCACTATATTATGCAGATTGAAGATCGTCGAATGCAGAAATGCACAAATCTATGATATTGGGTTTATTAACACAAATCTCATAGATGAATGGACGGTTACATATCATGCGGAAGAAACCGAGGCCAACTTGCTACAATCGTTGCTTAAAAATCAAAACAAAGATAAAATACTCTTTCCTTACAACTTCAAGTGAGTGTTACTGTCTTCTGCATATTCGGTTTCCCTTATTACTCGAGGTTATAGTAATGTAATTGATGAGTTATGCATGCGTGCACACCTTCCACTTTATTCTCCTAGAGATTAAGCTTGAGCAGGGACTAGTAACCGTCTTAGACTCAAGACGAAAAGATCCCAAGGAGTATGCGGCCATGACTGAAATGCTCCAGAAGTAAGTTCAATCGATCATTATCGCACCATATCGGCAACTTTGGTCATTTCCTGATATCAAGTAATTATTTTCTTTGTCTCGCAAGGTTTGGAAAGTGTTCACCACAGAAGCTCCGGGACTGCCGGGGGAGCTGCGATTTACACACCCGAAAGTAAGTACTACTAGCTAGTTCCGCGCATCTCCCATTGATTCTAGCTAGTTTCATCAATACCATTTATAATGCTTGATTATCAGTTTGATTGACCTTTATTTCTCGTAAAGTGGTTGTGGCAGGAAGGCGGGAATAATTTTTATGGATACTACATTTGCGAGTACATCTACAACGCGACGACCTCTAAGCGGGGCTACTCTGAAAAACAATATGAAGTGCGTAAGCAATAATATTCACAATTTTCTTTTATTATCATCATTTGTGTTGAGTTTCATTCATATATATGTATTGACCCCCTTCTTCAAATTAGATTTGGCAGATGCGGGATGAACTCTTACCACAAGATCGCATAAAAGCAATTCAAGAGGAATTGGCGGGATTCTTTCTTGACCATGTCATCAATCCAGCCGGAGAATACCATAGAAACTTGACATCAAATGTTAGGGATTGTAAGAGATCTTATATTGTATATATGTAGCTAGTAGCGTCGGATAGATATACGAAAACTTGTTGTTCGACCAATCTCTCGGAGAAGGAGGAGGTCGATCACTTCTCTCTGTATATGTTCATGACGATCTTGTGTACTTAATGGTTTCCTTCATTTGCTTACTAGCTAGCGTGTCGAATCCTCTCTATACGTATAGTACGTAGCGTCGACCAAGCACGGAGATAAGAGAGAATACTTCTCTCTATCTATTAGCTAGCTAACACAATATATGAAACCCCTAAATTAACCCTACAAAACCCCCAAACCCTCCCTCCCCCCTTTCAAAAACAAAAACAAAAACCCCAGCTCTGAGCTGCTGACACGTGGATGATCTTTGGTCCCGGTTGGTGTTACCAACCGGGACTAAAGGCCCTCCTCTCTGGCTCGCCGCAGCGGCCACGTGGAGCCCCATCTATCCCTGTTCGTATAAGAACCGGGACTAAAGGTGTTGGGCTTTAGTCCCGGTTCCCGAACCGGGACAAATAGACATTTTTCTACTAGTGTAATGTACTCCCTCCATGTCTAAATATTAGTCTTTTTACATATTTCAATATAAACTACATACGGATGTATATAGACATGTTTTAGAGTGTAGATTCATATTCGTAAGCACCGTTAGGCAGTGAGTACACAAAGGTGCTACTCGTAGCTAGCTGCCACCCTTTTCTCTGCTTGATTTTCTTTTTGTGAATATTTTCTCTGCGTGATTAACCGACCATAAAGTCATGCTTTCGCTAGGCTGCCATGGTTGTTGGACGCGTGAATTTATTTAGACCACCACGTAATCGTATGGTGGAGGTTGTCGATGGTCGTTGAACGCATGAATGATGCACGTATAGCATTGGTGTACCAGCGAAAGAAAAACGATGCACCCCTTCACGTGAATCCATATTCATACGCGAATCCGTCCACCCAAGAATCAAGACAGCGATGCTGTCAGTCCGATCCCGTGCATGTCCGTTGTGACGGCGACAACGGAGCAGACTTAATGCACGTCCATGCCAGAGGCCGCTGTCTCTCCTATTTACACGGTCTAAAAATACAACTCTAGTTTTCTTTTTGAAAATACTCATAATTTCTTCTAAATTCTCATAATTCTTTTTTTATCTCTCCAGAAAGAGGAAAATATCTCTCCCGATTTTCTGTATCTCTCCTTGTATCAAAAACAAGGAAACTATCTCTCTTGATTGCATGTATCTCTTACTTTTCTGGACTCACTGATTTACTTGCCATTAACCAACAAATTTGCCGAAGGTAATTTTATCCTAACATGTCTATAATTATGCGTTTTGGTCACTGTACAAAAAATAATACACCTCACGTAAAGAAACGAAGGGAGCACGTAGTAACTAGATACCTACAATCCCATCTTGGTTCTAGTTGCCGGCCAGTCGACTATGACTCCGGGGAAAGAAAATCTGTCAGTCAAATCATGGCGGAGTTACCTCTCTCGCAGATCCCATGTGATCTGCGTCCGCTGCCGGCCCACGTACCCAATCCAGGCGAATACATAGATGGCCCACGCCGGATCACATGCCACCTTTCTATACACTCCGTTTAACCGTGAGTGTGTGACCTGTCTTCATGGCATACGTTCATGCATGCAGGGAGTATAAGTTTTTGTAGAGATTCACTATGAACTACATACGAGCTAAATGAGTGAATCTACATTCAAATGCATCTACATACATCCGTATATGGTTTATAGTGAAATCTCTACAAAGACTTATATTAAAAAACGGAGGGAGTACAAGCAGTATAGTTTGGTGAATGGTGGTTGGGAACTTGGGAGCTTGGAAAACCCACGCATAGATTTTTGTTGGGCACATTGAACTTGATGTTATTACTGTGGACGACGGATCAGTCGATCAACATACACTGGCCGGCCGGAATCCGGGCCGGGGAGGTGAGAATACACACGTACTCCTACCAGTCTGGCGTTTCACAACTTGGGCGCTTGCGGCAGGCGGTAGCTCTGTGTTGTTGGTTGCTGCGTGTTCATGCAGGACCAGTATATTTACTTCTTTCCCGATCTGGGTCAGCTAGTAGATACCGCGCGATGCACCGATCGGCCTTCCCGTTTCACACTTTCCTCTTAGATAGATTTCGTTTCGCATTTGGTCTTTGGCTCCAAGCCTGATGTTCAACGCACCTAGACGCCCATCGTACGTACCAGTGCCGGCTGCAGCTAGCAAGATGTTTGTATTCTTTACGATAACTAGATGACCCGTTGCGCCAATGGCGCAAAGGCCGAGAGTGAACCAAATATTTAAACCACCAGTCATAATTTTTTTTAAGCATTAGAAAATAGAAACTTAGATATGATTGTTCATACATAGTGTTATAAGCACATTAGATTGGTCCATGATAGCTAATTTACATTGCTTTTAAAAATCAAGCTACATAGGCAGTGATGCATCATATAGATAACTCTGGTCATTCAACTTACAGCCACTAAGATACGGGGTGATTAACATCAGGTATAGTCATCGTTGCATGTGCCATCGGTATCGAAGATGATCTCGTCGTCTAAGCAGCTCTTCACGGTGGGTGTGTTTGGTGGGCTGTCATTGCCCAAAGCACAAATGCCTTCCATATCATCGTCCAATCCTCAATAATACTTCTTTGTTTTCTGTAGAATGCCCTCTTATTGTAAAGTTGTATCGTCTTCCATGTAGAAGCTGTAGAATAACCTCTAAAATTACAAAAGAATCTGCGTTTGAATAAACCAATGGTTATATTCTACTTAAACTGAGACTTGTATGCATGATAAATTTTTTAGAATCGCTATGAGAGAAATTTGAACGATTATAATAGCAAACTGGGTGGCGTATTCAATTGTATCAATGGAAAATATATTATGATCTCTGATCTACAGCAGTGTGCAAACAAGCAACAACCAATGAAGAAAGCGGACGCTGATAGAAATGACAAACCCAAGTAAAGGAAGAATGGCAGTCGGATAGATATCTCATCTCTGTTGCTGCTCATCTCTGTTTATTCAGAAGCGACGTCATATGTATATATATATCTTGTAAGCCCAACTCTATCTCGAGCATTGCCCTCTGCCGTACCTGCACATGAAAAAGCTAACAAATGTTCTTATTGTTGTTCTGCCTCAGTATGTAAGTTATGAAAAGAAAATATTAGGAATGATGGGGGAATAACAACCCGGTGAACAACTTGAACTGAAACTTTAATTCATTACAGGACTGCAGTTACATAACACCTCAGTACCTTACTGGGCATTACAATGTTGCTATGCAAAACACAATAATAAAAAAATAATATGAGTGTAAGATGTGGACCACGTTACTAATCACACAGACATTGAATGGTGTAGGAACCAAACCTTTTAGTCTGCTAGAAGATACATTGGGTGAACAGTTATGATTCTGTTTCTACATCTCCCTTTGAAGCATTAGCACAAGATTCAGAAATAGAATCATATTTTCTCAGTGCTTTGAACCCCGGTTTCAGAATGATTCTCAAAATACAAATGTCTGGAGACCAACAACAGAATGAACAGAAAACACTTCAGTATTGACAGAGGCTTCTCTACGTAAATCAGGACAAATCCAAATCAAATGTATAGAGAAATAATACAAAGACCAAACTTTGCAGTTACTGTTCCAATGCATTATCAACAACCTGGAAGCGGCATCATTGATATAATCTTGAAAAATGAACTGATAAGCTTATAAACATGCAAAGAGTCTGACAAGTTATTCCGTTGTAACAATCTATAGACATGAGGAGAACATCAAGCAAGGCCACCCAAAGAGTTAAAACTTAAAACATCAAGCATTTGAATGCTACGTATGCTGCAAGAACTGAATCAATTTAAGCACTGATATATTGCTAGATTATAGGAGAGGGACAAAGCGGCTTAAACCTGTAATTGTAATGGCGTCAGTGACAATGGAGAGGACATCTAACCGTTGTGAATGGGAATTTTAGAAGGTGTCTTCCGCTGACGGTTGCAACCCTCGATGTTGCATGTCTCTGCCTTGCCCTCCCCTCCCCTCACCATGGGACAGCCTCCACTTCGGCCAGGCCTCGCCTCTCGTGCTCCTTACAAACAACAATCACTTCACCTAGAATGATAAATCTAAAGGTAAAGAACACAGAACATTTCAGCATATATTGTCAAACATAAGTCCGGTGCTCCTCCCATAAAATCATTTCCAAATAGTGATGTAGATGTGCACGATTATTACTAAGTTGTTCTAGCCTCCTCTAAAGTCATGTGTAGTAGTGATAATATCAGAATGTAGCCTCCTAGGTAAAGTAATTATTTTAGTAAGGGAAAAGTAAAAAGATATCAACATGTAAACCAACATTATTATCCAAGAGAATGGAGCCGCTGATAATGTGAATGGAAGCAAACTTAGTATTTTCTCTACCATCACTACTGATTTTCCAATTTGTTCATGCTCTCCAAATAAGAGGCAAGAACCATGGCTGATGTGCCCATCAAGGTTCCAACCAAAAATCAATTAACGACCAACCGTAAACTACACATATATGCTAGAGGGATCTATTACTTACTTCCTTTATGTCACCATGCTATGCAAATCGTTCAATACTATTACTTGTGCTTAAACTGAACTTCTATCAGAAACATATACAACCTTGTAGCCGAGTAGACTTCATAGGTTGAATTTATTTACCTGTCAACCATTATGTTTCCTTCTGGCTGAACTATAATATAAGATATTGCTCCATACAAGGCCGCCTCAGAATGATAACCGCAAAGGTAAACACCCTGAAACACACATATATAGGTGTAGAAAATGATTAATCAACACCATAAAAAACAAACACACAACGTTTTGGTACTGAAATTTTTATTTAGTGGAGCAAGGAAAATAGGGAGCACAGATGAAAATGTTCATACAAGAAGACCGTCATCGATGGGGAGTGAAAAAGAGTTCTGCATTTCGAGAGCAAAGCCTGCAAAAATGTATAAAAAAAGATGGACTCTTGACCTGTTGCCATGTCCTCGGCATCGAGTGCCATCGCCATGACCGAGTAAAACAAATGTATCCTATCCCAGCTTGACTAGATATATAGATTCCCAAGGAAACAGTACAAACCTATACTATACCAATATAGTGGTGTAAACTAAAATACTAAAAAAGAATCATAGCCCATTCCAAAACGACTACATATACATACAAACATTTTCCGGAGAAACATGTAAACTAAAACATCCAACAAATGGTTGAATCCTGAATATGCAAAGCATATTGCTGACAAGACTCACCATGCAAACGGTCATCATAAATACTTTTGAAGCTTGTTTTCTGACCATACCAACATAACTGAATATCAAGATGATCAGGGCAAACAAATTATTAACAGAACCATGTATGCTTGTTCAGCTAATCAGGCATCTCTCTAAAACAGATCAGCGAAGATAATTTGCTCCCAGAATCATATGTTCTGATGCAATGAATGAAACATCTATATCAAACAGCCACTGAGAAAACATTTATAAAGTACAGCGGATAAGGATTTTTGTTGATGCTCTCAAATTCTCTCTGCCTGATCACAACAACTGCTTTAACCGACCAATGATAGCCCTGTATGTCATATAAGGTAAGAAGAGTGAAATGGATAAGGATTTTTTTTGTTATAAACAAAACATAGTTTACACATATTTCGTCAGTTGCTTTATCCAGAACATCAACAAGACACTCAAGATGCTCTGTATACTGGCAGCCATCTAATCCAACAAAAAAAATCAACAGCAAGCCCCCTTAAGAAGCCAGCTGGCATATGTTTATTTTATAGATAGTAAAACATAAGCATTAACATTCCAATGAAAAAAGGGAGGATTGAAACAGTTAAAGGAAGAAAGAACCACCTTTTTTTGTCAAGACATTCCTTTTCAGCGAACCTTTGTTAGGCAAGCCTTGTGGCATCTGTAACCCTGAAATTTAGTAAACTTGTGATATATGTGACCCCTATAATTTAGTAAACCAATGATATCTATGGCCCTAGAAGATACTGTAACAGTTTGTAATGGAATATAAGATAACATTGCCAAGAAAGCGTGTAAATAATAAAATCAACATACTTACTTTGAAATGCATAGATATTGTTCACAGCCATATTCTTATACCCACAAAGTAGCATGAACTTCAGTATCATTAGCACTGCCAAATCTGCAAACAGGAGAACTAATCTCGTAAGAAACTTTTCTTTACACTCTGCCTGTGATATCTTGCTGTATGCCATTCCAACTGTGAACCCGTCCAGTTGCTGACGCAAAGTAGCTGCCATTTACGTGATTTACGTTCCCATATGCAGTTAACTCATGCCTGCGGATATTACATCTTGTCCGGACCAATTGCTTAACCCTTCTCCAAAATGAGGATTTTTGATAATAGTCTCAATTCCGCTTGGTGATTCTCCTTCAAATGAAAGATTAACAGGCCAAAAGCATCGCAAGAAAAGAACATGATTGCATACTGCACATGTAAGAAAATGACTATATGGATAACTGAGAACGAGTATGAATGCATATTCATGCTGAAATTTGTGACAGACAAAGACTTAGTAAAATCGATGGTCTGCACCAAAAACATTATAATGTAAAGACTATCAGAACTCCTCAATGGCTCACGCATAACATGCAGTAAGTTTTCTCTGAATTTTGTTCCTAAAATTACATGATGGCGAACACTGCAGGCCAGCAAGAGAATTGATGAACTGCTTGGTATACAACATCTAGTCAAGTGCCTCGAATATTCTATCGACGAATAGTCCAAACAAAAGGTTTACCAGATTGTAGAATTTCATTGACAAATTCCAAAACTGTAATTTGAGACAAGATCACTGGCCAAGTCAAAGCGCTTAACCAGAATCTCATTAACAAATTCCAAAAGCACAAATAGTCAGGACAGTGTCCTTGCAACAAAATCCTGGGAGATAGAAATAAAGGTGAAACCACCATAAGAACAAATTAGCTCATGAACACATCATAAAACATGATAGGGCAAATACTGCCCAAAAAAGTACAGAGAAAATAGAAGAAGCAAAGAGAGAGGAGCACCTCGACAAAATTCTGGAGGAAGACGTCTTCCACTCCTAGAGCTTCTGGAGCCGACGCCCTCATCCATGAGATGAGACGAAGAGGAGAGACGAGCTCTCTCTCTCTGCCCAGCACCCCTGCCTGGAGCGCCGCCTTCCTCTCCTCCCCCAAGCACTCTCCTGCCGAGGACGGGTCGAGGCCGACGGGCACCGGCGGAGCACGGGGCGAGGCTGCTGCTCCCCTCCTCCTGTCGAGTCCTACTCGAGGGCAAGCTCCTCTTGCCGAGTCTCGAGGGCGAGCTCCTCCTACCGAGGCCGGATCGAGGCCGACAGGCGTCGGCAGAGCACGGGCTGGCCGAGGCCGAGGCGACGACGGCGGCAGGAGAGAAGGCGGACGAGGCCGAGGCGGCGGCGGGAGAGGAGGCGGCTGCGGGGGCGCAGGCTAGGTCTGGCTGCTTTTGCTCTTTTCTCTTGCTGCCGCTTCCCCTTTTCTTTTCTTTCGTGCCCGCTCGCCCAGGCCGCCGCCCGCTCGCTAGCCACGCACCCACGAGACCGACAGATGGGCCCGCCGCGGCTGGGTGCAAACGAGGACGGTAAAAAAACGCCCTGCCAACCCATGAACGTCGCTGGCAACCCACGATCGATCGATCGCCCATGCTTTCACCCGGACACAGGCACGCACACACCGTGTCGCTGCTAGGCTGGCCCGTGCGCAAGGCTGGCCCATGCGTCAATCGCTCTAGCCCGATTACTCGGCGTACAGAAGAACGAGCGCCCAGATGTTTACCACGGTGATGAAAAGTACGATGCCAACAGCCAGCGAGGCGAATCGAGCGTGCAGGATCATTTTGAAACCATGAGGGGGCTTGAATGGCGGGTACTCTAGGAGGGTTTATAGGTGGCGGGTACTCTAGGAGGGTTTATATGTTCGATAAATGACCACGAGTCATGGGTGTCCTGGCATTGGCAAGTGTACTGAGGGACATCAACTTGTGACATCCCTGGTCAGAAAAAACATTTTATTAAGCGTAGGAGGAACAAGGATAAGTAAAGTACAGTTCATCTAAAATATTCTTGAGGCAGTGGTGAAACGAAATTTAGCATTGCACAACCAACTACACGCCAGACAGACTCAGACCATGCTGCCGGTGGACGATGACCGGAAAAGGAATGAAGTTCTCTGAAACTAGCAAGAAACTAGCGGGGTGGAAGGTGCCGCGCACGTGTTGTTTCCCGTGGTTGTTTAAGGTGCCGCTTAAATAGTGTTAGTTTTACTGCTTAATGCTTTTTAATTAGTTGCTGGTGGGATGTCAGTGGTGATCCTTGTCGCGATAGCAGTATTACCATCTGAGAGAGCTTGGAAATGAGATCATTGTTCAGAAGGTCATATAAAATAAAACACTCTTGTGGTTTTCCAAGGTGCCTAATGGACTGAGAGGTTCCAAGGTGAAAGCCTTTAAGGATAGTGAGAAAGCCGCATCTTCTTGTAGATAATTGAATATCTACCATAAACACATCTCTGAATGTCTGCCTAGCAGGGTTCATGGTAAATCTGCGGCAGAGGGCTGTATTTTAGTTTTTGAATCAGAGAAACACATGGAAGCTGTACGCTTGACTGATCAAATACTCCCTAGTTGACATGAAAGTGTATCTTTGTAAAAAAAAGTAGGGTAGATAGACGGTGTGGATCAACAACTAAGATTACAAAGATAGCTTCACTTGGCTAATCAATTGTACAACAGAACTGCCTGTATTGAATGCAACTGCAAGTAACCAAGGATACCGCATCGATAATCAAAGGACACGTAGGGGCTATGGTATCTTTTTAGGTAGGAACGAACAATAGGCCTTTTCACGGAACATAGAGCAACATGACAGTTTAGCCCAAAAGGTAGCACGTTGGTTTTTACTGCTAAAAAGGGGGAAAGAAGAGATTTGACACGATGGTTAAAACAGGACCATTGATGCATCTTTTAGAGATGGATTTGGTTGCAAAATTGGCTCCCGCATCCATGCTTCCAGAACAAACAGCAACCAAGGTATGCTAATAGTGGTACATAATGAATGCCTCGGCTATAACCTGACGAGTCACTTGCCCAATATCAGATCACTGTGTCTAGATCACTTACCCATCATTAATCAGTAATCAGAAAAGAATCTGGAGACCGGAGAAGATGAATATGGCTAATTTGTTCTTAAATAGAAGTTCCAGAAGAATTAATATCATTTTTTTATCTTAAATAGTAGAACCCCTGAATCACCCATCCATTCCGAACTGCAAAGTCAACGTGTCACTGACAGCTGGGTCCAAAAAATCCTTGACTGACCCATCCAACAGTAAGTGACCATGCACGACAACCTAACCTATGAAACCCTCATCCACACAACACCAACAACATCACTGCCGCCACCAACCGAAAGGGAACGCATGCCTATTCTCCAACACAATATAGATCTAAAAGACATCTATGCACATGGATCAAGAGCTGAATCGATGGGTACGTACCATGATGGTTAGCGGGGAGGCGTACATTGCCGAGCCGAATATGATGTGGAGGATGCCGTAGAACACACCCAGAGCATGCAGTTGAGCAGCTCGCTATGTACGGGTCCGACTTGAACTCCTCCACGTCCTTGTGTCTTGATGATCCGGCAGAACGCCGGCCTCCTTTGGGTGTGTTCTACATCATCCTCCGCGTCATATTCGGCTCGGCAATGTACGCCTCCCCACTCAGCATCATGGTACGTACCCATCGATCCCGCTCTTGATCCACGTGCATAGATGTCTTTTTAGATCTATATTTGTAGATGTTAGTGATATCGTCGGGGAATAGGCGTGCGTTCCCCTTCAGTTGGTGGCGGCGGTGATGTTGTTGGTGTTGTGTGGATGAGGGTTTCATAGGTTAAGTTGTCGTGCATGGTCACTTACTGCTGGGTCAGTCAAGGATTTTTTTGGACCCAGCTGCAGTTCAAAATGGATTGGTGATTCAGGGGTTCTACTGTTTAAGATTTAAGCCGATATTAATTCTTCTGGAACTTCTATTAAAGAACAGATTAGCCATATTCATCTTCTCCCGTCTCCAGGTTCTTTTCTGATTACTGATTAATAATGGGTTGTCATCATGCATCTTTCGAATCTGTTGCATGATCTAGACATAGTGATCTGTGAAGGATCTTGCAGCTTACTCAGGGCAAGTGACTCATCAGGTTATAGCCGAGGCATTCATTATGTACCATTATTAGCATACCTTAGTTGTTGTTTGTTCTGGAAGCATGGATGCGGGAGCCAGTTTGGAACCAAATCCATCTCTAACAGATGCATCAATGGTCCTGTTTTAACCATCATGTCAAATCTCTTCTTTCCCCCTTTTTACCAGTAAAACCAACGTGCTACCTTTTGGGCTGAACTGTCATGGTATTCGTGTGGCACATCCCAAGAACATATTGCTCTATGTTCCGTCAAAAGGCCAATTGTTCGTTCCTATCTAAAAGGATACCGTAGCCCCTACGTATCCTCTGATTATCGATGTGGTATCCTTGGTGTGGATCAACAGCAAAGATTACAAAGATAGCTTCACTTGGCTTTGGCAGTCTGGTCCGACCATGTCGCTAGTGGCTGCTTGGTCCGACCATGTCGCTAGTGGCTGCTGGCTGCTGCTTTTGGCCTAGTTCAGGAGGCTTTGTCGTCGGAAGAGGAAATAAAAATTATCTCCTTCATGCCGCTCTTGCTGTGGTCTACAGTGGCCAGCCCTTTCTTCAGGCTGCAGGTTCTCTGAATGTAGGCTTCAATGTCACTGGTGACATTTCCTCTGCTTTCTACGCATTCATGGTTTTTTAAATGCTCTATCTCTTTCAGCCATGAAAGGTTTTCTTCTTCAGGTTCACATTTACATTCAGATATAGGCAGCACACCCAAAAGGAAAAATGAAAATGAAAATGCATCACAAAGGAGAATCTAAGAAATTCATTCTTCTATAAATGCTAGGCATGGTACGCCTAAAAGAGGTTAACAAACTTCAAAACTGGAGTAAGAGCATCTACAGCCACGTACCTCTAATTCGACCCCTCAAACGTCTGCGGACACGCCAGGTCAATGACCGGGCGTGTCCATTTTGAACTCCTATTTATCCATCCGCACAACCACAATCCTCATTTTCTTCCTCATATGTCCGGTCACTTGCACGTGATTGGTGAAGATGAAGAGAGAGAAAGAAAAGATGAATAAAGAAAGAGAAAACATGGTCCGGGGGTGGGGCCGCGTCCTACGTGGTGGATTGACCGGGCGCGCCCGGACGTGTCCGGGAGCCCTCATATCCTCCCCATATTTGAGATGGATATGAGGGTTCGCGGACAGCCCGGACATATAGGGAAGATATGAAGGGTTCGGTTGGGTCAACTTTTTGCTACTCTTTACTTCTCTCTCCTATTCAGTTAGTGGTCCCCGCGCCCGCCCAATCAATTTGAGGAGTCCGGGTGTAGATGCTCTAACGGAAGAAAAATAATAATTCCGGTCCACACAACAACTGAGAAGGAAGATCTAACATGTAAGATATATCTTATTGCATCCAGTAGACCGGACCATTACCTTCTACATAGGGTCCTTCTTGATGCAAAATCCATGTACCATCAGCGTCCGTGTGTATGCTGTCGACCACACCCTCAAGCTTTCCCAACGATAATTGCACCTTGATACCATCCTTCTTGGCCTCGATTATGCCCTTGCTCTATAGCACCTGGTACCATGGCTCCATCCTGACATTGTTCAAGCGTTTGCAGGGCACTGAAAGAAATTGTTCCATAAGTTGGTTTCATAAAGATATGGTACATACATGTGTCTCCAGCATCTCCAAGTGCATGATGACACGGTCTGCCGTCATCCACTGATCAAGAAGAGAGTATTTAGACTGAAACATTAGCTCGAGATATAGAAGAAGGGATCAGGTGTATGATGGTTTCTCTAAATCATTGGATGAGTACATCATACCAGAACTTCTTGGTGCAGTTGGTGCCCTTGTGTCCCCAAATATCCTGATGGGTGAAGGTCTCCTGCAGAAAAAACACGGGAAAAACATTTCAGAAAACACCTTGCAGGCAACATGATGCTGGTACAACCAAAACAGGCAAGGAAGAAGCAAAGCATGGGTGTGTGCTACATTAAGTAGAATCTTGGATGGATGCATTGTCTTGTACCTGGCGATGCTACTCTTGATGATAGCGCCACGTGCAGCGCCATCCGGTCGCTCAGCCCACCTGATCTCCTTCTGCAGCTGCCTCGGTATTTTTGTAATCAGAAAAGATTGAAATCAGCAGGCAGACTACCTGGCTGTAGAAAATGCAGGATGTGCTTCCTCCCTTCTCTACTTGCTATGTATTGAACTCTGTAGCAGCAAACACAAGCAGCCATTGGTCAGTGGTTTAAGTTCGCATAAAAATTGCTGGCATAAGAACTTCGATGCATTGCAATGACAACATCACCAACAAACTTAGATAGCCAATAGCTTAACCGGACAACATCAGGGGCGCTCTTCCGTATCAGAGTTTCAACATAAAATGGCTTAAGGAACATCAAATTCTGAACCAGGAACTGGGACATCTGCTTCAAAATAACAAACTTCGTGCTAATTAAAATCAAAGCAGGTAATGAGTAGATTGAATGTCTTCTACATTGGGATGCACAACATAATATGTCATTGTAAAGGAGAGAGAACATTCTATGAATGCATTAACTTCATATAAATTTTCATCTTTTTACTACAATTGGGTTCTATAATTAATCCACGAGTCGATCCTTAAGTAAAAAGTGAATATATGTGTCACCTGTAAAGGATAAATTCCAGCACATCAATGTGCAAATACATCATGTTATACAGCAGCTTGATGGAGATGGTTCTAATCATCCTAGTTTAGGAATTGCAAAATATGAGATCAATTCAAATGTCTAAAGTACCAAAAATAGTTGGTTGTAGAGAAAGCAAGGAGGAAGTTGAACTTTACCTATGGCTCGACCTCGACGATGGTATGAATGCTCTTGATGGAGAAAGGATTGCTAATGGACCCGATTCTGAGTCATGAAAAATATTGAAAAAAACGTGCATCAACCTTTGTCTTTGGCCAAAAGAAAAGTTGGCTCACATCGGTGTTCAGATCCAAAAAAATAGTGTGTATAAATTCTAAACTGTAAATTAGAAGCAGACAAATCAACTCTATGTTATCTCCAGGTTATTACATCCGTCTGTTTACTATAGGACCACAAAACTAAGTGTCCATGTTAAACTCTAAACATTGGCCCTCCTTTATTAGAGCGTTGTGATCTTGAGAAGTTTCAATAGAAGTATCAGTTCACTTTTTACAGATTCCACATCTTATATACAAGGAAATGTTGTTACATAAGAAATGGGCAGTTTGTGCCGGCCTGCGTGCCTATGTTTTTCTTTTGTGCCGGCCTGCGTGTCGTGTGATCGTTTGGGATTATTCGCCTGGTTGTAGGCAAAATTCTGTCCTCCAAAACAACTTGCTTATGCTGCAAAATAAACAACTTGGGATCAACCTCTTGAGCTGAGAGTAAGAAACAACAAACTGATCAAAGTTGTCCCGAATCAGCAAGCCTTGGAATTTTTTTTGTCTTTAAAGAAACTAAGAAAACAAAAAAAAGACAACAAACACACGGAATAATTAGTGTTTACTTCCTCCCTCTCAAAATAAGTGTCTCAACTTTGTACTAACTTTAGTACAAAGTTGTACTAAGCTTGAGACACTTATTTTAGAACGGAGGGAGTACTTAATAAAAAAAAAGGGGGAATGAGAAGAAAAGCGCTCACCACATGAGACAGCAGGTCGACGGAGACCACATGTATGTTCCTTGACGAATCTCTGGACACTACACTGGAAAGAACAACCGCATCTGAAGCGAACGCATCTAATCTAACAAAAAAACAGAGGAAAGGAAAGGCAATTAGCCAAGACCCTAATCAGAAGGGAACAAACACATGCCAAAAAGCATGTTCACCGGCAGGGCAGCATCGGAAGAAACCACGGTAAGGGGGCCTCGATTCGTCGGAAGCACCTCGAGAAACAAGGGATCGGTGCCCACGCCAACCACATAAAGCAGCACCAGCCACCAATTCAGACACGGGCACCGACCCATGAGAACCCAACGAACTCGTAGAAAGCAGAGGAGGAGGGAAAGGTGGGGGCAGGGGGAGGCAGCAGAGGAGGGGGCCGGCGGCGGCAGCATAGTTGGAAGAGACCAGCGGCAGACGGGAAAGAAGGCGAGGAGGACGCCGCCTCAATCGGGGAGAGGAGAGCTGCAGCGTGGAAGCCGGCCAGAGTTTTCCAGATAACGCGACGCGAGATGCGCACGGATCAGCTAGATATATATCTCGCGTTAAACGGTGAAAACGTAATCATAGAAGCAGTTATGATTGATTTTTCTATGGACTAGCAAAAGAGCCCGTGCGTTGCAACGGAAGAAAAAATACCACAACGCCCTAATCTAATAAATTAAATTAGCGATGTTGCAATAATTTATATACCAGAAAAGGTGTAATCAAAAGGATAATTTATAAATTACTATTGACCTCGCAAAAAAAGAATAATTTATAAGTCGGATGTGAAACATATTTTTTGAGTTCGCCGTGTGTGCCATAACCCCCTCTCAGCTGGCGTGCGGGGCGAAATAGGACGCGAGCAAGATGCACCGTTTGTCGCACTCTCTCTACTCTTCATTCAGTGGCGGAGCCAGGAAAACTTACTCAGGGTGGCCAACTGATATAAATCATGTTGGAGAGGGCCAAAGTAAATAAAATCACCGTAAAACACAATATTAGCAGCAGGTAATCACTCATGTAGTGGAAAAATCTGCAAGTTGGCCTCGGCCGGGGCCCCTGCTCGCACCCTCTGCCTCCGCCACTGAGTACCTGTGAGCCCCAAATATCTTCTCCCTTAAAAAATAGTATTTCTTTTCAATTTTTCACTCACTTTTAATTAGTCTATCTGATAATGTATTTGTAAGGTGTGGTAGACATGAATATTAAACTATGATAGTAACGACAAACAACAACAACAAGTAATTATAATTGGTGCTTATTCGGGAAAACGGTGCTAGCACGCATAGCATCCAGCCATGGTTTTGTAGGTTTTGTGTTTCATTTTGAAAAATTTACCACCCTTGAATGAAATGAGCGAATTTTGGAATTTTTTCGGAGGATCTCAGGCGAAATGGACAATCCAAAATTTGAATTTTTGAACGAAAATTGGGCAAAATATGAAAAAAAAACTACCAAAATTGTACAAATGTTTTGAATCTTGCAGCAATGGAATAAAGCGGAATCAAAACTGAACAATACCGATCCCTTGATTGATATACACCCACGAATAGCTCAGAACAATACAATTAGCAGAAATACCACAGTACTTACTACTCATCTTGGTCTGATTAGTAGTACATCCTAGGCACACGCATGTGAAGCACACGCTGGTCCCGTTTCAGCCGCTCGGATGAGCAAATCTGCATCCAGCAGCTTCCAGTCCACAGTTGATTAAAAAAAAGGCAACAGGCACCACCATATCCCCACCGATGTCACCGCCCACTACGTGCCTTCTTATCCACAACACATCGTCATTCCTCATTGCCCAAGGGCCGCTCCGCCTCCATCTTCCTCCTGCTGCCTGACCACCCATCGTTGCTCCTCCTCTCCTCCTCTCCATCCACCTCACCACCCAAGTGTTGCTCTCCTGTTCTTGGCCGCGGTGCCTGGCCAGAGCCACACCCCAGCTGACAGCGTCGGCGTGCTTTTCTGGCTACGGCTTGGGCGGTGGTGGCCTGCTCGTCGGCGCACTGGGGCCGGGGCGGAGCCCCCTTCCTTGCAGTGGTGGTGGAGCCCCTCCTCCCGGAGGGTGGCTGGGGGCAACCGGGGTTGCGGGGCAGGTGTGCAGTGGCTCGGTTGCGCCAGATCTGGCGGCCGGCCAGAACGCGCGGGGGGTGGTCTGGTGGTGCTGCTCGTCTGCCGGTGGCCACGGATGTGGGAGTGCCGAAGCTGCCTCCGGTGAGGTGAAAGCCCTGGGCCCCGGTTTTCTCTTCCATGAGCTGGTCTCTGTACCACGAATCAATATGGGCATCAATCTCTGTACCACGAATCAATATGGGCATCAATTTTCTCTGTATCTTCAGTTCGGCTCTCTCTCCTTCTTTAGGACTATTAGCTCAAATGGTAATTAAGCTAAGACCTTTTTTTCTATTAGGCTTCATGGTGCTTTTCTTTGGATTCATGCGCCTCTCTTCTTTGCTCATTTTCAATTGGTGACGCATATAATACATGCGGCAGGCAGCTTTCTTTATTTCTCTAGGGTAAACATGAACATCTCATCCGCTTTTTTGTTGGCTTGTTGATCTTGTAATGCATGAACGTATATACGTTGGTTGGATTTCATGTAATAGAGCAGGGTGGGACTATTAATTGGAATCTGAAATTTTAGCACAGGCACAAGACTTGGTTCATAAGGCAGGGAGAGCTCATGAGGAGCTCAGGCGCTCTGGTGAGAGGAGGAGCTGAAGCAGAACGATGGTGCCGGGTGATGCGATCGCCGGCGTCTGCCGGCAGCGGATTGAGCGTCGCGTGGGTCGCGAGCCTCGCGGCTGGGATCCGGAGGCGAGGGAGAGTCCGTCCTCATGTCTGTTCATGTTTTTTTACAACCCAGGACGAAACGTTTTCTCACTTTAAAAAGGAGTGCGGGTTGAATTACCTAAAACACAAGGGCTTTTCTGCAAAACTGCCACGGCGACGTACGACCAGAAGCAATCGGCCCCACGGACAGAATGGATAGAGGAAGTGGAGGACTGCGTGTTGATTTGAAAGAACTACAGGGTTTGTTTTGCAAAATCGAAACGTTTTTTCAGAGACCCACTAAAACAGGGACTGCGGGTTGATTTGACAGAAACGGAGGGGCTTTTATGCAAAAGTGCCACGACGATGACGGACGACAGAAGCGATCCGTGGTTTACTATTAGGTAAAGAAAAGGTTTAAAATCAGCCGGACGAAAACTCTCTCGTGTAAACCTCTCTCTCCGCACACCGCGTGTCCAGTGGGGACCCGCCCGCCCACCGCACAGCAGCTCCCCCCATCATCACCGTGCGCTGCATCGCGAGCTTCCGTCATGGCCGCCCCATGCTGCGTCGCGAGCTTCCGTCATGGCCGCGGTGTGCTGCGTCACACCACCCGTCGTCGCCGGCGCTGCATCGCACCATCCGCCGTCGTCGCCCGCGCTGCATCGCAGCTCCCACCATGGCCACCGCGTGCTGCGTTGCAACACCCGTCGCCGCCGGCGCTACATCGTGGCATTCGCCGTTGTCGTCGGCGCTGCATCGGAGCAACCACTGCGCCGTCTTCGTCGGTGCTGCATCGCAGCATCCGCCGTCGTCGCCCGCTCTGCATCGCAGCTCCCGCCATGGCTGCCGCGTGCTGCGTTGCAACACCTGTCGCCGCCGGCGCTGCATCGTGGCATTCGCCGTTGTCGTCGGCGCTGCATCGGAGCAACCACTGCGTCGTCGTCGCCGGTGCTGCATTGCAGCATCCGTCGTCATCGCCAGCGCTGCATCGCAGCTCCAGCCATGGTCGCCGCGTGCTGCGTTGCAACACCCGTCGTCGCCGACGTTGCATCACCGCATTCGCCGTCGTCGCCGGTGCTGCATCGCAGCTTCCGTCGTCATCACCGTGCAATGCATCGCAACATCAGCCATGGCCGCCGGTGCTCATAGGCGTTGCTACTGACGGTGATGCAGGGAGCTAACTGATGCGTGTGCTTGTTAGAATAAAACGCTAATGCAAGATCATAGATGACACACCGAGGCACGATATTTGTTAACGAGGTTCACCGATATTGTTACATCCCCGGGGCATGACTATGGGCGCTTCTCCCCAAGATACCGCAACACCGGCTGCCCGGGCGCCGGCACAATCCGTCGGCTCCCCCGCGTACCTGCTGCTATCAAGTCGTCATGGGTTACAACGTGTGGTGCCCCTCGATATATAAGAGGCCTAGGATACAACGTGTTCGACTCCTACACGACTCGTACCTAACCACACCAATTACAACTCCAAGTCCACGTAACCCCTTGCGTACATAATATTCGACACAAATATAACAAACTCCACCTTGGCGAATATTCTCCACCACCTAGAAGTCGTCCGTACTCGAACCTTCATGTACTCCGAACTTGGGTTGTCTCCTTTGTAGCTTACTGAGAGCTACCCGACGGGCCAGACCCGCCGCCACCGTGGGACTCCACTGCTACTCCTGCAGTTCCACTCTCCATGGCTCCACCTGCAATAGTGCTCCCTTGCAACTTGTAAAGATGCGAAGCCGTCCTCTCTCCTATCATCACGGTCACCACATCTTCCATGATTTTCATGGTCTTCTTATCCCGATCACAACGGAATTCCATACCACCATCATGAAGAACACCAAGCGAAATTAGATTCCTCCTTAGCACTGGCACATGCCTGACTCCCCGAAGCATCCGCTCAACTCCGTCAAACATCTTGATTTTGATATCACCTACTCCAGCAACACGATAACCTATGTCATCGCCCACATAGGCTAAACCAAACTCATCAAACTTGTACGAAGAGAGCCACTCCCTATTGGGCGTCGCATGAAAAGAGCAAGCTGAATCCAACATCCACGCTTCAGTTTTTGTCGACCGCCTATTTGATACTAGTTTTTGTCGACCGCCTATTTGATACTACGAGAACATCACTATCACTGTCCGAGCCATCACCATGAGTAGCCGCATTAGCACTTGCCCCACCCTTCAGTTCTGGGCATTCCCTCTTTACATGTCCCCAGTCCTTGCACCTGTAGCACTGCACATTTTTTTTCTTTTTCTTCTCCGCCTCTTGTCCCTTCCTGAGCTGATAACTTTTAACCGCCAATCCCAAACCTTGAGTACTCTCCCCTGTGGCATTCTTTTGCTTCCTCAACTCATGTCCAAGCAACGCTGCAGTGACTTCCTCATTATTGATGGTTGTCTTTCCATGTGTCAATGTAATGACCAAATGCTCATAGGACGGTGGCAAAGAAACAAGAAGAAGTAGTGCCTTATCCTCATCCTCAATCTTCACATCCAGACGCGCTAGATCCGTGACCAATTGATTAAAGGCATTCACATGCTCCACAAGATCCGACCCCTCCTGCATCTTCAACCCATAATTTTTTTGCTTCAACTACAGCTTATTGGTCGCTGACTTGGACATATAACGATTTGCCAACTTGTCCCAAATTCCCTTAGGAGAATCTTCGTCCATGACATGATACATGACCTGATCCGCAAGACAAAGCCGTATGGTAGCGGCCGCCTGCACTTGCATATCCTCCCACACATCATTGTCAACCTTGGCCGGTTTCATCTCCTGCAAACCCTTCAAGATTCCCTGCTGCGCCAGAAGATCCTTGACTCTTGTCTGCCATAGACCGAAGTTACCCGTGCCATCAAATTTCTCCACATCAAACTTGGTGAATCCCGGCGCCATGCCGAGCCGCGATCTAACCGACCTGTTGCCGCCGGTCTGACCGCCCTTGTTTTTCCTCTGCGACTTCCTCACGAAAAAAAAAGATCACCGATCCAATATTCCTCGTCTGAAGCCACGCCGCAGTCCACGATCTACCAAGAAATCTGACTTAGCACCGTCCCTGTCCGCCCTTCAGAAATTGCCGTGAAACCTGTGGCCGTAACGCAGATCAACTTGCTCTCTGCCGAAACTTGACTGCTCCACCTTTTTCCTGAACTCGCAGATTGATTACTGTGCCCTTCGCTGCTTCGCGTCGCCAGCCTTTTATTACCGCTGATCACCCGGGCGCTATCTTTTCTTCTAGTACACGGAAACCCAAGTCCAGGCCTGTCACAATTTCGTTAGGACCTCGTCAAACAAGTCTCACACGGACCCAGTTTGCATGCACACGTCACCTTCCTTTTTTATTATTTCCAATATAACCAGCGGTAGGCTTGTCCCCTGGACCAAACATCCACACGCACACGCAGCCATCTCATTCCTCCCGGCGATGATGCCTGTAGGGAGGCAGATCTGCATCCGACCGATCGCCATGGCTTGTTGTGGCAGCCACACCGCGTCAAGTGGTTTCGTCTCCGGCGGCGGCGGGGTGGAGTCCGATCGGGGGCAATGGACCCGATTGTTTTTTGTTCTTCTGTCTGGGGTCTTTTCTGTCATGTTCAGGGACTTGGTTGTAATCTTCAGTTTTCTAGGGGTCCTGTCTGTTATATGTACTGGTGCTTATCTATCTGAATAAATTTCAGGATCCCTCCTCTGTTAAAAAAAAAACAAACATCCACACACACGTACACCTTGTATCGGCTGGCCGCGTGCTCGTTAATCCCCTGGGCTCCTGCGCCAGTACGATTTCGTTCCTTGCGCTGCACCTTATCCGAGTAGACCTGCTGATCCTTTGCCCTTTGCCTGCGCGTCCGCTGCTTCCGAGACCGACTACCACACGCGTCCGTGGCTCCGTGCACCGTCTCGCGTACGCAGCGCCGCAACCAAGGCCTAACCTTCTCGATTCCGTTCGCCTCTGAAAAGATCGCCGTCGTATCCGACAACAGCTCCCGTCTCTGATCTTGGTTCTTCGCCAGCAATCTGCTCAGCCTTGTCGCACGTACTCCTACAGGTCAACCCTGCCGTAACAGTCGTCACCTCGTGCATCATCCATGCACGAGCCGTGCCGTACCCTAGCCATCCGCGTCGCCGACACAATCCGTCCGCAATGCCGCGCCGCCGCCCTTGTACAACACCGAGCGCATCATCTCGATGCTCTCACACTCTGATCTATCCGGCCGTCCCCCACGTCTGGCCGCCGGTCTGATCGCGAGCCGAATCTGTCGCCTCCACAACATCTTCAACAGCCACTACGCCGGTCTGATCGCCACGTCTAGCCGATCATTACCGACCGCAACCCATCGAACGATTCAAGCCTCCTGCCTGAAGTGTCCGACACCACCGACTGCCTCCGCGATCGCCGCCATGCTCCACCTTGCGCCAATCGGACATTCCCTGGCACCCGTCGAGCATGATCCTCGTGCCTCCGGATGATCTTTCGCATAGCCTTCTCGCAACCTTGCTCATGATACCACTTGTTAGAATAAAACGATAATGCAAGATCATAGACGACACACCGAGGCACGATATTTGTTAACGAGGTTCACCGATATGGTTACATCTCCGGGGCATGACTACGGGCGCTCCTCCCCAAGATACCGCAACACCGGCCGCCCGGGCGCCGGCACAAGCCGTCGGCTCCCCCGCGTACCTGCTGCTATCAAGTCGTCATGGTTTACAACGTGTGGTGCCCCTCGATATATAAGAGACCTAGGATACAACGTGTCCGACTCCTACACGACTCGTACCTAACCACACCAATTACAACTCCAAGTCCACGTAACCCCTTGCGTACATAATATTCGACACAAATATAATAGAGCTTGGGGAAGAAGGAAGCCATGGACTGACGCTCTGGGGAGGAAGGAAGTGATGAAGCAGAGTTGACCTATCGAACGGCTTAAGCACGATTGATCGGATGGCTACCGACCCGACTGATTTCCTGAGCAGCGCCCTTTTTCTATCCATATCAAATTTGAGTGTGTTACGGCTGATGCAGGTCATGTGGACTCAGTCTATCACGGTTATTCATGGAACTCTTTACCAAGCGGGAGAGACGCCGGCGGCATGCATGTAGAATTTGCGCCGACCGAGACTCGTAATGAACTGCACGCCATTGTCGGGTACTGGCGGACTCCGGTATATTGCTTAATTGAGATCCAGATAAAAGTCGTACGTACGGCTTGAAGGGGATCTTTCCTATCTTTCGAGATTCAGCCTACAATAAAGAGTCAAAAAACAAAAAAAAAAGATTTTAGCCCTTATAAAAAGAAAACGGATTCCTAAACCTCTTTCACGCTCATGTCGCATCGTGGTACTATAGAAAAAAGAACTATAAAATCCGATTCCATTTTTCGTAATCGATTAGTTAACACGCACAGAGGGGGTGAGATGACTACGGCGTGGTCAATGTAGGGAAGACGAACGATGCGGGCGAGATGCAAGCAAGCATGCAAGTGGCGGCGGCCTCAGTGGCCATGGCGGCGTGAAAGAATGAAGAGGTCATCACGAGCGGTACCCGAGAGTTTCCCTTCCGAGAGCCGAGATTTACAATCAGATTGGGAATTGTTATTTTTTTTTTAGTGAGAGATCCGGATTAGATAAGGTCAAATGAAAAAGACTAAACTACCCTTTTAAATAAAGGGCTAGGTTTGAGTGGTACTCCTGCCTCTGCTTAATTAGGGAGTACCAGGGTTAACAACGCATTTTTTGTTTGGTTCCATGCCTGCGACGCCGACCGCACCAGTGTTGGCTGCATGCAAGAGCCATGGGTGTCTTGCCATTGTCGTTGTCGGAGGACTAAGGGCATCTTCAACGGCAACCTGCAAATTTTCTTCCGTATATGTCCGCGGATAGGGGGGACCAGTCCGCGGCCACGGATGTGGGAGGATGCCATCTAACGTTAGCCGCATACATTTCAATCCGCATTTAAACTAACCAGACGAAATTCATGCAAACCGGCCGATATTCATATAAGTTCGGATAGGACATAGCATAAATTATCCATACATAACATGCAAATTAAGTCTAGCACAACAATGTCTTTTTAACTAGATTCCGGATGTCGAACAAGTTTTTCATCAACGGATCATGTCGTTCCACACAAATTTTCCTTTCAGTTTCATCCAACAGTGTGTGCATGTAAATGGTCGTTCCTCTGTTGGTTTTTGATCAGTAGATCAATTCAGCAGTAACCGGAGCAACACGCGTGTGCAAAGCTAGCAAGCACACAGCCTAGTAGCTTGATTGATGAACAATAGCTAGCTAGTACGTGCACCGCCGTAACCAACCTCCCGTACGTGAAGCTGGCTTGCTATTGCTCTAATCGCTCCGATCGATTTACGTCGACGCCGTCGACGGAACTCTGAAGTAACTTGACGACAGGAAACAAATCGATGTGATGGCCACAGGACCTTGTCGGTCCTGTTGAATACATCTTTGTATTGCTTTGATCGTTTCGTTGTGTTTACAGGGAGCTTTACATGGCTATATATAACAGCCCGGACGACTACGAGCTAACCACTCGGCTACTGTTTGGAGTTCTACTCGGACACTAGCACGAGCACTACTCAGACTTAGTACACGGCGTGTTTAGCTCTAACATCCTCTGCCTTGTGATACAACACGGCAGCGTGTGCGGGCTACATATAACACGTAGATCAACATTGAGTGAATGAATCAATTAACAAGTTGAGCAAGAGAAAGAAAAACTTACGATCTCGTCTTCTGCCGCATGCAATGGTCACCTTGCCTCGACCTGGCGAATCACGTCGTAAAACTTGGTGACGCTAGTCTGGATATCAACATATCACTTCCTTGTTACAAAAATTCTGGTGGGGAAGTAAAAAAAGAGAGCGCAAAATTGCTTGGGTATCTTCGGATACAATGGTGATGCCGAAGTACAAAGGGGTATTATGTTTCAGGGATATGGAGATTTTCAATTTCGCTATGTTTGCACGCCAGGTGTGGAGGATTTTACAAGACCCAATTTCTCTCCGTGAAGGACCTATCTTTTACTATTTCTGTTAATTTTATTTTTTATGTTGAGTCAACTTCTTATTCCAACCTCATTATTCTTCACTTCGCAAACATTGTATGTTGGGAAAAAATCCAGACACATATATCTAGTTGAATATATATGATCATGAGTTATTAATGTTGACATTTATCCCTAAGATAAGTAAGTTGAGCGGAGAAACACTAAATCCCCATCTACCTTTGTCTCTGATGAAAACAGTATGTTCTTCAAATATGCTTTTGAGTGCCAGCAATCATTAGAAGACTATATGATAGGTATGTAAAGTTTGCTAAACAAAAGCTCTTACATAAACTCTTCTGAAAAATATCATGAATTATAATTGTTTGATGACTGAGAACATAATTTGTTGGATTTCAAAAGATTTTATTGTCTACACTTAACATGTGAATACATTGTTACTTGATTATGAGAAATTTTATGAGAAACAGTTGTTATTTATGATATATAATGATATTAGAAAAAGTCATTAGAATTATCATTGATCAAACGTATGCACTATTCTAGCATTCACACTTCATAATTTATTTCTTTTATCATTTACATATTCGAGGACGAGTAGAAATTAAGCTTCGAGATGATGATACGTCTTCAACTTATCTATAATTTATAAAGTATTCATGCTATATTTACATCAATTATATATGATTTTGATGCACTTTTATATTATTTTTATGGACTAATTTATTAATTTAGTGCCCAGTGTCAATTTTTTTATACTTTTTGTTTCGCAGAAAATCTATATATAGAAAGGTACAGATACGATAAAAATTTACGACAATTTTAAGAAAAAATAAGAAATCTTAGAAGTTTGGCGCGGGGGGGGGGGGGGGGGGGAGGGGGGGGGGGGGGGGGGGAGGGGGTGGGGGGGTTCTTTTTTCTTTTATTTTTTTTTTTTTTTTTGGTTTTTTTTTTAGGTTTTGTTTTTTTTTTTTTTTTGTTTTTTTTTTTTTTTTGTTTTTTTATTGTTTTTTTTTTTTTTTTTTTTTTGTTTTTTTTTTTTTTTTTTTTTTTTTTTTTTTTTTTCTTTTTTTTTTTTTTTTTTGTTTTTTTTTTTTTTCCTTTTTTTTTTTGTATCTCATTTTTTCTTTTTTTTGGGGGGGTGACGATGGGGGGGTGGTTGGGGATGGGCGTTGGTGGGGGGGGGTTGGTGGGTGGGTGGGTGGTGGGTGGTGGTGGTAGGTGGTTGTGGGGTTGGATTGGTGGTGGGTGGGGGGGGGGGGGCCGAAAATGGAGAAGGGGCCCACAAGCCCCGGGGTACAACCTACCCCCACTGGTGACGCCTTCCAGGACGCCGTTTACCTAAAAAAACGTACGGACGCTCACTAGAATGTCGCATACATGCGTGTCGGTGGTCAGTGTAGGATCCATCCAGGTGTGCACATACGTGTTGGTCACCTCTTCGAACCGTCTCGCGCATGGATGGATCATGCATGTATATACGGACACACTCTGTTGCACTGCTCTTTTATTTGTTATTTATTTCATCAGTTTTTTTATCTAAAAACCGGAGCTTGAACCTTCTTAGGATTTTAAAAATATAAGAACCTATTCAAAATAATATATATATTTACGAAATATTTATCATTTAATAAAAGATGTTTAGTGTGTGTTTAGAAAAATTTCAGTGTGTATTTAATAGAATCTCACTGTGTATTATGAAAACGACCATTGTATATTAAGAAAATGCTCACCATACATTACAAAAGTTCACCATGCATTATGTAAAATTTTCATCATATATTAAAGAAAAATGTTCAACATATATTACAATAGTGTTCAATTTCTATTTGAAATATGTTCAACGTATATTACAAAAAGTTCAATATATTAGAAAAAAAAGTTCACTGTATGTAAAGAAAAGTTCATCATGCATTAAAAAAAGTTCACTATAAATGTTCAGCATACATTTAAAAATGTCAGTATATATTTCAAAACATGTTCACCATATAATGAAGCATATATTAAAAAATCTTCATTAAGTATGTCAAAATGCCAGAAGAAAAACCAGGAGAAAATCAACCCAGTGAAAAAAAATAAGAAGAAAAAAGAAAAAGAAACAAAGAAAAACTATAAATAAAGCAAAGCCATAAACAAACAAAAAAGCATAACAGAAATGAAATGAAAAGAAACCTGGGCAACGAACGTACCCCAACACTCGCGAGTAAAATGCAAAACAAAAAAAAAAACTTGGCAACGAAAGAATCAAGCACGCGCGAGTGAAAGGTAGTCCTGGGCCGGCCCTAGTAGCTCGCCCTGCGTGTGTCGCCTCCACCATTTGACGCCTGTGGGCGGTAAATAGGATCCACCAAGAAATCACTAATTGGCGGATACTTCTTTCAAAGATCATTTTCACCTCCTTAGGTTGTGACAAGTGGTGTGCTGCATGTGCGCCACTTGTTGCAACCTGAGAGTTTTTCCTTTTTTTATACATCTGTTTAATTAAAATATTTTATCTCTTAAACCGTGCGTCCAAATCTTAAACCATCTTCACCTTTGAATTCCTCGTGTCAAGATCTTCAAAACTAGATCCCATGTTGATAGGTTTTTACGAACTTTTTTCGCGAAAAACCTTGACTCTCGCGAAAGGAAAAAACACGTTTTTTCGCTTCCGAGAGGCACGGTCGTGCCTCTCGCGGAAGCAAATCCGTACCTCTAGCGAAAGCAAAACTGTGCCTCTTGTGGAAGCAAAAAAAAAAGGAAAATGCAATTTTTACGCAGAAAAATACTTTTTGAATTATTTTTGCCCAAAAGCTAAGAAAGACTGGCGGAAAATAAAAAAAGCCAAAAAAAAAACATCTAAAAAGCCAAAATCGTGTGCGGAAAAATAAAAAATCCAGAGGGAGCGCCCAGAGCACGACACATGGCGGTGGCTGAGAGAGCGCCAAGTGGCGCGCTCTCAGCCGACCGCAAGTGACCCTTGGTAGGCTCCCGAATGAGCGCTCATCAATTAGTTGCTCTTTATTCTGCCCGCTCACCGACGCGCCGTTTTACAAAAGAATCAATTTATTTTCTGTAAATTAACCTGCAGTACATGTTTAAGCCATAGCCGAACATATTTTTTGTATTTTCTCAGAAAACCCTCTCACGTTTCAGGTAATCAACTCGCCGTCGATATTTAAGTCACACGAATCGTTTTTTCATGTTAATAGAAAACCCCCTGACTTTTCGGTTAATCAACATAGTTTGTCTAAAACAAAATTATCCATATTTTTTAAACCGTAACTCCGATTTAAACATGTTATATATGAAATTTGATATGAAAAATATGTAGAATCTAAATATAATGTTATTTTTAGCTGTTGAATATTTCTAAAATATTATGTTTGGTGCAAACTTAATCTATAGTGCATGGTGCGGTTTTTCTTTCGTACCGGCGGTGATCTGAATCGCAAAAAACACTCATTGAAACCAGATTGAGAGGAAAGAAAACAACGATAACCACGCAAGCACACCTGAAAACCTCACGGGGAAAAACAACATATTTCTCATCTTATTCCGAGCGAGTGTGTGTGTGTGTGTGTGTGTGTGAGAGAGAGAGAGAGAGAGAGAGAGAGAGAGAGAGAGAGAGAGAGAGAGAGAGAGAGAGAGAGAGACGCCATAGGACTGATCACATTCAAACGCGTTTTCGTTGTGTGAGCACAGAGGCCATCGTCGGCCACACAAATGTGATGCCATGTGAAAATGAAGGAAGTGGACCTATTAGGGTCTTGAGTCATGGTTATTGGGTTAAGAGCATGTGTTATTTTCTCTCTCGTTGCAACACACGGGCTCTTTTGCTAGTATTATATAAAATTAAACAAGCTGGCAAAACCAACAATACGGTGGGCTGAGCTCAGAGTTGCTTGCGGGCCATTATCTGAGCCCAGCTGACTAACTGTTTGGGAGGCTGCTTTGAGCACGTGCAAAACTAGCAGCATGGGCAGCGTCCGACACCCAGCTATCCATGGTTAGCACTTCCTTCCTGGATCGCCGCTCAAATCTTCGTCATATTTGTAGCATTGCTCCTGAGAAGAGTAGTTTCATACCTCAATAGTCCAAGTCACTAGCCTTCTGTAAACTTTCCCAGCACATAGAGAAGCACACGAAGCAAATGCACTTACAAATGGAAACTGAGGCAACTTGAATTCGAAGGTTGCTCTGGTGCAGCAATTCCAAATGCTCCAGCAAAAAGCCGGTAAACTAACATTGTAAAAAAAAATCCCCATGAGGAAAGAAAGTATAGCACAAGGCAAAAATTGCCGGATATTATTTGGTCATAGATCAGTCCCAAAGATCAAGCCCACAGTATGCCAGGCCACCCTAGCAACTGGGAAAGAAAGAATAGGTGTTGAGAGGTTTCTCTCTGGGGTTATCATGCCAGTTCCTTCTCTTCACCTCATCCTTAGTTAGAACTGTAATATTTTCCCAAGAAAGATTTGTATTTTTAAAGGTAACCTAGCTTTCCAGCTCCGCCTATACTCACAACCAGCAAAAGGATTTTCTAGCAGTTCATACACAGATTTGGTGGTAAATCTTTTGTTAGGCCCAAATTTCCAGGAGATAACATCGTGTCTGTGGGAAGACAAGAAACCAACACGCTTCAACTTTATAAAATTCGATTATTCTACCAAATCAGGGGTAACTCTTCTCCTAAAGAAATCCAACTCAGGGGTAAGATTGACAACCATATTACTATTTTCCATAACATACAACAACATTAGTGAGTTCTCTACAACACTGCAACAACATGCACGGGATATTTTTTAGGCAATTCACAGGAGTTATAAACTTAGAAAAGCTGGCGAGGTCAATAATAAGCTGGGCCTGAGCGCATAGTTGCTCGCTGCCAGTTATCTCTCCAGCCCATACCCCCCCCCCCCCCCTCCCCTCGAGCAGCTCGGCCCACCTCTCGGAGTCCACTTTGAAAGCGAGGAAATGGAATAGAACCCTAGTTGATGCTCGTGGGCGTCAACCGTGAGAGCTATTCTTCATCCATTCCAATTCCTCTTAGGTCTCGCCTACATCGCGCCAGTTTTGGGCCGGCTGAAAGGATTGGTATGGTCGACTAGAGGGGGGGGGGGGGACTAAGCGACTAGCAATTATTTTGCTAAACCTTAATGAGGAGTTAAAAAATTTGTAGCTAACACTTCCCCAAAAGTTAGCTCCCTAAAACTAAAAATGTGCACTAAAATCAAAAATAGATTGCCACATACTACTTAATTATACATAACAATCCATATTTATAGTGGAAGTGTTAGCTGGGCTATAGCTCCATAAAAGGGAATCTTTTGACGAGTTAAAGTTTTTTTAGGCAAGGGTTAGAGATGCGCTTAGGGTTAGGTAAAGTGTTTTCACGATAACTTTAATGCATGTGGTGCGAACATTTGGAATAAGTGTTCTCCAGTTCCGGCTCCATCTAGACTGCGCCCCGATGGAGTAGTCTAGGGGTCCGTGGGAGTCCTCTTATATTGATTGTTTGGCATAGCGGATCCAACATTTATAGGTGGTGTGGCAGTTGTCTTCTTGAGTGGTCGTCATGTCTGGGGGTAGACATGTATCCAGGGACACAGAGGGCGGTTCGAGGGTGGTGGATTCGATGATTTGCCTTGATAATGTCGACGGTATGCGGCTCCGAAGCATTGGATATCACTACAAGCCTTGCAGTCATTCCTCAGGAAATTTAAAATGTAGAAAACAATAGGCTCGAACTTGGTAAAACTTGGCAGAAACTTAATATTATAAAATTTTCACTATCCTTCTTTATTATCAAGTTTTAATATTTCAAACTTGGTGAAATTTTACAACATGTCAAAATGTATTCAAGAGTGTTCTTTCTAAAAGTTTCCATAGCAAGGAACATAAATATGCAAATAAAAAATAAAATTAGACTTTCAGTTCAATTGAAAGTCAAATTAAAAAGCATGAGAGAGTGTAACTATCATGGTGAAGTGGATGGACCATGCAATCTCTCAAAAAAATCATGCATGCTACAAACGCCCCAAATGCGTGTTTTAGTGTGTATACTGGCCGCTGCGTGCTACAAACCACCTCTCAAGGTTGTGCACCTCTGCATGCGTCTCCTGCCTGGTGGATATTAGCAAGCACTCACGTCGAGGGCGCGTCTTTGCAGATGGTGATTTAACATGAAGTGAAGCAACTACGTGTTTGTATGCGGCGTGAAAGTGTGTCGGCGATTGCAAACTGATGCTTATACTGTGACTAGCAGGGTTGCAAATAATCCTCTGCCACTCTAGGAACTTGCGAGAATGGCTAGTCCTATTGCTTTCGAGGCCTTATGAAAGGAAATAAAGTGTCTCCAAAACTCAGAAAAACATGACTAAATTGGTTATTAAATTAAAGTTACGTTAGCGTACACAAGTACTGAGAAAATAGTATGAAGTTCTGTGTGTGTAGGGGGGGGGGGGGGGGGGGGGGGTGCTTGCAAGGGGCAATTTTCTCCTATTCCAATGTGCATCAAAAAGGAGGTTTTGGCAAGGCCTACAATGCCATACTTGAAAATGGAGATGAAATAATTATCAAAATGTTTAGTGATGATTCTGGAACAAGGTATCGAGGAGGTTAGCAATGAAGTAAATTTAATTGCCAAATTGCAGCACGGGAGTCTAGTTAGAATTCGTGGCCATTGCATTCATGAAGAGGAGAAGCTTATCGTATATTAATACTTGCCGACGGTAGCATGCTCTGTTGAAATGATTGAAATAGCAGTTACATGTCACCTGAATATGAACGTCCAGATCCCGTCCCCTCCCGAGTCGCCCCCCGCGTGGGCGGCCGGGAGGCCCCCAGAACCCGTCGGCCGGCCCTCCCCCTCTCCTCCTCCTCCTCCCTCGCCGTCGCCGGCGGTGGCGGGGACTCGGGCCCTCTCGCTTGTGTGGGGCTGGCGCGGGCCGGCGCCCCCGGGCCGGAGCGTGGCGGCGGGCTGGACGCCACGGCGGGTGGTGGCGGCGCCTCGGCGACTTCGCTGCCCCGCGGCAGGTGGCCTCACGATCTGGTGCGTCGCGGTCGCCAGGGACGGCGGCGGCGTGACCGGATCGGTTCGCGGCGGCGCGGCCGGATCTATGCCCAAGCGTGGGCCTTGATCGCTGGACTGTCGTCGGCACGGTGGCGGGTGCGACTCGTCGGCAGCTGGGCGGATCCGCCGGGATTCTACCCTTGTCTGGTCCTTGACAGCGCGGGCAACTCCGGGGGAAACCCTAGATCTCCTTGGGATCGAGCGATGGCGGCGCTTTTGCGTCGTAGTCCCTCTTTAGGGCATCGTTTTGGAGTTTACTCCGGTTGAAGGGACCAGCAACGTCGGCGGCGCACGTCTGGTGGAGCAACTGCTGATGAAAATCGCGCCGACTACGGTCATGGCGGACGATGGCGGCGTCTTAGATGTCGTTCCCTTGTCGAGGCATCGTCGTTGCAGTCTGTGTCATCAGGCTCGGGATGCTCCGGGGGAAACCCTAGATCTGGGTCTTCCAGATCGGATGATGGCGTTTTATCGCTTTCCCTCCTGGGGGCATCGTTTTGGAGCAAGTGATGGCTGGAGGGATGGTGGAGCGGTGCTTCATCTCACACATTGATGGCGGCGGATATCGGTGGCATGGCGCTGTGGAGACTCGGCGTCCGATGCGGGAGATGGACTCGCGCAGGAGGAGGTAGCTGTCTGGCGTCATGGTGACGTCGATGGCAGAGTGGCCAGATAAGGTAGAAGCCTCAATATGCTCTGAAGACGGACCTGTGGAAGATGGCGGCAACGACACACGAGTGTGTCTGACCGGATTGTGCCCCAGACCCGGTATGTGGCTCGGCTGGGGCTTCCGGCTTTTGATGTTAGGCTTAGGTGAGTGGTCTGGGTAGTGGCCCAGCTAGCACCCCTTCACCATATGGATAGGAGTAGCGGCAGATGTTGCCAAGATGGACGATTCAGGCATATTGTTGTAATACTTTGTAAGGTCCTCGAGAATAATCAATAAAGTGGCCGTATGCATCTCCCAGATGCAGAGGCCGGGGTCATCCTCCTTTTCTAAAAAAAAAAATCACTTGAATATGTGGTTGGAGGTGAATTTTTTTTTTTTTGTAAAATTGGACATCCATAGCTTCAATACCTTTCTGTGAGATCATAAAATGTCATCAATCCAATAGAATATCGTAACTTGAGTTGGTGATTCTATTGGCTCGTACTTGGGAACTTTGGAAAGATGGAAAACCAACCAAATTTGTGGACCATTTGTTATATTATATTATATCTAATATGGGATCAAGTTATCTTTGAGATCTCCGTGAATTATCTCCGTGAATTATCTTCAATATTTAATATGGATCTTGATGGAGTCGATGAGAATAAGACATAAGCCCCCTCCCCTCAAAAGCATACACCAACTTATTCGTTCAAGAATGTCAATCCCAGTCTAGCCCATATGTCTTTTGCTCTCTAGCATTAAAATAAGGTAAACGATTCTTGTCTATCAGTTGGTTGCAGTGCTTTGTTCGGTCACACGCCTTGCCATAGTGCATTTGCCGCATTGTAATTACGTACATGAGATATGGATAGAGAAATTCTGCCAACTCTTAGGAAGGCACACATCTATCACTAGCAATGGATTCTAGAGGGCTTGCACACGGCGGTGTTGATGTTGTTCTTGTCTCATAGTAGCAAGTCTCAGAAATGCTCTGGTCTAGAGTTAGCACGTGCCTAACTGAAACATCACAACTATACAACTCTAGACAAAGACTACTGAATCCATTCAGCCTTCGTAGTCTTTGGAAACAAAACTATTTCATCAAAATTAAGCCTTGATAGGTCACGTTGGTCGGCATGAAGAAATTCAACAAATCAATAAGGTCAAACTTGATGACATCCTAGAAGTTCCGATAGAACTCTGCGGGGAAGCCATTGGGGCCCGAAGCTTTGTTGTGTTCCATTTGAAACAAAGCAGCTCTCACTTCCTCTTCCTTGAAAGGTGTTGTGATGATATAATTTTGTTCTCCCGTGAGTTATGGGATATTATCCATTTGGGCCTCGTCGAGGGTTAAGCTACCTGTAACCTGTCTTAATAGGAATGATAGACTCCTCATACCAACAAGGAATTCCGTCTTTACCACGAGCCCATTCGCAAAGAACCTCAAAGTGTTGATCGATGGGGACAGTCTAGATCCCGCCAGGCACAACGGTCGAGAACCGGTGACTGCGGCCGGGGCGGTACACTACCCTCATCCGGAGCCCCGAACATAGGCTCGTAGTATCTGGTTATATAATATTTCAGCTCTTACTGTGATGAAAATATGCCCTAAAGGCAATAATAAAATGATTATTATTATATTTCCTTAATCATGATAAAGGTTTAATATTCATGCTAGAATTGTATTGACCGGAAACTTAAATACATGTGTGGATACATAAACAAATACCGTGTCCGTAGTGAGCCTCTACTAGACTAGCTCGTTGATCAAAAGATGATTAAGGTTTCCTAACCATAGACATGCGTTGTCATTTGATAACAGGATCCCATCATTAGGAGAATGATGTGATGGACAAGACCCAACCGTTAGCATAGCATATGATCGTTCAGTTTATTGCTACTGCTTTCTTAATGTCAAATACATGTTTCTTCGACCATGAGATCATGCAACTCCCAGACTCCGGAGGAATGCCTTGTGTGTCATCAAACTTCACAACGTAAATAGGTGATTATAAAGGTGCTCTACAGGTATCTCTGAAGGTGTCTGTTGAGTTGGCATGGATCGAGACTGGGATTTGTCACTCCGTATGACGGAGAGGTATCTCTGGGCCCTCTCGGTAATACAGCATCACAAGAAGTTTGCAAGCAAAGTGACTAAGGAATTAGTTACGGGATGATGTATTACGGAACGAGTAAAGAGACTTGCCGGTAACGAGATTGAACTAGGTATGGAGATACCGACGATCAAATCTCGGGCAAGTAACATACCGACGAACAAAGGGAACTACGTATGTTGTCATAAAGGTTCGACCGATAAAGATCTTCGTGGAATATGTAGGAACCAATATGGGCATCCAGGTCCCGCTATTGGTTATTGACCGGAGAAGCGTCTCGGTCATGTCTACATCATTCTCGAACCCGTAGGGTCCGCACGCTTAACGTTCGTTGACGATATAGTATTATATGAGTTATGTATGTTGGTGACCGAATGTTGTTCGGAGTCCTGGATGAGATCAAAGACATGACGAGGAGCTCCGGAATAGTCCAGAGGTAAAGATTGATATATAGGATGATATGGTTGGGCCAAGGGGTAAGGCCCACGAGGCCTTAAGACAGTACACAAAGGGGTTTTTCGGAGGGCAGGGGCTAGACGCCAAGGTTCCTGGCGTCTACCCCCTGGGCCAGACCCCGGAGTCCGTGGCGTCTACGTAAATGCCGGGAACCGTCGCGTTTGGTCCTGGAGTCCGAGAAGGACTGTTGCCTTGCGTGCCAAACCGATTTTGAGGAGGCTTTTTCTCCAAGAAACGACCTCGGGGCTCAACATATAAATAGAGGGGCAGGACTAGCACCTGGAAGACATCAATATTCACCAAGCCGTGTGTCGGCAACCCCGCCCCTCTAGTTTATCCTCCGTCATAGTTTTTGTTGTGCTTGGCGAAGCCCTGCGAAGATTGTTCTTCACCACCACCGTCACCACACCGTCGTGCTACCGGAACTCATCTACTATTTCGCCCCTCTTGCTGAATCAAGAAGGCGAGGACGTCATCGAGCTGAACATGTGCTGAACGCGGAGGTGCCGTACGTTCGGTACTTGATCGGGACGGATCGTGAAGGTGTACGACCACATCAACCGCGTTGATAAATGCTTCCGCTTAGCGATCTTCAAGGGTATGAAGATGATATCCCCCTCTCGTAGATATGCATCTCCATGGATAGATCATGCGTGTGCATAGAAATTTTTTGTTTTCCATGCAACGTTCCCCAACAGTGGCATCATGAGTCAGGTCTATGCGTAGATGATATGCACGAGTAGAACACAAAGGAGTTGTGGGCGGTGATGTTCATACTGCTTGCCACCAACGTCTTATTTTGATTCAACGGTATTACGGGATGAAGTGGCTCGGACCAACCTTACATGTCCACGTACATGAGACCGGTTCCACCAACTGATGCAACTTGTTTTGCATAAGGTGACTGGCAGGTGTCTGTTTCTCTCACTTTAGTTGAATCGAATTTCACTATGGCCGGTCCTTGCAGAAGGTTAAAACAACAAATTTGATAATCACCGTTGTGGTTTTGCGTAGGTAAGAACGGTTCTTGCTAGTTACCTATAGCAGCCACGTAAAACTTGCAACAACAAGGTAGAAGACGTCTAACTTATTTTTGCAGGGTATGTTGTGATGTGATATGGTCAAGACGTGATGTGATATACTTTGTTGTATGAGATGATCATGTTTTGTAATATCGACAACCGGCAGGAGCCTTAGGGTTGTCTTTTAATTATTGTATGACCTGCGTGTCAATCATTAAGCGCCATGTAATTGCTTTACTTTATCGCTATGCGTTGGCAATAGTTGTAGAAGCAATAGTTGGCGAGACGACCCCGACGCAACGATGCAGATCAAGGTGTCGCGCCGGTGACGATGGAGATCATGACGTTACTTTGGAGATGGAGATCAAAAGCACAAGATGATGATGGCCATATCATGTCACATATTTTGATTGCATGTGATGTTTATCCTTTATTCATCTTATTTTGCTTCAAACGACGGTAGCATTATAAGATGATCCATTCACTTAATTTAAAGATAAAAGTGTTCTCCCCGAGTATGCATCGTTGCTAAAGTTCATCGTTTCGAAGCACCTCGTGATGATCGGGTGTGATAGACTCTATGTTCATATACAACGGGTGTAAGCCAGTTTTGCACAAGCAGAATACTTGCATTAAACTTGACGAGCCTAGCATGTACAGACATGGCCTCGGAACACTGGAGACCGAAAGGTCGAACATGAGTCATATAGTAGATATGATCAACATGAAGATGTTCACCATTGAAGACTACTCTATCTCACGTGATGATCGGACATGGTTTAGTTGATATGGATCATGTGTCACTTAGACAACTTGAGGGATGTTGATTTAAGTGGGAGTTCATTAGTAATTTGATTATTTGAACTAAAATTTATCATGAACATAGTCAAAATGTCTTTGCAAATTATGTTGTAGATCAATAGCTCGCGATGTAGCTCCCTATTTTTTTTGATACGTTCTTAGAGAAAACTAAGTTGAAAGATGATGGTAGCAATATTGCGGACTGGGTCCGTGATCTGAGGATTATCCTCCTTGCTACACAGAAGAATTATGTCCTTGATGCATCGCTAGATGACAGACCTACTGCAGGAGCTGATGCAGACGTTATGAACGTTTGGCAAGCTCGATCTGATGACTATTTGATAGTTTAGTGCGCCATACTTTACGGCTTAGAATCGGGGCTCCAAAGACGTTTTGAACGCCATGGAACATATGAGATGTTCCAAGAGCTGAAATTCGTATTTCAGGCTCATGCCCGTGTTGAGAGATATGAGACCTCTGACAAGTACTTTGCCTACAAGATGGAGGAGAATAGCTCAGCCAGTGAGCATGTGCTCAGAATGTCTGGGTACTACAATCGCTTGAATCAAGTGGGAGTTAATCTTCGAGATAAGATAGTGATTGAAAGAGTTCTCCAGTCACTATCACCAAGGTACTAGGGCTTCGTGATGAACTATAATATACAAGGGATGACGAAAACGATTCCCAAGCTCTCCGCGATGCTGAAATCAGCGGAGGTAGAAATCAAGAAAGAGCATCAAGTGTTGATGGTTAACAAGACCACCAGTTTTAAGAAAGGGCAAGGTAAAGAAAGGGAACTTCAAAAAGGACGGCAAGGAAGTTTCCGCTCCCATGAAGAAGCCCAAAGCTGGACCCAAGCCTAAGACTGAGTGCTTCTACTGCAAGGGTAATGGTCACTGGAAGCAGAACTGCCCAAATATTTGGCGGATAAAAAGGATGGCAAAGTGAACAAAGGTATATTTGATATACATGTTATTGATGTGTTCCTTACTAGTGCTCGTAGTAGCGCCTGAGTATTTGATACTGGTTCGGTTGCTCATATTTGTAACTTGAAACAGGAGTTGCAGAATAAACGGAGACTAGTTAAGGGAGAGGTAACGATGTGTGTTGGAAGTGTTTCCAAGATTGATATGATCACCATCGCACACTCCCTCTACCTTCGGGATTAGTGTTGAGCCTAAATAAATGTTATTTGATGTTTGCGTTGAGCATGAACATGATTAGATCATGTTTATTGCAATACGGTTATTCATTTAAGCCAGAGAATAATTGTTGTTCTGTTTACATGAATAAAACCTTCTATGGTCATACACCCAGTGTAAATGGTTTACTGAATCTCGATCGTAGTGATACACATATTCATAATATGTATGCCAAAAGATGCAAAGTTGATAATGATAGTGCAACATACTTGTGGCACTGTCGTTTAGGTCATATTGGTGTAAAGCGCATGAAAAAATTCCATGCGGATGGACTTTTGGAATCACTTGATTTATGAATCATTTGATACTTGCGAACCATGCCTCATGAGCAAGATGACTAAAACTCCGTTCTCCGGAACAATGGAGCGAGCTAATGACTTATTGGAAATAATATATATCGATGTATGCGGTCCGATGAGTGTTGAAGCACGTGGCGGGTATCGTTATTTTCTCACCTTCACAGTTGATTTGTGTAGGTATGGGTATATCTACTTGATGAAACACAAGTCTGAAACGTTTGAAAAGTTCAAAGAATTTCAGAGTGAAGTGGAGAATCATCGTAACAAGAAAATAAAGTTTCTACGATCTGATCGCTGAGGCGAATATTTGAGTTACGAGTTTGGCCTTCATTTAAAACAATGTGGAATAGTTTCACAACTCACGCCACCTGGAACACCACAGCGTAATGGTGTGTCCGAACGTCGTAACCGTACTTTATTAGATATGGTGCGTTCTATGATGTCTCTTACCGATTTTCCACTATCGTATTAGGATTATGCATTAGAGACAGCCGCATTCACATTAAATAGGGCACCGTCTAAATCCGTTGAGATGACACCGTATGAACTGTGGTTTGGCAAGAAACCTAAGCTGTCGTTTCTTAAAATTTGGAGATGCGACGCTTATGTCAAAAGGCTTCAGCCTGATAAGCTCCCAAAGCGGAGAAGTGCGTCTTCATAGGATACCCGAAAGAAACTATTGGGTATACCTTCTGTAGGAGATATGCCCTAGAGGCAATAATAAATGTTATTAATTATCTCCCTGTTCATAATTAAGTTTATATTCCATGCTATAACTGCTATGGTTCCCGAGCCCGTATATCCATAAAGGCTCTGGGGAAAACCCATGTGCACGTGTGGTATAATAAACGGTAAAATGTATTCCTAGTCGTGCCTCTAAGACTAGCTCAAGTGTTGCATGATGATTATGTTTTTCCAATCATGGGCATGTCTATGCCAGCAACTTTGAGGGCACAATGTCAGGAAGGACATTTGTGTTGAATCGACCCGAATTGATGTTATGCTATGAGATACATTCGTCATGAGTTAATGGTTAATAACACAGAGATGGTTAATGTTTGCATGATTCCTCAGACCATGAGAGTATCGAGTTTCTTCATGCTTGATTCATGAACTTTGGGGTTTGTTAAACGTCATTCGTAAATGGATGGCTATTACGGCGGCTTACGGGTTCATGGGAAAGTATGTCAAGTAACTTGATAGCTCAAGATTGGGATTTGCTCCTCTGACGATGGAGAGATATCTCTGGGCCCTCTCGGTGTTACGGTATCCATCATCGTCTGGCCAGACACTTTGTGATTTGATCACGGGGATGCCGGAACACGGTAACGAGAAAAGAGAACAATACCGATAACGGGGTAACTGGCATAGTGGACAAGTTGTTGATCCACGGGGATGCCAACATGTCTAACCTCGGGTATTTGTAACATATCGTGAAGCAACAGGAATAGCACACGGCAACTGGAGGTTCACTCGAATATTCATTCGTGTGGGTATAGGGGTCAATATGGGTGTCCACGGCTCCGATGTTGATCATTGATCGGAAGGGGTTCCAGGTCATGTCTATACTTCACCGAACCTATAGGGTCACACGCTTAAGGGTCATCTATCTGCTGAATACTAGACAGGGAGTCTGAGAGAAAATCACCGAAAAAGTTTCGGACACCGAAAAGTTTCGGACAGCGGAAAAGTTCCGCAGAGAGAGGTCACCGGATGAGTTCCGGTGAAATTGAAAAGTTGTTTCAGGGGATACCATTAAGTCAAAATGGTTTCGGCACATGCCTGATAATTCTTGGAGGATGCCAGAATCATTCTGGAAACTTCTGGGAATTTTCTGGAAGAAAAACCGGAAATGTTCCGGGGCTGCCGGAACCGCTTCAGATGCTTTTCGCAGATGAAATCACTAAACTGGAATTGTTCCAGAACGCGTTGAAAATTATTTTAGTGGGTACTGGAAATGTTCTAAGCCCACATAAATATTTTCAGTTTGAACGGACGCTGAAAAATGTCGTCGTGAATAGTGAAAGTGCTTTTTGGGTGGCTTCTTGGAGAAGCCACCTTGAGGGTCCTTTGGTATTTTTCCCCTTGGCTTCTTGGAGAAGCCACCCTTGGGCTTGGCCTATAAATAGGGGTGGAGGGGGATGCCTAAAGACTCACTCCTTCTCACATACAAGTGCCATGCAATGATCTGGCTTCTCTCTCCCTCCCACGAAAAGAGTTTCGTAGAGCCGAAAGGCTGTCTGGGTTCCGGTGGGAACTAGTTCTGGACGGCGAAGCCCTGCCGGATAGTTGACACCGTATGTGTGCAACTCTGTAGAGAGGTCGTAGTTTCGATCTTAGTGCCCGAGGGGCTGTTCGTGAGTGCCTCCCGAAGGGCTGTCCAAGTGACGGTCCGAGTTCTGTGAGTCCTCCCGAAGGGCTGTCCGAGTGACCGTTCGAGTTTCGAAGGTCCTCCCGAAGGGCTGTCCGCGACACCGTCCGGGGGACTGTTCGACCGCCTCCCAGAGGGCTGTCCGAAGGGAAGACGAGGGTATACATCCTCGCGGTTGGGAGGTTGTAAATCCTAGCTGCGGGGATCTGCACCACCGATCGTCATCGACTCTACTTTCGCTGCGCTACGAGTCGGTAACAAAAATGATCAAACCTTGTATGCAGTCTCCATAGTGGTCCTAGGCTGGTGCGTAGGTCGGAAAATTTTTGTTTTCTGCTGCGTTACCCTACAGTGGCATCAGAGCCAGGTTATGCGTAGATGCAGGTTGCGATCTAGAATACATAGAGATGTATGGGTGTTGCACAATATAATTAGGTAGTAGATGAGTTCTATTACTGAAAATTATTTGTGCGGGTAGCAGATGAAATCTGTTACCCGATGTTCTTGTTGCTTCCCTAGAATTTGCATATTTCTGATCTTGATAACAGTATGGTGGAGTTTCAAAGTTCTGGCAATCCGCGATCCTGATTGATCAACGAAGTGCGAACAGTTCATTGAATTCCACCGTAGTTAAAAGGAAAGATGAAATTTCGCAGACAAAAGGGCAATGCAGATATGATCTGCACGGGGGTCATGCGTATGACGAAGTTTAGTATGGGGCTCGAGATTTTATTATCTCGGTTTTCATACACCCTGGAAAGTTAATCTAGCGACTTGAATTATCATACTTGATGATGGACGTTGGTAGTTTCGGTTTGTTTCGAAACCTTAGAAGCCACGTAAAAACAAGTTTTTGCATGAACCGATTAGAGGCGTCTAACTTGGTTTTGCAGGAGGGTTTGCATGTGCATATGATGTGGTATAGGAGTGCTCATATTTAATTTGATTATGTATGAGATGACTATATGATGTAAATTGATTAACATGACCTGTGTGTCATGATTCGGCATGATGGCTGGAGCCATATGATTGCACTTTAAATGACCTGCGTGTCAAACTTGTTGTAATGCATTATTTTATTAGCTATAGAGATAGCAATATTATCTGATGCATCGACTAGGTGGTGGCAATCTTCGCGAAGGTGAACACCGACGCGAATGCTGAAGACGAAGAAATACAAGACTTCTCCGTCAGAAAGGGCTATACCATATCATGCTATTATGAATTGCCTGAGATGTTTATCCCTTATGATGCACCCTTCTTGATTGCGCGGTAGTCGCTTTTATTAGGGTGATCTCTCACAAAAATATCAAGTAGTTAGTGTTCTCCCAAGTGTAGCACCGTCTACAACACGTATCTTTTCGGGGTGCGCCATGTACACATGAGCACGAACGATTAGAGAGGTGTAAGGCGGGTGAAGGTCAGACCTCACTGCGTGATCACTTGGTTGTCTTGACGTTCAGGCAGGACAGTCCTGAGCTCGGAACACACGCATCGAAAGATGGACAAGAGTCACATAGAGATGTGATTGGCAAGTTGGCCTACCGATTGAAATTCACGTCATCAGTGATGAACCCGTCAATGGCGTCGAATTGAAATGCGGATCTTGAATCACTCACAATCAATTATGAGAGATATTGATTTGAGTGGGAGCGCACTGATGAATTAACTTGTTTAAATTCTCAGTGCAATTAATTTTGAACACTGTCTAAGTGTATTTTGCATAATAGTTGTAGAATAATGGCTCGCATTTCCACCTTCCCTGTTAAAATTGAATAGCTGTTAAATATCTGGTTAAAACTTTACGGTTGGTAACATAATGTGAGGATTGTCCTCAAGAGTGCCGAGAAGGACTTTGTCCTATCGCATACTTTGGTATTCTCTCGCTTATGCTATGGATCATGTGACTCTCATCCTTCGATCCAAAAGCTAGAATTCCGTTTCAGTCAAGTGCAATATGTTTACTTCCATGAGACCCAAACTTCGAAAGTTTGGATAGTTATGTGATATTCATGGAATCTGAAAATCATTTTCAGAGACAGACAAAGGCTAAAAGATATGAGATATCCAAAGCAATGTTTGTTTGCAAACTATTAGTAAAGGAGTTTACTATGCATTAGACTGATAAGAGAGGGATCCAGAAGAATGCCTGTCATATGATGAAAGGTGAATAAAACAACAACTTAAAGAGAAAGGAAGTGTCCGAAGGATGTTAGTGTGACTTACACACCTAGGAAGTCCGGGGCTAACGCCACTCTTAAGTTCGGTGCTTCTTCTGAGAGTAGGAGAAATACTAAAAGTTAAACTGTTAGAAGTACAATGGCAAAAAGGAAAGAAGACTGGAATATCCAGCTCATGTATGAATGTCATACAAGTTTTTGATGTATAGAAGGCTGGTCAAAGATATAGTTCTTGGGAATTATGGTTAAACATGTTAATCACTAATTTTTGGGTATTGTGAGTTAATCACAAAGATACCCGCTCGATTGCATTCTGTTGCAACTCGATGTAAGAACTACTATGGCCTGAAAGACCAGCCAGAAATGAGTTTTAGGTATACACAGGGAACATAGTAAATGTTACTATACCTTCCATCGGTATATTACCGTCTGTATTTATTTTCATAATTCATTTAGAGTTTCACAAACTCTAGCCCATTGCATAAGGTATCTTGCAAGAAGGTTGTTCATAAGAGAACTTTTGATGTTCGATGTTATGAATAACATAAGGGCCATACTTTCATTGAGAATGAGATGTATGTTATGAATAATGATAACAATATATTACCTCTGGATTTACTTTCATAAATTCATCTTAGAGTTTTAAACACTCTAGCCCATTGCATAATGTTTGTTGCAAAAGAGTTGTTCATAAAAGCAACAATTGTTGTTCAGTATTATGAATAACATGAAGGGCCATGCTTCCATCCTAGATGGGACGTATGTTATGAATATTGATGGTAATATGATACATCCATAACACTGACGCTAAATGTCGTAAGACTAAAAGAATACCACACAAGTGTGGCACTACATTTGGTCACATTGGAGAAGCCCGCATGCAAAATTCCATTATGATGGATTTTGAAGTCGTTTGATTTTGAATCATCTGACACTTGCAACTTTCCTCCGAAAGTAAAGTGACTGAAATACCGTTCATAGGCCATAAGGAACGAGCAAAGAACTTATTGGTGATCATACATTTTGATATATGTAGTCCGATAAATGTTGTTGCAAGTAGTGGATTTATCTATCTTCAGAAATGACTCAAGTAGATATATGGATATTTACTTGATGAGACGTAAGTCTGGATCTTTTGAAATCATTTGAAGGGTTTTCAAAATGAAGTAGAAGTTATTGTAACAAGAAAATTATGTTTCTACAATTCGATTGCAGAAAGAAATATTTGAGTTACAAGTTTAGCGAATGTCTGATGAGTTGTGAAAAGAGTTTCATAACTTACACCTCCCGGAACACCACTGTGAGTGGAAAGTCCATGAAGATGTAATCGAACCATTTATGACATGGTAAGATCAAAGATGACATAAATAAATTTGCCATTATCCCTTTTAAGGTGATGCTTTAGAGACTGCGGCTTTTACACTGAAAAGAGCTCAATCGGGTCTGTTGAAATGACACCATGGTATGGTATGCCCAACCATGTCATATCTTTTCTTAACATTTGGAATATGGGGCTTGTGTAAAAGGTTACAAACCTATTTCAAATCAGGCAAGTGCTACTTTGTAGGTTATCCCAAGTAATTGGGTATTCCTCCCTCACTATACCGAGGCAAATAGGTTTGCCACAAAGAACGGTATGCTTTTTGAAGAAAATGGTTCTTTCAAAAAGGTGAGTGGGAGAATAATGCAACTCGACGAGATAACCAGTATCTCCGTCATCAGGTCAAAAGAAAGAGACCTTGGAAGTAATTCCAGAGTTTCCTACTGCGACTGATACGAAAGTCTCTACAATAAAATGTATGGACTTCGGTCGAACTTGCAGCTGAACCACGTAGGCAAGGCTCGTGCAAACCTCTCAGGTGCGCAAACGAGATATTGTTGTTAGACAACAATATACCTATGATACACAAGGAAGCGTTGATGGGCCCTGACTCCGGGATTGGCTAAATGCCAATGCAACCTGAGTTAGTTTCCACATAAGTGATTCAAGATTAAAACCTTGATACACCTTTCGGAAGACTTAGAGTCTAACGAATATTTATGGAACTTAAAACTGATACGGATAAAAATGTTTTATCCATAAAGCTCGACTTGTTGCAATAACAAGTTCAAAGAGTTGACTACGATGAGATTGTCTCACCGTAGCGATGCTTAAAGTCGGTTCGGGTTGAACTAGCAATTAATACATATTTCAATCATAAGATATGAAACATGGATGACAAAAGGATTTCCATCTGATGGAAATAAAACCTAGGACTTGTATGTGATACAGTCCAAAGTAATTTGTCGATCCAGAGGATGCTAGTAGGTATGCAAACTCCAGAGTTCCAGCGATGGACAGAAGAGAGCAAAATAGAGTCGGAATCTTCGTGTTTTGATGAAATGGTCAAAGGGGTTTGACTTCATCAATGGGTAACGAAGATACTTGTAATTCAAGAAAGTAAGTGGGAGCATAATAATATTTCTAAAAACCTTGTGTGCTTGACACATTGGTAATTGGAAATAAATTTCTTGACACGAATTAGGACTTCGTTTGAAAATAGTTTTTCGATGAAGTGCTTGGGCTAAAAAGCCTTTATATTAGGCATGATAATCTATGGAGATAGATTTACCTAATGGGGCTTAGCAAAGATACATATTGACAAAATGCTAAAACCTTTTAGCATTAAAAACGTCAAGGAGTGATTCTTGCCGAAGTCACATGGAAAGAGTTTTTGCATGACTCGGTGTCCCAAAACACTGATGAGCAAAATACATGATGGAGATTCCACACACTCTTGTGTTTGGATTAATCATGTATTCCATGGTATGTAAAACAACCAGATATGTCCAATACTCCCAAAGTTGTTGCGAGTATAGATACCAAAGTGATCAAAAGTACTGATCATGGGACAACAGTGAAAAAGGGTCATTGAGTACTATAGTAGCACTGATGGCATGTTTTCTCGCAAGCGGAGATCATGAAGAGTTCGTTGTAAAAGGTTACATCGATACAGTCTTCATCCATGCCCCAAGCGATTTTCGATTTAAATTGAGGGTTTTGTGCAACACACAATATGGTGGCACAGTAGTTGGAAATTGTTCCAAACAAGTTACTGTGGCGAATTCTATAACAGAGGCGAAGTATGTTGCCGCTTTTAAAAGCGACAAAGAAGATGTTGAATCATATAGTTCATTCATGAACTTAGTATGGTTCCAAGATGGCTTTTGTCAATGGGACACTACTGCAGGTAGTTGCTCCATGACTCAGTCTGAGGAATCCAGGTTCGACATGTGATTCACATACATACAAAACCAAGTCCACACAAAATATGAATTTTGTGAAAGCGTGAAAACGCGAGGATATGCAAAGATACACACAGAGCTGAAGTCGTCAGATCCGTTGGACATCAGGCTATACCACAAGCGAAGCATATTTACACCAGTGTGCCACAGGTGTAAAGTGCATTAGCATTAACTAGATTATTGACTCTAGTGCAAGTGGGAGTCTGTAGGAGATATGCCCTAGAGGCAATAATAAATGTTATTATTTATCTCCATGCTCATTATTATGTTTATGTTCCATGCTATAACTGCTATGGTTCTCGAGTCTGCAATAACCACGAGGCTCGGAGGAAGACTCATATGCACGTGTGGAATAATAAACGGTAAAATGTATTCCTTGTCAAGCCTCTATGACTGGCTCAAGTGTTGCATGATGGTTCTGTTTTCCTGATCATGGGCATGTCTATGCCAGCAACTTTGAGGGCACAATGTTAGAAGAACATTTGTGTTGAATCGACCCGAATTGATGTTATGCTATGAGATACATTCGTCATGAGTTAATGGTTAATAACACAGAGATAGTTAACGTTTGCATGATTCCTCAGACCATGAGAGTATCGAGTTTCTTCATGCTTGATTCATGAACTTTGGGGTTTGTTAAACGTCATCCGTAAATGGATGGCTATTACGGCGGCTTACGGGTTCATGGGAAAGTATGTCAAGTAACTTGATAGCTCAAGATTGGGATTTGCTCCTCCGACGATGGAGAGATATCTCTGGGCCCTCTCAGTGTTACGGTATCCATCATCGTCTGGCCAGACACTTTGTGATTTGATCACGGGGATGCCGGAACACGGTAACGAGAAAAGAGAACAATACCGGTAACGAGGTAACTAGCATAGTGGACAAGTTGTTGATCCACGGGAATGCCTACATGTCTCACCTCGGGTATTTGTAACATATCGCGAAGCAACAGGAATAGCACACGGCAACTGGAGGTTCACTCGAATATTCATTCGTGTGGGTATAGGGGTCAATATGGGTGTCCACGGCTCCGATGTTGATCATTGATCGGAAGGGGTTCCGTGTCATGTCTATACTTCACCGAACCTATAGGGTCACACGCTTAAGGGTCATCTATCTGCTGAATACTAGACAGGGAGTCTGAGAGAAAATCACCGAAAAAGTTTCGGACACCGAAAAGTTTCGGACAGCGGAAAAGTTCCGCAGAGAGAGGTCACCGGATGAGTTCCGGTGAAATTGAAAAGTTGTTTCAGGGGATACCATTAAGTCAAAATGGTTTCGGCACATGCCTGATAATTCTTGGAGGATGCCAGAATCATTCTGGAAACTTCTGGGAATTTTCTGGAAGAAAAACCGGAAATGTTCCGGGGCTGCCGGAACCGCTTCAGATGCTTTTCGCAGATGAAATCACTAAACTGGAATTGTTCCAGAACGCGTTGAAAATTATTTTAGTGGGTACTGGAAATGTTCTAAGCCCACATAAATATTTTCAGTTTGAACGGACGCTGAAAAATGTCGTCGTGAATAGTGAAAGTGCTTTTTGGGTGGCTTCTTGGAGAAGCCACCTTGAGGGTCCTTTGGTATTTTTCCCCTTGGCTTCTTGGAGAAGCCACCCTTGGGCTTGGCCTATAAATAGGGGTGGAGGGGGCTGCCTAAAGACTCACTCCTTCTCACATACAAGTGCCATGCAATGATCTGGCTTCTCTCTCCCTCCCACGAAAAGAGTTTCGTAGAGCCGAAAGGTTGTCTGGGTTCCGGTGGGAACTAGTTCTGGACGGCGAAGCCCTGCCGGATAGATGACACCGTATGTGTGCAACCCCGTAGAGAGGTCGTAGTTTCGATCTTAGTGCCCGAGGGGCTGTTCGAGAGTGCCTCCCGAAGGGCTGTCCAAGTGACGGTCCGAGTTCTGTGAGTCCTCCCGAAGGGCTGTCCGAGTGACCGCTCGAGTTTCGAAGGTCCTCCCCAAGGGCTGTCCGCGACACCGTCCGGGGGACTGTTCGACCGCCTCCCGGAGGGCTGTCCGAAGGGAAGATGAGGGTATACATCCTCGCGGTTGGGAGGTTGTAAATCCTAGCTGCGGGGATCTGCACCAACGATCGTCATCGACTCTACTTCCGCTGCGCTACGAGTCGGTAACGAAAATGATCAAACCTTGTATGCAGTCTCCATAGTGGTCCTGGGCTGGTGCGTAGGTCGGAAAATTTTTGTTTTCTGCTGCGTTCCCCTACACCTTCTACCACAGATCCGAAGGTAAAATCTTTGTTGCTAAGAATGGGTCCTTTCTAGAGAAGGAGTTTCTCTCGAAAGAAGTGAGCGGGGGGAAAGTATAACTTGATGAGGTAATTGTACCTTCTCTCGAATTGAAGAGTAGCACGTCACAGAAAACTGTTCCAGTGATGCCTACACCAACCAGAGAGGAAGCAAATGATGTTGATCATGAAACTTCAAATCAAGTTACTACTGAACCTCGTAGGTCGACCAGAACACATTTCGCACCAGAGTGGTACGGCTATCCTGTCCTGAAAGTCATGTTGTTGGACAACGGCGAACTTACGAACTATGAAGAAGCTATGATGAGCCCAGATTCCAAAAAATGGCTTGAGGTCATGAAATCTGAGATAGGATCCATGTATGAGAACAAAGTGTGGACTTTGGTGGATTTGCCCGATGTTCGGCAAGCCATTGAGAATAAATGGATCTTCAAAAGAAAGACGGACGCTGATGGTAATATCACTGTCTACAAAGCTTGACTTGTTGTAAAAGGTTTTCAACAAGTTCAAGGGGTTGACTACGATGAGACTTTCTCAACCGTAGCGATGCTTAATTCTGTCCGAATCATGTTAGCAATTGCCGCATTTTATGATTATGAAATCTGGCAAATGGACGTCAAAACTGCATTCCTTAACGGGTTTCTTAAGGAAGAGTTGTATATGATGCAACCGGAAGGTTTTGTCGATCCTAAAGGTGCTAACAAAGTGTGCAAGCTCCAGCGATCCATCTATGAACTGGTGCAAGCATCTCGGAGTTGGAATAAACGCTTTGATGAGGTGATCAAAGCATTTGGTTTTATGCAGACTTATGGTGAAGCCTGTATTTACAAGAAAGTGAGTGGGAGCTCTGTAGCATTTCTAATATTATATGTGGATGACATATTGCTGATTGAAAATGATATAAAATTTCTGGATAGCATAAAGGATACTTGAATAAAAAAATTCAATGAAAGACCTCGGTGAAGCTGCTTATATATTGGGCATCAAGATCTATAGGGATAGATCAAGACGCTTAATAGGACTTTCACAAAGCACATACCTTGATAAGATTTTGAAAAAGTTCAAAATGGATCAGTCCAAGAAGGGGTTCTTGCCTGTTTTGCAAGGTGTGAAATTGAGTGAGACTTAAAGCCCGACCACGACAGCAGATAGAGAGAGAATGAAAGTCATTCCCTATGCCTCAGCCATAGGTTCTATAATGTATGTCATGCTGTGTACCGGGCCTGATGTATGACTTGCCATAAGTTTGGCAGGGAGGTACAACAATGATCCAGGAGTGTATCACTGGACAACGATCAAAATTATCCTTAGGTACCTAAAGAGGACTAAGGAAATGTTTCTCAGTTATGGAGGTGATAAAGAGTTCGTCGTAAAGGGTTACGTCGATGCAAGCTTTGACACTGATCCGAATGACTCTGAGTCTCAATCTGAATACGTATCGAATATGGGAGCAATTAGCTAGAGTAGCTCTATGCAGAGCATTGTAGACATAGATATTTGCAAAGTACACACGGATCTGAATGTTGCAGACCCATTGACTAAAAACTTCTCTCACAAGCAAAATATGATCACACCTTAGAATTCTTTGGGTGTTAATCACATGACGATGTGAACTAGATTATTGACTCTAGTGAACTCTTGGGGTGTTAATCATATGGCGATGTGAACTAGATTATTGACTCTAGTGCAAGTGGGAGACTGATGAAAATATGCTCTAGAGGCAATAATAAAATGGTTATTATTATATTTCCTTAATCATGATAAAGGTTTATTATTCATGCTAGAATTGTATTGACCGTAAACTTAAATACATGTGTGGATACATAAACAAATACCGTGTCCGTAGTGAGCCTCTACTAGCCTAGCTCATTGATCAAAAGATGGTTAAGGTTTCCTAACCATAGACATGTGTTGTCATTTTATAACGGGATCACATCATTAGGAGAATGATGTGATGGACAAGACCCAACCGTTAGCATAGCATATGATCGTTCAGTTTATTGCTACTGCTTTCTTAATGTCAAATACATGTTTCTTCGACCATGAGATCATGCAACTCCCAGACTCCGGAGGAATGCCTTGTGTGCCATCAAACGTCACAACGTAAATGGATAATCATAAAGGTGCTCTACAGGTATCTCCGAAGGTGTCTGTTGAGTTGGCATGGAATCGAGACTGGGATTTGTCACTCCGTATGACAGAGAGGTATCTCTGGGCCCTCTCTGTAATACAACATCACAAGAAGCATGCAAGCAAAGTGACTAAGAAGTTAGTTACGGGATAATGTATTACGGAACGAGTAAAGAGACTTGCCGGTAACGAGATTGAACTAGGTATGGAGATACCGATGATCAAATCTCGGGCAATTAACATATCGACGGACAAAGGGAACTACGTATGTTGTCATAAAGGTTCGACCGATAAAGATCTTTGCGGAATATGTAGGAAACGATATGGGCATCCAGGTCCCGCTATTGGTTATTGACCGGAGAAGCGTCTCGGTCATGTCTACATCATTCTCAAACCCGTAGGGTCCGCACGCTTAACGTTCATTGACGATATAGTATTATATGAGTTATGTATGTTGGTGACCGAATGTTGTTCGGAGTCCTGGATGAGATCACGGACATGACGAGGAGCTCCGGAATGGTCCGGAGGTAAAGATTGATATATAGGATGACATGGTTGGGCCAAGGGGTAAGGCCCATGAGGCCTTAAGACAGTACACATAGGGGGTTTTCGGAGGGCAGGGGCTAGACACCAATGTTCCTGGCGTCTAACCCCTGGGCCAGATGCCGGAGTCCGTGGCGTCTACGTAAACGCTGGGAACCGTGGCGTTTGGTCCTGGAGTCCGAGAAGGACTCTTGCCTTGCATGCCAAACCGAGGAGGCTCTTTCTCCAAGAAACGACCCTAGGGCTCAACATATAAATAGAGGGGCATGGCTAGCACCTGGAAGACATCAAGATTCACTAAGCCGTGTGCCGGCAACCCCGCCCCTCTAGTTTATCCTCCGTCATAGTTTTCGTTGTGCTTGGCGAAGCCCTACGGAGATTGTTCTTCACCACCACCGTCACCACGCCGTCGTGCTGTCGGAACTCATCTACTACTTCGCCCCTCTTGCTGGATCAAGAAGACGAGGACGTCATCGAGCTGAACGTGTGCAGAACGCGGAGGTGCCGTACGTTCGGTACTTGATCGGGACGGATCATAAAGGTGTACGACTACATCAACCGCTTTGATAAACGCTTCCGCTTAGCGATCTTCAAGGGTATGAAGATGCTCTCCCCCTGTCGTAGCTATGCATCTCCATGATAGATCTTGCGTGTGCGTAGAAATTTTTTGTTTTTCATGCAACGTTCCCCAACATATTGTCCTTCGATCTGTCCCTCATCTCGTTGGAGACTAAAAATACACTTTTATCTATGTCGCTCATTGGCGACCATGTGGAAATATTATGGGTTGTTTAATTTCTCCCTCCGAGATAAACCGGGCTTTGGATCTTTGGTACCACTTGATTTTCTCTTCTCGCAAGAGGTGTGCTATCCACTCATTGAATTGAATTTTCATATCAATCTCATGTTCAGGCAGTGTGCGAGTCTCTGCCATTTGTTGAGGTCATCAATAATAGTGGCGAGGCTTTGCTTTTCTTTTTTGTATATGTCGGTGATGTGTTTCGTCCATCCAGTAAAGAATCGCCTTGTGACATGGATAATAAAATTCCATCTCTGTATCGGCGTTCGACCAACGGTGGGCCTTTCCAAACATTCTTGATGATGTCTGCAAAGCCTTCCCAATGTAACCATCCCAATTTGAATTTGAATGGGTGGCGTGCGGTGGAGGATACTGGAGAGTTAGAATCAAGAATGATCGATGCATGGTCCAACAGTATCTCGATGTGCTCAAGGGCACACAAGGTTACCATAGGAAATTTTAGCTCACATTCGGCGTCCATGAGTACTCGATCGAGTTTTTCGTATGTTAGCATCCGACGATTATTAACCCATGTGAAATGCCACCCCGACATACTAGCTTCTATAAGTTCATACTGTCGATCACAACGTTGAATAATAAAGGCCAATGTGTGTCAAAATGATCATCGTTCTTCTCTTCCTAGCACCTCACGATATTAAAGCTCCCTCCCTAAGCGTTGAATAATAAAGGCCAATGTGTGTTTTTCTCTTCCTAGTATCTTAGGATATAACATCCCCCCCCCCCCCCCCCCCCCCCCCCCCACACACACACACACAGACAGTGTTGAATAATAAAGGGCGATGTGTGTTGAAACAGTCATCATTCTTCTCTTCCTAGTACCTCTGGATATTATGCATGGGACGTGAGTTACCCGTTGCCAGATTGACCAATTCATGTAGGAAAGCCTTGTAAACTGCAACTAGGTTCCATATGAAATTGCCCGCTCTATTTCGTAACTGAAACTTTTATATGAAATTTATCAACCGAAAAAGCTCACAAGTCCATGGTTATGGTCTGGAACCCAAGTAAGATTCTTCCCGATCAACTAGTTGCAAATTATTTTGGCCAATCCTCGAGGAATCTAAAAGTGCATTTTGTTTGTCCAATTCACGGCCATCGTGGTGGAGCTGCAGAAACTAGCTTAGTTTAGTATAATCTCTCGTTGGATTGGAGGATGACATTGTTAATTAATTTAATAGTTTAAAAGGACTGAAGTTAGCTTAGTTAGTATCATGTCTCTCTTTGTGCGCGCGCGCGCACACACACACAAAAGCATATCATTTCTGTCAATATTTGGACCGGAGGATGATAATGCCATTACTTTAAAAGATTGATATTGTTTTAGACGGCACATCCAACTAGACAAAAGTGGAGCCGGATTGATAAAGTAACAACTAACATGAATGAATGGCGTTTTTTGGACGTGCTGAGCCTCTCATGGTCCAAAAAGTTTAAGGCTACAAAGTACTGGAGTATTTAAGATCGCCGCGATTCTTCGTTGTCTGAACTGAGGCAGCATTGAAGCCACAGTAGCAGCATAGCCCAATCAGTTCGCACCCATGAGTTTAATTTTGTTTTCAGATATAGTCCACATCTCACTCATATAAGTTGTCAACAAGTCAAAAAGGTGCCACTAGTTGAATTTCTCGCACCAATTAACTCAATTTCGTTTCTAGATATAATCCATGGTTCAAGGGGTTCAGATTTGAGTCCTTTTGGTTGAAAGCAAATGGGGTGCAGGAAGTGCTTCAGAAGGCATGGGAAAAGCAAGTGCATTCCAATGACGCTTTGCGTACTCTGCACATCAAGCTCTCAAGGACAGCAGCTGCGCTCAGGAAGTGGGACAGGGCTCGTAGAGCACAGAACAATTTGGCTTTCAATATTGCTAACGAGGTTATCTTCAATCTTGATCTTGCAATGGAGGAGAGGGAGCTCTCGGAGGCTGAATGGGAGTTGCGAAGATTCCTCAAAGCTAGATTGTTGGGCATAGCTGCGGTTGAGAGGGCACAATGGAGACAGAGATCCCGACTTACCAAGATTAGAGTGGGGGATGCAAATTGCAAGTACTTTCTCTTGAGAGCCAATGGGCAGAGAAGGAAGAACTACATCACCAAACTGGCTACACCTTCTGGCGAGGTCTCGGATCATGGGGACAAGGCCAAGCTCATCTTTAACCACTTCAATTCTCAGCTTGGGACTACTCCTACCCCTGGGATCAAGATGAACTGGGTGGCCCTGGGCATTCCGACCTCCAATTTGCAGCACCTGGATTCTCAGTTCAGTAGAGAGGAAATTAAGAGGGCAGTTTTTGATATTCATGATGAAAAGGCTCCGGGGCCGGATGGTTTCATCGGGGGCTTCTTCAAGAAGTTCTGGTCCTTGATTGCTGACGACATTTACAACGCCCTCAACCAATTTCACCAGCTGCGGGGTGACCAGTGGAAGTTACTTAACTCCGCCTTGATCGTTTTGTTGCCTAAGAAGGTGGACGCCACCAAAGTTGGAGATTACCGCCCTGTGAGTCTCATGCATAGCATTGCCAAGATTGCCTGCAAGGTGCTTGCAAACCGCCTGGGTCCAGAGTTGCACCGTTTGATCTCCCATAGCCAGAGCGCTTTCATCCGGGGTAGGTGCATTCAGGACAACTTCCTCTATGTCCAGAATGTGATCAAAGACGCCCATAAAAAGAAGAAGCCTCTCCTGTTCCTTAAATTGGACATTGCCAAAGCTTTTGACTCGGTTAGTTGGCCTTATTTGCTGGAGGTCTTGGAAGCGTTTGGTTTTGGACAACGTTGGAGAGATATGATTAGCATCCTGCTAGCGACGGCTTCCTCTCGAGTTATGCTCAATGGATCCCCTGGAGTTCCTTTTCTGCACAGGAGGGGATTGAGGCAGGGGGATCCTCTCTCCCCCATGTTATTCATTCTAGCCATGGACCCCCTGCAGCGGCTGTTTCAGAAGGCAACCGAGGCGAACATTCTGTCCCCTATTCCCTTACGGGCTGCCCGTCTACGGACGAGTTTCTATGCGGATGATGCGGCACTTTTTGTGAATCCTTGCTGTTCTGAGATTGCAACAATGAAGAGGATCCTCTCGAGCTTTGGAGAGATTTCTGGACTAAGGATAAATGAGGCAAAATGTGTTCTGTACCCAATCCAATGCAACGAAGTGAATATCCCTGAGTTGCTCCAACACTTCGGTGGACCGTGTGGCTCGTTTCCTTGCTCTTATTTGGGACTTCCCCTCTCCACTCGCAAGCTTTGGCGGATCGAGATGCAACCACTGTTGGATAAGGGGGCGGCCAGGCTAAAGGCGTGGAAAGGAAAGCTCCTGCAGCGCACCGGAAGGCTAGCACTGATCAACTCGGTGTTGACCAGCACGGTGACCTATTTTCTAACGATCTTTGCTCCTTACAAGTGGTTCGTCAAGAAGCTTGACAAAATGAGAAGAAACTTCCTGTGGAACGCGGACGAAGAGGCTCATGGGGGCAAGTGTTTGGTTAATTGGAAACGTATCTGTGCACCTAAAGCGGTTGGAGGGCTTGGCATCAAAGACCTCTCGGCCTTCAGCACTGCCCTGCGGCTGCGGTGGCCCTGGTTTGAGTGGGACACCATGGATAGACCGTGGAAGGGGACACCGACGCCTTGCGATGCTGCGGACCGCCAGCTCTTCCAGTCCTGCGACAAAATTTCTGTTGGCAATGGGGTCAGGACTGTTTTCTGGTCTGATCGTTGGATGGATGGGGTGGCACCAATGGATTTGGCTCCTGGTCTCTTCAACCTTGCAAGACACAAGCAAATTTCAGTTGCGGATGCTATCCGTGAGGGGGGTTGGATGAAGGGTTTACAGCGCATGTCCACGGCTGATCTGCTGCATTCCTTTGTCACTCTTTGGCATAAAGTTCAACAATTCCATGTGAATGAGGATGATGACAAGATTACATGGACTCTCACAGCAAATGGGGATTATTCTGCCAAGTCGGCCTATGAACAACAATTCATTGCTCGTATTCCAATGCCGCGTCTGTTCAGAGTATGGAAGACTAAAGGTGAATCAAAAGTTAAATTCTTCATCTGGACCCTAATCCAGAATAGACTTTGGACGGCCGATCGGTTGCAACGTAGAGGTTGGGAGCATCAGGCTTCTTGCTGTGCCTGTGACCAGGTCCTTGAATCAGCCAGCCACCTCATTTTGGGCTGTCCATTTGCTAAGGAGGTCTGGCACTTGATGGCCAATCAGTTCAAAGATGCAGCTGCGGCTGCCTTACAAGCTACTTCAATGAACATTTGGTGGGACATGACGTTCAAGCTGAAGAGAAAAGGAACTCCGGTGGATGAGTGTACGGTGGCGATCTATGTGGCCTGGAACCTCTGGAACGAGCGCAACAGACGTATTTTTAAGCAGGAACGGCGCACTGCTGCGGGCGTGTGCTCTCTGATTAGAGAAGAGTTAGGCCTCCTGAAGGAGGCTTGTGAGTAGTCCTTTTTGTTGTTTCGCCAGGATGCGTTTGACATCTCTGGCTTAGTGTTTGCTTTGCTGTTTTGGTAGTCTTCCCGGCTGTTTGTTCAGTCCGTTGTACAGTTTGTTCCCTCTCTTAATTGAAAAGGCAGAGCACCTGCCATTCCGGTCAAAAAAAAAAAAACATTGTACTGAAGTCGCGAACAAGTCAAAAAGGTGCCACTACTGATGCACGCTGTTATCCATGATACCGAGGACCACGCATGATATTAGCCATGACGATGTCGAGGGCCAAAGCAAGCTACGTACCACTAACTAGGGAACAAGTAGGCAACGACCTCGTAATTAAGTGGCTCTTCTTGACTCCAATGTTATTGTCAAGGTCGTGCACGGCAGCAGGTGGTAAAGCAGTTCCTTCCACCTATACCTCCCGTATGGAGGTGATCATGGCTACTGAAGCTCGCCGTCTATAGATGGCTGCCCGAGCCCGACGAGGGGACACATTGGCTTGACGTACGTGTACCACACGGCCAGGCCTTCCGGCTGGGGGTTGACGGTGTCTTGAGGTTCAGATCGACTCATATGATAGTGCCTGTAGATTTGCACTCCCAAAAAACAGAGTATGTGTACCGCTGGCACTGAAGGACATTACCGTCCGTCCGGCGCTACCAAGTGAACTTCTGGCCGGACAATTTCTATCAAAAGAGAAATGGTGTCCTTGAGCGGTACACGGCCATGATGTTTGTTGTATTTTCTCTCACTATGTCCGGCTACAGTCCAGAATACCGATAAAATCAGATTGGATCATTTTGCCGACCTTTCCTTTGGATTTATTACCATAGGCATTGTTCGAGAGCGCCGATGTGCGGTGAACGCTCCAAATGTAGCTTTCATCAGTTTTGTCCTCACATGGTTGGAGGAGATGCTGCTGCTGGATGGAATGCTTCCAGGGCGTCATGACCCTTCTATATCAGGAATAGAATAATCGAGAGCATTGACTGACTGCATCAATCAGGCTGCCGCAAACTTTATTGTGAGTTTTATGGCAAAGACAGTGGCTTCGAATTCGGGCGGACACCAGAATAGTTTGAGCAGAGTGGAAATCTGACTTTTATATAAGTTTGAAGAGTATACATTTGTTTTCTATCTACAGCGAATCATTGTAGCTTTAGCATAGTGAACTTCTGTTTTTATATGGAGAACTGCTGGAGCTCCACGATTGTTTGTTGTTCTGAAAAGAAAAGTTATACAGTGATCTGTCCTACTCCCTCCGCTCCAACATGTAAGATCATTTTTGACACTGTAGTTTTTAGCAATAAACTAATGTTTTTAGCTAAAGTTTGTTTCTCTAATGCTTTTTGTTTTTGTTACAGTGAACTGTTGCAGGTTTAACAGAGTGGATTTTTTATTTTTATATGGCAAACTACAAAAGTTTGAAGATTGAACTTCTGTTTTCTATTTTTATGCAATGACTGGTGTAGTTTTTGCATGATGAACTTTCGATGTACTGCCAGGCTACCGGCATTAATGTGTTTCTCGGAATAAACAGTGTGTTTTTTGTGTGTGTATAATAAACACCTCTTTTCACTCCATTTCACCGCCTTTTACGAATAAAGAAAATCAGTCGCATATGCCTACAACAACTCGGTTTAGTCAAACAAAATATAAATGCAAATTTACAGCTTGACGAAAAATCTCATTAAATCCGCTAGTCTTCGATTTTAGAAAACAAACACTGTAACTTGTTGTCCAATTGAAGAGAAGTTGGTTTTTCTCCTCTACACATTTCTTCTTTTTGCTGGGGCCCACCACACATTTCCTCCTTATAATCTCATAGCCTGCTTATGCTGTGCTGTGTATCCATCCAAATCTAGCGCACAAACAGCTGCTTCATCCCAAGAATAATAATAAACACCAGCAATCGGCGTAGCAGCATCAGCAGCGGCTGCTCTACCTCCAGCTGCTTGCTCCGCTCGACGCCAAGGAGCCCCGGACGAGTTGGTGACTCGCAGTGCCTTCTTTAACCGGCAAGCGCCGTGCCACACTGGATACAAAGAAACCACTAGCAGGATAAAAAATAGAAGGTATGTAATTCATACTTCATCAAGTCGCTCTTTTGCATTTGTGTAGGAAAAAACTCCTTTTGGGTAAAAGGATGTGCATTATTATATTAATTTGTACATACCAATATTTTGGATATTGTAGCATTTGCACGGTTGCGAGAAAACACATGTTCTGCCATCGACCATCAGTCCTGAGTCGACAGATGTAGTAAACAGAAAAACAAATTAGAAAGGATACACAAGTGCAATCTATAGTTGAAACAAAAAGAAATGAATTAGAACTCATGTTAAGTATTTTTAAGGAAAAAATAGATCCTGTTGAAGTACAATGCTGGACTAAAAAAAACAATCAAATATTTTAGATCCCGCAGAAAGGATAAATAGCACAGGAAACTGAATAGTAGTTCTAAAAAGAGGAATTCAGGGACAGGAAAATTGCACAAATACACAATCTTTAGGGTTGAGGTAAAAGAAAGCCACAAGTCCAAGGGATTTTAACTAATACCCACAACTCTGTGGGTAAGTTTCAAAATAAAAATACACATAATGTCTCTGACTAGTCACTTAATGCGAAATATGACATGAAGGTTCCACGTCTCAGTGACTAGAGGGACGGCTCGACAAGTCGAGCCGAGCTCTGCTCAGCTTTTTTTCTCAACCAAATCTGATAAAAGCTGTGTCTTTTTTTACTACTTAGTCCTAGACTTGTGGGTATCAGTTAAAATTCCCCGGACTGTTTTGTGTTGCCTCAGCCCTGAAGGTTGTCTATCTGTGCAATTTCCTCATTTATAAAATAATAATAATGGAGTTGAAAATATGTTAAACAATAGCAGAAGAGGTTAGCCATGAATTTGATCAGAAAATGTTCACTGGTTTTGAGTGTAGCATATGGAATTACTCAAAGCTTACATTTCTTCTCTGATTCCCAGCGTCTTCGATGCTCCCTATTCTTCTGTTGCTTCTCTTGCCATATGTACTCCAATCGGCATCAGTTAGAGCATTCAACAACAGGACTGATGTGGATTCCTTGCTGGCGTTCAAGGCAAGCCTAAGCAACCAGCATGGTGTCCTGGCTGCATGGAACATAACGACTGACTACTGCCAGTGGCCAGGCGTCGGTTGCAGCCTTAAGCACAAGCATAGGGTCACAGTGCTTAACCTCTCTTCGGAGGTCCTTGGTGGCACGATCGCACCTTCCATTGGGAACCTCTCCTTCTTGAGAATTCTAGATCTCAGGCGGAACAATCTGCAAGGTGAAATACCTTCATCCTTTGGTCGTCTGTCTCGCCTACGATATCTTAATTTATCCAACAACTCACTTCATGGTGATGTAAATGATGAATTGAAGAATTGCACCAGCCTTGAAAGAATGCACATTGCTTCAAACCGTTTGGCTGGAGAAATCCCTGCTTGGCTCGGAGACTTGTTAAGTCTCAAAGTCATAGACCTAGGCAGTAACAACTTCACTGGAATCATCCCGTCATCACTTACCAATCTCTCAGCAGTGCAAGCAATCTATTTCAACACAAACCTACTTGAGGGTGTCATCCCTGAGGGCCTTGGCAGGCTTGGTGGCCTTGCCTACATAGACCTGGGAGAAAATCGCCTCTCAGGCACCATCCCTACAGCTCTCTTGAACCATTCCTCTCTAATAGGTTTGGGTGTGGGAGCAAATGATTTGTGCGGTAAACTGCCCACAGACTTTGGGGATCAGCTCCCAAATCTTGAGTATCTACTCCTTGATGTTAACCACTTTACAGGAAACCTTCCAGCTTCTCTTGTCAACTCAACTAAGATATATGAGCTAGATGTCTCCTTCAACAACTTCACCGGAATATTGCCTCCAGAGATTGGAATGCTCTGCCCGGAACAACTCACTCTCGGAGCAAATCAGTTCATGGCAAATACTGTGCAGGACTGGGAGTTCCTGACGTTGTTGACAAACTGCACACGTCTCCGTACATTTAGCCTCCAGCTCAACATGCTAGGTGGCATGCTGCCTATTTCAGTTGCCAACCTATCAGCGCGGCTCGAATTGCTATATGTTGGAGCCAATGAGATTTCTGGAAAAATACCATTTGGCATAGGCAATCTTGTTGGACTAACTCAATTGCAGCTAGCTGATAACAAATTTACTAGTTCCTTGCCTGACACCATAGGGAGGCTAAATTCGCTACAAACCCTGGAGTTGCAAAATAACCTAGTGACAGGGTTCATGCCATCGTCCCTTGGGAACTTGACACAACTACTAAATCTGTACACACACAACAACATGTTTGAGGGGCCTCTTCCAACAAGCCTCGGGAGCCTACAAGAGATAATTTCGGCAACCTTCTCAAACAATAAGTTCACAGGTCCATTGCCTAAAGACATCTTTAACCTATCGTCACTGTCAGACGCCCTGGATTTGTCGAGCAATTACTTTGTTGGTCCTCTTCCACCTGAAGTAAGCGGCTTGACAAACCTTGCACACTTATACTTATCACGGAACAACTTGTCAGGGCCCCTACCTAATACACTCAGCAACTGTCAAAGCTTGACAGAACTTGGGCTGGATGATAACTCCTTTGATAGCAGCATTCCCTCATCTATCAGCAACATGCGAGGTCTGATGTTGCTAAATCTTACAAAGAACATGCTTTCAGGTGTTATTCCTAAAGATCTAGGGCTAATGGGTGGCCTTCAAGAGTTATACCTAGCATGCAACAACTTGTCTGGTCATATCCCAGAAAGTTTGGAAAACATGGCATCATTGTACCAGTTAGACCTGTCCTTCAACCATTTGGATGGCAAAGTTCCATCATGGGGAGTGTTCAGAAATGCATCTGGGTTTTCGTTTGGTGGGAATTTGGGGCTTTGTGGTGGTCTACCAGAGTTACATTTGCCCACATGCCAGCCGGAATCCATGGGACATGGCTTGAGCAAACGCCATTTGACTATGATCCTAGTTACCGCAATTGCTGGCATAATTCTTGCTTTGAGTTTGATGCTTGTTTTCTTCACAATGAGAAAGAAATCAAAAGCTCGGTCTACAACCATAGGAGGATTCCAGTTGATGGTTGATAGTTATCCCAGAGTTACTTATGCTGAATTGGTCCAAGGAACAAGTGGCTTTGCAGTAGACAACTTGATTGGCAGAGGAAGGTATGGATCGGTGTATAAGTGTTGTTTGCCGCCAAAAAATATGATGACCACAGTAGCTGTAAAGGTTTTTGATCTTCAACAGTCTGGCTCTTCCAGAAGCTTTTTAGCTGAGTGTGAGGCACTTAGTAAAATCCGCCATCGTAATTTGGTCAGTCTCATAACTTGTTGCTCAAGCTCTGACTCGAACCAAAACGACTTCAAAGCCATTGTGTTCGAGTTCATGCCTAATGGGAGCCTAGATAGGTGGTTACACATGGATGTACATGTATCGCATCAACTACAAGGCTTGACACTGATGCAGAGACTAAATATTACAGTTGATATTGCTGATGCGATAGATTATTTGCACAACAACTGTGAACCGCCAATAATTCACTGTGACTTGAAGCCAAGCAACATTCTTCTCAATGAGGATTTAGTTGCTCACGTTGGGGACTTTGACCTTGCAAAGGTTCTTTCTGAACCAGCAGCTGACCAACTGATCAATTCAAAGAGCACAGTTGGAATAAGGGGAACAATTGGATACGTCGCTCCAGGTAGCTCAACTTTTCTCTAACATTACATACTGCACAACATTAACTTATCATGCAAAATTACTAATTCTTGTGTATGCAATGTAGAATATGGCGAAGGTGGTCAAGTTTCTTCATGTGGAGATGTATACAGCTTTGGAACTGTCATCCTTGAGTTGTTTACAGGCATGGCACCTACTCATGACATGTTTAGAGATGGGTTGACCCTGCAGAAACATGCCGAGAATGCATTTCCAGGGATGCTAATGCAGATTGCTGATCCAGTCCTACTGTCCACTGAAGAAGTCAATGCTAATAGTTTGCAGGATGGCAGCAACACAATGGAACACGCCATATTCTCTGTCATGAAGGTTGCGCTATCATGCAGCAAGCAAGCACCGACAGAGAGAATGTGCATCAAAGATGCTGCTGCAGCAATTCACAGGATAAGGGATGGCTATATTAAAGGAAGACAAAATGAGGAAGTTGTTAGAGCTAATGCAAGGCATTTTGCTGAAGAATCCACGCCAGCACCCTAAAGTGAAGCCACACACGCACGCTCAATAAATTGGCTTTGTAGTGCTTATATTTTGCACTTCACGTCTGATTTTGATATGTTAGTTTCTAGCTGGCCATGTTCTCTTAGATTGCAGCCTGTCTGGCCATGTAACAGTTATTATGGTTTGTATGTGGGGATGTCTACATTGTGAACTAGTAATCTCATTTGTATCGGCTACCGTTTGTCTTGTCTTTGCTAAATACTGATATTAGTGAATTTCCTTTCATCTAAAATAAAGTTATAACTGCATGACATATACACCAATAGTATGCTCATAACAACACGACCGGACAAATATATACTTTGTTCGCAGGAGTTAAAATGGTCATTATATGATGGAAGATTTGTATAAACGATGGGCAGATACGAGCTGAATATGTATATCTTACTTATGTTCAACTGGAAGAAAAGAAGGAACTCTTTTAGATGGAGAAAGGATATCCGGTACTCACCATACTCGGGGGTTCATTATAGCCAATGATTTCAGTGCCTTCTATCTATCCTTTATAAATCCAACCATGTTTTCTCCTGCTTTTGGGAAGGGAACATAGAGTCAGTGTTCAGAAGACATCGAGAAAATAACAACGCGGTTCAGAGAAAGGAAGTGAGCACCACTGAATAATGATACTGCTACTGAGACATCAAGTAATATGATATGTACTCCCTCCGTCCGGTGAAGAGTGTACATCTAGCTTCAAAATTTGTCCACAAAAGAGTGTACTTCTACCTTTTCAATGCACTTTAAAGTAGAAAAAAATAGTTCTCTCTCATCACACGGTAATCAAGACCAATAAAAATCTACACATGGTCTTCTTAATTTCTACATGCACTTAGATCATTGGAGGTTGGGTAATTAAAGAGGAGAGAGATGATGACTTGCACCTTTCCAATGCATTTTTTACTTAACTTCATAATTTGTCCTAAAATTTCTACATGTACACTCTTCACCAGACGGAGGGAGTAGGCATCTATTGCCGCTCCAAACTCTTGACCCTGTTCTTCTTCCTCCAGCTCTACAACATATGACAATCCAAGTCAAACATCAATACCATAAACCAACAAAGCCATGATGCTTATTTTGGCTCTGCTATACTACTGCCAAGACTTCAACTCCTACAGAGTGAAAATCAAGATACAAGGTCATTCTTCATTCATTTCTAGTTTCTTTCCCCTTCCCCGCAACAAATACCACGTACTGTTATTTGTTTGTATTCCAACAGGAAAATTTGGTAGGCGCTCACATTCAACTAGAAGCTGCTTGATTCAGGCAGCCAAATTTTACGTATACCCTGGATTAATCCCAGAAACCATGAATTATTTCATATGGATTTGCAGAATCAAAGTATTCTAGCCTCTAGTAAGTGTGATGTAGCAATGGCGGTTCAATTCATGAAGAAGGTGATCTTCCGTTTTGGCTTTCCACACAGCATTGTAATAGACAATGGCACTAATCTCTCCAAGGGTGCTATGAAAGAATTTTGTCAACGTGAGCATATCCGGCTTGATGTATCGTTGGTGGCTCACCCCCAATCTAATGGTCAAGCTGAGAGAGCTAATCAAGAGATTCTGAGAGGCATCAAGCCCCGGCTTATGGTTCCCTTACAAAGGACGCCGGGTTGTTGGGCAGAGGAGTTACCCTCGGTGCTATGGAGCATCAACACAACGCCCAACAGATCTACGGGTTACACGCCTTTTTTCATGGTTTATGGAGCAGAGGCAGTTCTCCCCAGTGACATCCATCACGACTCACCCCGGGTGGCGGCTTATGTTGAAGCTGATAATGAAAAGGCACGTCAGGATGCACTTGACCTGTTAGATGAGGCGCGTGATCTCGCAGCGGCTCGTTCGGCGATTTACCAGCAAGATCTACGTCGTTATCACAGCCGCCGGGTCAAGACCAGAGCCTTTCAAGAAGGCGACTTGGTGCTCCGGCTTATCCAGGATCAGACTGATATGCACAAGTTATCCCCACCTTGGGAAGGACCCTTTGTGGTCAGCAAGAATCTGAACAACGGGTCATACTACCTTATTGATGTTCGAGACCACAAGGACTCACGCACGTCGGAGGAAGAGACTCGCCGGCCGTGGAATATTGCTCATCTTCGGCCTTACTACACTTGAGCCATTGGCTCTTCTGATGTACATATTTTTGACAATGTATATATTAAACCGGCACCCCTGCTAAAGCAGGGCCTCTGTCGTCTTTTCTTAATGAGTTTTTGGTTACTTGGGGGCTTACGGCTTATGAGCGAAGTTATGATTACCCTTTGAACCGGTTTATAAGCCAACTGAAAAAAAAACTTGGGGGCTTGCTACCCAGGTTAAAGGTACCAAAGAGAGCTTGTTGCAAAATCACAGCTCAAACATAGGTGCCCCTTGAGCACAGCTCAAAAATATTACTTGGGGGCTCCTTGATTCTAAAGAACAAAGAGTTTGTATAACCCTTGTAATAGGCTTAAAAGCCAGGCTTGGAAGCCAGGTGTATTCACCTAAAACCCCGGGTTATCCTGCCTTTTTAAGTAAGCCACTCCGCCCAGGTATTCCTGGAATGACCCGCCGAACGTTTGACAAGTCAATCTTATACAGACCCTGAAGTTGTCAAAGTTAAAACGACGATTGGTTATGTGAGGTCCATCTTATAAGGTTTGTATATAGGTTTAACTCAGTGGTTGTGCGGCCCGTGAAAGCACTCGATTTTCGGCCTGGCAGCCCATGAAAAGCCTCGTTTTTTTCGTTTGTTTTATTCCACAGTTTTTGAGGTTTATTTGATAAGGTTTATAATGCTTTATGATCATAATTCATCCGGTGTTTATTAACCCGGCCTGGTTTTTGACTATAAGTCGCCAGTATGAGATAAGATAACATTCGGTGTTTATTAACCCGGCCTGGCTTTTGACTATAAGTCGCCAGTATGAGATAAGATAATATCCGGTGTTTGTTAACCCGGCCTGGTTTTGTTCATAAGCCAAGCAAATCTATGATGATTACCAGTGCTCAAAGTTTGGGTTCTCCCCTTACTACACCGGTTTGATAAACCAACAGTGTGATCAAATATCACAGGTATGATATATTTCAAATTTGGTTATTCTTAAAGTCTAGCCTTGGGTACAAGCTATGTTAGTTTCCATGGTTTTATATTGGGCGTTATGACCCGTCCAGCGGTAAACCGCCAGGACACCTTTAATCCTTTGCATGCAGGAACAGATTCCACATTGTTAGTATTATAAGCATAAGTGGCATATCTTAACATGGTGGATTGGCAGTGTCATGCAAAGTGAATATGCACGATGGCATAGCAGAACAAGAGTTTAAGCTAGCCTATTACAAGGCGTTTGGTGCCCAAAAGAATAATTAATTTAACAAGTCTTAAAGGAAGCAGCTGCTAAACCGGCCCCCGGTTTATGAGTCCTGGCCTGGCTGACTTGAAGGTTGCGGATCGTCCAGCGCCGGTTCATCTTCCTCCTCTCTACCCAGTGGCTAGAAGTCAATGGTGGTCCAATCAATCCCAGTTAAGGCCTTGAATACAGCTTCATCACTTATAAGTGTGGAGGGGTCAACATCAGGGGCATAGGTATGCTTACGGATTGAAGGAATAAGGTTTGGAGCATCATAAGTTGGCGCGTTAACTCTCTTGTTGTTGGCATCATAAATCGACTGATAATGTGAAAGATCGGTTTCTTCAGCCAATTGGCTAGCCAATGGGCGCATTTCCCTCGTCAAGGCTCTGAGGTCATCGTTATTAAACTCTGACCCGTCCTCCTTTATGCTTGGGTAGCCGTTTCCCACATCGGCCGGATCAAGATCAGATATCCAAGCTTTGGCCCGAGTCAGTGCAGTAAGAGCACCCGCCCTGGCAGCTGACTTCTTTAGCTCTTCAAACCATGCAGGCATCATCGCCAGCCTTTCCAAAGTCTCCTTGATCAAGGATGGGGGCGGTTTATTATGGGAAGCTATGCAGATAACCCGTTGTACGCCGGTATATAATTGCTCTATAAGTGTATAGGAGGCCTTCAGTTTTTGCCGCATATCTGAGCCAAGATGAGCAATGCGAGTTCCTGCATCATCAAAAACATCGGTAAACCGGCAGTCTCTTACATAATACATGTTCAAAGCTTATGAAGAAGTTATTTACCAAATACGGCAGCGGTCATGGCATTTATTTGCTTTTTCAAGCCAGTCAGCTCTTCAGCTACCGGTTTAAGGGCAGCCTCAGCATCCTCAGCCCTCTTCAGCAGAGTTGACTTTTCTGTATCCCAACCTGCCCGTTCGTTCTTGAAGCTCTCCTTCAGTTTCTCCATTGTTGTTAAGGCACTGGTCAGTTTCTCCTTGGCTTTGGAGGTCTCGGCTTGTTGCGACTTGATAGTTTCTTGAAGGTCGGCGATTTGAGATTCCTTCTTGTTAAGATCAGCCTGCAAGAGACATGTAATTAATTGCATGGCAGTGCATATTCAAAGTCCCAAGCACATAACAAGTAATATACTTGGCACTTGGGGGCTAATGTCTATTGCTTCTTATCAAAAAAAATTACAAGTCCCAAGCACGTAACAACTATCAGCTTGATGGTCAACCGGATTATAAAGGTCCTAAGAAAGAATTTTGAGCCTTACAGCATAATTAGTCTCAACTTAACATATTTGTTAAGTCGACCCTTGGGGGCTACACAGGCAAAATTGAAGATATATTATTCTAAAGTCCCGGTTCATATTGACATTATAAACCAGCCCTTGCGGGCTAGTGGAGTTGATCTATATGGCTCTTGAAAGTTTGCAGAACATTCTATTCTTTTATGTCCAGTAAACTTGGCGGCTAAGGGAAGAATATGTATGCAGAGTTAACAGCATTTACCTCATATTGCTCCTTCATCATGTTCAGTAAACTGGCTTCATAATCACGGCTTGTGTGCAAATGGTTTAAAAACCCAGAATGAAGATCTTGGGCGCTGAGGTGGGTATAGCTTTCCAAGTCCACCTTCCACTTGCCCTTGTTAACAGCAGAAAATTCTTCTTTGGCACTATGTTTTGACAGAACAGTGGGGTTGCCTGGGGCTGTACACCCGACACCGGTAACTACAACATCGTCGGCTTTATCATCAGCAGCCTTAGTTGGGCTTGGCGGTTTATCAGCATGATCTATCGGATCAATTTCCATCTGTTCAACAAAGGTTTCATGATCTTGCGGTGGCAGATCATCAAGAATAGCTTCAGTATTTGGTTCAAACTGTTTCGGGTTCTTTTCCGCATCAGTTGGCGCGCTGTCATCAGCCGGTTTGTTCAATTTGGCCTTTTTACTGGGTCTGGCCTTGGCTCTGACAGAGATGCAAATAACAGGTTAGTATAATAATCAAGCATAAGGTATAAAGGGGTTAGTTAAAAATGCTCACCCAGGAACAGTTTTGAGGGTTGGAATTTGTGTCCCTGTGGACTCGCCAGAGGATGAATGGGAAGTTCCCTGATAGTTTGAATCAGACGGATTAAGATGTTGTCGGAAATAGCCCGCCTTGGGATAAGATGTGTCAGAAATAGAAGAGACCTCTGGGCGGCGTTTACGAACTGGCGAGTTCGGTAAACAGGAAGAAGTGACCACATGGCCACTATGCCGGGTTGTGCGGTGAGCTTCGTGTTGCTGCTTCTTCAAAAGAAAGTTTGGATCCAAGTAAGCTAGGGGGTGAGAAAATCTTATTTTCCGGCTTGCTTGTCGGGTTTTCTGTGTGGGCAGAGGTTCTGAACCGGATGAGAGAATAGTTACCTCTACGTCGTTTGCGCGGCTAGCTTCTGCGTCGTCCTGATAAAAATCATTGTCAATGAGATATATGAAAAAAGAGCCAAGTGAATCAAGTTCTACCTCTGACTCCGGATTATCATCGTCAATGTTTAACTCGGTAGGCTCGGTGTTTTTCTTCTTGGCGGGCTTCTTGTTGACCTTGGTCTTGACACGAAGTGGTTTGGCCGGTTTATCTTCCGGTTTCTTCTTCCAGAACGGATCATCACCCTGTTTAAAGATTGAAAAAATCATAAGGGAGTATTAAGAATGTGGATTAAAGCAGGAGTGGAGCAATTCTTACAGCTGGCGGTTTATTTGAAGCGCAGAAAGGACTAAGTCCTGTTTTGCTACAGTCGGCCACCGGTTCATCCAGTATCTTCTTGACAGATTCAGTAATTTCAGTATCAGTCAGCTGAATATCAGTGTGGCGTTGAGGGTCTTTCACATCCCCTGTGTACTCACACATTAAACCGGGGCGACGGCTTAAAGGCAAAATGCTCCAAGATACCCAGCAACGGACAAGATCAATGCCTATCAAACCGTTTGCCATAAAGGCTCTGAGCTTTGAAAGCTGTGGTGCATATTTGGACCGCTCCTTTGCGTTGAGTCTTTGGGGGAATGGATGTGCATCGGTAAGCCGGTGAGCACGGTAACCCGGCAGAGGATTCTCGCCAGCTGGAGATGTATCTTGGCAATAGAACCAAGTTTGATTCCAATCTTTGGGATGGCTATGATGCTTAGCGTGAGGGAAGCTGGCGTCTTTTCTCTTCTGAATTGAAACCCCGCCAAGTTCAGTATTGGGCCCATCCGTAAATTCAGTACGGCGGTTTAAATAGAAGAAATCTCTGAACAGGTCGACTGTGGGCTCTTCTTGCAGGTAGGCTTCACAAAACACTTGAAAATTGCAAATATTGGACACGGAGTTAGGCCCAATATCTTGAGGGTGAAGTTGGAAGAAGTGAAGCACGTCACGGAAATTTTTTGATCCGGGAGGGCTGAACCCTCGACTCAGATGATCAACAAAAACGATCACTTCCCCATCCTTGGGCTCAGGAGGATTTTCTGGACCGGGGGCTCTCCAGTGGATGTCTTCCTTTTTCGCTAAAGCGCCGGTTGCAACACACCCGTTCAGTTCTTCTTCTGTAACCCGGGATTGAACCCAGTTACAATAAAAGGATTTGGCCATTTATACGATAACCTGGAAAACATTTGTGCCGGTTTAAGGTTCATGTTTAACAGGCAGAAAGTGTTGAAGCATGCATAAATGTTAAACCGGACTGTGACGTTATCAAATCACAAAGACGAGCACTTGGCGGTTTAAGAGGGGACTAATGGTACCTGGCAGGTTATTATTTTCTGAGGTTAACCCGCCTACGCGGATATTGAAAGTATAGATCTGAAGTTGGAAAATGGCTAAGTGTTGGAAAAATAGGTTTCACAGATTAATGCTATAATTGTGGATCTACGGCAGTTCAGATAATGGAAAAATCTAGACCTAAAAAGTTTCAGTACCTGAGCAGTTCATGTATTTAGATTGGATTTCTTATGCAAAAGGATATGTTCTAATAAGCAAAAGTAAGTACCACGACCACCGCCGCACAGGAGGAGTGCCAAGTTTGAATCAAAAATTACAAGCTACAGTGAAGAACGAGGATGAACTCCGATGAACTCATGGAAACCCTAATGGGATCTAGGGGAAAAGGAAGGAAGAGGACTCACCAAAACTGTTGAGTAGCGGAGGCACGCGGATGAACTCTGGTCGATTCAGGTTGATGCAGCGGCCGTTGTTGAGGCAGTGGCAAAGGTCGACGACGGCGGCGGAGCTCGGGCGCTGAGACGATACGAGGTGGAAGACAGAGACGAGGAGGCAAGGGGGAAAAGAAAAAAGGACCCCTGGCCCTATTTATAAGGTGAATGGATAAGTGGCATGCACGGGAATCGAGGAGCTCCAAATTAGGTGATGTCATGGCGGGTTATCATGATCTCGGAAGATGACGTCACGGCGAGTTACAAATTTTTGTGAAGGTAATGAAGAAGGAATTTTCCTAAGTGTTGAAGATTGACATGAACAAGTTCAAATTAACCTGGGGCCTAATGTTGGGGATATAACTATTGAGTATAAACCGCCCAGGAGGGGCCGAGTTATGCTCGTAGTGATTTACCTGTGTTGAAGCCCATGAAGACATAGAAGATGGCGACTTACGAAGGAGACTTAATAAGAAGGCCCAAAGCCCAAACGCGAGTTAGGGCCCATAGATATAAACCGCCCTAAGTATATGACTTGTATTGTAAGATAGGAAAGAGTGGATACCGAGCCGGACACGTTTATGAGCCGGCCGGGATTCAGTGAACCGCCGGGCATCGACCTGTGTATATAAAGGGACGACCCGACGGCGGTTTAGGACAGGTAACAGACAATCGGGAACTAGGTCAAGCGTATTTGCTCCCTGGTAGTCGAAACCCTAGCAATACAACACAAAGCAGGAGTAGGCTTTTACCTCATTGAGAGGGGCCGAACCTGGGTAAACTCTCTGTGTCTTTGGTCCCATTTAACCCCATCAAGTTAACCTAGTTGCGATGGCTCCACGACTAAGTCCTTCCGCTAGGACATCTGCCGTGTCAAGTCCACGATAGTTCCGTAGGACAGGCTATTGATAGATTGTTTCTTCCCTGCAGGGGTGCACCAACTTACCCACCACGCTCGATTAACTTTGGCCAGACACACTTTTCTGGGTCATGCCCGGCCTCGGCCAAACGATATGCCGCAACCCGACCGAATACTTAACAGAGAGGTCAGCACGCCGGACTAACCCTATGCCCCTAGGGGTCTTGGGCCATCGCCCCAGGAACTCCTGCATGTTGCGAACACGGCCGGTGAGCAGACCTAGCCCCCCCTTATACAAGTGCAGGGCGTTAGCAGCCCAACCCAGCGTGCGCCACTCAGTCGCTGACGTCTATTAAGCTCCGGCTGAAGTATACGACGCAGAACGCCCATACTATGCGCACGTGATGGTTAGTGCTATCAGGCCAGAGGCCCCTCGGATCAAATATCCAAACCGTTAGTGTGTTGGTAGTGCGGAAACGAGCAGAGACTCACGAAAGATGTGACCCCGTCGCCCCGTCTCGAGGACTTGTGGCAAGGGCTAAGAATGCCCGGCCACGCCTCGTGTTCAACTCTCGGGCACCGTCCAGGTCCACCCGACTCTCGCAAGACCGTTGGAAACTCAGGTCCACCTCTACTGGGTGGTACCACCTGTCCCACCAGTCCTGCAGTACAAGTAACTCTCACGGGTACCCCTTAGGGCCGACCCGTCCTTATCCAGTATAATTAGTATCAACAATAATGTAAAGGCATCCGTGTGGCCACCACATCAAGAAGGAATCCGAGGCATCACCCTCGTTGGACTCCCACCTGACGTAAATATCAAGGTGAACGGAGGAGGAATCACCCTCGAAGTCCACTCTTGAGGAGTTGCGCGACGGCGTCGTTATCGGGGGTGGTGTAGAAGGAATCACCCTCGCTTACCACGACCGATTAACTAACCTACAAGGTTCTCATCAGAAGTGCTGACGAGGTATCACCCTCGGCACTCGATAGTAACCCAGTAGAGTCGGCAACTAAGGGGAAAGTGACGTGCGGTGTCGGGGCCTGGTCTTCAATCCCGTTGTTTGGGTCTTCTGATAATCCAGCGGGGCAGTCGGGATATAGTGGGGTCTCTGATGGTCTCTACCCAACCTATCTAAACAGTTTAGTATAACAGGTAAGTATCAATAGCAGGTTACAAGTAAATAAGCTATGCAGCAGATATAGGATACAGTAACAGCAGCAGATTCTAATGCAAGCACAAGAGAGAAGAGAATGAGCCATATCGGAATGCTCAAAAGGGGGGTGCTTGCCTGGTAGCTCGGCGGCAAGAGACTGATCGTCTGGAGCGTAGTCGACCTCCGGAGCTGCGTCAGTCTCGGGAGCTACGTCGACGTCGAGGTCTATCGAGAGAGAAAAGGGGGAAGAAACATATAAATGCACAGCAACGATGCAATACAGGGCATGCTATGCTAGGATGCAGTGCAGGGTTGCCTACAGATGCACCTAAGTCATTTTAGTTATTATAGGATTAAGGTGGAATTTATTTACCGGTGATTATGCACTATTCATCTACCGGATATGGCCTCGAAGTTGCGGTTTCACCTACATAGGGGGTTCCGGCATTGAAACAGACGACACGATCAGATTCATCTCGTCGTTCTGAGCAACTTTCATGTTTTAAGTTTTTCGATCTGAGCTACGGTTTAAAAGTTATTAATTTTCAAAGTTTAAATGATTTTCTGGAATTATTTTTATTAATAGAAATGATTTATGACGTCAGCATGACTAGGTGATGATGTCAGCAGTCAACAGAGACGCTGACTGGTCAAACTGACCAGTGGGGTCCACATGTCAGTGACAGAGGCTTAACAGAGTGGATTAAAACTAATCCAGAGAGTTAATTAGCAACTGGCCCAACATGTTAGTGAGTGATTAGGATATTATAGTTATTTTTAATTGTTAAGACGATTTAATTAATCTAATTGTGGTGGGGCCTGCGTGTCAGTGACACTGAGTTGCCCAGTCAGCAGTTGACTAGGTCAACCCAGTCAATTGGGACCCGCGGGGCCCACTGTCAGCGGCTCTGGGGTGGGGGCCACCTGTGCCACGTCGGCGTCGGCGTCGGAATCACGCTGGCGACCGGAAAACGTGGCGGAGCTCGCCGGAGTCGTTCGGATTCTCTCCACAGACCACCAAATCGGACGCGGCCGGTTGCGTTCGATCGCGGGGACGACGCCGCGTTGAATGGTACCGGTGTAAGCGGCTGAGACGGCCAGAGCTCGCTGGAAACGAGATTGATGCGGCGGCTGGAGCTCGGACCTCGTCGGAAACGTGGCTATGACGTGCAAATTTAAAAAACGCAAGGCGGCTACGGCGTCTACGCGATGCGGCGAATGCAACGGGGGCACACACGGGACCAAAAGGTCACCGTGGCCACGCCGGCGACGAGCTCGCGCGGCGATGGGTTCGGCCGTAGCTGTTGGAGTAGCTAGAGAGCACGTGAGAGGGAACAGAGAGATGGGAGAGAAGTAGGGGTTCACCATGCGGCACGCACGGTGGCCCTCGAAGGTTTAGTAGCTGCAGAGGCGTCGCCGGAGTCGAAGAGGAGCGCCGGCGTTCGGAGATGGGGATGAAGGAATTCCGGTGCGATGCTGCCTCCCGGCTCCCGCTGCGACCACCAGATGATGCGGAAGACGTAGACGAAGGCGACGGACACGTCGGAGGAAGGAACGGACGCCGGTGGCCGTGGAGTTGATGGAGGTGCGGCGGCGACCGCGTCGGCTGATGGATCTGGAGGGGAAGAGGAGAGGAGGAGCGAGCCGGGCGAGGGGAAAGTGAGCGGGTGAGGACGGCGGAGAGGTGGAGGGGTCGACCTTATCCCCTCCACGGCCTCTGTAGCGTCGCCGTGTCGGCGTATCGTCGGCGCGCGCCAGCGCGTCCACGGCCGTGCCGACATGCGCGAGGAGAGAGAAGCGGAGGGCTAGCTGGGCCGGATCGGGGCACTGTGCACTTAGGCCCAGTGCACAGTGCCTCGTTTTATTTTCTGTTTTCTGTTTTTCTATTTCTCTTTATTTCTTTTCTGTTTTGTAATTGCTAGGCCACTTTTGCACTTATGTAAAATGTGGGACTTGGCCCAAATATTACAATGCAATATTACCTTTCACCAAAAATTGGTTCGGGCAAATTTGGATTTTATATTATCATTAATGGATTAAATAGTGCTGATTTGGTGTTGTTTCATGTGGTTTGAGTCATGTAACTAATCCAAGTATCATTGGTTATATTTTTATGAGTGCTTCTGGAATATTTGCTATCTAGTGAACATTTTTTCCATAATGTTTGAGCAAATTTATTTTGCACCTTTGAATTTGAGTTGATTTTCATAATAGAGTTTAAATGGTTTTGATTAACCACTATGACTAGGCACTGCAAATGAGATGACTTGGCACTATTAGCAAATAATCACAATGGCTATTACACAGGGGTGTTACAAATTCTCCTCCACTAACAGAAATTCTCGTCCCGAGAATTTAGGAGGTAGAAGGAAAGAGGTCGGGATATTCTTGCCGAAGATGATCCTCGCGTTCCCAAGTGGATTCATCTTCAGTGTGATTCGACCACTGCACTTTCAGGAACTTGGTCGTCTTTTGATGAGTTCGATGCTCAGCTTCATCAAGGATGCGGATGGGATGTTCCTTATAAGAAAGATCATCTTGCAATTGGAGCATCTCGTGATCCACTGGGCGGTGTGGAGATTCCTTGAAGCATTTACGAAGTTGCGACACATGGAAGACATCGTGGATATGAGAGAATTGTGGTGGCAACTCCAATTTATATGCCACTTGTCCACGTCTGGCAACAATGCGAAAGGGACCAATATAGCGAGGAGCTAGCTTGCCCTTGATTCCGAAACGACGGGTGCCCTTCATAGGAGTGACACGAAGATAAGCTTGATCACCTGGTTGATAAGTCAGACCCCATCGCTTGTGATCATAGTTGCTCTTCTGGCGATCCTAAGCCGCCTTGAGATTTTCTCGGACAATTCTGACTTGTTCTTCAGCGTGTTGAATAATGTCCGGTCCCACGAGTGGTTGTTCCCCAGTTTCTGACCAATTCAGAGGGGTTCGACACTTACGTCCATAAAGCACTTCGAAGGGGGCCATTTTCAAGCTGGCTTGATAGCTGTTATTATAAGAGAATTCGGCAAACGGGAGAGATTCTTCCCACTTCTTACCGAACGATATAACACAAGCCCGAAGCATATCTTCAAGCACTTGATTAACTCGCTCAACTTGGCCTTGGGATTGAGGATGATATGCGGAACTCCAGGTAATGTGAGTTCCCATAGCTTCTTGGAAACTTTCCTAGAACTTGGACGTGAAAAGACCGCCACGGTTCGAACTGATCTCCTTCGGAATACCGTGGAGTGAAACGATTCTGGAGATATACAGCTCTGCTAGCTGGCTAGCAGTGATAGTCTCCTTGACAGGTAGAAAATGAGCAACTTTGGAGAGTTGGTCGACGACGACAAGAATAGCATCGTGACCTTTCTGAGACTTGGGAAGACCAGTAATGAAATCCATTTGCACTTTATCCCACTTCCACAAAGGAATAGGGAGTGGTTGAAGAATTCCAGCAGGCTTTTGATGTTCTGCTTTCACGCGACGACATACGTCACATTCAGCAACATATCGAGCAATGTCCTGCTTCATTTTGGACCACCAGTACCTCTGTCGAAGATCCCGATACATCTTGGTGCTACCCGGATGGTTAGACAGCAGTGTATCATGAGCCTCCTTCATGACCTTGTCAGTCATAAGCTCGAAGCGAGGTACTACAATGCGGTCTCGGAAATATAAAGTTCCATCTTCAGCAATCGAGAAATCCCTGTACTTCTCAAGGTGAAGCTCTTTCTTCATCAGATCAATTTCAGCATCTTTGGCTTGCGCAATCTTTACAGCTTTCTCAAGGTCTGGTTGTACCACGAGGTTATTAAGAGAACCCTGCGGAATGATACAGACATTCAACTTGCGCAATTCTTCATACAGCTGGGGTTGAGCTTGCTTAACCATGAGGTTATTGCAATAGGACTTGCGGCTCAAGGCATCAGCCATCACATTAGCCTTGCCAGGAGTATAATAAATACCACAGTCATAGTCCGTTATTGTTTCCAACCATCGCTGTTGACGGAGATTAAGATCCGGTTGAGTGAACAAATACTTCATACTCTGGTGGTCGGTATAGATCTCACACCGGTTACCAAGAAGGTAATGTCGCCACTGCTTCAAAGCATAGATCACAGCAGCAAGTTCGAGATCATGCACTGGATAGTTTTCTTCATGTGGACGCAATTATCGCGAGGCATATGCAATTACCTTCCGTTCTTGCATTAGGACAAAGCCTAATCCCTGACGAGAAGCATCACAATATATCACAAAGTCCTTGCGAGAATCAGGAGGAGCAAGCACTCGAGCAGATGTAAGCTTGTCCTTAAGGGTCTGGAACTCTCCTGACATTTGTCTGTCCACTCAAACTTAACGCCTTTGTGGAGCAGATTAGTCAGGGGCTTGGCAATCTTGGAAAAGTTTTTGATGAATCGGCGGCAATAACTTGCAAGGCCGAGAAAACTTCGGACTTGCTTGGCATTCTTCGGAGGAGTCCAGTCAAGAATAGCCTGAACACGCTCCGGGTTAACGGCAATACCGTCCTTGGAAATCACATGTCCAAGGTAGGTCACTTCAGAAAGCCAGAATTCGCATTTAGAGTAATTGGCATACAACTTGTGTTCTCGAAGCCTCTCCAGAACAAGGCGAAGATGCTCGGCATGTTCTTCCTTATTCTTCGAATATACTAGAATATCATCCAAATATACCACGACGAACTTGTCGAGGTAGTCCATGAATATATAATTCATCAGACGAGAGAAAGTAGCTGGAGCATTCGTTAGGACAAATGACATGACGGTGTATTCATAGGAGCCATAACGGGTAACAAATGCAGTCTTCGGAATATCCTCTTCGCGGACACGGATCTGGTGATAACCCAACCTCAAGTCGAGTTTAGAAAACACCGATGATCCAGCAAGTTGATCATATAAGTCATTGATCCGAGGAAGCGGATATTTATTCTGAATGGTTTCCTGGTTGATAGGACAGTAATCTTGGACCAACCTATTCGTACCATCTTTCTTCTTGACAAAGAGAGACGGTGCTCCCCAGGCAGAGGAACTGGGACGGATGAAGCCCTTCTTAAGTGATTTATTGATTTCTTCCTTAAGTTCGAGATGGTGGTGCGGTGGCATCTTGTAAGGACGCTTCGCAATAGGAGTGGTGCCAGGCTTCAAGTCGATGACAAACTCGACAGCTCTAGCAGGGGGTATTCCTGGAAGTTCTTCTGGAAAAAACATCCTGGAATTTACAGACCACTGGGACATTTTTTATCCTCTCAAGCGGAGAAGCGTTCAATGCATTCAAGGCATAAATCTGAGCCTCGGCGTTCTGAGTGATATAAGCTCGGTAATTCACTAACTCATTTGACGGGTGAAGGAGATGAACAACCTTAGTGGCACAATTGATTGAGGCACAATGGGCCTTCAACCAATCCATTCCCAATATAAGGTCAATGCTAGATGACTTGAGGAATATGGGAAATGCCTGAAACTTCAACCCTTCTATCTCAATAGTGACTTCAGGGCTGAATAGGGAAGCTTGGCACTGGCCCGCGGGAGTATTTACCGCTAACGGATGGTGCAATTTATCATATTTAATGCCATGCATGAATGCGAATTCTTCCGACATGAATGAATGCGATGCTCCTGAATCAAATAAAACCGAAGCTGGTACTGAATTAACAGGAAGTGTACCCATCATAGTAGCTGGTTGGTCTGGGTCTTCATTCATGTTGACATGGAAGGCCTGCCCACGACCATAAGAAGGTCTGGCATTGTTGTTACGCTGCTGAGGAATACCACGGCCATTACCATGGCCAGCAGGAAGAAGAGCTAACTGATTCTGACTCTGAGAGCAATCTCTGGCACGGTGACCTGGCTGGCCACACTTGAAGCAGAGTCCACTGTCAGGACGTGGTGCAGGAGCTCGAGGTGGTGCAGGTCGAAGAGGCTGCCTCGATGGTAGAGGAGGCAGACGGGGTGCGGCATATGCAGGCCTGTACACTGGAGCTGCTGGACGGTACATGCTCTGTGGAATCCATATACGGCGCTTTTGGGAAGACGAGCCCGAAGATGAGCCCGCTTCATGAGTGCGTCTGGTCGCTTCCTTGTGCTTCTTCAGACCAGTCTCGACCATAATAGCCTTATTCACCAAGGTGGCGAAGTCGGGATAGTCTTGGACGAGCAGGGCTAGCTGAATGTCATGATGTAGCCCTTCACGGAACTTCTCCTGTCTACGAGCATCATTGGGGATGTCTTCTTCAGCATAGCGAGATAAATCAAGGAACTCTCGCTGATAAACTTCCACACACTTGTTGCCCTGAACGAGGCTACGGAACTCAGCCTTCTTGCGTGCTATAACTGCTTGAGGAATATAGTGGGCGCGAAAAGCAGTCTTGAACTCCACCCAGGTAACGACAGTTCCCGGAGGTAGAGTCTGTCGGTGAGTGGCCCACCATTGTGTTGCGGGTCCCTTCAGGAAGTATGTCGCAAAGGTGACATAGCTGACAGGGGGAACATCAGCTGACTCCATCTCATAGAAGATGTCACGCAGCCAGTCATCGGCATCCAGCGGATTAACTGTGTTGCGGAATACCGATGGATTGAGTCGCACGAACTCTGGCAGTGTGATTGAGGCTGGCTGATGGTTGGCATTGGGACGGGGGAATTGTTCCATAATCCCCGTCATCAACTGACGGTTGAGTTCAAATTGTTGCATCATCGCAGCCATATAGTCAGGCGGTGGCGGCGGAGGTGGATTGTTATCACCCATCCTGCTAAATCAACAGGGGTAGTTTAGCAAAAGCCACGACGAGTGTTTAGAAACAAGCATGATGTAACACGATGGAATTTAAGTAGTAGAACAGATGCTTAATAGTAGTCATTAAGTCTTACAGATCCATACAGAGTCGGTTACATTCGGGCAGCATAACGGCGCAAATTCAAAATCTAGACATGCTAGGCGGCGCGCAAGCACGCGGTAAGGAAGTACACAACGAGACATAGCAAAGGCTACATCAACGTCGGAGAAAACCACTGAAACGGGGTAGCTGCAAGTGCGGACGACGGACGTTCGTCGCAGAAGGATCCTACACTCCATGTGCACTCTGATGCAGAACCTGGTCATGAGCTAAAAGAAGAGGTCCACGTGCAGGCGTGTGACCTAACACAGCAGGCCAATCAATACCTGGTGGCATCTCGGTCCTACGCGGGTAAAGGATATGCTCCGGATGTATCCCTGCATGAACAGCTGGTAGCAACTGCGTCATAGCCTCGTAGAGTCGTACTCGAGTGGCAAACAACTCGACGGCAAGAGCCCGAACAGTGCGATCCAGAGCCTGAGTACACTGAATCAGAACTCGTGGATCATAGCAACGAGGCTTGTACGGGGCATAGGTAGCTGTGTAGTATCCAGTAGCATCTCCAACAGGGGCATACGGAATGTATCTGAACTCAGAGACATCCAAGCTAGCGCTGTGCTCTCCTCGGAGACGTGCGACAGCAGAGTAAGCAGCATCATGGACTGCCATCTCAATCGTCACGCCGATACCGTGGAAAAGGTACAACTCAGTGTCTGAGTTATCCTGCTGATCATAGATGCGAACATCAGCATAGTACTGCTCCTGGTTGAACTCGCGGTAAACCCCGTAGACCATGTACTCGGGGTACCAGCGGTAACCTAGCCTGGTCAAGAGAGCGATCAGAACAGCTGGAAACCCAGGGGCATCGCTAGCCCACGTGCGAAGCACAAGCTGCGTCGTGGGGCGCGGTGGAAACAGACGATCCATCTGAAACAGAGGAAATTCAGAGTTGTCATACGATGATAAGGAATATAACAGATCTGGAAGGGAAAGGTTAAACAAAACAATGGAAAGGAAAATGATTATCAGACTAATCAGATCAAAGTCAGGGAAATCGCACAGAATCCAGCTCTCCGGATGGATGGAATTTACGAGATCCTAAGTGTCGGCGTTAGTGAATTTAATAAACCCGAATAGAAGAGAGATCAAAGTCCCAGAGTAAAGACAAGGAATAAAAGATCCTAATACCACCCAGTTGGCGACGTGAGCCCGTAAGCCACACAGCCAAGTTAGTAAAACAGTTTTCGGTTTCTAGACTCAACTTCGGCCAAGGAATTGGATTAGGGGATTCTTGGAGGCAGTCGGCTCTGATACCAACCTGTGACGACCCAGGCTTAATCGTGCACTAACCATACACGCAAATGCACATGATCAAGCCTAAGGACTCACTTGAAGATATCACAACACAACTCTAAAACATAAATAAATTCATACAAGCTTTATATTACAAGCCAGGGCCTCGAGGGCTCGAATACATAGCTCGATGGCATACAAGTGTCAGCGGAAGCATCAGATATCGGGGTACAGATATATTACAGAAATAGAGATAAGCCTTTATGAAGGCGGGGCAAAATAAAATACTACGATCGAAAGGCGTAGGCCTCCTGCCTAGGACCCTCCGAATCCTACTCCTGGTCGTCTGTCGGCTCCTCGTAGTAGTACTCGCCGGGAGGGTAGTAGTAGTAGCCGTAGTCGTTGACGGGGACAGCTATCTCAGGGGCTCCGTCATCTGGAGGCGACATATGGATATGGGAAGAAAAAAAAATAAAGCAAACGTGAGTACTCATCCGAAGTACTCAGCAAGCAAGGATCTACACTACATATGCAACATTTTCAAAGGAGGCTGTATATGTGGACTGGGCTGCAGAAATGCCAGAATAGAGGGGAAGGCCTAGTCCTATCGAAGACTAGCATCTTCAAGCATCTTCATCGGTCTTGCAGTATTAGAAGAGTGCAGATTAACATAAAGTAAAGTAGTAGTAGTGCCATCAACCTCGGCCCGAGATCCTTCCTCGACTCCCTGCGAGAAAGCGATCCCAGAGCCATACTATCCATTTCATCTCAAGTGTCAGGTTCTAGTTGTACCGATCGGGATACAACTCCGAGTGTCCGTTACTGTAGGACAGGCTATCGATAGATTGTTTCTTCCCTGCAGGGGTGCACCAACTTACCCACCATGCTCGATTAACTCCGGTCGGACACACTTTTTTGGGTCATGCCCGGCCTCGGCCAAACGATACGCCGCAACCCGACCGAATACTTAACAGAGAGGTCAGCACGTCAGACTAACCCTATGCCTCCAGGGGTCTTGGGCCATCGCCCCGGGAACTCCTGCATGTTGCGAACGCGGCCGGTGAGCAGACCTAGCCCCCCCTTATACAAGTGCAGGGCGTTACCAGTCCAACCCAGCGCGCGCCGCTCAGTCGCTGACGTCTATTAAGCTCCGGCTGAAGTATACGACGCAGAACGCCCATACTATGCCCACGTGATGGTTAGTGCTATCAGGCCAGAGGCCCCTCGGATCAAATATCCAAACAGTTAGTGTGTTGGTAGTGCAGAAACAAGCAGAGACTCACGAAAGATGTGACCCCGTCGCCCCGTCTCGAGGACTTGCGGCAAGGGCTAAGAATGCCCGACCACGCCTCGTGTTCAACTCTCGGGCACCGTCCAGGTCCACCCGACTCTCGCAAGACCGTTGGAAACTCAGGTCCACCTCTACTGGGTGGTACCACCTGTCCCACCAGTCCTGCAGTACAAGTAACTCTCACGGGTACCCCTTAGGGCCGACCCGTCCTTATCCAGTATAATTAGTATCAACAATAATGTAAAGGCATCCGTGTGGCCACCACATCAAGAAGGAATCCGAGGCATCACCCTCGTTGGACTCCCACCTGACGTAAATATCAAGGTGAACGGAGGAGGAATCACCCTTGAGGTCCACTCTTGAGGAGTTGCGCGACGACGTCGTTATCGGGGGTGGTGTAGAAGGAATCACCCTCGCTTACCATGACCGATTAACTAACCTACAAGGTTATCATCAGAAGTGCTGGCGAGGTATCACCCTCGGCACTCGATAGTAACCCAGTAGAGTCGGCAACTAAGGGGAAAATGACGTGCGGTGTCGGGGCCTGGTCTTCAATCCCGTTGTTCGGGTCTTCTGATAATCCAGCGGGGTAGTCGGGATATAGTGGGGTCTCTGATGGTCTCTACCCAACCTATCTAAACAGTTTAGGATAACAGGTAAGTATCAACAGCAGGTTACAAGTAAACAGGCTATGCAGCAGATATAGGATACAGTAACAGCAGCAGATTCTAATGCAAGCATAAGAGAGAAGAGAATGGGCGATATCGGAGTGCTCAAAAGGGGGGGTGCTTGCCTGGTAGCTCGGCGGCAAGGGACTGCTCGTCTGGAGCGTAGTCGACCTCCGGAGCTGCGTCAGTCTCAGGAGCTACGTCGACGTCGGGGTCTATCGAGAGAGAAGAGGGGGAAGAAACATATAAGTGCACAGCAACGATGCAATACAGGGCATGCTATGCTAAGATGCTGTGCAGGGTTGCCTACAGATGCACTTAAGTCATTTTAGTTATTATAGGATTAAGGTGGAATTTATTTACCGGATACGGCCTCGAAGTTGCGGTTTCACCTACGTAGGGGGTTCCGGCATCGAAACAGACGACACGATCAGATTCGTCTCGTCGTTCTGAGCAACTTTCATGTTTTAAGTTTTTCGATCTGAGCTCGGTTTAAAAGTTATTAATTTTCGAAGTTTAAATGATTTTCTGGAATTATTTTTATTAACAGAAATGATTTATGATGTCAGCATGACTAGGTGATGACGTCAGCAGTCAACAGAGACGCTGACTGGTCAAACTGACCAGTGGGGTCCACATGTCAGTGACAGAGGCTTAACAGAGTGGATTAAAACTAATCCAGAGAGTTAATTAGCAGCTGGCCCCACATGTCAGTGAGTGATTAGGATATTATAGTTATTTTTAATTGTTAAGATGATTTAATTAATCTAATTGTGGTGGGGCCCGCGTGTCAGTGACACTGGGTTGCCCAGTCAGTAGTTGACTGGGTCAACCCAGTCAACTGGGACCCGCGGGGCCCACTGTCAGTGGCTCTGGGGTGGGGGCCACCTGTGCCACATCGGCGTCGTCGCCGGAATCACGCCGGCGATCGGAAAACGCGGCGGAGCTCGCCAGAGTCGTTCGGATTCGCTCCACAGACCACCAAATCGGACGCGGCCGGTTGCGTTCGATCGCGGGGACGACACCGCGTCGAATGGTACCGGTGTAAGCGGCTGAGAAGGCCAGAGCTCGCCGGAAACGAGAATGATGCGGCGGCCGGAGCTCGGACCTCGTCGGAAACGTGGCTACGACGTGCAAATTTAAAAAACGCAAGGCGGCTACGGCGTCTACGCGATGCGGCGAATGCAACGGGGGCACACACGGGACCAAAAGTTTACCGTGGCCACGCCGGCGACGATCTCGCGCGGCGATGGGTTCGGCCGTAGCTGTTGGAGTAGCTAGAGAGCGCGCGAGAGGGAACAGAGAGATGGGAGAGAAGTAGGGGTTCACCTTGCGGCACGCACGGTGGCCCTCGAAGGTTTAGTAGCTGTAGAGGCGTCGCCGGAGTCGAAGAGGAGCGCCGGCGTTCGGAGATGGGGACGAAGGAATTCCGGTGCGGTGCTGCCTCCCGGCTCCCGCTGCGACCACCAGATGATGCGGAAGACGTAGACGAAGGCGACGGACACGTCGGAGGAAGGAACGGACGCCGGTGCCCGCGGAGTTGACGGAGGTGCGGCGGCGACCGCGTCGGCCGATGGATCTGGAGGGGAAGAGGAGAGGAGGAGCGAGCCGGGCGAGGGGAGGACGGCGGAGAGGTGGAGGGGTCGACCTTATCCCCTCCACGGCCTCTGTAGCGTCGCCGTGTCGGCGTATCGTCGGCGCACGCCAGCGCGTCCACGGCCGTGCCGACACGCGCGAGGAGAGAGAAGGGGAGGGCTAGCTGGGCCGGATCGGGGCACTGTGCACTTAGGCCAGTGCCTCGTTTTATTTTCTATTTTCTGTTTTTCTATTTCTCTTTATTTCTTTTCTGTTTTGTAATTGTTAGGCCACTTTTGCACTTATGTAAAATGTGGGACTTAACCCAAATATTACAATGCAATATTACCTTTCATCAAAAATTGGTTTGGGCAAATTTGGATTTCTTTTGGATTTTATATTATCATTAATGGATTAAATAGTGCTGATTTGGTGCTGTTTCATGTAGTTTGAGTCATGTAACTAATCCAAGTATCATTGGTTATATTTTTATAAGTGCTTCTGGAATATTTGCTATCTAGTGAACATTTTTTCCATAATGTTTGAGCAAATTTATTTTGCACCTTTGAATTTGAGTTGATTTTCAGAATAGAGTTTGAATTGTTTTGATTAACCACTATGACTAGGCACTGCAAATGAGATGACTTGGTACTATTAGCAGATAATCACAGTGGCTATTACACAGGGGTGTTACAAATTTATTATTATCCAAATGCTTGACTAACATTTTTCAAATACTTGTTCAACATTTTTTCAAATGCTTGATTGACGTTTTTATATACATGATCAAAAAAAATTCATCATTTTTAATACATGGTCAACATTTTTTCTATACACATTTAACATTTCTCAAATGCTTGATTAAATTTTTTTAAATACTTGTTCAATATTTTTTTTCAAAATGCTTGATTGGCTTTATCTACATGATAAAAAAAATCATCATTTTTTAATATATGATAAAAAATCTATACACATTCAACATTTTTCCAAATGCTTGTTCAACATTTTTGAAATACTTGTTGAGAATTTTCAAATACTTGTTCAACATTTTTCAAATGTGTTTTGTAGAGTGTTTTTTGATATATATATATATATTTATTTATTTATATATATATAGGCAAAATTGTGTCTACAATAGCTTGCTGCAGAAACAGCTATCTCAGCCGCAACCTCATGTTCCGTGATTCGTGCTGGACTGGACAGGAGGAAAAGGGTGGGCGATTTACCAGAATTTCTACGCGCTGGATGCCACAGGAGTGATGCGCATGTGGGCCTGTGGGCGTGTGGTCCGGCTGAACGTGCCAGACATCTGTGGGCCATACCGATCCTGTGTGCGCGCCCCTCTCCTCTACACAAAGGGAAAGCGGCCTGTGTGTGCGTACGAGCGAGGAGTCACGTGTGTTTTTCTAATGTTCTTTTTATTATTTGAGGGACATGTGAGTTGACGGTGGGCATTGGATTCACATACCCATCTTTGGAACTGGGTGATCACATGGTAAGATCTGCTGTGGCACGTCTTTTTTTTTACTTGTGCTGACTGCTGAGGCTGTGAGGCACGTGTTGGATCCGTTTGCATGAGAAAGAATACCAATGTGAGGGAAGCGGTAGCACTGTGTGAGTGTGTATATTCCAGTGTTACGCCGCCACAATCTGAATGCGTACCTTGTTTTCGCTCCTCGCCAATGTGGCATGAAAGGTGTGCTGTCGTGATAGGGCCTCTTCGAGCCAGCCGTGATTAAGTGTCGACTTGTTAATCACTCCGTATTATGCGTGGTTGCCACTGGCCGTCTCCGCGGTACGTACTAATTTGTGTTTTACTCATCTAGGATGATATATACATGTTTGCATGGCGTTGCTGGTTAGCCGTGTATGCACCATGTTCAGAAAGTGGGATAATGATTGTGGTATAATTGAGTGCTAAACTCACACTAGGTATTTAACGATTATTTATTGGGTCTACGCCTAACCATATTCTCTACTTGCCCCCTGGGAACAAGTCAAGTTCCTCCCAGGGGTTGGAGTTGACCCAGGTTATGAATAAGTGCAAACAACCATGGAACCGGAGGACGAAAACATGAAGCCCCGGTCAATGGGACGACGGAACCGGATGCCCATCGTACCAACCCACGAACTGGTTGCTTGTGAAAAGTCACAGACCGAAAGACGAACAAATGGTTGAACCGCTCGATCACTACCATGGAACCGGAGGACGACAACATGAAGCCCCGGTCAATGGGACGACGGAACCGAACGCCCATCGTAACAATCCACGTACCGCTTGTTTGTGAAAAGCGACAAACCAAAAAACGAGCAAATGGTCGAACCGCTCGATCACTACCACGGAACCGGATGGCGAAAACATGAAGCCCCGGTCAATGGGACCACGGAACCGGACGCCCATCATACCAACCCACGAACCGGTTGTTTGTGAAAAGTGACAGATCAAAAACGAGCAAATGGTCGAACCGCTCGATCACTACCATGGAACCGGAGGACGAAAACATGAAGCCCCGGTCAATGGGACGACAGAACCGGACGCCCATCATACCAATCCACGTACCGCTTGTTTGTGAAAAGCGACAGACCAGAAAACGAGCAAATGGTCGAACTGCTCGATCACTACCACGGAACCGGAGGACGAAAACATGAAGCCCCGGTCAATGGGCACCCGACCACGGAACGCGTACGAGTCGGCCGACCACCAGTGGCCGCACCCCCGCCCATCGTACCCCACGAACTGGTTGTTTGTGAAAAGCGATAGACCAAAAAACGAGCGAATGGTCGAACCGCTCGATCACTACCACGGAACCGGAGGATGAAAACATGAAGCCCCGGTCAATGGGACCACGGAACCGGACGCCCATCGTACCAACCCACGAACCGATTGTTTGTGAAAAGCGACAGATCAAAAACGAGCAAATGGTCGAACCGCTCGATCACTACCATGGAACCGGAGGACGATAACATGAAGCCCCGGTCAATGGGACGACGGAACCGGACGCCCATCGTACCAATCCACGAACTGGTTGTTTGTGAAAAGCGACAGACCAAAAAACGAGCAAATGGTCGAACCGCTCAATCACTACCACGGAACCGAACACACATGCAACGCGCTTGAAGTTTTCATACTATGTGCGCAACGAATATTTTTTTTGAAGGGAAAAGCCTCATGGCATTTTATTCCTTTTGACGACAACATTAAGTGGCTAAGACTGTCCTATTCCTTTTTTTTAGCTGAAAGACCGTCCTACTTGGTTTAAATACAATGGAACGGTCCAATGAAAAGAAAAAAGAACAGGGCCATACAACAAGCAAGTAAAGTTCAAGCGTTCAGGCCATGCATATCTGTAGACTCATCTGCATCCAACCGTCGTTTGCCTCAGGACCGGAGTCACGTCAGTACAAAACGGGGTGCGTCACATGCTAAGGCGAAACACCAATACAAACAAAGCGAGTGTGCAAGGTTCCATGCATTGGCGGCTGTAGGTTCGATTGGGAGCGGCGCCTGGATCCGTCGCGTTGGAGTTAATTGTACAGAAGTATCATAATTGGGGCATTGAAAGTAGATTGGTATCAAGTTTGGTAATTTTTACGTGTCAGTATCAAGTCTGGGGCTAGCCGTTCCAAAAATGTCTATCTGACCGGCGGGGCCCGCCTCTCAGCTGCCGACGTGGCATTTTTTTTGCAGAAACACCCCGCACCTCCTTCGTCTTCACGCGCGGCGGCGCCCGGTCTGGATCGAAGGGAGGAGCCCCTCGAGCCCGAGCTCCTTCGCCTCCCGTAACCCCCGCCCCGCCCCGGCCTCCTCCTCGCCTCGCCGCCGGTCGGCCACCGGAGCACCACCACCGGCGACCAGGACCAGGCCGTCCCCGCACCCTGCCTCTCTCCTTCTCTTCCTCCTTCCATTCTTTCTTCTTTCTCTCTCTTACCCAGAGCTCTCTCTCTCTCTCTCTTGCCCCTTGGACAGGAGCCCGACGCCAAGCCGCCATGGATGGCCTCCCGTAGCTCCAGCCCGATGCGCCGATCCACGTTGGAGAGCCTCGGATCCGTCCATCCCCTTCGTCCCTCGACGCCGGAGCCCCTGCATCGCACCGCCTCCTTCCCGTTGACCGCGATGCCCCAGCGCGCCCGCGCCACTGCGGGGTTCCTGGTGGGGAAGCTCGGCTGGGGAGCTGCGCCGGGTTGCCGCCGGCAAGCTGCGCTGAACCCGCGTCGCTTGGGCCCGCGTTGGCGTCCCCTCGTCCCAGCCGAAAGCAGGTCGCCGTAGGGAAGCCGCACTCGCGCCGCCGCTCGGCCTCTGCCGAGGGAGTTCGGTAGGGGAGCTGCGCCGAGTCGCTACCGGCGAGCCGGGCCGAGCCAGCGCCACCGCGGGGCTCCCGCCGAAGGAGCTTGTCGGGGCCGTGCCGAGCCGCTATCGGCGAGCTGGCGCCGCCTGGGCCCGCTTCGCTGGGCATAGGACCGGCTGGTATTCTGCGCGGGGGGAGGGGTGTTTCTGCAAAAAAAATGCCACGTCGGCAGCTGACAGGCAGGCCCCGCCGGTCAGATACACCGTCAATACGCGGTTATACGCGATTTAGACCTTTTTGTAACGGCTAGCTCCAGACTTGGTACTGACACGTAAAAATTACCAAACTTGATACCAATCTGCTTCCAATGATCCAATTGTGATACTTCTTTACGATTAACTCGTCGCGTTGAGTAGACCAAACCAGCACTGCGCTGCCAACCGGTGTCTCCCACCGGTGCCTTTATTTAATGTGTGGAACCTGTCGTATATACGAAAACAAGGGGACGGCCAGACCAGGGCCACGGTAGCCAGGCTTTTGTCAGCCCACCAGGCGTAAAGTGGTCAGTGCATGGCCTGCCTCCCACCTCCAATAATTCTTCAAATGCGCTGAATATAGAACCGGACCACACCCCAGTACGAATCACCAGGTAATGGCCAGCGGTTCTGATAGCTATTACTGGGGCAAGCTATGATAGAAAATCTCCTTCCTATATATATAAAGAAAAGTACAAAAGAAAGCAGAAAACGAGAACAGAAAACAGAAAAAAAAAGAGGTTGCGGCCTACCGCACGTGTGGGCCGGCCCATCTCGCTCCCCCTTCAGCGAGTCGGAAGCTGGACTCGTTGAAGACGAGATATAGGGGCGCCCAAAAAATACGTGCACACTTGCATCTAAAAACATGCACATTTGCCACGAGAAACCGTACATGGCCTTTCGGGCCGGGCTTGGGTTCTGTTTTGCAACCCGAAATAAGATCCTGGACGGGTTGGGGCTTTTGTTTTACAACTTTTTGGGCGGGGCTTTTAGGCTTTGCGATTGTTTTTAGGTTGGGCTTGGGCTTGAGAAAACAAACTCTTTTGGACTTTAGGCCAGGCCCAGGCTTGTAGTTTGGGGTTGGGCTTTTTCAAGCCCGGCCCAGCATATAAGGTTTATGGGAAAGGTGGCTTCGAAAGTAGAGTTAAGGTCAGTTCAAGTGTTTCTCAAGGTGTTGTTTTGGCGACGACGACGTAGACCATTCGGTTGAGTATTCTCCAGTCCCGGCTCCATCTGGGTAGTGTATCCCCTCCCCAAATGGCGTAGTCCAGTGATCGTAGGAGCCCATTTATGTTGCACTTTGATGCACCGGGTGGTGTGTTGGTGTTGTGGCGCTTGTCGTCTTGAGCGACGCTACCGATTTGTAGAGGAAGAAGGCAATACGAAGATCCAGGGACACAAAAGGCGGTTCGAGGACGGCGGATCCTCTGTGATCCTATCTTGGCGATGTCCATGGCATGTGGCATGTTCAGCATTTGAGGAGCATGAGACGTTCCACATCAAATTTGGCTCCGCTGCTGCCGGACCTCTACTTTGGCTCACAAAGCCCCATGACTGATGGTGCTTCATTGTGTCCGACCATGGCGACCGGCGATGGTGACAGTCGCAAAAACCAAGGGCTTCACTTTAAGTTTTCTTCTTGGAGGTTTTATGCTAATTATTTGCTACTTCTTGAGCTTGCGTTGGTTTTTCCCTTGAAGAGGAAAGGATGATGCAGCAAAGTAGAGATAAGTATTTCTCTCAGTTGAGAACTAAGGTGTCAATCCATTAGGAGGCACAAGCAAATCTCCAATATGTGCACCTGCACAAACAATCAAACACTTGCACCCGACGCGATAAAGGGGTTGTCAATCCCTCCACGGTCACTTGCAAGGATGAGATCTAATAGAGATAGATATAAAAGATTACTAAAAGGTAAAATAAAGTAAATATAAATAAATTGCAGTAAGGTATTTTTGGGTTTTGTGTTTTATAGATCTGAAAATATATGATGGAAAATAGACCTTTCACTAGAGGCTTCTCTCTTGAATAAAGCATACGGTGGGTAAACGAATTACTGTTGAGCAATTGATAGAAAAGTGCATAGTTATGACTATATCTAAGGCAATGATCATGAATATAGGCATCACATCCGTGACAAGTAGACCAAAACGATTCTGCATCTACTACTATTACTTCATACATCGACCGCTATCCAGCATGCATCTAGAGTATTAAGTTCATAAGAACGGAGTAACGCCTTAAGCAAGATGACATGATGTAGAGGGATAAACTCAAGCAATATGATATAAACCTCATCTTTTTACCCTTAATGGCAACAATACAATACGTGCCTCGCTACCCCTACTATGTCACAGGGTGAGGACACTGCAAGATTGAAACCATCACAAAGCACCTCTCCCATTGCAAGATAGATCAATCTAGTTGGCCAAACCAAATCAATAGATCGGAGAGAAATACAAAGCTATTTAAATCATGCATAAAAGAGTTCAGAGGAGACTCAAATAATATTCATAGATAATCTGATCATAAACCCACAATTCATCGGATCTCAACAAACACACCGCAAAAGAAGATTACATCGGATAGGACTCCAAGAACATCGAGGAGAACATGGTATTGAAGGTCAAAGAGAGAGAAGAAGCCATCTAGCTACTAGCTATGGACCCGTAGGTCTGTGGTAAACTACTCACACATCATCGATAGGGTAGCAAGGTTGATATAGAAGCCCTCCGTGATCAAATCCCCCTCCGGTAGATCGCCGGAAAAGGCCCCAAGATGGGATCTCACGAGAACAGAAGCTTGTGGCGGCGGAAAAGTATTTTTTGTGGACGCCTCTGGTGTTTGGGGAATATTTGAGAATTTATAGAGGTGGAACTAGGGTTAGAGGACCTCCGAGGGGCCCACAAGCCAGGGGGCGCGCCCTGCAGGCTTGTGGCCTCCTCGGGACTCTTCTGGCCCTCTCTCCAAGTTACGTAGGTGTCTTCTGGTCCAAGAAAAATCATCGCGAGAGTTTTATTCCGTTTGGACTCCGTTTGATATTCCTTTCTGAAAAAGCCAAAAACAAGGAAAAAACAACAACTGGCACTGGGCACTAGGTTAATAGGTTAGTCCCAAAAAATGATATAAAATAGTACCAAAATGCATATAAAACATCCAAGATAGATAATATAATAGCATTGAACAATAAAAAATTATAGATACATTGCAGACGTATCAAGCATCCCCAAGCTTAATTCCTGCTCGTCCTCGAGTAGGTAAATGATAAAAAAAGAATTTTTGATGTGGAATGCTACCTAACATGTTTATCAATATAATTTTCTTTATTATGGCATGAATGTTCAAATCCATAAGATTCAAAACAAAAGTTTAATATTGACATAAAAACAATAATACTTCAATGTGACGCCCCCGATTCAATCGTACACTAATCATGCACGCAAACGTGTACGATCAAGATCAGGGACTCACGGGAAGATATCACAACACAACTCTAAAACATAAATAAGTCATACAAGCATCATAATACAAGCCAGGGGCCACGAGAGCTCGAATACAAATGCTCGATCATAGACGAGTCAGCGGAAGCAACAATATCTGAGTACAGACATAGGTTAAACAAGGTGCCATAAGATGGCTAGCACAAACAGGGATACAACAGATCGAACAGGCGCAGGGCCTCCTGCCTGGGATCCTCCTAACTACTCCTGGTCGTCGGCGTCCTGGACGTAGTAGTAGGCTCCGCCCTGGTGGTAGTAGTCGTCGAAGGTGGCGTCTGGCTCCTGGGCTCCAGCATCTGGTTGCGATAACCAGCAAGAAGGGAAAGGGGGAAAAGGAGGGGGAAAGCAACCGTGAGTACTCATCCAAAGTACTCGCAAGCAAGGATCTATACTACATATGCATGGTATATGTGTAAAGAGGCAATATCGGTGGACTGAACTGCAGAATGCCAGAATAAGAGGGGGATAGCTAGTCCTGTCGAAGACTACGCTTCTGGCAGCCTCCATCTTGAAGCAATAGAAGAGATTAGTTGGAAGCTAACCAAGCAACAACGTATAGCATAATCCTACCCGTCGATCCTCTCGTCGCCACCATGCGAGAGAGCGACCACCGGGTTATATCTGTCACTTGTAAGGGTGTGTTTTATTAAGTATCCATTTCTAGTTGTCATGAGGTCGGAATACAACTCCGGGTCGTCCTTTTACCGAGGGACACGGCTATTCGAATAGATAAACTTCCCTGCAGGGGTGCACCACATATTCCCCAACACGCTCGATCCCCTTTGGCCGGACACACTTTCCTGGGTCATGCCCGGCCTCGGAAGATCCACACGTCGCAGCCCCACCTAGGCTCAACAGAGAGGTCAGCACGCCGGACTAATCCTAGGCACTCTGGGGTCTGGGCCCATCGCCCAGTGCGCTCCTGCACGTTGCGTACGCGGCCGCGAGCAGACCTAGCAACCCACACGATCACGGCGGTTACGTTATGGCGGTCCAACACGGCGCGCGCCGCTCAGTCGCTGACGTCAAGAAGGCTTCAGCTGATACCACGACGCCGGGATACCCATAACTACTCCCGCGTAGTTGGTTAGTGCGTATAGGCCAGTGGCCAGACTCAGATCAAATATCCAATCTCGTTAAACGTGTTATTATGAGATCACCGCGGACGACGACCAGGGCCAGGCCCACCTCTCTCCTAGGTGGTCACAACCTGCCCTGCCGCTCCACAACAAAGAGTCACTTAGGGGGCCGTCGAGAAGGCCAATCCTTTCAGCCCCCATTCGTGAATCACCTGCGGGTGCTCCACGAGCCGACCCGACTTTAGTATCCATCTGATGTCACATGTAATAAGTAGTATACATATCCGCAATCGCCACCCGTGGCGAGCACGGCCCAATAATGTAGCATAGCAGACAGACGAGAATGTAGGGCCACTGATGACAAACTAGCATCCTACACTAGGCATTTAGGATTGCAGGTAAGGTATCAACAACAGTAGCAACAATGACAGGCTATGCATCAGAATAGGATTAACGGAAAGCAGTAACAGGCTACACTACTCTAATGCAAGCAGTATAGAGAAGAATAGGCGATATCTGGTGATCAAGGGGGGGGGGCTTGCCTGGTTGCTCTGGCAAGTAGGGGTCGTCAACAACGTAGTCGGTCGGGGCACCAGCAGCTGCGTCGGTCTCGTAGTCTACCGAAGAGAAGAGGGGGAAGAAACAGTAAACACACGGCAATAATGCAACAGGGATGCATGACATGTCTAAACGCAGGGCCAGGGTGATATACAGCCTAACTAAGCGATTTAGTTAATTTAGGAATTTATTCGGATTTATTTAATTAGGGTTGGACACTATTCATTTATCGAAATCGGTCTAATTGTTCAACGTTCTCATAGCTGCGGGCATCTGACGGGAATACGGAGGATGTATTCGGGTTCGTATCGTCGTTCTGAGCAAGTTTCATGTATAAAATATTTTCATCGGAGTTACGGTTTAAAAGATATGATTTTCTAAAGTTTAAAACAATTTCTGAATTTTCTTTAAATATTTAATTCGAATTATCCAAAACAGTGGCAGAAATCCCTTTTTTTTATACCCAGACTTTGCTAGCCCATCAGAATGACAGGTGGGGCCCAGTGTTGACTCAGCAGCTGACTCAGCAAATCTTATCCAAATGAACAGTGCACAGTGGGTCCCATCTGTCATTTTCAGTAGTTTTAATTAGAGGTTTAATTAGACTAGTTAATTGATTGGGACCCACGTGTCAGTGCCTGGCATTTTATCTAAAGGAGTATTTAGGACAGGGGGCCCACATGTCATAGTCTACTTAGCAGGGGGGTTAGGTTAGCGACTAATTAGGCTTAGTTAGGATGGGCCCCACTGGTCAGTGGGTCACCCACTGGTTTAAGCGTGCGTGCGTGCCCGCCGGCGAGCAGAGGACGGTGGCGTGCACGTAGGCAGCGGCTCCGGCGACCATTTAAGCAGCGGTTGGCACGGATCGGTCGAGGGCCTCGCCGCGCACCCACTGGAACAAACCGCAGGTGCTGGGACGGTCGAAGTCGACCACCATGTTGGCGGCGAGCGACGGCAAAGGCACGGCCTCGTCGGCAAATGGACTACGAGAAGCGGAGGGGGAGGGGGAAAGGTCGCTGAGGACCGGGAGCTCACAGGGAGCTCGGGAGCGCGCTCGACGGAGACGGAGAAGCTGTGGTGGCGGCGGGTCGGCGGTGATGACCGGCGGGGCAGAGAAGGTAGACGCGGCTGATCCGGCGAGGTAGGGGTCCCGGGCTCAATCCCGTGGTCGAAGGAGACGAAGAGGAGGTCGGCGGAGAGGACGGGCATGGTGGATGCGGCGCCAGGAGGCCGGTGGATGCGCGGACGACGACGACACGGGGTGTCCCTGCGGGCGGTCGGAGGCGGGCTCGGCGAGCGGGAGAGGCGAGGAGGCCGGCGGTGCAGCGGGGAGGCGGGGCGCATGGAGGCGGGGGCGCCGCGACGGTGGGCGCGCCGGGCGCGACGGCCGCGTCGGGAGGAGGGGAATCGAATGCGCCCCTCCCCTGTGCGTCTGCGTGTGTGTGTGTGGGTGACGGCGCGAGGAGGGAGTGGATCGGGCTCTGTGGGGGGGTGTTGGGCTAGCTAGGGTTTGGTGGGGGGTGGCCGGCTATGTAGGCGCCGGCTGGGCCGGCCTGGCGGCCCGGTGGCTTGCTGGGCCGAGGCCCAGTCGGGGGGGGGGGGGTTCCTTTTTTTTTCTTTTCTGTTTCTTTTTCCTTTTCTTTATTCCTTTCTTTCTCCACTGTTAAATGTCTAGGCCCCAAATGGCTTTTGTAAAAAGTGGTGACCTATTTCATAAATACCAGTGCATTATTCCCTAACACCTAAAATTAGTTTGGACAAAACATAATTCCATACTTATTTCAGATTTAATAAATGGTTATTAAATATTATCTTTATCCACTGTTTGAGGTTGTTCGAGTCACTTATCCAATTCCAATGATGTTGGTTTCAATTTTAGAATAGCCTCTGGAATATTTGTTATTATCTGACATTTTAGTTTCTATGTTGGACAACTTTTATATTCCACTTTCATTTAAATTTGAATTTGGCTTAGGAGTTGAAATGCAATATGATGCTAATGATGATTATGCACTATTAATCATGATGACATGGCCTCATCAAAAGGGTGATCACTGTAGCTTAATACAGGGGGTGTTACATTCAAGCATACTAATAAAGCAATCATGTCTTCTCAAAATAACATGGCCAAAGAAAGTTATCCCTACAAAATCATATAGCCTGGCTATGCTCCATCTTCATCACACAAAGTATTTCATCATGCACAACCCCGATGACAAGCCAAGCAATTGTTTCATACTTTTAGTGTTCTCAAACTTTTTCAACTTTCACGCAATACATGAGCGTGAGCCATGGATATAGCACTATAGGTGGAATAGAATATGGTGGTTGTGGAGAAGACAAAAAGGAGAAAGTCTCACATCAACTAGGCAAATTAATGAGCTATGAAGATGCCCATCAATTGATATCGATGCAAGTGAGTAGGGATTGCCATGCAACGGATGCACTAGAGCTATAAGTGTATGAAAGCTCAAAAAGAAACTAAGTGGGTGTGCATCCAACTTGCTTGCTCACGAAGACCTAGGGCACTTTGAGGAAGCCCATCATTGGAATAAACAAGCCAAGTTCTATAATGTAAAATTCGCACTAGTATATGAAAGTGATAAAATAGGAAACTCTCTATCATGAAGAACATGGTGCTACTTTGAAGCACAAGTGTGGAAAAAGGATAGTAACACTGTCCCTTCTCTCATTTTTTTCTCTTTTTTTTCTTTTTGTTTGGGCTTCTTTGGCCTCTCTTTTTTCATTTGGGCTTCTTTGGCCTCTTATTTTCTTAAAGCCCGGAGACTCATCCCAACTTGTGAGGGAATCATAGCTTCCATCATCCTTTCCTCACATGGGACAATGTTCTAATAATGATGATCATCACACTTTTATTTACTTACAACTCAAGAATTACAACTCGATACTAGAACAAAGATAAGACTCTATATGAATGCCTCATGCATATGAGAAGAATATGACAATGATGGTGCGTGTCATAATAAACGAAATGATGGAAGTTGCATGGCAATATATCTCGGAATGGCTATGGAAATGCCATAATAGGTAGGTATGGTGGCTGTTTTGAGGAAGGGTATATGGTGGGTTTAATGCATCGGCAAAAGTTGCGCGGTACTAGAGAGGCTAGCAATGGTGGAAGGGTGAGAGTGCGTATAATCCATGGACTCAACATTTGTCTTAAAGAACTCACATACTTATTGCAAAAGTTTATTAGCCATCGAAACAAAGTACTACACGCCTGCTCCTAGGGGGATAGATTGGTAGGAAAAGACCATCGCTCGTCCCCAACCGCCACTCATAAGGAAGACAATCAAAAAATAAATCATGCTCGGACTTCATCACATAACGGTTCACCATACGTGCATGCTACGGGAATCACAAACTTTAACACAAGTATTTCTACCAATCCACAATTACTCACTAGCATGACTCTAATATCACCATCTTTATATCTCAAAACAAATGCAAGGAATCGAACTTCTCATATATTCAATGCTCTTTATATGAAAGTTTTTATTATATCCCTCTTGGATGCCCATTATATTAGGACTAAATTCATAACCTAAGCAAATTACCATGCTGTTTAAGACTCTCAAAATAATATAAGTGAAGCATGAGAGTTCATCAATTTCAATAAAATGAAACCACCGCCGTGCTCTAAAAAGATATAAGTGAAGCACTAGAGCAAACTACCTAGCTCAAAAGATATAAGTGAAGCACGTAGAGTATTCTAATAAATTCATGATTAATGTGTATCCCTCTCAAAAGGTGTGTACAGCAAGGATGATTGTGGCAAACTAAAAAGCAAAGACTCATATCATACAAGATGCTCCAAGCAAAACACATATCATGTGGTGAATAAAAATATAGCCTCAAGTAAATTTACCGATGGATTGAAGACGAAAGAGGGGATGCCATTCGGGGCATCCCCAAGCTTAGATGCTTGGTTTTCCTTGAATATTACCTTGGCGTGCCTTGGGCATCCCCAAGCTTAGGCTCTTGCCACTCCTTATTCCATTTTCCATCAAATCTTTACCCAAAACTTGAAAACTTCACAACACAAAACTCAAAAGAAAACTCATAAGATCCGTTAGTGTAAGAAAAGCAAATCACCACTTAGGTACTGTTGTGAACTGATTCTAAATTTATAATGGTGTTATATCTACTGTATTCCAACTTCTCCATGGTTCATACCCCCCGATACTACCCATAGATTCATCAAAATAAGCAAACAACACATAAAAAACAGAATCTGTCAAAAACAGAACAGTCTGCGAAGATCTGAATTGCTGTCATACTCCTGTGAATTTAAACAATTCTGTTACTGGACGCAAAAGTTTTTGTTTTTCAGCAAAATCAAATCAACTATCACCATAGATCATCCCAAAGGTTTTAGTTGGCCCAAACACTAATTAAAACACTAAAACACAATTACTATAGAAGTAATAATGTGTATTTATTCAAGAACAGTAGCAAAAACAAGCACTAATTAAAACACTAAAACACAAAAATAAAATTGGGTTGCCTCCCAACAAGCACTATTGTTTAACGGCCCTAGCTAGGCATATTGCAATAGATCTAGGTGTTATCATCTTTGGTATTTAATCCATAAGTAGCCCTCATAATAGATTCATATGGCAACTTAATTTTCTTTCTTGGAAAGTGTTCCATGCCCTTACTTAACGAAAATTGAAATCTAATGGTTCCTTCTTTCATATCAATAATCGCACCAATCGTTCTAAGTAAAGGTCTACCAAGAATAATAGGACATGTAGGATTGCAATCTATATCATGCACAATAAAAACTACGGGCACATAATTCCTATTTGCAACAATAATAACATCATTAATCCTTCCCATAGGTTTCTTAATAGTGGAATCCGCTTGATGCAAATTCAAAGAAAAATCATCAAATTTGTGGAAACCAAGCACATCACATAGAGTTTTTGGAATAGTGGAAACACTAGCACCCAAATCACACAAAGCATAGCACTCATAATCTTTAATTTTAATCTTAATAGTAGGTTCCCACTCATCATAAAGCTTTCTAGGGATAGAAACTTCCAACTCAAGTTTTTCTTCAAACGATTTCATCATAGCATCAACGATATGTTTAGTAAAAGCTTTATTTTGATTATAAGCATGAGGTGAATTAAGCATGGATTGCAACAAGGAAATACAATCTATCAAAGAGCAATTATCATAATTAAAGTCCTTGAAATCCAAAAGAGTGGGTTCATCGCTACTTAAAGTCTTGACCTCTTCAATCCCACTTTTATCAATTTTTTCATTAAGATCTTTAAACTCTAAATCATTGGGACGCCTTCTAGCTAAAGTTGACTCATCTCCAGTCCCATCTTTATCAAGATTTATATTAGCAAACAAAGATTCAATAGGAGTCACACCAATCACTTTAAGATCTTCATCAGTATTATCACAAGAAATAGAGGAACACGCTTTTACAACCCAATCTCGCTTAGCATGGATCCTAGCGGTTCTTTCTTTACATTCATTAATATAAATTCTAATAGCTTTTAGATATTAATTAATATCATGCTTGGGTGGCATACATCTCATCTTTACAGAATCAATCTTAAGAGAAATCTTATCAATGTTTCTAGCCAAATCATCAATCTTAAGTAATTTTTCTTCTACCATAGCATTGAAAATCTTTTGAGATTTTATAAAATCTTTAATATTATTCTCAAGATCAGAAGGTATCTTATTATAATTTCCATAAGAATTGTTGTAGGAATTACCATAATTATTAGAGGAATTACTAGGAAACGGCCTAGGGTTGAAATTACCTCTATACGCGTTATTACCAAAATTGTTCCTACCAAAAAAATTCACATCCATAGATTCATTATTATTCTCAATCAAAGTAGACAAAGGCATATCATTAGGATCAATAGGAGCACTCTTACTAGAAATCAATTTCATAAGTTCATCCATCTTTTCACTCAAAGTATTAATTTCTTCAATTGCATGCACTTTTTTACTAGTGGAAGATCTTTCGGTATGCCATTGAGAGTAATTTGCCATAATATTATCTAGGAGTTTAGTATCTTCTCCTAATGTAATTTCCATAAAAGTACCACCCGCATAAAAAATTTGTATGATCATCCACAAACTTAAACCATGGGTAGGGCAATTTCTTATCATAAATTTGATCCTCTCCCAGGATTGTGCAACATGTTCATGATCAAGTTGCTTAAAATTAATTATATCATTCCTAAGGGAGATGATCTTAGCGGGAGGAAAATACTTGGAAATAAAAGCATCTTTACACTTATTACATGAATCAATACTATTTTTAGGCAAAGATGAAAACCAAGTTTTAGCACGATCTCGTAGTGAGAACGGAAATAGCTTCAATTTAACAATATCATTATCCACATCTTTTTTTCTTTTGCATATCACACAATTCAACGAAAGTATTTAGATGGGATGCGACATCTTCAATAGGAAGACCGGAAAATTGTTCTTTCATAACAAGATTCAACAAAGCGGCATTAATTTCATAAGATTCCACACTAGTGGCGGGATCAATCGGAGTACTAATAAAATCATTATTATTAGTGTTGGAAAAGTCACACAACTTGATGTTTTCTTGAGACATCGTGACAAAACAAGCAATCTAACACACTAGCAAACAAAAAGCAAACGAAAAGATGAACGAAAGAAGGACGAATAAAAAGGCAAATATTTTAGTATTTTTCTAAAAACGTTTTAGAAGTGGGGCAGAGGAAAACGAGAGGCAAATGGCAAATAATCTAATGCGAGAGATGAGAGTTTACGATAGGTGCTTGGTAGGCTTGATGTAGAACCTCCCCGGCAACGACGCCAGAAATTCTTCCTGCTACTTCTTGAGCTTGCGTTGGTTTTCCCTTGAAGAGGAAAGGGTGATGCAGCAAAGTAGAGATAAGTATTTCCCTCAGTTGAGAACCAAGGTATCAATCCAGTAGGAGGCACAAGCAAGTCTCCAATATATGCACCTGCACAAACAATCAAACACTTGCACCCAACGCGATAAAGGGGTTGTCAATCCCTCCGCGGTCACTCACTAGGATGAGATCTAATAGAAATAGATATAAAAGATTACTAAAAGGTAAAACAAAGTAATATAAATAAATTGCAGCAAGGTATTTTTGGGTTTTGTGTTTTATAGATCTGAAAATATATGATGGAAAATAGACCTTTCACTAGAGGCTTCTCTCTTGAATAAAGCATGTGGCGGGTAAAAAAATTATTGTTGAGCAATTGATAGTAAAGCGCATAGTTATGACGATATCTAAGGCAATGGTCATGAATATAGGCATCACGTCCGTGATAAGTAGACCGAAACGATTCTGCATCTACTACTATTACTCCACACATCTACCAGTATCCAGCATGCATCTAGAGTATTAAGTTCATAAGAATGGAGTAACGCCTTAAGCAAGATGACATGATGTAGAGGGATAAATTCAAGCAATATGATATAAACCCCATCTTTTTACCCTTAATGGCAACAATACAATACGTGCCTCGCTACCCCTACTATGTCACTGGGTGAGGACACCGCAAGATTGAACCCATCACAAAGCACCTCTCCCATTGCAAGATAGATTAATCTAGTTGGCCAAACCAAATCAATAGATCAAAGAGAAATATAAAGCTATTTAAATCATGCATAAAAGAGTTCATAGGAGACTCAAATAATATTCATAGATAATCTGATCATAAACCCACAATTCATCGGATCTCAACAAACACACCGCAAAAGAAGATTACATCGGATAGAACTCCGAGAACATCGAGGAGAACATGGTATTGAAGATCAAAGAGAGAGAAGAAGTCATCTAGCTACTAGCTATGGACCTGTAGGTCTGTGCTAAACTATTCACACATCATCGGTAGGGCAGCAAGGTTGATGTAGAAGCCCTCTGTGATCGAATCCCCCTCCGGCAGATCGTCGGAAAAGGCCCCAAAATGGGATCTCATGAGAACAGAAGCTTGCGGCGGCGGAAAAGTATTTTTTGTGGACGCCTCTGGTGTTTGGGGAATATTTGAGAATTTAAAGAGGTGGAACTAGGGTTAGAGGACCTCCGAGGGGCCCACAAGCCAGGGGGCACGCCCTGCAGGCTTGTGGCCTCCTCGGGACTCTTATGGCCCTCTCTCCAAGTAACGTAGGTGTCTTCTAGTCCAAGAAAAATCATCGCGAAACTTTTATTCCGTTTGGACTCCGTTTGATATTCCTTTCTAAAAAGCAAAAAACAATGAAAAAACAGCAACTGGCACTGGGCACTAGGTTAATAGGTTAGTCCCAAAAAGTAATATAAAATAGTACCAAAATGCATATAAAACATTCAAGATAGATAATATAATAGCATGGAACAATAAAAAATTATAGATACGTTGGAGATGTATCATTATTCTACTTCTGTGTGCCATTTTTTTTGGTTTTATTTGAGTGCATCAACACGCATGATTGAATCAATTGCGAGAGTGGATTTTTGGAGCCCAGGTGTATTGGAGGACCTTATTTTAAATACTTCAAAAATCACATTTAAAGGTTAAAAAAATCCGAAAAGAATTCTACGTGATCATATGGATGTATATTACACATGTGTAAACTTTGGTGATGAAATAAGTAAACATGTGAGCTATAAAAAAATGAAAAAAATGGTGATTTTTATATAGTGAATAATACATCCACTATTCATCTTTCTGGAATCACGATTTTGTCATTTTTATGTAACTAACATGGTTACTTATTTCAGCATCAAAATTTGCACATGTGTAATAGACATCCATATAAACACGTTGATTTATTGTCAGATTTTTTGAAAATTTAAAATAACATTTTGGCACTGTTAAAAATATCGGGTTCCAATGCACCCCTCGTCCAAAGTGACTTTTTGTGCACAACTATTACTAGCTACTGTAGATGCCACAGGAAAGCACAAAAGTTCATGAGACGGAACATCTTTGCCACCGCTAAAAGCATTTTCTAAATTAAGATGAAGGTGTGTACAGTGGAAAGTGGAAACATCCACCCCTCATTTGCTTGTTGTCATGCACCGATGCTTCCTCCCCTGAAACGTCGTCATGGGTCTCGTCTCTGCGCTAGGACTCCTGTTGTAAACCTTTGTGACTCCGCAGTGACGACGCTTTGCGCCATCACCCTCCTGGGACGTTGTCATAGAGCTCAGGCGTCGCCGGTCGGGCCTCGACGAGATGTTAAGCTAGTTTTAGGCTTGATGTTGTAACATCCCCAGATGTTAATCCTGTCATCAAGATAATTAATGTGCTAAGTCATCTTCAATTGCAATGCTTGATCATAGTGTACAAACACTTCAATTCAAATTACTCTCTGAAAACAATTCAAATTCACAGTGCAAAATGAAGTTGCTCAAAACTTGCTAGAAAAATGTTCATCATTTGACAAAAATTCCATAACAATTATTTGTTAAGGAAAACAACATCACTCTTGTGCAAGATGAACAACAGCAATTAATTCAGAGCAGCTTCAACATTTTTAAATGCTATTTCACTTATGAAAATTCCAAAATAACTTCTTCTAGTATCCAAATATTTGTGGCAGTGCCATAAATAGCAAAGAATATTTTGGGCCAAGTCACACATTTTTCTAAAACTGATTAGCAGCCCATAAAATTCACTAACCCTCTCTGTCTATTAACTAAATGAAAAAAAACAGAAAATAAGCAGAAGGGCAGAGGATTACCTGGACCTGGGCCGAAGCCACAGTGCGGCCCAGGCAGCCAGCATGCCTCCTCCACCTACCTCGCCTCGGTGTCATCTTCCCCCTGTGTTGGGGATATCACTATTGAATATAAACCACCCAGGAGGGGCCGGGTTATGCTCATAGTGATTTACCTGTATTGAAGCCCATGAAGACATAGAAGATGACGACTTACGAAGGAGACTTAATAAGAAGGCCCAAAGCCCAAAGGCGAGTTAGGGCCCATAGATGTAAACCGCCATAAGTATATGACCTGTATTGTAAGATAGGAAAGAGTGGATACCGAGCCAAACACGTTTATGAGCCGGCCAGGATTCTGTGAACCGCCGGGCGTCAACCTGTGTATATAAAGGGACGACCCGGCGACGGTTTAGGGACAAGAAACAACAGATCGAGAGCCAGGTTAAGCATATTCGCTCCCTGGTCATCGAAACCCTAACAATACCACCTCAAACTGGATTAGGCCTTCACCTTCACTGCAAGGGGCCGAACCAGTATAAACTCCCCGTGTCCTTTGTCCTGATAAACCCTTTTAAACTAACCTCATTGCGATGGCTCCAGGACTAAGTCCTCACACTAGGACATCTGCCGTGACTACTCCATGACAGTTGGCGCCCACCGTGGGGCCAGCGCACAGTGGTTTCGAGTTCTTGAAGGGCAACTTCGAAGGGATCAAGAGATACGCTATGGGCCGGATGACCAAGAGTCGTCGTGGCAAGCTCTACATCGACGACGAAGGCTGGGGCCCCAAGGCCGGCTCAATTGAGTACGGGTACCGGGTCCGTGTAATTCACGTCTTCATTGGCAAGATCGGCGAACCGGGCCCTGAGCCGGACACCTGCACCGACATCATCGAGACGGCTCAGCGTGCAAAACCCGCCCGAGTTTAGCCCGCCATGAGTCGTGCCTTCGTGGGATTCATCAATGGTGCGGAATCTGAGGATAAATCAGTATCTGACGGTGAGACAGTTGTCTATTCTGATGGCGAGTCATCCACCGGTGAAACCGAGTCATTGTACCGACTGCAAGACGGTCGGCTTGGGGGCTGTTCTGATGGCGATAGTATTCCGGACCCCTACGAGCCGCCGAACCGGGTTGCAATCTTCATGGCCGGTACGCAGCCAGTGCAGCACTCTTCAACTGCAGCGGCATTGATTTCTGGGTCAGCAGCGGCGACGGCAGCCAGGTCAGGAAGCCCTGCGCGCCCGCCGGCTCAAGTCTTGTCCGGGTTACTAGACGCCTTGGCAACACTGCTGACGACGGAGGTTAACCCGGATAATCAAGATCAGCATAACGCGGAAGTCGTGAAATTGCGAGATCAGATAGCTCAAGCTAAGGAAGACCTGGCAGCTGAAGACGCCAGGATGGCTGCCGAGCGGGTTACGTTGGATGCTCAGGCGCAGCGGATTCAGTCGGAGTCTTACCGGCTCATGCTAGATCAGAACGCTTCAAACGAAGTCATGAGGAGATGGCATCAGTCTTGCCTGCCACCGGTTTACGAGGCGAGGAACCTCTTTAACACGCCAGGAGCAGGAACCAGTAACCCGCCAGTGGCGGACCGGGTTGAAGCGCCTGGGACGGGAGCGCCGGTTCAGCCGTGCACCACGGATCCGCCTCGTCAGAACAATATCCCGCCGCAACACATGCCAACACCATCGGGTCATTACTCTAACCCTTTGGATAACATGATCGCTACGGCGTCACGATTGGCGGCTATCCCGGTTGAAGGCAAGTCTCCAATGGTGGTTGAGATGCAGAGGGCTAGAGAGCTCCTTCAGACAGCATTGGTTCAGCAGCAGGCTTATTCTTACAGTCGAAGCCGGATTCATTCCACCCCTCGCCCAAGCCGGAGTTACAGTAGGCATATTAATGAACCAGCTGTGTCAAGCAGTGGGCAGAACCATAACCTGCCTCGTGGACATAACCTGGCAGGCGGTGGTGTTGATGCTCAGAACGTGGTGGATCAAGGTAGAGCACGTCGAGAGGCCGAGCTGGCGGCACAATATGCGGCCCGTCAACCTTCTCCGGTTCGTCCGACAACTTCGGTGGAGCCAGGTGTAACCCTTAGGAATTTTGGCGTGCCATGTTTAGTGCCGGCCATATGTAATGAGTGTCTGCCCAAGGATTTTAAGGGTCCTCGCAAGGTGCCTAACTATACAGCCGATTTACCTCCTGAAGCATGGATCGAGAGTTATGAGATGGCCATGGAATTGCTAGATGTTAGCGATGCGGCATGTGCTAAATATTTCCCCCTGATGTTGGATGGAACGGCTCGCACTTGGTTGAAGGGGCTCCCTGCCAACTCCATTGGGTCATGGGCCGAGTTAAAGGCCCGGTTTATCCAGAATTTCAAAGATACGTGCAAGCAGCCTATGTCAATTATGGATCTGGATGCCTGTATCCAAGAAGAGGGTGAGTCCACAACCCATTGGGTGCGCCGGGTTTCGACCATCTTACATTCATCGGATCGCATCAATGCCGGTTCAGCGGTCATAATGTTGGAGAAGAATTGCCGGTTTACGCCTCTTAAGCAGAAGTTGGGTCGGCTCAAGCGCCACTGCAATGACATGGGAGAGCTGATGGCGGCTCTGGTTAAGTACGCTGACTCTGATGGTACCAAGGACCCCGAGTCTGATGATGACAAGCCGGGAAAGGGAAAGAAGAGCAGCAGCACCAGAGGACAGCAGCATAATCCGGTGAATCAGCGAGGCAATGGTAAGCACAAAGCTGATAATAGTTTGGACTTTGTGGCTAACACCAACGCACAGAATAATGGCCAGCATCGTAAAGGTAAACCGCCCCCACGGGCCGGAGGGTCAGGCTTTAATCTTGAGCAGATGCTAAGTCAGCCCTGCCCAAGGCATGGGACGCGAGAAAGACCGTCTGGCCACCTCTGGAAGGATTGCTACATCATGAAGGATTATAAAAATTCCAATCTTTTTCAAGACAATCATGGACCGGGTGGTGGTTCAGGGTCCGGTTCTCATGGGCCGGGTTACGGCGGTGGCGGTTCTAGTTCTGGATTCCAAGGTAATCAGGGCAATCAAGGCAATCAGGGTGGCTACCGTCAACAGTCAGGTCAGGGGAATCAGCAGCAGCAATCTGGGTATCAGAGTAACCCAAAGCAGTTGAATAGTGGGCAGTACCACGTCTTCACCACAAATTTATGCAAATGGGATCAGAAGATTCATAAAAGGGCAGTGAACGCCGTTGAACCGGCGGTTCCCCGTTACTTGCGCTGGTCTGAGCAGCCCATCGTGTGGAGTCGGGAAGATCACCCGCCCCGGGTTGATAATCCGGGTCACCTAGCATTGGTGGTTGCACCCCAGGTTGGAGGGTATAAGTTTACCAAGGTACTCATGGACGGAGGGAGCAGCATCAATATCCTTTATTACGAAACTTTCCGTCGCATGGGGTTGACAGATAAAAATCTTAAACCATCGAATACAGTTTTCCATGGTGTGGTGCCTGGTAAGTCGGTGTACCCTATTGGTAAGATAGCTCTGGAAGTTGCCTTTGGAGATGATCATGACTCTAGGTCAGAGACATTGACCTTTGAAGTAGTCAAGATTCACAGCCCGTATCACGCTCTGTTTGGACGGCCGGCTTATGCCAAGTTCATGGCACGGCCTTGTTATGTTTATCTACAGCTCAAGATGCCGGGTTACAAGGGGACCATCACAGTACATGGGAGCCGAAAGATAGCCTTGGAATGTGAAGAAGGTGATGCGGCTTATGCTGAGTCGGTTTGTGCAACGGAGGAGTTAAAATTTTACAAGGACAATGTTGATCCGGCGGATATGACGTCTTTGAAAAAGCCAACTACAGAGCATGATCCGGTTTTGAAGTTTAAATCGGCAGATGACACTAAGATGGTTGATTTTGTTCCTGGCGATTCATCCAAGCAGTTCAGCATCAGTGCTAATATGGATCCGAAATAGGAAAGCGCGCTCATCGAGTTCATCCGTGAGAACCGGGACATCTTTGCATGGAAACCTTCTGACATGCCAGGTGTACCGAGGGAACCCGCTGAGTACACTCTCAATATTAATCCCAAGTTTAAACCGGTCAAGCAGTTTCTTCATCGTTTCAATGAAGAAAGGCGTAAGGCCATTGGTGAGGAGGTAGCCCGGCTCTTGGCGGCTGGGTTTATTGTTGAAGTTTTTCATCCTGAGTGGTTGGCTAACCCGTTGCTGGTACTTAAGAAGAACGGCACTTGGCGCATGTGTGTGGACTACACGGATTTAAACAAGGCTTGTCCGGCTGATCCTTTTGCTCTCCCTCGTATTGATCAGATTATTGATGCAACGGCGGGTTGTGAGCGTTTGAGTTTTTTGGATGCTTATTCTGGTTATCATCAGATCAAGATGGCAGTTAAGGACCAGGAGAAGACAGCTTTCATAACTCCCTTTGGAGCCTTCTGCTATGTGTCTATGCCTTTTGGGCTCAAGAGTGCCCAGGCGACTTACCAGTGATGTGTGCAGAATTGTCTTCATAATCAGATTGGACGCAATGTTCATGCTTATGTGGATGATATTGTGGTGAAATCCAGAAAGAAGGAGACGTTGATAGACGACTTGAAGGAAACCTTTGATAATCTCCGAGTTTATAAGATGATGCTTAATCCGGCCAAGTGTGTTTTTGCTGTGCCGGCGGGCAAGCTTTTGGGCTTTCTGGTGTCTAACAGGGGCATTGAAGCTAATCCGGAGAAGATCAAAGCCGTTACTTCTCTGGCTAAACCGGCGTGTATCAATGATGTTCAACGTCTGGCGGGTCGTATTGCGGCGCTAAGCCGGTTCATAAGCCGCCTCGGTGAGAAGGCCATCCCTTTGTATCAGATGATGAAAAAGACAGATGACTTCGTCTGGAGTGATGCTGCTAATGAGGCATTTGAGGCACTTAAGAAGCAGCTGGCTGAGCCGCCGGTCCTAGCTGCGCCCGTTGATAAGGAGCCGTTGTTGTTATATGTGGCTGCTAATAGCCGGGCTGTCAGTGTGGCTATTGTGGTTGAAAGGAAAGAGGTAGGCAAGGAATATCCGGTTCAACGGCCGGTTTTTTATATCAGCGAAGTGCTTATTGAGTCCAAGCAGAGATACCCACATTGGCAGAAGCTTGTATATGGGGCTTCCGGCTTATGAGCGAAGTTATGATTACCCTTTGAACCGGCTTATAAGCCAATTGAAAAAAAAACTTGGGGGCTTGCTACCCAGGTTAAAGGTACCAAAGAGAGTCTGTTGCAAAATCACAGCTCAAACATAGGTGCCCCTTGAGCACAACTAAAAAATATTACTTGGGGACTCCTTGATTCTAAAGAACAAAGAGTTTGTATAACCCTTGTAATAGGCTTAAAAGCCAGGCTTGGAAGCCAGGTGTATTCACCTAAAACCCCGGGTTATCCTGCCTTTTTAAGTAAGCCACTCCGCCCAGGTATTCCTGGAATGACCCGCCGAACGTTTGACAAGTCAATCTTATACAGACCCTGAACTTGTCAAAGTTAAAACGACGATTGGTTATGTGAGGTCCATCTTATAAGGTTTGTATATAGGTTTAACTCAGTGGCTGTGCGGCCCATGAAAGCACTCAATTTTTGGCCTGGCAGCCCATGAAAAGCCTCGTTTTTTCGTTTGTTTTATTCCACAGTTTTTTTTTGAGGTTTATTTGATGAGGCTTATAATGCTTTATGATCATAATTCATCCGGTGTTTATTAACCCGGCCTGGTTTTTGACTATAAGTCGCCAGTATGAGATAAGATAACATTCGGTGTTTATTAACCCGGCCTGGCTTTTGACTATAAGTCGCCAGTATGAGATAAGATAATATCCGGTGTTTATTAACCCGGCCTGCTTTTGTTCATAAGCCAAGCAATCTATGATAATTACCAGTGCTCAAAGTTTGGGTTCTCCCCCTTACTACACCGGTTTGGTAAACCAACAGTGTGATCAAATATCACAGGTATGATATATTTCAAATTTGGTTATTCTGAAAGTCCAGCCTTGTGTATAAGCTATGTTAGTTTCCATGGTTTTATATTGGGCGTTATGACCCGTCCAACGGTAAACCGCCAGGACACTTTTAATCCGTTGCATGCAGGAGCAGATTCCACATTGTTAATATTATAAGCATAAGTGGCATATCTTAACATGGTGGATTAGCAGTGTCATGCAAAGTAAATATGCACGATGGCATAGCAGAACAATAGTTTAAGCTAGCCTATTACAAGGCGTTTGGTGCCCAAAAGAATAATTGTTTTAACAAGTCTTAAAGAAAGAAGCTGCTAAACTGGCCCCCGGTTTACGAGTCCTAGCCTGGCTGACTTGAAGGTTGCGGATCGTCCAGCGCCGGTTCATCTTCCTCCTCTCTACCCAGTGGTTGGAAGTCAATGGTGGTCCAATCGATCCCAGTTAAGGCCTTGAATATAGCTTCATCACTTATAAGTGTGGAGGGGTCAACATCAGGGGCATAGGTATGCTTACGGATTGGAGGAATAAGATTTGGAGCATCATAAGTTGGAGCATTAACTCTCTTGTTGTTGGCATCATAAATCGACTGATAATGTGAAAGATCGGTTTCTTCAGCCAATTTGCTAGCCAATGGGTGCATTTCCCTCGTCAAGGCTCTGAGGTCATCGTTATTAAAGTCTGACACGTCCTCCTTTATGCTCGGGTAGCCATTTCCCACATCGGCCGGATCAAGATCAGATATCCAAGCTTTGGCCCGAGTCAGTGCAGTAAGAGCACCCGCCCTGGCAGCTGACTTCTTTAGCTCTTCAAACCGTGCAGGCATCATCGCCAGCCTTTCCAACGTCTCCTTGATCAAGGTTGGGCGCGGTTTATTATGGGAAGCTGTGCAGATAACCCGTTGTACGCCGGTATATAATTGCTCTATAAGTGTATAGGCGGCTTTCAGTTTTTGCCGCATATCTGAGCCAAGATTGAGCAATGCGAGTTCCTGCATCATCAAAAACATCGGTAAACCGGCAGTCTCTTACATAATACATGTTCAAAGCTTATGAAGAAGTTATTTACCAAATACGGCAGCGGTCATGGCATTTATTTGCTGTTTCAAGCCAGTCAGCTCCTCAGCTACCGGATTAAGGGCAGCCTCAGCATCCTCAGCCCTCTTCAGCAGAGTTGACTTTTCTGTATCCCAACCTGCCCACTCGTTCTTGAAGCTCTCCTTCAGTTTTTCCATTGCTGTTAAGGCACTGGTCAGTTCTTCCTTGGCTTTGGAGGTCTCGGCTTGTTGCGACTTGATATTTTCTTGAAGGTCGGCGATTTGAGATTCCTTCTTGTTAAGATCAGCCTGCAAGAGACATGTAATTAATTAGATAGCAGTGCATATTCAAAGTCCCAAGCACATAACAAGTAATATACTTGGCACTTGGGGGCTAATGTCTATTGCTTCTTATCAAAAAAAATTACAAGTCCCAAGCACATGGCAACTATCAGCTTGATGGTCAACCGGATTATAAAGGTCCTAAGTAAGAATTTTGAGCCTTACAGCAGAATTAGTCTCAACTTAACATGTTTGTTAAGTCGACCCTTGGGGGCTACGCAGGCGAAATTGAAGAGTTATTATTCTAAAGTCCCGGTTCATATTGACATTATAAACCGGCCCTTGCGGGCTAGTGGAGTTGATCTATATGGTTCTTGAAAGTTTGCAGAACATTCTATTCTTTTATGTCCAGTAAACCTGGCGGCTAAGGGAAGAATATTTATGCAGAGTTAACAGCATTTACCTCATATCGCTCCTTCATCATGTTCAGTAAACCGGCTTCATAATCACGGCTTGTGTACAAACGGTTTAAAAACCCAGAATGAATATCTTGGGCGCTAAGGTGGGCATAGCTTTCCAAGTCCACCTTCCACTTGCCCTTGTCAACAGCAGAAAATTCTTCTTTGGCACTATGTTTTGACAGAGTAGTGGGGTTGCCTGAGGCTGTATAACTGACACCGGTAACTACAACATCGTCAGCTTTATCATCAGCAGCCTTAGTTGGGCTTGGCGGTTTATCAGCATGACCCATCGGATCAATTTCCATCTGTTCAACAAAGGTTTCATGATCTTGCGGTGGCGGATCATCAAGAATAGCTTCAGTATTTGGTTCAAACTGTTTCGGGTTCTTTTCCGGATCAGTTGGCGCGCTGTCATCAGCCGGTTTGTTCAATTTGGCCTTTTTACTAGGTCTGGCCTTGGCTCTGACAGAGACGCAAATAACAGGTTAGTATAATGATCAAGCATAAGGTATAAAGGGTTGGTTAAAAATGCTCACCCAAGAACAGTTTTGAGGGTTGGAATTTGTGTCCCTGTGGACTCGCTAGAGGATGAATGGGAAGTTCCCTGATAGTCTAAATCAGACGGATTAAGAGGTTGTCGGAAATAACCCGCCTTGGGATAAGATGTGTCAGAAATAGAAGAGACCTCTGGGCAGCGTTTACGAACTGGCGAGTTCGGTAAACCGGAAGAAGTGACCACATGGCCGCTATGCCGGGTTATGCGGCGAGCTTCATGTTGTTGCTTCTTCAAAAGAAAGTTTGGATCCAAGTAAGCTAGGGGGTGAGAAAATCTTACTTTCTGGCTTGCTTGTCGGGTTTTCTGTGTGGGCAGAGGTTCTGAACCGGATGAGAGAATAGTTACCTCTACGTCATTTGCGCGGCTAGCTTCTGCATCGTCCTGATAAAAATCATCGTCAATGAGATGTATGAAAAAAGAGCCAAGTGAATCAAGTTCTACCTCTGACTCCGGATTATCATCGTCAATGTTTAACTCGGTAGGCTCTGTGTTTTTCTTCTTAGCGGGCTTCTTGTTGACCTTGGTCTTGACACGAGGTGTTTTGGCCGGTTTATCCTGTGGTTTCTTCTTCCAGAACGGATCATCACCCTGTTTAAAGATTGAAAAGATCATAAGGGAGTATTAAGAATATGGATTAAAGCAGGAGTGGGGCAATTCTTACAGCTTGCGGTTTATTTGAAGCGCAGAAAGGACTAAGTCCTGTTTTGCTACAGTCGGTCACCGGTTCATCCAACATCTTGACAGATTCAGTAATTTCAGCATCAGTCAGCTGAATATCAGTGTGGCGTTGAGGGTCTTTCACATCCCCTGTGTACTCACACATTAAACCGGAGCGACGGCTTAAAGGCAAAATGCTCCAAGATACCCAGCAACGGACAAAATCAATGCCTGTCAAACTGTTTGCCACAAAGGCTCCGAGCTTTGAAAGCTGTGGTGCATATTTGGACCGTTCCTTTGCATTGAGTCTTTGGGGGAATGGATGTGCATCGGTAAGCCGGTGAGCACGGTAACCCGGCAGAGGATTCTCGCCAGCTGGAGATGTATCTTGGCAATAGAACCAAGTTTGATTCCAATCTTTGGGATGGCTATGATGCTTAGCGTGAGGGAAGCTAACGTCTTTTCTCTTCTGAATTGAAACCCCGCCAAGTTCAGTATTGGGTCCATCCGTAAATTCAGTACGGCGGTTTAATTAGAAGAAATCTCTGAATAGGTCGACTGTGGGCTCTTCTTGCAGGTAGGCTTCACAAAACACTTGAAAATTGCAAATATTGGACACGGAGTTAGGCCCAATATCTTGAGGGTGAAGTTGGAAGAAGTGAAGCACGTCACGGAAATTTTTTGATCCGGGAGGGCTGAACCCTCGACTCAGATGATCAACAAAAATGGTCACTTCCCCATCCTTGGGCTCAGGAGGATTTTCTGGACCGGGGGCTCTCCAGTGGATGTCTTCCTTTTTCGCTAAAGCGCCGGTTGCAACACACCCGTTCAGTTCTTCTTCTGTAACCCGGGATTGAACCCAGTTACAGAAATAAAAGGATTTGGCCATTTATACGATAACCTGGAAAAGATTTGTGCCTGTTTAAGGTTCATGGTTAACAGGCAGAAAGTGTTGAAGCATGCATAAATGTTAAACCGGACAGTGACGTTATCAAATTACAAAGACGAGCACTTGGCGGTTTAAGAGGGGACTAATGGTACCTGGCAGGTTATTATTTTCTGAAGTTAAACCGCCTACATGGATATTGAAAGTATAGATCTGAAGTTGGAAAATGGCTAAGTGATGAAAAACAGGTTTCACAGATTGGTATTGCAATTTTGGATCTACCGCGTGTCAGAAAATGAAAATATATTCAGACCTAAAATACTGGTACTTGAGCAGTTTATGAAGGTCCAGATCGGATTTTTCTACCTAAAAGAGATGCTTTGATGAGGAAAAAGGGACTAGGATTATTGCCGCACAGGATAAATATCAAGCTTGAATCAGACCTCATGCTACAACGAAGAACAGGTGAAGAACAGTGCCGAACCTCCATGAATTCGTTCGAACCCTAATGAGATCTACGGAGGGGGAAGGAGGAAGAACTTACCAAGGCTGTTGAACGGCGAAGGCGCATGAGCAAAATCTGGACCAAGTCAGGTTGATGCAGCGGCCAATGGTGATGCAGAGGAGAGGGTCGATGGCGGCGGCTGGACTCGAGAGCAGCGCGTCGCGACGAAGATGATGAAGACGAAGAGGCCGAGGGGGGAAAGTGAAAAGGACCCCTGGCCCTATTTATAAGGTGAATGGATAAGTGGCATGCGCGGGAATCGAGGAGCTCCAAATTGGATATGTGACAGGGCTGACGCCTCAATTTTCGGAGGTTCATTAAAAAGGAGATGCATATATGATTTCTGGATGTTTATAAAATTAATGACAGGTGACGTCATGGCGGGTTATCATGATCTCGGAAGATGACGTCACGGCGAGTTACAAATTTTTGTGAAGGTAATGAAGAAGGAATTTTCGTAAGTGTTGACGTGAACAAGTTCAAATCAACCTGGGGCCTAATGTTGGGGATATCACTATTGAGTATAAACCGCCCAGGAGGGGCCGGGTTATGCTCATAATGATTTACCTGTATTGAAGCCCATGAAGACATAGAAGTTGGCGACTTACGAAGGAGACTTAATAAGAAGGCCCAAAGCCCAAAGGCGAGTTAGGGCCCATAGATGTAAACCGCCATAAGTATATGACTTGTATTGTAAGATAGGAAAGAGTGGATACCGAGCCGGACACGTTTATGAGCCGGCCGGGTTCTGTGAACCGCCGGGCGTCAACCTGTGTATATAAAGGGACGACCCGGCGGCGGTTTAGGGACAAGAAACAACAGATCGAGAGCCAGGTTAAGCATATTCGCTCCCTGGTCATCGAAACCCTAGCAATACCACCTCAAACTGGATTAGGCCTTCACCTTCACCGCAAGGGGCCGAACCAGTATAAACTCCCCGTGTCCTTTGTCCTGATTAACCCCTTTAAACTAACCTCATTGCGATGGCTCCACGACTAAGTCCTCACACTAGGACATCTGCCGTGACTATTCCACAACACCCTGGACGACCGCGCTCGCTCCGGTCACCGCTCGACACCGCGACGAGAGCAGGCCGGGCGAGGGGATAAGGACCTGCTCTTCCATTCCCCTAGACCTCCTCGTCCATTCTCCCCCTCCTCCTCGCTTCTCCCTCGCTCGCTCTCTTCCTCCCTGCGACAAGCCGAGCGCCGCCGTCGCCGCACCGCGCTCTGTTGCGGCCACCGTGCTCCATCCGCCTCTCCGACCCATCCACTGGACTCGCCGACATCGATCGCTTCTGTTGGGAAACGTAGCATGCAATTTCAAAAAAATTCTACGCTGACGCAAGATCTATCTAGGAGATGCATAGCAACGAGAGGGGGAGAGTGTGTCCACGTACCCTCGTAGACCGAAAGCGGATGCGTTAGCTTAACGCGGTTGATGTAGTCGAACGTCTTCTCGATTCAACCGATCAAGCACCGAACGTACGGCGCCTCCGAGTTCTGCACACGTTCAGCTCGATGACGTCCCTTGAACTTTTGATCCAGCAAAGTGTCGAGGGAGAGTTTCGTCAGCATGACGGCATGGTGACGGTGATGGTGAAGTGATCCGCGTAGGGCTTCGCCTAAGCACTACGACAATATGACCGGAGGAGTAAACGATGGAGGGTTGGCGCCGCACACGGCTAAGAACAATTGTTGTCTCTCCAAGGGGTGCCCTGCCCACGTATATAAAGGAGGGAGAGGGAGGAGGCCGGCCCTAGGGGGCGCGCCAAGTGGGGGGAGTCCTACTAGAACTCCCAGTCCTAGTAGGATTCGCCCCCCCTCTTATTCCTTCTCATGGAGGGGGAAAGGGGGAAGGAGAGGGAGGAGGAGAAGGAAAGGGGGGCGCCGCCCCCTCCCTTTGTCCAATTCGGACTCCACATGGGGGGGGGGGGGGGGCGCGGCCACCCCTTGTGGGTTGCCTAGCCTCCCTCCTATGGCCCATATGGCCCATATCTTTCCCCCGAGGGTTCCGGTAACCCCCCCGGTACTCCGATACGTACCCGATACATTCCGAAACACTTCTGGTGTCCGAATAGTATCGTCCAATATATCAATCTTTACCTCTCGACCATTTCGAGAGTCCTCGTCATGTCCGTGATCTCATCCGGGACTCCGAACAATCTTCGGTCACCAAAACACATAACTCATAATACAAATCGTCATCGAACGTTAAGCGTGCGGACCCTACGGGTTCAAGAACTATGTAGACATGACCGAGACACATCTCCGGTCAATAACCAACATCGGAACCTGGATGCTCATATTGGTTCCTACATATTCTACGAAGATCTTTTATCGGTCAAACCGCAATGACAACATACATCATTCCCTTTGTCATCGGTATGTTACTTGCCCGAGATTCGATTGTCGGTATCTCCATACCTAGTTCAATCTCGTTACCGGCAAGTCTCTTTCCTCGTTCCGTAATGCATCATCCCGTAACTAACTCATTAGTCACATTGCTTGCAAGGCTTATCATGATGTGCATTACCGAGAGGGCCCAGAGATACCTCTCCGATACTTGGAGTGACAAATCCTAATCTCGATCTATGCCAACCCAACAAACACCTTCGGAGACACCTGTAGAGCATCTTTATAATCACCCAGTTACGTTGTGACGTTTGATAGCACACAAGGTGTTCCTCCTGTATTCGGGTGTTGCATAATCTCATAGTCAAAGGAATATGTATAAGTCATGAAGAAAGCAATAGCAATAAAACTTAACGATCATTATGCTAAGCTAACAGATGGGTCTTGTCCATCACATCATTCTCCTAATGATGTGATCACATTCATCAAATGACAACACATGTCTATGGTTAGGAAACTTAACCATCTTTGATCAACGAGCTAGTCTAGTGGAGGCTTACTAGGGACTCAGTGTTTTGTCTATGTATTCACACATGTATCAAGTTTCCGGTTAATACAATTCTAGCATGAATAATAAACATTTATCATGATATAAGGAAATATAAATAACAACTTTATTATTGCCTCTAGGGCATATTTCCTTCAGCTTCGTCCCCAACCACACACGCGGGTCGAGGAGCTCTGCATCGCCGGACTGCCTCACCTTCTTCCTCTACGACTGCCGTCGATCGCCGCCTCAATTCGCCGTTGCTGCAGCTCCTAAGCTTTTTGCCGGCCACCGTGTGCCCCTCGGTGAGCTTTCCGCTCGAAACCCCTTTCCGCCTGCTCGTTTTGGTGCCCGTAGCCGCCGACGCCATCGAGGCCGAAGCTCGCCGCCGTTGCCTGCTCCACCCCGTGGCCACCGCTGTCGCAGCCCTTGCCTGAGCACGGCAACGAGCTCCTGGTACTTCCAGGAGCCCAGTGAGCCCAGCCGCGCATCCCGCCGAACCCCGTAGCCCAGATCCGGCCTCTCCCATCTCTGGCCGCCGCATCGCTCGACACCGCCGTCACCACGGGCCACCCCACGACCTCCCGTCCGTCCCATCGGATGCGCGACGTCGCTAGCTTTCGAACGCCGCCCCGCGCGCTGCGAATGGCGCACCACAGCAGAATTCCGCCCGACTCCGGCGACCAACCGCCGCGGAAACGGTCGCTGAAGCAGCTCCGGCGCCGCCCGTTGACCTGGCCGCCACGTGGACCCGCCTGGGTCACTGGCCGATGGGCCCCGCAGCTCTATTGACCCCGTTGACTTGAGTCAACGTGCTGACTGGGCTGGACCAGTCACTGATCAGTGGGCCCCTCCTGTTTAGATTAGGTTAATTAACCACTTTTATTTAAAACATAATTAGATTAGTTATTTAGCCACTGACAGGCCGGGCCCACTAGCTAACTAACTCTGTTTAGGTGGAAAATAACTCTGTTTAACCCACTGTCTATGACAGGTGGGACCCGCAGGTCAGGTTTGACCTGGACCAGCGGGTTTGACTCGCTGACGTCATAGTGACGTCGGGCTGACGCAGTTTCTCTTTTTCTGATAAATTAATAATTCCAGAATATTACTAAAACTTTGGAAATTAATATAAATTAAACCGTAGCTCCAATGAAAATGAGTTATATATGAAAAACGATAAGAAAAACGAGACGAATCCGAATATGCCTTCCTCATACCTGTCACCTGCCTCTAGCATGATGAACATGGAACCTTCCCCTCCGGTTCAACTGACCGATAATTGCCCGGAGCTGGTAAAATATCTCCGGATGTTTTCCGCTCCATCTGCAACGTGTAGCCCTTTGTTAGGTCTCCCCTAGCACCGCGTATCTGCCTTGTTACGTTTTGTGATGCTTTGATTGTTCTGTTATTTATTGTTTCTTCCCCCTTCTTCTATCCGATAGCCCCCGAGATCGACGCTGCTCAGGAGCCAGACGACACTACTGACGACCCTGCTTTTGCCGCAAAGCTTCCAGGCAAGCACCCCCCCTTTGAACATTCCGATATCGCCTATTCTTCTCTCTCTTATGCTTGCATTAGAAGTTGCTGCTGTTACCGTTATCCTATTTCTGCTGCATAGCCTATTTATTGTAACCTGCTGTTGTTACCTACCTGCTTATCCTAAACTGTTTAGTATAGTCTGGGTAGAGACCCATCAGAGGCCCCCACTTTGTCCCGACTGCCCCGCTGGATTATCAGAAGACCCGATCAACGGGATCGAAGACCAGGCCCCGGCACCGCACATCACTTCCCCCTTAGTTGCTCGACACTACTGGGTTACTATCGAGTGCCGAGGGTGATACCTCATCAGCACTTCTGATATTAACCCTGTAGGTTAGTTCATCGGTTATGGTCATCGAGGGAGATTCCTCCTTCTCCACTCCCGATAACGACACTGTCGTGCAACTCCTCAAGAGTGGACCTCGAGGGTGATTCCTCCTTCGTTCACCTTGATGATAACATCAGGTGGAATTCCATCGAGGGTGATTCCTCAGGGTTCCCCTTGGTGTTAGACACACGGTTACTATGGTTACTATGACTTTACACTGAACCATGTTACTAAAGACGGGTCGGCCCTGAGGGGTACCCACGCGAGCATAATTGCGAAGTGATGTGGAGACGGGTTGACCTAGAAGGTGCCCGCGAGATAACTACGAGGCATGGCCGGGCATTCTTAGCCCTTGCCGCAAGTCCTCGAGACGGGGCGACGGGGTCACATCGATCGTGAGTCTCTGCTCGTTACCGCGCGCTCCTAATCCACTAACGGTTTGGATATTTGATCCGAGGGGCCTCTGGCCCGGTAGCATTAACCATCACGTGGGCATAGTATGGGCGTTCTGCGTCATATACATCAGCCGAAGCTTAATAGACGTCATGCGACTGAGCGGCGCGCGCCGTGTTGGACTAGATACACAACCGCGCTTGTATTTAGGGGTTGCCAGGTCTGCGCACGGCCGCCCACGCAACGTGCAGGAGTTCCCGGGGCGATGACCCAAGACCCCTGGGGGCATAGGTTTAGTCCGGCGTGCTGACCTCTCTATTAAGCCTAGGTCGGGTTGCGGCGTATCGTTTGGGTGAGGCCGGGCATGACCCAGTAAAGTGTGTCCGGCCGGAATTAATCGAGTGTGGTGGGTAAGTTGGTGCACCCCTGCAGGGAAGAAAACATCCATCGATAGCCTGTCCTACGGTAATGGACACTCGGAGTTGTATCCCGATCGATACAACTAGAACCTGACACTTGAGATGATAACTGGATAGTATGGCTCTGGGATTGCTTTCTCGCAGGTAGTCGAGAAAGGATCTCTGGCCGAGGTTGATGATACTACTATTATTACTTTACTTTATGCTATTCTGCACTCTTCTAATGCTGCAAGATGCTTGAAGATGCTAGTTTTCGATAGGACTGGGCCTTCTCTCTATTCTGGCATTTCTGCAGCCCAGTCCACATATACAACCTCTCTTTGAAAATATTGCTTATGTAGTGTAGATCCTTGCTTGCTGAGTACTTCGGATGAGTACTCACGGTTGCTTTGCTTCCTCTTTTTCCCCTTTATCCTTTTGATGCAACCAGACGACGGAGCCACGGAGCCAGCTGCCCTCGCCGACGACTACAGCTACCACCCCGAGGATGGTTACTACTACGAGTTGGCTGACGACCAGGAGTAGGTTCGGAGGATCCCAGGCAGGAGGCCTGCGCCTTTCGATCATAGTGTTTTTCTTTTGCCCCGCCTTTTAAAGGCCTATCTGTATTTTTTTTTATATCTGTACTCAGATATCTAATGCTTCCGCTGACGCTTGTATGCGAGCTTATGTATTCGAGTCCTCGAGGCCCCTGGCTTGTAATATAAAGCTTGTATGACTTTATTTACGTTTTAGAGTTGTGTTGTGATATCTTCAAGTGAGTCTTTAGGCTTGATCGTGTGCATTTGCGTGTATGGTTAGTGCATGATTAAGCCGGGGTCCTCACAGATGTTGTATCTTTTGATCTGCTCTGTAAGAGGGTCTCCTCATGTTCTCACCACGTTCTATCATTCAGCTATATACTTTGATGTGTTGCTTTATATATAAAATAAACTATTTAGAGAGAAGCGTGTCGAAAGTATTTATATGTGGCCACGCGTACGCGCTCTTATTTTTAGTTGGCATGCGTGCGTGCTCTTAATTTGTAGCCAAGCAGCCCCAACAGACAGCACCAAAACAGTTTTGCCAAAAAGCAGCTCGACGCGAACCAACTTGTGGTTGGATGGTTAGAGGGACTGTTGTATTCCCAGCCCACCAGGGATCAAATCCTGGTGCTCGCATTTATTTCTGGAATTATTTTAGAATTTCCGGCGATGCGCATTTAGTTGGAGGAGACGTTTCCATCGACGACGAGGTGACTACGGTGGCTTTCTGGATTTATTTTAGGATTTCCGGCGATGCGCATTCAGTTGGAGAAGACGTTTCCATCGATGATGAGATGACTACGGTGACTTTGTAAATTTCAAGATAATACGCCGACTCAGTCTTTCGGAGTGCTCATAGGAGTAAGATGTACGTGTGTGTTCATAGAGGTGAGTGTATACGTGTGTATATGAGCGCTTACGTCTGTACTGTGTTAAAAAAAAGCAGCTCGACGTCCCGGACATATCACCACCGCCTCTCCGTCCCTGTCGGGATGTATACGAGCTCACCAAAGTTGTCACCTCCGGCCCCAAAGCTTCAGGCTCCTTGAAGATATTGCAGGAAACGGCTACGCCGAAGGTGGTGAAGAATCAGTATTCAGCAACCCCATCGATTGGTCGATCGGAAACATCAGCAAGCAGGTGGCCAACAGTCGAAAGTTCAGACAAAATTAACCACACATCGCGTCATAGGAATCTCCCACTAACTTCACGTGTTGCATTCGCTGAACAGCAAGCAGAAGATGTTGGCGATTTTGATGGCAACTTTAGCGGGCGCTGATAGCCGCCTACAGGGCTGGTGGAGGCGATCACGGCCAAAGTCTCTGAACTGCATGTCAATGAGCAGCGCACCTTCATCAGCAAAGTGGCGACGCTGTTGTCTAACTCGATTCTGGGCACTCCTACCACTGCAGCACCATCAACGCGACCCATCAAACAGAGGCTGCTCGGAGTTATGAAATCCCCCCGGCAGAGTGCGAGACTGTTCCGTCTGCACTCTGCGCTTTCCTCTTCTAGGCGCTCCCAGGCGGCTATCAGCGTCGAGCTAGGCTTCATTAGAAAGCCCGAAGACTTCACGGACGACACCCTGCTCGAATACCTGCATTTCTTCCGCACACCGATGCCGCCAGAAAACGTGGCAAAACTGGCGAAGATAGCCGGCCTGGCATCCCCGGCCCAGCTGCGCCTGCCGGATGCCGAGCTCCAGGCCATCCTGGATGAGCTGGCCGCCGCGGCTCCATAGCGCGCTGCCGCTCCACTAGCTGCTGAAGTTTAACTCTGTTTCCATGATTAGCTGCTTTCTGAACCTCTATCGTTGTACTCCCTCCGTCCCAAAATTCTTGTCTTACATTTGTCTAAATACGGATCCGTATTTAGACAAATGTAAGACAAGAATTTTGGGACGGAGGGAGTAGTTGTGTGCGCCATCAGGCTGCCTTATGTTTGTCTCTGAACAACTGTCGCTGTAGCTGTGTGCGTCGTCCGGCTGCCTTGCGTCTGTCTCTGAACCTTTGGGGCTGTAGCTGTGTGCGCCGTTCGGCTGCGTTGTGTCTGTATCCGACGAGGTCGCAGTACGTTGTGCTCGACCAGTACCTGTGTGAACTTGCTGGTTTCCCATGAATGATCAATTATCGTTGTTAAATTGGAATGTGCGTGGGCTGAATGATAGGGCGAGACGCGCGGCTGTTCGCGCTATGTTCGATCGCAGCTCTTGCTCTATCATTTGTATTCAGGAGTCGAAGCTCTCCAGTGTCTCTGACTCGGATCGGGCAGAGATCGTTGGGCTGCGGTTTGACAAGCACGCGTCGCTGGATGCCGTGGGCACGCGGGGAGGTGTTCTTCTGTGCTGGACCTCTGATTGTTTCAGCACCAGCTCAATTGTAGTGAGAGACTGCTCCATCACTGTTGGGTTGGTCCCGGTTGGTGGAGGGACAGCTTGGTCTCTAACAACGGTCTACGGCCCTCACGACGATCAGCGCAAGCCCGAGTTCCTTGCTGAGCTGGCTGCAATTCACAACTCCATCAGCGGTCCTTGGATGGTGATCGGTGATTTCAATCTAATAAAGGACCCTGAAGATAAGAGCAACAATAGAATTTGCCGTAGGTGGATGAACAGGTTTCAATGATCCCTGAATAGGTCGAGCCTTCACGAGATTCCGTTGATCGGCCGCCGCTTCACCTGGAGTAATGAGCAAAGCGCGCCGACGCTCGTACGGCTGGACCGAGCCTTCTGCAACGTCGAGTGGGAACTTCTATTCCCAGGTGCAAAACTCCTGCCGCAGTCATCCGCTATCTCGGATCATTGTCCCCTCCTTTTGGTGAACAACATGATCACCAAGACCAACAGAAGGTTTCGGTTTGAGTCATATTGGCTGCACATCGAGGGGTTCAGAGAGATAGTAGAGCAATCTTGGGCCAAACAGGCGGGCAACGCATGTCCGCTAACTAGGCTGAATACGAAGCTGCATCGCCTAAGCAAAGACCTGAGAGCACGGAGTAGGACGCTAGTTGGTGACATCCAAAAGCAATTCATGCTGGTGAATGAAATGGTGCTGTAACTGGACACGGCACAGGATTTCCGTGTACTGTCACGTGAAGAAAGGGAGCTCAGAGCAAAGCTAAAATCGCGTTCATTGGGCTTAGCGGTTCTGCTGAAGATTAAACTCAGGCAACGAAGCCGCGTACTCTGGCTTCGTGCGGGTGACGCGAATACCAAATTCTTCCAAAGGAAGGCAAATGCGAGGCACAAGCGGAACACGATTCACATATTGCACGGCCCGAATGGACCTGTTTCCTCATCAGATGGATTGGTCGAGATGGCCCACAACCACTTTCAGAGCATTTTGGGAGATGGCCAACCGAGAACATCATCGCTGAACTGGGATGAGCTCGGTCTAGAGCACGTAGACCTCTCCGACATCGAGGGCGAATTCTCCCTAGAAGAAGTCAAGAAAGCAATCGACGACATCCCGTCGGACAAAGCGCCCGGCCCGGACGGTTTCTCGAGCAGCTTCTTCAAGCACTGCTGGAACACAATCAAACACGATTTGCTAGAGGCCCTCAATCAGCTCTTCCGCATGGACAGTCGGGGTTTGGCTAGGGTTAACAAGGCAATTATCGTGCTGCTTCCTAAGCGGCACGGGGCGGAAAGGCTGCAGGATTTCAGACCAATCTCCCTTTTGCATAGTGTGATGAAGATTTTCTCGAAGATCCTCGCCTCAAGGTTGGCGCCCAAGCTCTATGCTCTAGTGGACCAGTGCCAAAGCGCTTTCATTAAAAAGCGCAGCATCCAGGAAAACTTCCTGTATGTTCAAAACGCGGCCAGATACTTACACAAAGCAAAAAAGCCAGCTATCCTCCTGAAACTAGACATTGCCAAGGCCTTCGACTCGCTTTCCTGGCCCTACTTGCTGGAGATGTTGGAGGCTCGGGGCTTCGGAAACCGCTGGTGTGCATGGATCGCTATGATTCTGAGAACCACCTCGCACGTGCTCATCAATGGGCAGCGGTCCGACGCAATTATGCACCGGAATGGTTTGCGCCAAGGGGATCCGTTGTCCCCGTTCCTCTTTATCCTCGCTATGGACCCACTACAGAGATTGATGGCCTTGGCCACCGAGAGCGGGGTCCTGTCAAAGCTGCCGGGCCGGCGAAACTGGATGCGCTGCTCCTTCTATGCAGATGATGTGGCACTCTTCATGAACCCCAAAAGGACAGATGCGGAGATGATCAAATTGCTGCTCGAGTGCTTCGCCAAGGCCACGGGCCTGCACACAAACACTTGCAAAAGCTCGGCCATTCCAATTCGGTGTGCTGGACTTGATTTGGATAACATCCTTCAGCCTCTCGGTATCCCAGTCAAACATTTCCCAGTAACCTACCTCAGCATGCCACTTTCACTACGGAACCTGACAAAGGTAGACTTGGACCCGTTGATACACAAATTCGGAAACAAAACTGCGGCGTGGAAGGGTGGTCTCATGGCCAAGAGCGGCCGGCTAGTGCTCCTTAAATCTAGACTCACATCCCTGGCGATTTACTTGATGACAGTGCACAAGCTACCGGCATGGGCCCTTAAAACATTGGTTCAGATGTGTCGCTCCTGGTTATGGAGTGGGGAGAGCTCTTGCAACGGCGGTAAGTGCAGGGTAGCTTGGAGTCTTGTTTGCCGCCCCAAACACCTTGGTGGATTAGGCGTGCTTGATCTGAACAAATTCGGCGCAGCGCTGCGCTTGCGATGGCTCTGGTTAGCCTGGCAAGACCCACCGCGACCATGGGCTAAATCTCCTCTCCCTTGTGACGATGCTGATCGCACGCTGTTCGCTATGGCCATGGACATATCAATTGGGGATGGTTCCAAGGCGAGCTTTTGGCATGACCGGTGCCTAGCCGGACAATGTCCTAAGACCATCGCCCCGTCTTTGTTCAAGATTGCATCCCGCAAGAACCGAACCGTAGAGGCGGCGCTGGCCGGCGACAGCTGGCTTCTCGACCTCGCGCACGGGCTGTCCGACGACTTGCTCCCGGAGTTGAACCGGCTGGCAACCATGCTTGACGACGTGGTACTGCGTGACGGCCATCCAGACACAATTACTTGGCATTTCACTCCCGATAAGGAGTACACGGCCCGCTCGGCCTACCTTCTGCAGTTCGAGGGCTCTATTCCCATGGACAATTACAACCTGATCTGGATGGCCTGGGCACCTGGAAAGTGCCGCTTCTTCATTTGGACAGCCATACTGGGACGAATCCTTAAGGCAGACGCATTGCTCCGTCGTGGTTGGGCCAACGACTACTTCTGCCCGCTATGCGAGAGGAGCCTGGAAACCCCAGTGCACCTTCTAACCGAGTGCCCTTGGTCAAGGCATGCTTGGGATAAAACTGCCGCGCTATGCAACATGCCAGCGCTAGCTCCAGCGTCCTGGCCACAGGTCACCACGATCAAAGATTGGATGGGAAACTGCTACAGCAGTGCAACACAATCAAAGAAGAAGGGCACATTATCGATCATCCAACTGCTATGCTGGGAGATATGGCGGGAGAGGAATAGAAGACTTTTCCAACGCCTGTCACTGCCCCAGGAAGCTTTCCTAACGAGAGTGCGTGATGAAATCCATCTCTGGAATCTGGCAGGTGCTGGAATTCCTTTTGATCCTGGCTGAGTTGTTCTAGGAGAGCAGGCGTTTTTATTTTCCTTTTTCCTTCTTCTTTGCTTAGGTGCCTCACCCGCCTGGGTTTCTCTTGTAGCCCCTTTTTCTCCCCTGATCAATGAATTTGGTAGACAAACTACCAACATTCAAAAAAAAAACTTTAGCGGGCGTTGGCAATTTCATAAGTAAACGATCGACGAGCTACACATTGGAGGGCTGCAAAACAGCAAAAGTAACAGTTTTATTCCCTCGCAAAAAAAAAGAGTAACAGTTTTATTACCGCAAAGTTTCAGTTCCGGTGGCAATTATCCTGGCTCCGGTGTATATAACACCATTATTGAGCATATATACATGAATGACCCCTGATTTATCGCCCATATATGACATTAGAGCATCTCTAGCAGTCCCGCAACCGAATGAGCCGCAAAATTGGTTTACGGGCTCCCGTAAATGAAATTTACGGGACGACATGCGCGGAGAAAGAACAGATCCGTATCAGGACCGGAATTCAACACGATTTTGAAAACTAGCTGTTCGTGCCATAATTACACATAGTCCTACATAGCCGGAGTTCCACACATAGTTCATACAACTTAATTAAACATAGTACAACCGGAAATTAAAGTAGTTCATACGCGGGGGTCTACTTCTAATTAAACATCACCGGGGTTCTACGCGTCGGAGTCACCGTCGTCGCCCTTGTTGGGCATATAACCCCACGGTGTGACCGGCCCAGGAGGGGCCGGGTTACACTGTTGACGACTCAGAAGAGAAAGCCTAAGTAGGCCCAAGAAAACAGATGTGGAACCCGGAGGGCGACTTACATGGTGAGCCGCCAGAGGCCCAAGCCCAGAAGACGGTGCGAGACCCAGCATTGTAAGCCGCCCAATGGCGACTTGCTTAGCAAGGCGAAGAGGACTTAGAACCAGAGTCGGTTACATTGTATGACCCGATCTGGACTCTTGTAAACCCAGGGCCTTGACCTGTGTACATAAAGGCGAGACCCTGCGGCGGGTAAACTCAAGTAACAATCAATCGAAAGCTAGGTCAAGCGATTCCGCTCCCTTATAATCGATACCCAATCAATACAACTCAAAGCAGGAAGTAGTCTTTTACCTCGTTGGTGAGGGGCCGAACCTGGGTAAACTCGTGTCTCTCGTCCCGTTCAACCCCTTTAAACTAACCAACATTGCGATGGCTCCACACCTAAGTCCTTTCACAAGGGCATCTGTCGAGTTAAACCCACAACAGTTGGCGCCCACCGTGGGGCCAGAGCACGGTGGTTTCGAGTTCATGAAGGGCACTTTCCCAGGGATCGAGTGATACGCCGTTGGCAGGATAACTAAGAGTCGCCGCGGCAAGCTCTACATCGACGACGCTGGCTGGGGCCCCGAGGCCGACTCGATCAAGTACGGGTACCGGGTCCCCTTCGGCGGAATCCACGTATTCATCGGAAAGATCGGCGAGTCAGAGCCTGAGCCGGACATCTCCGCCGACATCGTCGAGTCGGCTCGGCGCACGCGACCCGCCCGAGTTCAACCCGGTCGGAAGCGTGTTTTCGTCGGCTTCGCTCATGGCGCGGACCTTGCAGAGGATTCTGCGTCCGAAGGAGAGACTCTCATCTACTCAGGTGATGAGTCCTCGACCGGGGAGACGGAGTCAATTTACCAGCTTCAGGACGGCGAGCTTGGGGGTTGTTCCGATGGTGACAGTATTCCGGACCCTTAGAGCATCTCCAGCCGCGCCCCCAACAGGCCCCCCGAGGCCATTTTTTAGCGCCGGCGCTGAAAAAACGGCCCAGTCGCGCCCCCAGGAGCCCAATTTTCGCCGATTAGGCCCGAAACTGTCGCCGGCGGACCTAGGTCGAACCCGTCGCGCTGGGGGGCGCCGGGCAATCGTTTTTGGCACGAAAGAATGGCGGGCCCGCCGAGTCAGCGACCCCCGCGCCTCGTCGTCCTCATCGCCTCGGTTTCCCGCGGGGGAATCAATGCCAAGGCTGCCGCCGGTCAGCCTTCCATTGATTCCTCACGGGCAGCGCAGTGCGGCGACGCGCCCTCTCCCGCCACGCGTACACACGTTGCCGCCCCCGGCCGCTATAAAAGCCGCCCCCTCCCTCGCCGGTGGACGCACCCGCCCGCAGCCCTCCTCTCTCACCGCCGACGCCCTCTCTTTCCCTCTCTCCCCGGCTAGCCACCGCGTGCACGCCCAGCCGATGGGTGAATGGTTCCCCGGCGACGCGGCGGTGGCCAACGGCTTCGGCCGCCACTCTCTGCACGAGTGGGGAGCCCACCTCCTCCACGAGGCGAACTACCCGGCGCCCCCCGACATGTGCGCGTCGGGGCGGTGGAGGCTCAGCATCGGGGGCGTCCCAGTCCCCCCGCTGCCCGACATTGAACACCCCGCCTACTTCCTCGCCGAGATCGAGCGTGCGCGGGCCTCTCTGACGGAGGAGGAGTGGGACCTCCCAGAGTACAACGCCGGCAACCACGAGTCGTGGGCGGCGTACTTCGAACGCCGGCAGGCGGAGCGGCTCGCCTCCATCAACAATGCGCCGGTGGTAAGGGGGCGCAACAACAGCGACGGCCGCCGCCTGTGGTGGGGCGCCCCCGGCCGCACGCTCCACGCTGTCCTCGAGTACCTCGAGGGCGGCAACGATCCGCCGCTCGAGTACCCGGCGGCCCCGCCCCCCCCCGCCGGAGTGGCGGCCCGTGGCTGCCGAGGCGAATGCTGGGCGGGTCCTCCTCCTCCTCCTCCTCCCGATCCTCCTCCAACTCCTCCGGGTCGCTGGCGCTCGCCAGCGTCAAGGCCGAGCCCGTGGAAACGCTGCTCGGCCGGCGTGCCCTCGGCGCCGCCCTCGTCATCAACGAGGGCGGCCGCGCCTCCTCGGCTCCTATGTCCCGCCTCATCAAGCTAAAGACGGAGCCGGGGCACGCCCCTGTGAAGAGCGAGCACGCTGACATGGCCACAATCGACGACGAGGCCGCCATGAAGTGGGCGCAGGAGGACTGGGCACGGTTGGAGATGGAGCGCCAACGCCGCGCCTTAGAGGAGATCGCCGCACGGTGCCGTGGCCGCGACGAGGGAGGCGTCGTCGTCCTCGAGGACAGCGATGACAAGGCGCCGCCGCCGGCCAAATCAGTCCGCCAGGGCGACCCCGGGCAGGGGTCCAGCAGGGACGGCCGTGTGAAGAAGGAGAAGGAGGACGACGACGACGGCGACTATGCCGCCTTCAGCAAGTTCTTCCCCCTATAGGCGCGGCCGTCTTTGTTTTCTTTTTTAGTAGATTTTATGTCTTCTATATGTAAAAAAACTGTGGAACGCCTAAATATCGCCGAATCTATGTCGTGTTTGCCGAATTTTGGCCAAATGTCATTTTAAAAATATTTACAAAAAGGGCGTCTGGGGGCGACCTGGGGGCGGCGGCTGGGAACCCGATCGCCCCCATGCTGAAAATATCGCCAGTTCGCCCCCAAGCGGCGCTTTTTTCTAGCCCCTGGGAGGGCGAATGGCTGGAGATGCTCTTATGAGCCACCATCCAGGGCTGCTATCTTCATAGCTGGCACAGGGCCGGCTCTCAATTCATCAACCACTGCGGCTATGACGTCTAGTTCGGCGGCTGCGGCATCAGGAGCATGCGGCTCAGGAACTCCGTCGGCTCAACTTTTGTCGGATCTCTTGGGCACTTTGACAACCTTGTTAGCAATAGAGGTTACTGCGGTGAATCAGGCAGAGCACAACGCAAAGGTTGCAAAGGTGCGAGACCAGGTAGCCAAGGCCCAGGAGGATCTAAATGCAGAGAATATCAGGATGGCAACGGAGCGCGCCCAGATGGATGCAGAGTCTCAGCGTATCAGGGCGGAGGCTTTTCGCTTAAGTTTAGATCAGAACGCCTCCAATGATGTTCTTCGAAGGAGATACCAAACCCGCCTGGCTTTGCAATATGAGGCGCAGAATCTTTTTAACACGCCTGGAGCCGGACCTAGTAACCTGCCAGGAACAACTCGGGCTGCAGAGGCGCCATGGAGCGGGGCGGCGGCTCAGCCTCACGTACTAGACCCACCCCATAGGGATCAGACCCCGCCTCAACGCTTTTCGACACCACCCGGTCATTATTCTAACCTGGTGGATAACATGTTAGCAGCGGCTACCCGGCTCAAGGCACTACCTTTTGCTGATGAGACGCCCTTCGCGGCAGAGGCACGGAACGCGATCGAGCTCTTGCAAACAGCAGTCGCACAACAGGAGAAGTATTCATACAGCCGTGATTGGGTGCATTCAACTCCTATTCCGAGCCGTAGTTACAGCCGGCGTCTTGAGTCGCCCGCGGTCTCCAGCAGTGAAAGACGTCGTCGACCGCTCCAGGATGATCTGCCCCGTGGGAATAACCCGCCCCTTACTCATGCCCAGGCAATTGTGGATGATGCCAGAGCCCGCCGAGAGGCAGAGGCGACGGCGGCTCAACTGGGGGCTTATCAGCAGCCTCCGGTGACCCCTTCAACCTCGATGGGAGATGAGATGATCTCTAGGACGGTTGGAGTGTCGTGCTTAGTACCAGCTATACGTAATGAACCTCTGCCTAAGGATTTCAAGGGTCCTCGTAAGGTGCCTAACTACACAGCTGATCTCCCCCCTGAGGCTTGGATTGAGAGTTATGAGTTAGCCATGGAGATGTTGGATGCCAATGATGTTGTATGTGCCAAGTACTTTACTATGATGTTGGATGGGCCAGCTAGAACATGGTTAAAAGGATTGCCTCCTAACTCTATCAATTCATGGGTAGAGTTGAAAGCGTGTTTCATTAAGAACTTTCAAGGAACATGCAAGCAGCCTCTGACGATTATCGATCTTGATAACTGCGTTCAACGTGAAGATGAGTCGGCCCATCATTGGGTCCGGCGGGTCTCCGCTATTATCCACTCGTCGGATAGCATTGCGGCGGGTCAAGCGGTTCTGGTTTTGGAGAAGAACTATCACTTTACCCCCCTTAAGCAGAAGTTCGGGCGGCTTAAGCGCCACTGCACTGATATGGGTGAGCTCATGGCGGCTCTCATTAAATATGCCGACTCTGATAACACAAAAGACCCTGGGTCTGATGATGAAAAATCCAACAAGGGCAAGAAGAGTGGCAATGGTAAGGGTCAGCAGCAGAATATGGCAGGGCATAATAGCAACAACCAGGGTAATGGTGGTAAGGGACGAAACCCCGATGGTGGGTCAGATCTCGTAGCTAACACCAACACAGGGTATAAAAACCAGTGCCGTAACGGTAATGGTAAGCCGTCCTTTGGAGGAAAAAACTTTAATCTTGAAGCAATGCTCAATGACCCTTGCCCAAAACATAGTCTGCCTAATAAGCCAGCGACTCATGCCTGGAAGGATTGTTTTATAATGCGGGAGTACAGGAATTACAGTTTTAATCAGAATCATGGTAACAATAATGGTCCGCCCGGTGGGTCAGGATCTGGTGCTCAGGGGTCCGGCTTTGGTGGTGGCGGCTCAAACTCTGGCTATCAAGGTCAAGGTAACCATGGTGGTCATAATCAACAACCGGGTCAGGGCAACCAGCAGCAAAATAATCAGTTAGGATATCAGAGTAACCCGAAGCAGCTTAACGGGGTTCAATACCATGTTTTCACCACAAGTCTTTGCAAGCGAGATCAGAAGGTTCGTAAGCGTGCGGTCAATGCTGTTGAGCTGGCAATACCTCAATACTTACGATGGTTAGAATATCCGATCACATGGAGTCGGGAGGATCACCCGCCCCGGGTCGAAAATCCGGGTCATCTGGCGTTGGTGGTAGCCCCTCAAGTGGGTGGTTATAAGTTCACTAAGGTGCTTATGGATGGTGGCAACAGTATCAACATCCTGTATTATGACACGTTTCGACGGATGAATTTAACTGACAAGGATCTTAAGCCGTCTATCACAGTCTTCCATGGTGTGGTGCCTGGTAAGTCGGCGTATCCTGTGGGAAAAATTTCCTTAGAAGTGGCCTTTGGTGATGACTATGACTACAGGATAGAGACATTGTGGTTTGAGGTGGTTAAAATCAAGAGTCCATATCATGCTTTGTTCGGACGGCCGGCTTATGCCAAGTTCATGGCTCGCCCTTGTTATGTCTATTTGCAACTCAAGATGCCAGGGCGAAAAGGGACAATTACGGTCCATGATGATCGGAAAGTCGCCTTGGAGTGTGAGGAAGGAGATGCTGCTTATGCTGAGTCGGCCTGCGCCACAGAAGAGCTCAAGTTTTATAAGGACAATGTTGACCCGGCTGATATGACCCCCCTCAAGAAGCCTACTACTGAGGAGGACCCTCTGTTGAAGTTTAAAGCCGATGATATCAAGAAAGTTGATTTTGTCCCTGGCGACTCATCTAAGCAGTTCACCATAGGTGCTAATATGGATCCTAAATAGGAAAGCACGCTCATCGAGTTCATCCGTGAGAATCGAGACATCTTTGCATGGAAACCTTCTGACATGCCGGGTGTACTGAGAGAATTCACTGAGCACACTCTTAATGTGGATCTTAAGTTTAAGCCGGTTAAGCAGTTCCTCTGTCGTTTCAATGAAGAGCGACGTAAGGCTATTGGAGAAGAAGTGGCCCGGCTCTTAGCATCTGGGTTTATTGTGGAAGTTTTTCACCCTGGGTGGTTGGCTAACCCTGTGCTTGTACTCAAGAAGAACGGCACATGGCGGATGTGTGTTGATTACACGGATCTTAACAAGGCTTGTCTAGCTGATCCATTTGCTCTCCCCCATATTGACCAGATCATTGATGCAACGACGGGTTGTGAGAGCTTATGCTTCCTGGATGCTTATTCTGGTTATCATCAGATCAAGATGGCAGTCAAAGACCAAGAGAAGATGTCCTTCATTACACCTTTTGGAGCTTTCTGCTATGTCTCTATGCCCTTTGGGCTCAAGAGTGCTCAGGCGACTTATCAGCGTTGTGTTCAGAATTATTTTCACAGTCAGATTAGGCGCAACGTTCATGCTTATGTGGATGATATCGTGGTCAAGTCAAGGAAGAAAGAGACTCTTCTAGATGATTTGAAGGTAACCTTTGACAATCTCTGCGTCTACAAAATGATGCTTAACCCGGCCAAATGTGTCTTTCGTGTGCCTGCAGGTAAATTGCTAGGTTTTCTGGTTTCAAAGCAGGGCATTGAAGCTAACCCGGAGAACATCAAGGCCATCACTTCACTTTCTAAGTCGGCGTGCGTCAATGACGTCCAGCGTTTGGCGGGTCGTATTGCGGCCTTAAGCCGGTTTATAAGCTGCCTAGGAGAGAAGGTGATCCCTTTATATCAGATGCTGAAGAAGACAGACCACTTTGTCTGGAGTGATGCTGCCAATGAGGCGTTCGAGGCACTCAATAAACAGTTGGCTGAGCCGCCCGTCCTAGATGCTCCTATTGACAAAGAGCCTTTGCTCCTATATGTGGCTGCTAATAACAAGGTAGTCAGTGTGGCAGTTGTTGTGGAGCGCAAGGAGGCGGGTAAAGAGTACCCAGTCCAGCGGCCTGCTTATTATGTCAGTGAGGTGTTGACTGAGTCCAAGCAATGATATCCACATTGGCAGAAACTGGTCTTTAGGGTGTTCATGGCGAGTCGCAAGCTGAAGCATTATTTTCTTGGTTATCCTATCACTATGGTCAGCTCTGCTCCTTTAGGAGATATTATTCAAAATAGAGAAGCCACGTGACGGATTGCTAAGTGGGCAATTGAGCTTGGGCCTCATAATCTAAAGTATGTGCCAACAATAGCCATCAAATCTCAAGCCTTGGTGGATTTCATCAATGATTGGACAGAGTTGCAAACCCCAGAGGAGAAACCTGACAACACATATTGGACAATCCACTTTGATGGGTCCAGACAGTTGGAAGGCTCGGGGGCTGGAGTTATTTTGACTTCCCCACGAGGTGACAAATTTTGTTATGTTTTAAGGCTAATGTTTCCTTGTACTAACAATGCAGCTGAGTATGAAGCTTTACTCCATGACCTTAGTATGGCTAAAGAGATGAATTTAAGCCGGGTCAGGTGCCTGGGCGACTCAGACCTTGTGGCTCAGCAAGTCTCAGGCAAATGGGACTCTAAAGACCCACTCAAGGCGGCTTATCGCCGGGCGGTTGATAATATTGCAGGTCACTTCAAGGGTTATCAGGTGGATCACCTTGATCGATGGAGAATGAGGCGGCTGATGCATTGTCTCTTCTAGGATCTCAACGCAAGCCGGTGCCTCCTAATGTGTTCCTCGATGTTTTACACAATCCTTCTATCACGTTACCGTCTAAGGAAGACCTTGTTGTCCCTGACCCGGAGGCGCAGTTGGTGGCGGCTCTTCACGCTATTCCTGACTGGACGCTGCCTTATTTGGCTTATATGACCTGGGGCGAGTTACCAGAGGATGAAACTTTGGCAAGACAGATCACCAGGAGGTCTAAGTCTATGACTATTGTTCATGGTGAGTTACACCAACGTAGTGTGACAGGCGTGTTCCAACGCTGTGTTTCTCCCGAGGAGGGCTGTGAAATTTTACGAGAGATTCATGAAGGCAATTGTGGTCATCATGCCGGCTCAAAATCTTTGGTGGCTAAAGCTTTCCGTCATGGGTTTTACTGGTTAACAGCTCATGCTGATGCAGAGGATATTGTTAGCAAGTGTGACGGGTGTCAGAAATTTTCCAGACGAGCTCATGTGCCGGCTCAGGAATTGCGGATGATTCCAATAACTTGTCCGTTTGCAGTCTGGGGGCTAGATATGGTTGGACCGTTCAAGAGGTCTAAGGATAAGAAGACCCACCTTCTGGTGGCGGTTGACAAGTTTACCAAGTGGGTTGAGGCAGAGCCAGTTAGCAAGTGTGATGCGGCGACTGCAGTTTAGTTTGTTAAAAAACTGATCTTCCGCTTTGGTTATCCTCATAGTATTATCACTGACAATGGCACTAATCTATCCAAAGGAGCTATGAAGGAGTTCTGTCAAAGAGAGCATATCTGGCTTGATGTTTCTTCGGTGGCTCATCCACAATCTAATGGTCAAGCGGAACGGGCTAATCAAGAAATTTTGAGAGGCATTAAGCCCCGGCTTATGGTTCCTTTGGAGTGAACGCCGGGTTGTTGGGTTGAAGAGCTTCCTTCGGTACTTTGGAGTATCATAACTACCCCCAACAGATCAACAGGATATAAGCCTTTCTTCATGGTTTATGGCGCAGAGGCGGTTCTCCCCAGCGATATCCATCATGACTCGCCAAGAGTGGCAGCTTACGTTAAAGCTGATAATGAGACAGCGCGTCAGAATGCACTTGATGCTTTGGATGAGGAACGTGACCTTGCAGTAGCCCGTTCGGTGATTTATCAACAAGACCTGTGTCGCTATCATAGCCGCAGAGTTAAGTCCCGGACTTTCCAGGAGGGCGACTTAGTGCTTCGACTGATTCAAGATCAGACAGATATGCATAAGTTATCTCCGCCTTGGGAAGGACCTTTTGTGGTTAGTAAGAATCTCAACAATGGATCCTATTACCTCATTGATATACGAGAACGCAGTAAGTCGCGCACTTCTGAGGAGGAGACCAACAGGCCATGAAACATTGCTCATCTTCGGCCTTACTACACTTGAGCCACCGGCTCTCACCATTGTACATACCTCTGTCGATGTATATATCTTTTTATGATCAATATAATAAAGCCGGCATCCCTGAAATTCAGGGCCTCTATCATTTCATTTCTGTGCATCTGAGTCTTTGTTAATTGATCATAAGGTCACTTGGGGGCTTCCAACCCACCGGGTTTAGCTTTCATACCCTCTTGACCGGCATGAAACGCCACATTATGGGTTAAACCTGCCTGTTTGCAACTTGCTACTCCGCTAGGTGACCCGCCGAACTCTTGACAAGTCAATCTTTTTTAAGACCCTGAACTCATCAAGGTTAAATTGGCGGTTTTGTGTCACGAGAGAGCCGGCTTAGAGTGAGCTAGGATAAACCCACCTGTCTGTTTAGTGCTACTCCGCTATATGGCCCGTCGTACTCTTAACAGTCAATTTTTTTTAAAGACCCTGAACTTGTTAAGGTTAAAACGATGGATTTATGTCATGGGAGGCCGGCTTACAGGGTAAAAACGGCTATGCGGCCTTGAAAGCAACCATGAGGCCAGTGAGCCAACTTTTTTTGGTCGTGTCTTAAAAAGCCGGCCTAACAAATATTTGAGATTCGTGTATTCCTCTGTTTTGGTTTTTCAGATGTTTTTATGATCTCAAGTTTTTTGCTTTTGTGCAAATTGTGAGTGCCCGGGTCATATAGGCTCTGGGTTGTGTTACTCATGTTTGAGTATTTGGGTTGTCACCCGCCCTGGTTTTTGACTTTAAGTCGCCAATGTGTTTTTTGACTACACAGCCACTGGCATGTTTTCATTTGCTATATGAGATTATGAGTCTTCAGGGTTTTTTAATCCGCTACATGCTCTTGGATATAAGTCGCCTGTGCGCATATTGATGGGTCTTTACAGAATATACAAGACCTCAGGTGAAGAGCAGAATCACTGCATGGCTCATATATATGATCAAATGAAGCATGCAATAAAGTTCAGCTGCTGGATCAAAAGTTGAGATAACATGCTCGAAGGCATGGCAGAGCAGATAATTGTTTTTCAGCTAACTATTACAAGGCTTCAGTTGAGCCCAAAAATTTGTGACCAAGTGTTTTTGGAGTTAAGTTACTCCATTGAGCCGGTGTCGGCCCCATCCGGATTTGGGCCTGGCGGATTATTGTCATCTTGATGCCTGCTACTTCTTGAGCTTGCGTTGGTTTTTCCCTTGAAGAGGAAAGGGTGATGCATCAAAGTAGAGATAAGTATTTCCCTCAGTTAGAGAACCAAGGTATCAATCCAGTAGGAGGTACAAGCAAGTCTCCAATCTATGCACCTGCACAAAAAATCAAACACTTGCACCCAACGCGATAAAGGGGTTGTCAATCCCTTCACGGTCAATTGCAATGGTGAGATCTGATAGAGATAGGTATAAAAGATTACTAAAACATAAAATAAAATAAAAGTAAATAAATTGCAGCAAGGTACTTTTTGGGTTTTTTGGTTTATAGATCTGAAAATATATAATGGAAAATAGACCTGGGGGCCATAGGTTTCACTAGAGGCTTCTCTATTGAAGGAAAATAATGCGGTGGGTAAACAAATTACTGTCGAGCAATTGATAGAAAAGCGCAAAGTTATGACGATATCCAAGGCAATGATTATGCATATAGGCATCACGTCCTTGTCAAGTAGACCGAAATGATTCTGCATCTACTACTATTACTCCTGAAAGAACATGCGGTGCCCCCATGTTTGGTTTTGGTAATTGATGACAATCTCTATGGACTAATGGTTGCCTTGAGTTATATTTGAAGGATTTGTCCATAGGCTTTTCTTGGAGTCTATTTGTTGGTTTCAAGGAGAGTTTGTGATGACCAAGATGCTATTCAAGGAATTACCTAAAGATTGGTCATGTGAGAGGTTGATCAAGACTAAGTCAAAGAGTGAATCAAGTTGATCAACACACAAAGCGTAGAAGATGTACCGAGGGGGACCAAGTGATCCCATGGTATGGTAAGCATTGTGTACTAACCCATGGTCTTCGTGAGAGTTCTTTGTGGGGTTAGGTTGCGGTGTGCAAGTTCAAGTGGATCATCATGAAGAGATCACATGCTTGAAGCTTGCCGTCCATTGTGGTGACAATGGACTTGTGAAAATGTGCCAAAGAGTGGCTCACCCATAGTGGAGTAGGGGGGAGCAATCAACTAGTCTTCATCGAGCGAACGCAATCAAGAAAGGTGGTCCAACTTGAGGGAGTCAAGATCGTCATCATCTAGCTCAAGTGGACTTCGTGCAAGGCAAAGGTTTGCCCTTGATAGGTTTTATATTTTACCGGTCTCATGGTGATAGTTTGGAGACCGGGTTATAGGATCGATAGCCGTACTATCAAGGGGGGCTCTCAAGTGAGTAGCTTGATCGTATCGTTCGTCGAGAGCTCAAACCATTGCATCCTTGCATCATCTTTCTTGATTCTTATTTGTATTTTCTTTTGAGGTTTTAGATCTTGTGGTTATCTTTGTGACAAGCTCTAGTACATCGAAAACGGATTTCATATGCTTCTTCTATCGCGTTTTCAGTGTTGGAGGTTTTACCGGTCTTTTTCGAGGAAGGGTTCTCACCATTTTCTCATGGGACTTTTCTAATTTGCTTATTATTGATATTTCTACCAAGATTGTGTTAGCCCATGTCGTTAGCTTTCCAACAAACTTGGTTTCGTTGAATTCGGAGTCCGTTTGCAGAAGTTGTGGCAGTTTTGGTGTTCTGAAAAGGCTGCAGCGGTACTACCGCGGATTGGAGCGGATGTAATTTTTTACTACCGCTCCAGAGCGGTACTACCGCGGCTACTACAGCGGTAGTACTGCTCGGGACCAAAATCTCATATTAGGTCCAGCGGTGGTAGGCACGGATGTATTTTTTTAGTACCGCTCGCTAGCAGTAGTACTGCTACCCTTTGCGGTAGTACCGCTATCCCTAGCGGTAGTACCGTGAGGACTAGCGGTAGTACCGCTCCGGCGGTTCTACTGGCCTTTTGCCTCGTCGCTGTTGTTTTTCAAAGGGCTACTACCGCCCTAGCGGTAGTACCGCTCCTTGGAGCGGTAGTACCGCTCTGTGCGGGCTGTGAGGATAACGGTTGGATTTTTCCCCACCTATAAAAGGGGGTCTTCTTCCCCAATGGACCTTATCTCTTTAGCTCGTGTTCTTCCCCCATTGTTGACCTTCTTCGAGCTTGCTAACTCTCAATCCCTCCAATGATTCTTGCTAGTTCTTGAGGGAAAAGAGAGAGGAGATCTAGATCCACGTTTCCACCAATCACTTTCTCCTCTAAGTGAGGGGAACCCCTTGGATCTAGATCTTGGAGTTCTTCGTGTTCTTCTTTCGTTCTTCCTCTCATTTTTCTCCCTAGCATTAGTTGCTTTGGTGGAATTTGGGAGAGAAGGACTTGGGCACTCCGTGTGCCCTTGCCATTGCATTTGGTGCATCGGTTTGAGTTCTCCACGGTGATACGTGGAAGTGAAGTTTGAGAAGCTTATTACTCTTGGGTGTTTGGGCACCCTAGAGCTTGTTCCTCTTGGGTGCCTTGGCGCCCTAGACGGTTGGTGTTCTTCGGAGCTCAATCATTGTGGTGTAAAGCTCCGGGCAAGCGTCGGGGTCTCCAATTAGGTTGTGGAGATCGCCCCGAGCAATTTGACGGGTACCGGTGACCACCCCCAAGGGTTGCCAAAGTGTACGGGTTCGGTGACCGCCCCCAAGGGTTGCCATTTGTACGGGTTCGGTGACCGCCCTCAAGGGTCCCTTAGTGGAATCACGGCATCTTGCATTGTGCGAGGGCGTGAGGAGATTACGGTGGCCCTAGTGGCTTCTTGGGGAGCATTGTGCCTCCACACCGCTCCAAACGGAGATTAGCATCCGCAAGGGTGTGAACTTCGGGATACATCGTCGTCTCCGCGTGCCTCGGTTATCTCTTACCCGAGCCCTTTACTTATGCACTTTACTTTGTGATAGCCATATTGTTTCTTTTCATATATCTTGCTATCACTTAGTTGTCTATCTTGCTTAGCATAAGTTGTTGGTGCACATAGGTGAGCCTAGTTGTTGTAGGTTTTGTGCTTGTCAAATTAACCGCTAGGTTTATTCCGCATTTGTTCAAGCCTTAACCGTAATTATTTTAAAGCGCCTATTCACCCCCCCCCCCTCTAGGCGCCATCCTCGATCTTTCAATTGGTATCAGAGCCTCGTCTCTCTTTTTAGGGCTTAACCGCCTAGAGAGTAAGGATGTCGACTAGGGGCTTAGGATTCTCTGACACTCTTAGTTTCGATGGCACAAATTTTGATGTTTGGGTAATTCGCATGCTTAATCTCTTTAGGGTCATGGACCCAAATTTAGAGCGAATTGTAGATATGGGGTTTTCTTCTCCAAAGGATCCCCAAAGATTATCTTTAGAGGATGAGAAAAACTCTTATCTCAATGCTCAAGCTTCTAATGTGCTTTTCGATGCTTTGAGCAATGTAGTTATATTTCAACTCATGCCGTTTCAGGATGCTCATGAGTTGTGGACAAAGCTTCAAGATAAATATGGCGTGTCCAAGTTTTGTGGGGATGATTGTTCTCCCTCCACCTCCGGCCGTGTTGCTTTCTCAACTTCTTCTACTTCACCTACATGTGGATTGCCACAAGGTAATGATATGGTGAGTAGTGGTGTTCATTGCAATGATGATAGTGTGCTTATCGTTGATGATCCCTCATCTCTATCTTATTGCAATGCTCCATCTTTGGACTGCAACACTTCGAGCACTCCAAATGTTTCACATGCTTGTGTTGATAGTCCGTGCATATCTTGTAGAAATTGCTTGACTAAATCTCATGATGATATGCTTGCTATGTCTTGTTGCCATGATAAAAATGCATCTATTTCCTCGAATTGTTGTGCTAACAATGTAGAGGAAACCCAACACTCCATGGAACAAGATGTGGTTTTTAATGGTGCTTCAAGGGATCCTACATTATCATCTATTGCGTTTTGCCTTATGGCCAAGGCTTCAAAGGTATCTCCTACCTTGAACCCCAATATGTCTCTTGATGATGATGTTGATGCTAATGATGATGAGGATAATGATGAAGAGAATGATAATGTTGCCTCCTTAAAAACTAAGGGGGAAATGATTTTTAAAGCTCTTCATAAAAATAAAATTGCTCGTTCCAACTTCATGGAAATCATGTCCATTGCCATTGAGGGCAAGAAATATATTGATGAGTTGGAATCTCGTCTTGAGGAGCATGAGGTCACCATTGAGAAAATGGAAGGTCATGAGCATGATTATGCTAATGAGATCGCGGACCTCTCTCAAGCTCTTGAACTTGAACAAACCACCAAGGAATCTCTTGAGGAGACCTTTGCTCTAGAATTATCTAGAATAAAGGAATCTCATGATAGAGCACTTGAGGTGGCCAATGATTTCAAAACTAAAAATGCTAAGCTTGAAGTTGCTCATGCTAGACTCCTTGAGGATTTTGAGCACCTCGAAAATGGCTCAAGGGTCATTAAGAGTGAGCTCATCGAACTCACCGAGTCTCATGCTCAACTTAAAGCTTCTTATTCAAAAGAGCTTGCCAAGTTGCCTTCTCCTCTTGTTGTTAATGATGATGCTTGTGCTACTAACTCTACTTCTTGTGAAGCATCCATTTTGAAGGAGAATGTTGAGCTACGAGCTCAACTTGAGTTGCTATCTAGCAATTTTGGGAAATTGGAAGAAAATCATGTAAAGCTCACAAGCTCTCATGATGATCTTCTAGTATCCCAAAATGTGCTAAAGATAGCTCATGAGGCTATGATTACTAAGGTAACATCTAGTGAGCCTCATGTGGATACTAGCTCTACTTCTAGTCAAGATGCCTTATTGCCATGTGCTAATCCTCGCAATTTCTCTACCCATAATGTTGCTACATCTTGTGATGAATTGCTTTCCTTGCCTTGTTGCTCCAACGATGAAGCGTATACTTCCTCTAGTACTTGTGTTGATACTAACCATGTAGAGGAAATCAAAGAGCTCAAGGCCCAAGTCAATTATTTGAAGAAAGACTTGGAAAAGAGTCATGAAGGGAAGTCCACACTCAACAATATCTTGAGTGTGCAAAAATCCCCCAATGACAAAGGTGGACTTGGATTCAACTCCAATAAGAAGAAGAAGTCCAAGAGAATCAAGAAGAAGGGCCAAGAACAAGTCAAGAATTTGGCCAAGATTATTTGCTTCAAGTGCAAAATTGAAGGGCATCATGTTAGATCTTGCCCATTGAAGAAGAAGCCCATTAATGACAAGCAACAAGGGAAGCGGCCACAAGTTCATTCTCATGCTCAACCTCAAGTTGAAGAAAGGCCTCTTCCCAAGAAGACTCAAGCTAATGCTTCTCAAGTTGAGAAATCAAGTGAGAAGAAAGTGAAGAGTAGACGTTGCTACTTATGTCGTGAGAAAGGTCACGTCGCTTCTTCATGCACTAGTGGTAACTTATCCAACCCAATTATTATTGATGATATCTATTCTCTTGGGAAGGATAAGGTTGACAATGTGTTTGCCAAGTTTGTTGGTAATCAAAGTGGTTTCAAGCAAAGAACCATTTGGGTTGCCAAGCCTATTGTGACTAACCTCTTAGGACCCAACTTGGTTGGGGACCAACAAGCTCAAACTTGATCAATAGGTGTTGTTGGAGGGCATTGGAGACTTGGCTACATTATGAAGAGTTAAGGGGTCTTCATCATTCATATTGTCTCAAGCCAAGTCATTCGGATTATCAAGTTTCTATCTTATATCCAATGTTCCTCCTTGCGGTAACTCGTGCTTAAATTGTTTACATTGAAAGTTACTTGCTCCTTTTGCATGTTTTGGTTTTGTACCATGCATGTGTTTGTATATGTTGTGCTTCCAACTTGCTTATCTTGAGCAATCAAGTATGTGTGTGTTGGTTTGCACAGCATTTACGTGTGTGTCGTGCGTTGAGCCTTTATGCTTCTTATTTGTATCCTAGTTGGCTCGTGTGAGAGATTAATGGAACATCCCATTTTGGGGGCGTGATGTGCTTTGTGCACCTCACAATCCTATAAATGTGTGTACATGAGGAATACCATCTAGTATTGATATTACAAGATTATCTAGTCGCTAGGTGGTATGTCTCTCATGAGAAATTCAAATTCTAAAAAGTCCATTAATTATCTCTTGTTGGATTCTCTTATTGCCTCTTGTTAAGTTTTCATTGGTATCACATTATGGGGGAGTAATATGCTATGTGCATATTACAAGCCTAGAAAATGTGTACATTTGAGATATTGTCACTTAGAGTTGATATTATTAATTATCTTGTTCCTAGGTGACATGTTAGCTCTACAAGTTGCAATTTGCTTGTGTTTGTTGTGAAGATGATGTTGGATATCCTTGTTATCTACCACCGGGAATTATTTCCAAATACTTCTTGTCTTTTGACAATTGGAACTCACTTATGTGTGGTAGAATTTATTGATCATCTTTACATTGGCTTTTATTTTTATTTGCCTTATCTCTTGCCAAGGATTGTGTCCACTCCCGTTGTCTTCCATACCACTTGTGGATCTTGTTAATTTCTTGTTCTTGTCTAGTGTTTTCTAGATATAGTGAAAGTGGTGATCCCACCTTGTGCATTTTGTATTCAAATGCAAATTCTCTATAATGCACAACTCATGGGGGAGCTATCCTATTTCTCTTAGAACACTCTTCTTGTGATCCTTATCAAGTGTGTTTTGGTGGAAGGCAAGCCGTTTCTTTTTGGTACTTTGTGCCATCATGAAACTTTGTAGAGGGCATGGTTTGTTTGGAACCATCCTCTCTTTTGGGAGTTTGATTTCTTTCATTTTGAGTGTGCCAATGGATATCTCATTCCTTGATGTATCGTTTAACGATATCTTCCAAGTGATGATTTCTCCATTAGGTAATCTATTTTCTCTTGGTAATTATTTCTCATTTGGTATCGCTTCTTGAAAGTCTTGAGCATGCATAGTCACTTCGTGTATTTTATTTGGCATGTTTTCTTTCTTTGATCCAATATATAGGGGAAACTCCACCAAGTCTCAATTTGGATGAGATGTGCATGAAATTCATTTCCATTTCTATATGCACATATGTTTGTGGAGTTTGTCCTATGTATTGGTGTTTCTAACTCTTTGGTCCCAATGAGTTTGGGTACCATTTTGTTTGTGTTGTTGTTCTAGGAACAATTGGAGATGCATTGGATGATCGGCTCACTCACAAGGAAGGTGTTGTCACCATGTGCTTATTGGAGTCAAGCTAGGATGATCAATGAACTACTATCTACCTTCAATTGGTATCTACTACATCCGTACAATGGTATCTCGGTAACAAGTATCATCATCTACTTCATGCACACATTTCTTGCATCAACCTTGTGTAGGTTGTATCATGGCATGTAATTCTTGATTCGTTCTTATGATACTTGTTTCCTTTCTCAAAGCATCCCAACGATGATCTCGTGTTGCTAGTTGTGATGTCTTTGATGATTGTGTGGTAGGAGTTCATTTATATACTATAAGACCATATCTAGCCATGTGCTATGCTTTCAAGCAAATATCTTAGTGGTATATTTATGACTTCCTTGTGGATATCTTGTTCTTTCCTTGTGTGACCATTTCGTGTGTACATCCTTCTTTGTGGATCGATATCATCATGATCTTCATCTACCTAGAATCTTATACACTTGAGAGAAGTTGCATATCTAGTTGATATCCCTTTCTTTCACATCCACCTTTTCCTTCTTGTTTTATTTCTTTGGTGGCTCCGTGAAAGTGTGTGCCTTGAGTGCGGGTCATATCTCGTTGCATCTTGCTGCACTCTTGTGTGGTGAAGATCATTTTCCTCATGCTTGTCTTGACGAGGCTTTTTGCCATCTTAATTGGTATCCCTCGTCTTGATGAGGCTTTCACTTTCTATCTTCACCATGGGTTGTCACAAGCTTGGTTGTTATTTCGCTTTTTAGTAAGCTTGTGTATCCATTTGCTTGTTGTGTGTGTGTGTGTGGGAAGGACATGTCTGGCACCTTGTATCTCATTTATCCAAGACTATGTTGATGCTTAATGCTCATCCTTATATTAGTCTTCTCAAGTGCTTTGCCATGACTCACACACATCGGTTTTGGTTGAGCCTATTCTTAAGTTGCCTCTTTTACATGTTGCTCAACCATGTGTTTGTTGCAAGTGATAGGCTTAGTTTCCTATATGCTCACTTGCTCTTGTTGTGAGTTTCTATTGATTTTGGGGGAGCTATGATCCTATTTTCTGCACTTTGTATCAAAATACAAATATTCTTATGTGTGCACAAATCATGGGGAGCTTCTCTAGTTTCTTTAGAACACTCCTTTGCTCATATCATAATATCTTTTTCATGTGGCTCATAGGAGCATTGGTCTTGTTAGTTCAATTGGTATCTTTTGATAGCTTGTTTCAATTGGTATCTTTTGATTGCCTGATTGCTTGTTTCTCTCTTTGTTATGTCTTTGTGGCATATCATTCTTTGGCAATCTTTGAGCCTCAATATATTTTGTCTTCCTCCAAGTATTTACCTTTGGATATGTGTAGTGCATTCCACTCTCTTATTGAGAAATACACAATTTATGGAGGAACACAATTTATATTGGCCTTCTAAGCTTTTCGCCCATTTTGGCAATCGATGCCAATGGGGGAGAAGTTTCAGAGAGTTTTGTGGGGAGATGTTTAGAGAGCTTCTTCGTGCTTTGGTTTTGTTCCTAAGCATTTGCATCTCATACGCATCTTCGTGCTTTGGTTTTGTTCCTAAGCATTTGCATCGCATACGCATCTTCGTGCTTTGGTCTTGTTCCTAAGCATTTGCATCTCATACGCATACATTATTGGTTGGTGCATTGCATGATGATGCATAATTCCTTGTATAAACTCTCTTGAAAGTGATTGTCATCAATTACCAAAATGGGGGAGATTGAAAGAACATGCGGTGCCCCCATGTGTGGTTTTGGTAATTGATGACAATCTCTATGGACTAATGGTTGCCTTGAGTTATATTTGAAGGATTTGTCCATAGGCTTTTCTTGGAGTCTATTTGTTGGTTTCAAGGAGAGTTTGTGATGACCAAGATGCTATTCAAGGAAATACCTAAAGATTGGTCATGTGAGAGGTTGATCAAGACTAAGTCAAAGAGTGAATCAAGTTGATCAACACACAAAGCGTAGAAGATGTACCGAGGGGGACCAAGCGATCCCATGGTATGGTAAGCATTGTCAATTACGCTTTGTGTACTAACCCATGGTCTTCGTGAGAGTTCTTTGTGGGGTTAGGTTGCGGTGTGCAAGTTCAAGTGGATCATCATGAAGAGATCATATGCTTGAAGCTTGCCGTCCATTGTGGTGACAATGGACTTGTGAAAATGTGCCAAAGAGTGGCTCACCCATAGTGGAGTATGGGGGAGCAATCAACTAGTCTTCATCGAGCGAACACAATCAAGAAAGGTGGTCCAACTTGAGGGAGTCAAGATCATCATCATCTAGCTCAAGTGGACTTCATGCAAGGCAAAGGTTTGCCCTTGACAGGTTTTATATTTTACCGGTCTCATGGTGATAGTTTGGAGACCGGGTTATAGGATCGATAGTCGTACTATCAAGGGGGGCTCTCAAGTGAGTAGCTTGATCGTATCGTTCGTCGAGAGCTCAAACCATTGCATCCTTGCATCATCTTTCTTGATTCTTATTTGTATTTTCTTTTGAGGTTTTAGATCTTGTGGTTATCTTCGTGACAAGCTCTAGTACATCGAAAACGGATTTCATATGCTTCTTCTATCGCGTTTTCAGTGTTGGAGGTTTTACCGGTCTTTTTCGAGGAAGGGTTCTCACCATTTTCTCATGGGACTTTTCTAATTTGCTTCTTATTGATAATCTACCAAGATTGTGTTAGGCCATGTCGTTAGCTTTCCAACAAACTTGGTTTCGTTGAATTCGGATTCCGTTTGCAGAAGTTGTGGCAGTTTTGGTGTTCTAAAAAGGCTCCAGCGGTACTACCGTGGATTGGAGCGGATGTAATTTTTTACTACCGCTCCAGAGCGGTACTACCGCGGCTACTACAACGGTAGTACCGCTCCGGACCAAAATCTCGTATTAGGTCCAGCGGTGGTAGGCACGGATGTATTTTTTTAGTACCGCTCGCTAGCAGTAGTACTGCTACCCTTTGCGGTAGTACCGCTATCCCTAGCGGTAGTACCGTGAGGACTAGCGGTAGTACCGCTCCGGCGGTTCTACTGGCCTTTTGCCTCGTCGCTGTTGTTTTTCAAAGGGCTACTACCGCCCTAGCGGTAGTACCGCTCCTTGGAGCGGTAGTACCGCTCTGTGCGGGCTGTGAGGATAACGGTTGGATTTTTCCCCACCTATAAAAGGGGGTCTTCTTCCCCAATGGACCTTATCTCTTTAGCTCGTGTTCTTCCCCCATTGTTGACCTTCTTCGAGCTTGCTAACTCTCAATCCCTCCAATGATTCTTGCTAGTTCTTGAGGGAAAAGAGAGAGGAGATCTAGATCCACGTTTCCACCAATCACTTTCTCCTCTAAGTGAGGGGAACCCCTTGGATCTAGATCTTGGAGTTCTTCGTGTTCTTCTTTCGTTCTTCCTCTCATTTTTCTCCCTAGCATTAGTTGCTTTGGTGGAATTTGGGAGAGAAGGACTTGGGCACTCCGTGTGCCCTTGCCATTGCATTTGGTGCATCGGTTTGAGTTCTCCACGGTGATACGTGGAAGTGAAGTTTGAGAAGCTTATTACTCTTGGGTGTTTGGGCACCCTAGAGCTTGTTCCTCTTGGGTGCCTTGGCGCCCTAGACGGTTGGTGTTGTTCAGAGCTCAATCATTGTGGTGTAAAGCTCCGGGCAAGCGTCGGGGTCTCCAATTAGGTTGTGGAGATCGCCCCAAGCAATTTGACGGGTACCGGTGACCGCCCCCAAGGGTTGCCAATGTGTACGGGTTCGGTGACCGCCCCCAAGGGTTGCCATTTGTACGGGTTCGGTGACCGCCCTCAAGGGTCCCTTAGTGGAATCACGGCATCTTGCATTGTGCGAGGGCGTGAGGAGATTACGGTGGCCCTAGTGGCTTCTTGGGGAGCATTGTGCCTCCACACCGCTCCAAACGGAGATTAGCATCCGCAAGGGTGTGAACTTCGGGATACATCGTCGTCTCCGCGTGCCTCGATTATCTCTTACCCGAGCCCTTTACTTATGCACTTTACTTTGTGATAGCCATATTGTTTCTTGTCATATATCTTGCTATCACTTAGTTGTCTATCTTGCTTAGCATAAGTTGTTGGTGCACATAGGTGAGCCTAGTTGTTGTAGGTTTTGTGCTTGTCAAATTAACCGCTAGGTTTATTCCGCATTTGTTCAAGCCTTAACCGTAATTATTTTAAAGCGCCTATTCACCCCCCCCCTCTCTAGGCGACATCCTCGATCTTTCAACTCCACACATCGACCGCTATCCAGCATGCATCTAGAGTATTAAGTTCATAAAGAACGGAGTAACATCTTAAGTAAGATGACATGATATAGAGGGATCAACTCAAGCAATATGATGAAAACCCCATCTTTTTATCCTTGATGGCAACAATACAATACGTGCCTCGCTACCTGCTACTTCTTGAGCTTGCGTTGGTTCTTCTCTTGAAGAAGAAAGGGTGATGCAGCAAAGTAGAGATAAGTATTTCCCTCAGTTAGAGAACCAAGGTATCAATCCAGTAGGAGACAACGCACAAATCACCAATACCCGCACAAACAATCAAACACTTGCACCCAACGCGATAAAGGGGTTGTCAATCCCTTCACGGTCACTTGCAAAAGTGAGATCTGATAGAGATAGATAAAACCAAACAAAAGATAAAGTAAATATTTTTAGGGTTTTTGGTTTATAGATCTGAAAATAAAAGATTGCAAAATAGTTGATCGGAAAGTAATATGATGGAAAATAGACCCGGGGGCCATAGGTTTCACTAGAGGCTTCTCTCAAGATAGCAAATAATATGGTGGGTGAACAAATTACTGTCGAGCAATTGATAGAAAAGCGCAAAGTTATAACGATATCCAAGGCAATGATTATGAAATATAGGCATCACGTTCGGGTCAAGTAGACCCACTCCTGCCTGCATCTACTACTATTACTCCACACATCGACCGACTCCTGCCTGCATCTAGAGTATTAAGTTCATGAAGAACAGAGTAACGCTTTAAGTAAGATGACATGATGTAGAGGAATAAACTCAAGCAATATGATGTAAACCCCATCTTTTTATCCTAGATGACAACAATACAATACATGCCTCGCTGCCCCTACTGTCACTGGGAGAGGACACTGCAAGATTGAACCCAAAGCCAAGCACTTCTCCCATTACAAGAAAAATCAATCTAGTTGGCCAAACCAAACCGATAGTTCGAAGAGAATTACAAGGATATCAAATCATGCATAAAAGAATTCAGAGAAGATTCAAATAATATTCATAGATAAGCTGATCATAAATCCACAATTCATCGGATCTCGACAAACACATCGCAAAAGAAGATTACATCGGATAGATCTCCAAGAACATCAAGGAGAACGTTGTATTGAGAATCAAAGAGAGAGAAGAAGCCATCTAGCTACTAGCTATGGACCCGTAGGTCTAAGGTAAACTACTCACACTTCATCGGAAGGGCAATAGAGTTGATGTAGAAGCCCTTTGTGATCGAATCCCCCTCCAGCAGGACGCCGGAAAAGGCCCCAAGATGGGATCTCGTGGGAACAGAAGGTTGCGGCGGTGGAAAAGTGTTTTCGTGGATGCTTCTGGTGGTTTGGGAATATATGTGAATATATAGGAGGAAGATCTAGGTCAAGGGGTCACCGAGGGGCCCACAAGGCAGGGGGGGCGCGCCCTTCCCCCTTGTGGCCACCTCATGGCTCTTCTGACTTGCACTCCAAGTCTCCTGGGTGTCTTCTGGTCCAAGAAAAATCATCGCGAAGGTTTTATTCCGTTTGGACACCGTTTGGTATTCCTTTTCTGCGAAGCTCAAAAACCAGGAAAAAACAGAAACTGGCACTGGGCTCTAGATTAATAAGTTAGTCCCAAAAATAATATAAAATAGCATATTAATGCATATAAAACATCCAAAACAGATAATATAATAGCATGGAACAATAAAAAATTATAGATACATTGGAGACGTATCGAGCATCCCCAAGCTTAATTCCTGCTCGTCCTCGAGTAGGTAAATGATAAAAACAGAATTTTTGATGTGGAATGCTACCTAACATATTTATCCATGTAATTTTCTTTATTGTGGCATGAATGTTCAGATCCATAAGATTCAAAACAAAAGTTTAATATTGACATAAAAACAATAATCCTTCAAGCATACTAACAAGGCAATTATGTCTTCTCAAAATAACATGGCCAAAGAAAGTTTATCCCTACAAAATCATATAGTCTGGCTATGCTCCATCTTCATCACACAAAGTATTCAAATCATGCACAACCCCGATGACAAGCCAAGCAAATGTTTCATACTTTTCGTGTTCTCAAACCTTTTCAACTTTCACGCAATACATGAGCGTGAGCCATGGACATAGCACTATAAGTGGAATAGAATATGGTGGTTGTGGAGAAGACAAAAAGAGGGAGATAGTCTCACATCAACTAGGCGTATTAACGGGCTATGGAGATGCCCATCAATAGATATCAATGTGAGTGAGTAGGGATTGCCATGCAACGGATGCACTAGAGCTATAAGTTTATGAAAGCTCAAAAGAAAACTAAGTGGGTGTGCATCCAACTTGCTTGCTCATGAAGACCTAGGGCAATTGAGGAAGCCCATCGTTGGAATATACAAGCCAAGTTCTATAATGAAAAATTCCCACTAGCATATGAAAGTGACAACATAGGAGACTCTCTATCATGAAGATCATGGTGCTATTTTGAAGCACAAGTGTGGAAAAAAAGAATAGTAACATTGCCCCTTCTCTCTTTTTCTCTCATTTTTTTGTTTGGCTTCTTTGGCCTCCCTTTTATTTTTTTTCCTCACATGGGACAATGCTCTAATAATGAAGATCATCACACTCTTATTTACTTACAACTCAAAAATTACAACTCGATACTTAGAACAAAAATATGACCCTATATGAATGCCTCCGGCGGTGTACCGAGATGTGCAATGACTCAAGAGTGACATGTATGAATGAATTATGAAAGGTGGCTTTGCCACAAATACGATGTCAACTACATGATCATGCAAAGCAATATGACAATGATGGAACGTGTCATAATAAAACGGAACGGTGGAAAGTTGCATGGCAATATATCTCGGAATGGCTATGGAAATGCCATAATAGGTAGGTTGGTGGCTGTTTTGAGGAAGGTATATGGTGGGTTTATGGTACCGGCGAAAGTTGCGCGGCACTAGAGAGGCTAGCAAAGGTGGAAGGGTGAGAGTGCGTATAATCCATGGAATCAACATTAGTCATAAAGAACTCACATACTTATTGCAAAAATCTATTAGTCATCGAAACAAAGTACTACGCGCATGCTCCTAGGGGGATAGAATGGTAGGAAAAGACCATCGCTCGTCCCCGACCGCCACTCATAAGGAAGACAATCAAAAAATACCTCATGCTCCAACTTCGTTACATAACGGTTCACCATACGTGCATGCTACGGGAATCACAAACCTCAACACAAGTATTTCTCCAATTCACAATTACTCACTAGCATGACTCTAATATCACCATCTCTATATCTCAAAACAATCATAAGGAATCAAACTTCTCATAGTATTCAATGCACTTTATATGAAAGTTTTTATTATATCCCTCTTGGATGCCTATCATATTAGGACTAAATTCATAACCAAAGCAAATTACCACGCTGTTTAGAGACTCTCAAAATAATATAAGTGAAGCATGAGAGTTCAATAATTTCTACAAAATAAAGCCATCATCGTGCTCTAAAAAGATATAAGTGAAGCACTAGAGCAAAATTGCCTAGCTCAAAAGATATAAGTGAAGCACATAGAGTATTCTAATAAATCGCGATTCATGCGTGTCCCTCTCAAAAGGTGTGTACAGCAAGGATGATTATGGCAAACTAAAAAACAAAGACTCAAATCATACAAGACGCTCCAAGCAAAACACATATCATGTGGTGAATAAAAATATAGCCTCAAGTAAAGTTACCGATAGACGAAGACGAAAGAGGGGATGCCTTCCGGGGCATCCCCAAGATTAGGCTCTTGGTTGTCCTTGAATATTACCTTGGGGTGCCTTGGGAATCCCCAATATTAGGCTCTTGCCACTCCTTATTCCATAGTCCATCAAATCCTTACGCAAAACTTGAAAACTTCACAACACAAAACTCAACAGAAAATCTCATAAGCTCTGTTAGTATAAGAAAATAAATCACCACTTTTGGTACTGTTGTGAACTCATTATTTATTTATATTGGTGTAATATCTACTGTATTCCAACTTCTCCATGGTTCATACCCCCCGATACTACTCATAGATTCATCAAAATAAGCAAACAACACATAGAAAACAGAATCTGTCAAAAACAGAACAATCTGCCAAGATCTGAATTGTTGTAATACTTGTATAACCCCAAAAATTCTGAACCTTTAGGAAAACAGAGGAAATTTGTATATAAATATTGTGTAAAACATTCAGGGTTTTTCCACGCTCTAGTGAATCTAAACAATTCTGTGACTGGACGCAAAAGTTTCTGTTTTTCAGCAAGATCAAATCAACTATCACCGTAAGCCATCCCAAAGGTCTTACTTGGCACAAACACTAATTAAAACACAAAAACACATCTAACCAGAGGCTAGATGAATTATTTATTGAAAAACAGAACCAAAAAGCAAAGAACAAAAATAAAATTGGGTTGCCTCCCAACAAGCGCTATTGTTTAATGCCCTTAGCTAGGCATAAAAACACATAGATCTAGGTATTGTCATAGTAATAATAAGGCAAATCTCGAAAACTCATCTCATACTCCCTTCGTTCAGCAGAAAGTTTTCTTTGTGGTAAGCAAAAGTAATCAAAAGGGCTAAATTTAATGGGATAAGGATCCCTAAGATCAAGCTCGGGAGGAATTGGTTCCTCCTTCGGCCCCTCATATTGTATGACCAACTCATCATTGTAAGCGTTCTTTTGGCAAAAAGTCATGAGCTTGTGTCCAAGAGAGAAACCCAATCCATTGTTTTGTATAGCAAAATTATCATTAAGTTCAGAAATCTTATCAACTAAAACATCGGTAGGGACTCTCTTTCTTAGATTTTCATTATAAGCAACATGATCTAGAGATCGTAAACGCATTATTTCCTGTTGATTAAAGAGAACCCCCTCTATGGGAGGTCGACCACCATCTACTTTATAATGCGCGAAAATTTCATTACCTTCTTTCATAATAAATCTAAACTCATGGGCTAGAAATATAGTGGCGGCGCGCTTAACAGAAGAATGCTCAATATTGGAAAACTCTAGAAAAATCCTTTGATGCATGGATGCATATGAACAAATTGTCTTTCAAGTTCAACCACAAGCAAAGATATATTATCCGCGAGACTACTAGTTTTATGGAGAATCGATCCACCTAACGTGGGTAACGCACCGGCACAAGTAAAGAAATCTTGAATAACCCCTTTTCCAATAATATTGCCACTCCCAATGCGAAGTTTTTTAGTGTGCAAGATAGTGGATCCTTCATGAGGATTAAAATTAGCAAAAGCATCAAAGTTTCCCCCATCGTTACTACTATCCTTTTTAGCGATAATCTCCCCAGATTCAGACATGGTGGCACAAATCGATCTAACAAACGGGCAAACAAAAAGGCAAACGAAAAAGACGAACGGAAGAAGGGTGAAAGAAGGGCGAATAAAAAGGCAAAAAAATTCGAAAATCATTTTAGAAGTGGGGGAGAGGAAAACGAGAGGCAAATGGCGAATAATGTAATGCAAGAGATGAGAGTTTATGATGGGTACTTGGTATGTCTTGACTTGGAGTAGATCTCCCCGGCAACGGCGCCAGAAATTCTTCCTGCTACTTCTTGAGCTTGCGTTGGTCTTTCCCTTGAAGAGGAAAGGGTGATGCAGCAAAGTAGAGATAAGTATTTCCCTCAGTTAGAGAACCAAGGTATCAATCCAGTAGGAGACAACGTACAAATCACCATACCTGCACAAACAATCAAACACATGCACCCAACGCGATAAAGGGGTTGTCAATCCCTTCACGGTCACTTGCAAAAGTGAGATATGATAGAGATAGATAAAACTAAACAAAAGATAAAGTAAATATTTTTAGGGTTTTTGGGTTATAGATCTGAAAATAAAAGATTGCAAAATAGTAGATCGGAAAGTAATATGATGGAAAATAGACCCGGGGGCCATAGGTTTCACTAGAGGCTTCTCTCAAGATAGCAAATAATACGGTGGGTGAACAAATTACTGTCGAGCAATTGATAGAAAAGCGCAAAGTTATGACGATATCCAAGGCAATGATTATGAAATATAGGCATCACATCCGTGTCAAGTAGACCCACTCCTGCCTGCATCTACTACTATTACTCCACACATCGACCGACTCCTGCCTGCATCTAGAGTATTAAGTTCATGAAGAACAGAGTAACGCTTTAAGTAAGATGACATGATGTAGAGGAATAAACTCAAGCAATATGATGTAAACCCCATCTTTTTATCCTCGATGGCAACAATACAATACGTGCCTCGCTGCCCCTACTGTCACTGGGAGAGGATATCGCAAGATTGAACCCAAAGCCAAGCACTTCTCCCATTGCAAGAAAAACCAATCTAGTTGGCCAAACCAAACCGATAGTTCGAAGAGAATTACAAGGATATCAAATCATGCATAAAAGAATTCAGAGAAGATTCAAATAATATTCATAGATAAGCTGAACATAAATCCACAATTCATTGGATCTCGACAAACACACCACAAAAGAAGATTACATCGGATAGATCTCCAAAAACATCAAGGAGAACATTGTATTGAGAATCAAAGAGAGAGAAGAAGCCATCTAGCTACTAGCTATGGACCCGTAGGTCTGAGGTAAACTACTCACGCTTCATCGGAAGGGCAATAGAGTTGATGTAGAAGCCCTCCATGATCGAATCCCCCTCCGGCAGGATGCCGGAAAAGGCCCCAAGATGGGATCTCACGGGAACAGAAGGTTGTGGTGGTGGAAAAGTGTTTTCGTGGATGCTTCTGGTGGTTTGGGAATATATGTGAATATATAGGAGGAAGATCTATGTCAGGGGGTCACCGAGGGGCCCACAAGGCAGGGGGTGCCCTACCCCCTTGGCGCGCCCTCCCCCCTTGTGGCCGCCTCATGGCTCATCTGACTTGCACTCCAAATCTCATGGGTGTCTTCTGGTCCAAGAACAATCATCGCGAAGGTTTTATTCCGTTTGGTATTCCTTTTCTGCGAAGCTCAAAAACAAGGAAAAAACAGAAAACTGGCACTGGGCTCTAGATTAATAAGTTAGTCCCAAAAATAATATAAAATAGCATATTAATGCATATAAAACATCCAAAACAGATAATATAATATCATGGAACAATAAAAAATTATAGATACGTTGGAGACGTATCACTACCCCTTCTATGTCACTGGGTGAGGACACCGCAAGATTGAACCCAAAACTAAGCACCTCTCTCATTGCAAGAAAAACCAATCTAGTTGGCCAAACCAAACCGATAATTCGAAGAGAAATACAAAGATATCAAATCATGCATATAAGAATTCAGAGAAGATTCAAATAATATTCATAGATAATCTTATCATAAATCCACAATTCATCGGATCTCGACAAACACACCGCAAAAAAATATTACATCGGATAGAACTCCAAGACATCGAGGAGAACATGGTATTGAAGATCATAGAGAGAGAAGAAGCCATCTAGCTACTAGCTATGGACCTGTAGGTCTGAGGTAAACTACTCACACTTCATCGGAAGGGCAATAGGGTTGATGTAGATGCCCTCCGTGATCGAATCCCCCTCCAGCAGATGGCCGGAAAAGGCCCCAAGATGGGATCTCACGGAAACAGAAGGTTGTGGCAGCGAAAAAGTATTTTCGTGGATGCTTCTGTTGATAATGGAATATTTGAGGATTTATAGAGCTGAGAGGGAGGTCGGTAGACTCCCGAGGGGCCCACAAGCCAGGGGGCGTGCCCCTACGGCTTGTCGTCGCCTCATGGGTCTTCTGACTTCATCTCCAAGTCTCGTAGGTGTCTTCTGGTCCAAGAAAAATCATCGTAAAGTTTTATTCCGTTTGGACTCTGTTTGATATTCCTTTTCTGCGAAACTCAAAAACAAGGAAAAAAACAGAAACTGCCACTGGGCTCTGGGTTAATAAGTTAGTCCCAAAAATAATATAAAATAGCATATTAATGCATATAAAACATCCAAAACAGATAATATAATAGCATGGAACAATCAAAAATTATAGATACGTTGGAGACGTATGAAGCATCCCCAAACTTAATTCCTGCTCGTCCTCGAGTAGGTAAATGATAAAAACAGAATTTTTGATGTGGAATGCTACCTCACATATTTATCCATGTAATTTTGTTTATTGGGGCATGAATATTCAGATCCATAAGATTCAAAACAAAAGTTTAATATTGACATAAAAAAATAATACTTCAAGCATACTAATAAAGCAATCATGTCTTTTCAAAATAACATGGTAAAGAAAGTTATCCCTACAAAATCATATAGTCTGGCTATTCTCCATCTTCATCACACAAAGTATTAAATCATGCACAACCCCGATGACAAGCCAAGCAATTGTTTCATACTTTTGATGTTCTCAAACTTTTTCAACTTTCACGCAATACATGAGCGTGAGCCATGGATATAGCACTATAGGTGGAATAGAATATGGTGATTGTGGAGAAGACAAAAAGAAGGAGATAGTCTCACATCAGCTAGGCGTATCAACGGGCTATGGAGATGCCCATCAATAGATATCAATGTGAGTGAGTAGGGATTGCCATGCAACAGATGCACTAGAGCTATAAGTGTATGAAATCTCAAAAAGAAACTAAGTGAGTGTGCATCCAACTCGCTTGCTCACGAAGACCTAGGGCAATTTGAGGAAGCCCATCATTGGAATATACAAGCCAAGTTCTATAATGAAAATTTCCCACTAGTATATGAAAGTGACAAAATAGGAGACTCTCTATCATGAAGATCATGGTGCTACTTTGAAGCACAAGTGTGGAAAAAGGATAGTAGCATTGCCCCTTCTCTCTTTTCTCTCATTTTTTTTATTTTGGGCTCTTTGGCCTCTTTTTTCTCTCTCTTTTTTTTATTTTTTTTCTTTTTTTTTCGTCCGGAGTCTCATCCAGACTTGTGGGGGAATCATAGTCTCCATCATCCTTTCCTCACATAGGACAATGCTCTAATAATGATGATCATCACACTTTTATTTACTTACAACTCAAGAATTACAACTCAATACTTAGAACAAAATATATGACTCTATATGAATGCCTCCGGCGGTGTACCGGGATGTGGAATGACTCAAGAGTGACATGTATAAAAAAATATGAATGGTGGCTTTGCCACAAATACGATGTCAACTACATGATCATGCAAAGCAATATGACAATGATGAAGCGTGTCATAATAAACGGAACGGTGGAAGTTGCATGGCAATATATCTCGGAATACCTATGGAAATGCCATAATAGGTAGGTATGGTGGCTGTTTTGAGGAAGGTATATGGTGGGTGTAATGCACCGGCGAAAGTTGCGCGGTACTAGAGAGGCTAGCAATGGTGGAAGGGTGAGAGTGCGTATAATCCATGGACTCAACATTAGTCATAAAGAACTCACATACTTATTGCAAAAGTCTATTAGATATCAAAACAAAGTACTACACGCATGCTCTTAGGGGGATAGATTGGTAGGAAAATACCATCGCTCGTCCCTGACCGCCACTCATAAGGAAGACAATCAATAAATAAATCATGCTCTGACTTCATCACATAACGGTTCACCATACGTGCATGCTATGGGAATCACAAACTTTAACACAAGTATTTCTACCAATCCACAATTACTCACTAGCATGACTCTAATATCACCATCTTTATATCTCAAAACAATATGCAAGGAATCAAACTTCTCATAGTATTCAATGCACTTTATATGAATTTTTTTTATTATATCCCTCTTGGATGCCCATCATATTAGGACTAAATTCATAACATAAGAAAATTACCATGCTGTTTAGAGACTCTCAAAATAATATAAGTGAAGCAAGAGAGTTCAACAATTTCGATAAAATAAAACCACCGCCATGCTCTAAAAAGATATAAGTGAAGTACTAGAGCAAATTGCCTATCTCAAAAGATATAAGTGAAGCACATAGAGTATTCTAATAAATCATGATTCATGTGTGTCCCTCTCAAAAGGTGTGTACAGCAAGGATGATTGTGGCAAACTAAAAAGCAAAGACTCATATCATACAAGACACTCCAAGCAAAACACATATCATGTGGTGAATAAAAATATAGCCTCAAGTAAATTTACCGATGGATTGAAGACGAAAGAGGGGATGCCTTCCAGGGCATCCCCAAGCTTAGGCTCTTGGTTGTCCTTGAATATTACCTTGGGTAGCCTTGGTCATCCCAAGCTTAGGCTCTTGCCACTCCTTATTCCATAGTCCATCAAATCTTTACCCAAAACTTGAAAACTTCACAACAGAAAACTCATGAGATCCGTTAGTATAAGAAAAATAAATCACCACTTTGGTACTGTTGTGAACTCATTCTTTATTTATATTGGTGTAATATCTACTGTATTCCAACTTCTCCATGGTTCATACCCCGCGATACTATCCATAGATTCATCAAAATAAGCAAACAACACAAAGAAAACAGAATCTGTCAAAAACAGAACAGTCTGTGAAGATCCGAATTGTTATAATACTTCTGTAACTCCAAAAATTCTGAAAATTAGGACAGCAGAGGAAATTTTTATATCAATCTTGTGTAAAAAATTCAGAGTTTTTAGTCGCTTCTGCGAATTATTAAAATTCTTTAACTGGACGCAAAAGTTTCTGTTTTTCAGCAAGATCAAATCAACTATCACCGTAAGTCATCCCAAAGGTCTTACTTGGCTCAAACACTAATTAAAACACCAAAACACAATTACTACAGAGGTAATAATGTGTATTTTATTCAAGAACAGAAGCAAAACAAAAAACCTAAAAATAAAATTGGGTTGCCTCCCAACAAACGCTACTGTTTAACGCCCCTAGCTAGGCATAATGCATATATCAAAGTATTATAATAGAAATGAGGGAGATCGTCCATGCTCATCTCATATTCCCTCCTCTCGGCAGCAAGCTTTCTTTGTGGCAAACAAAAATAATCAAAAGGGCTAAATTTGATAGGGTACGGATCTATAAGATCAAGTTTGGGAGGAATTGGTTCCTCCTTTGGCCCTTTGTATTTGATAATTATTTCTTCATTGTAAACGTTCCTTTGATTAAAAGCCCTAAGTCTATCCCTAAGCACAAACCCTAATCCATTATTTTGTATAGCAAAATTATCGTTGAGCTCAGAAATTTTATCAATCAAAACATCGGTAGGAACTTTCTTTCTTAGGTTTTCATTGTAAGCAGCATAATCCGGAGATTGCAATCTCCTAGTTTCTTCTTGATTAAAAAGGATCTCTTCTATAGGGGGACAACCACCATTAATATTATAATGAGCAAATATTTCGCCGACCTTTTTCATGATAAACCTAAACCCATGAGCTAGAAATATAGTGGTGACACATTTAACAGAGGGATCATGAATATTGGAAAATTCTAGTAAAAGCCTTTGTATGCATGGATGCATACGAACAAATTGTCTTTCCAATTCAACTATAAGCTAAGATATCGCATCCTCAAGACTAATTGTTTTATTCATAATTGACCCTCCAAGCATAGGCAAAGTACCGGCACAAGTAAAGAAATCTTGAATAACCCCTTTTCCAATAATGTTACCACTACCTACATGGAGTTTTTTAGTATGAATAATAGTGGGTTCTTCTCCATGAGGATCATTGTTGGTAACATCATTAAAACTTCCATCAAGATTATTTTTATCTTTTTCAATGATAAACTCCCCAGATTCAGACATGGTGGCAACAAACCTATCTAGCACACAAGCAAACAAAAAGCAAACGAAAAGACGAACGAAAGAAGGACGAATAAAAAGGCAAATCTTTTTGTGTTTTTCTGAAAATCATTTTAGAAGTGGGGGAGAGGAAAACGAGAGGCAAATGGCGAATAATGTAATGCAAGAGATGAGAGTTTATGATGGGTACTTGGTAAGCTTGATGTAGACCTCCCCGGCAATGGCGCCAGAAATTCTTCCTGCTACTTCTTGAGCTTGCGTTGATTTTTCCCTTGAAGAGGAAAGGGTGATGCAGCAAAGTAGAGATAAGTATTTCCCTCAGTTAGAGAACCAAGGTAGCAATCCGGTAGGAGGTACAAGAAGTCTCCAATCTATGCACCTGCACAAACAATCAAACACTTGCACCCAACGCGATAAAGGGGTTGTCAATCCCTTCACGGTCAATTGCAATGGTGAGATCTGATAGAGATAGGTATAAAAGATTACTAAAACGTAAAATAAAATAAAAGTAAATAAATTGCAGCAAGGTATTTTTGGGTTTTTTGGTTTATAGATCTGAAAATATATAATGGAAAATAGACCCCGGGGCCATAGGTTTCACTAGAGGCTTCTCTCTTGAAGGAAAATAATACGGTGGGTAAACAAATTACTGTCGAGCAATTGATATAAAAGCACAAAGTTATGATGATATCCAAGGCAATGATTATGCATATAGGCATCAGGTCCGTGTCAAGTAGACCGAAACGATTATGCATCTACTACTGTTACTCCACACATCAACCGCTATCCAGCATGCATCTAGAGTATTAAGTTCATAAAGAATGGAGTAACGCCTTTAGTAAGATGACATGATGTAGAGGGATAAACTCAAGCAATATGATGAAAACCCCATCTTTTTACCCTTGATGGCAACAATACAATACGTGCCTCGCTACCCCTACTATGTCACTGGGTGAGGACACCGCAAGATTGAACCCAAAACTAAGCACCTCTCCCATTGCTAGAAAAACCAATCTAGTTGGCCAAACCAAACTGATAATTCGAAGAGAAATACAAAGATATCAAATCATGCATATAAGAATTCAGAGAAGATTCAAATAATATTCATAGATAATCTGATCGTAAATCAACAATTCATCGGATCTTGACAAACACACCGGAAAAGAATATTACATCGGATAGAACTCCAAGAACATCGAGGAGAACATGGTATTGAAGATCATAGAGAGAGAAGAAGCCATCTAGCTACTAGCTATGGACCCGTAGGTCTGAGGTAAACTACTCACGCTTCATCGGAAGGGCAATAGGGTTGATGTAGATGCCCTCCGTGATCGAATCCCCCTCCGGCAGATCGCCGAAAAAGGCCCAAGATGGGATCTCACGGGAACAGAAGGTTGCGGCGGCAAAAAAGTATTTTCGTGGATGCTTCTGTTGATAATGGAATATTTGAGGATTTATAGAGCTGAGAGGGAGGTCGGTGGACTCCCGAGGGGCCCACAAGCCAGGGGGTGCGCCCCCCTAGGGCGCGCCCCTACGGCTTGTCGCCGCCTCGTGGGTCTTCTGACTTCATCTTCAAGTCTCGTAGGTGTCTTCTGGTCCAAGAAAAATCATCGTAAAGTTTTATTCCGTTTGGACTCCGTTTGATATTCCTTTTCTGCGAAACTCAAAAACAAGGAAAAAACAGAAACTGGCACTGGTCTCTGGGTTAATAAGTTAGTCCCAAAAAAATATAAAATAGCATATTAATGCATATAAAACATCCAAAACAGATAATATAATAGCATGGAACAATCAAAAATTATAGATACGTTGGAGACGTATCAATGCCTCGAGCTTTGTAAGTGCATCTAGTGCCCCTTAGTGATTTTGGTGTATGGAAGACTTATAGGTTAAGGGACTAATGTGTTTGTGAGTGTACATAGGTCTAATAAGTCTCTGAGGAGTTTGATAAAACCGATGAATGTCGACCCCTAAAAATGAATGTCTTCAGATGAAGATTTTGGTTTTCTTGAAGATTTTGAAATTGAAGAAATTGGTGTGACCTTGAAGATATTGATATTGATACTAGGACTATGAAGCGTGAAGACTTTTGTTTTTGTTGTTTCATTTTTCCTTTCTTGAGTCATAGGAAACACCGTACTGTTAAAGGGGGTCGAGGTAAAACTAAGGAACCATTTCCAAGTGTTGCTCATCTCAAAGCCTATACACTTACCCAATCTTTCGAGTGAAGCCATTGGAGATCTCATACAGTTCATTCAACTTCTTCACTGACAGAGTCGAAGATCTTCTGTCTCTGAGAAATTTGTTCTGACTGAGGAGTTAGGAATTTGCCAGTGCGGATTGCCTACAAGTGAGGAACATGATAGCCCTGAGGAATTTGAGAGCTAAAATTTTGACCGTTGCTGTGCTGCGCGCCAGCTGTCCCAAATATCTTATCCACCTAATGGTCATATCATTAGGGGCATTTATGTCTTATCATGTCGGGCTGCTCCCCGGCTATAAATAGTCGCCCCCTTCAACCACTAGCTGGTTGGCTGCTCCGAGAGAAACTGACACTTGTCATTTAGAGCATCCCACCCTCCGAGGACTTTGAGAGAAAACCATCAGTGAGGAAAAACCCAAAACCCCAACACCTAAAACCCAAAGTGATTGAGCATCACTGAAGAGATTGTTCCTGTGTGGAACCGACGCTTGTTACCTTTGAAGACTGTGCATCTTCCAGACGGTTAGGCATCATGGTCTAGAGCATCCAAGAGGAATTGTGGATCGCCGAGTGACCAAGTCTGTGAAGGTTTGGAAGTCACCTTGAAGACTTACCACAAGTGATTGGGCGAGGTCTGTGTGACCTTAGCTCAAGGAGAATACGGTAAGGATTGTGTGTCCTGGGACTGTGTGTCCTTTGGTTTAAATACCAAGCCGCTCCAACCAGACGTACAACTGTCACAGCAGTTGGAACTGGTCTACCAAATCACTGTCTTCACCAAGCTACTGGTTCTATTTCCTCAACCCTTTCATTTCCTCGCATACTTGCTGTTGAACTTGATCGTTACTGTTTGAAGACTTTGACTGAAGACTTTCTCAATTTCCTCAATCCTATTTCTTCAGTCATCTTGTCTTCTGCCTTCTTATCCTGGTTACACGCTACTTGTGCTCTGTGTATGTTTCATTTCATCATGATGACTATGCTACTGCCTTGTTATGCATGCACTTGAGTATTTTATCCGCTGCTTGTAGTTCATCACTTAGCAAATTCCTCAAGTAGTATTTCTTCAAGTGACGAATTTGTAAAAATCACTTATTCACCTCCCTCTAGTCAATATAACGCACTTTCAAGCTTGAAGCCCCTAAATCACCCTGTGTCGGCTCTTCGTCGGTAACCATCCGGAGATTGGCCGAGGTCCAGTCGATGCCGGTTAAAGCTTCAAATGTTGCTTCATCATTAAGTATAACAGAAGGATCGAGATCAGGAGCAAAGATATGCTTACGCCTTGGCGGGGTAAGGTCAGTAGCAGCATGGGATGGCGGCTTAATCTTAGCATTGTTGCTATCATAAGCCGGCTGGTATTTGTTCAAATCCAGCTCTTTCGCAAGCTTACATGCCAAGGGCCGCATCTCTCAGACACACTTGTTGAAGTCCTCCGCTTCAAAAATTGAACCGTCATCCTTTAGTTCTGGATACCCAGCAGCCACTTCTTCCGGGTCTAATTCTGATTGCCAAGCCTTGGCCCGGTTTAGAGCGGCAATAGCTCCGGCATGGGCGGCTGACAGTTTAAGTTCTTCAATTTGACCCGGCACTGTCGAAAGATGGTCCAGCGCAGTTTTGATGAGGGTTGGAGGTTTTCTGACACTGGATATGGCCACAAGGCTGCGCAATGTTCCAGCATATAACTGCTCAATCAATGAATAAACCACCTTCAATTTTAGCAGCATATTCTGACCAAGATTGGCGCTTCTGGGGCCTGCGAAGGGTTTTTGCACAAAGTTGCCAGGCGGGTTAGAGATTATATAATGACCCGCCAGGTGGATTAAGGAACTTTACAAGCATATAATGAAGTGCAAGTTTTCAACTTACCAAAGATGGCGGCTATCATGTGGGATATATGTTGTTTTAAGCCGGCAAGCTCATCAGTCACCGGCTTAAGTTGATTTTCAACCTCTTCGGCTCTTTTTAGCAGTGCAGCCCTGTCAGACTCCCAGGCGATTCTTTCAGCATCAAAGCTAGCCTTCATCTTTTCAATTTTCTCCAGGGAGGCTTTAAACTTTAGTTCGGCCTTGGTGGTTTCACCCTATTGAAGTTCTATATTCTTCTTTAAGTCGCCAAGCTGCGACTCTTTCACGGTCAAAGCCTCCTGCAATGAGAGATTGAGACGATGGTTATCATACAATGAATAGTTTCACTATCATACAGCTATTCAAGTCCCAAGCACATTGCGAGCAATATACTTGACACTTGGGGGCTAATGTAGGTCATTTCAAATCGCTATTATGACCCGGCTCATCTTATCAATTTAAGACGGCCCTTGGGGGCTACATATTTGGTTCTCTCAAGTGATTAAGACCTGGCTCATCTTATTGAGTTAAGCCGGCCCTTGGGGGCTACATATTTGGTTCTCTCAAGTGATTAAGACCCAGCTCATCTTATTGAGTTAAGCCGGCCCTTGGGGGCTACATGTTTAGTTCTCTCAAGTGATGAAGACCCGGCTCATCTTATCAAGTTAAGCCGACCCTTGGGGGCTACGCTTTGGAAATTTTCACAAGTCTCAAGCATACTCAATATTGTTCTTATACTTTCGACTTGGGGGCTAGTATGGATATATGTATATGCACAAGGTTAAAGAGAAGTTGGATGTCTTCATACCTCATATTTTCGCTTCATCAACTGGACCAACCCAGCTTCCATGTCCTGGCTTGTGTGAAGGCGGCTCAGGTAGCCCGCGTACACATCACCTGCATTGAATGAGGAATAGCTCTCCAGATCCAATGTGGCCTTGCCTTTCTCCAGGGAAGGTGATTCTTCTTTGGTGCTATGTTTGGTTAACACCGTGGAGGCCCCTGGCGCTGTATAAGCCATTCCGGTAACAGCAATGTCATCAACATCAGTTGCGGCAGGACTCTTGTCAGCCGATTTGACATGAGTGGGCGGCTTAGGACTTGGTGGGTCATGACTGGCGGCCGGATTAATCTCAGTATCCATTGGCTCCAAGAATGCAGCATCAGTAGGTGGTGGCAGGTCATTGACAAGTTCTTCAGGATCTTGGACTTCTGTCGCTTGTTTTTCCGGCTCAGAAATCTCAGGGGCTTTGGAAGAATCACCCACCTTCTATTTCTTGCCAGTCTTGGCTTTTGCCCTATGATAAAAATGTTGGGGAACGTAGCAGAATTTTAAAATTTTCTACGCATCACCAAGATCAATCTATGGAGTCATCTAGCAACGAGTGAGAGGGGAGTGTATCTACATACCCTTGTAGATCGCGAGCGGAAGCGTTCAAGAGAACGGGGTTGATGGAGTCGTACTCGTCGTGATCCAAATCACCGATGACCGAGCGCCGAACGGACGGCACCTCCGCGTTCAACACACGTACGGAGCAGAGACGTCTCCTCCTTCTTGATCCAGCAAGGGGGGAGGAGAGGTTGATGGAGATCCAGCAGCACGACGGTGTGGTGGTGGAAGCAGCGGGATTTCAGCAGGGCTTCGCCAAGCGCTACTGGAGGAGGAAGAGGTGTCACGGGAGGGAGAGGGAGGCGCCAGGGGCTGAGCTGTTTCTCCCATGCACCTCCCCACTATATATAGGGGTGGAGGGGGCTGGTTTCTTGCCCTCCAAGTCCCTTGGGGCGTTGGCAAAGGTGGAAGGAAAGAAATCCCATCCTTTCCCTTCCCCACCGATTGTTATCCCCCTTTTTTAGGGATCTTGATCTTATCCCTTCGGGATATGATCTTATTCCTTCTAAGGGGGAATCTTGGTGCGCCTTGACTAGGGGTGTGGGGCCTTGCCCCCACTACCCACGTTCATGTGGGTCCCCCCATGCAGGTGGGCCCCACTCCGGAACCTTCTAGAACCTTCTTGGTACAATACCGAAAAATCCCGAACATTTTCCGGTGGCCAAAATAGGACTTCCCATATATAAATCTTTACCTCCGGACCATTCCGGAACTCCTCGTGACGTCCAGGATCTCATCCGAGACTCCGAACAACCTTCGGGTTACCGCATACTAATATCTCTATAACCCTAGCGTCACCGAACCTTAAGTGTGTAGACCCTACGGGTTCGGGAGACACGCAGACATGACCGAGACGACTCTCCGGTCAATAACCAACAGCGGGCTCTGGATACCCATGTTGGCTCCCACATGCTCCTCGATGATCTCATCGGATGAACCACGATGTCGAGGATTCAATCAATCCCGTACGCAATTCCCTTTGTCTATCGGTACGATACTTGCCCGAGATTCGATCGTCGGTATCTCGATACCTTGTTCAATCTCGTTACCGGCAAGTCTCTTTACTCGTTTCCGTAACACATCATCCCGTGAACAACTCCTTGATCACATTGAGCTCATTATGATGATGTCCTACCGAGTGGGCCCAGAGGTACCTCTCCGTTACATGGAGTGACAAATCCCAGTCTCGATTCGTGCCAACCCAACAGATACTTTCGGAGATACCCGTAGTGCACCTTTATAGCCACCCAGTTACGTTGTGACGTTTGGTGCACCCAAAGCACTCCTACGATATCCGGGAGTTGCACAATCTCATGGTCTAAGGAAAAGTTACTTGACATTGGAAAAGCTTTAGCAAACGAACTACACGATCTAGTGCTAGGCTTAGGATTGGGTCTTGTCCATCACATCATTCTCCTAATGATGTGATCCCGTTATCAATGACATCCAATGTCCATGGTCAGGAAACCGTAACCATCTATTGATCAACGAGCTAGTCAACTAGAGGCTTACTAGGGACATGTTGTGGTCTATGTATTCACACATGTATTACGATTTCCGGATAACACAATTATAGCATGAATAACAGACAATTATCATGAACAAGGAAATATAATAATAACCATTTTATTATTGCCTCTAGGGCATATTTCCAACAGTCTCCCACTTGCACTAGAGTCAATAATCTAGTTACATTGTGATGAATCGAACACCCATAGAGTACTAGTGTTGATCATGTTTTGCTCGTGAAAGAGGTTTAGTCAACGGATCTGCTACATTCAAATCCGTGTGCACTTTACAAATATATATGTCTCCATCTTGAACATGTTCACGTATGGAGTTGAAGCGACGCTTGATATGCCTGGTCCTTTTGTGAAACCTGGGCTCCTTGGCAAGGGCAATAGCTCCAGTGTTGTCACAGAAGAGAGCCATTGGACCCGACGCATTTGGAATGACTCCTAGGTCGGTGATGAACTCCTTCATCCATACTGCTTCGTGTGCTGCCTCCGAGGCTGCTATGTACTCCGCTTCGCATGTAGAACCCGCCACGACGCTTTGCTTGCAACTGCACCAGCTTACCGCTCCACCATTCAAAATATACACGTATCCGGTTTGTGACTTGGAGTCATCCGGATCTGTGTCGAAGCTAGCGTCGACGTAACCCTTTACGACGAGCTCTTCGTCCCCTCCATATACGAGAAACATATCCTTAGTCCTTTTCAGGTACTTCAGGATGTTCTTGACCGCTGTCCAGTGTTCCTTGCCGGGATTACTTTGGTACCTACCTACCAAACTTACAGCAAGGTTTACATCAGGTCTGGTACACAGCATGGCATACATAATAGACCCTATGGCTGAGGCATAGGGGATGACACTCATCTCTTCTATATCTTTTGCCGTGGTCGGGCATTGAGCCGAGCTCAATTTCACACCTTGCAATACAGGCAAGAACCCCTTCTTGGACTGATCCATATTGAACTTCTTCAATATCTTATCAAGGTATGTGCTTTGCGAAAGACCTATGAGGCGTCTCGATCTATCTCTATAGATCTTGATGCCTAATATATAAGCAGCTTCTCCAAGGTCCTTCATTGAAAAACACTTATTCAAGTAGGCCTTTATACTTTCTAAGAATTCTATATCATTTCCCATCAGCAGTATGTCATCCACATATAATATGAGAAATGCTACAGAGCTCCCACTCACTTTCTTGTAAACACAGGCTTCTCCATAAGTCTGTGTGAACCCAAACGCTTTGATCATCTTGTCAAAGCGAATGTTCCAACTCCGAGATGCTTGCACCAGCCCATAGATTGAGCGCCGGAGCTTGCATACCTTGTCAGCATTCTCAGGGTCGACAAAACCTTCCGGTTGTATCATATACAACTCTTCCTTAAGAAAACCATTAAGGAATGCCGTTTTGACGTCCATTTGCCATATCTCATAATCATAGTATGCGGCAATTGCTAACATGATTCTGACGGATTTCAGCTTCGCTACGGGTGAGAAAGTCTCATCGTAGTCAACCCCTTGAACTTGTCGATAACCCTTAGCGACAAGCCGAGCCTTATAGATGGTCACATTACCATCCGCGTCAGTCTTCTTCTTAAAGATCCATTTATTTTCTATGGCTTGCCGATCATCGGGCAAGTCAGTCAAAGTCCATACTTCGTTTTCATACATGGATCCTATCTCGGATTTCATGGCTTCAAGCCATTTGTCGGAATCCGGGCCCGCCATCGCTTCTTCATAGTTCGAAGGTTCACTGTTGTCTAACAACATGATTTCCAGGACCGGATTGCCATACCACTCTGGTGCGGAACGTGTCCTCGTGGACCTTCGAAGTTCAGTGGTAGCTTGATCATGATCATTATCAATAACTTCCTCTCTAGCCGGTGTAGGCTCCACAGAAACATTTTCCTGTGCTGCGCTACTCTCCGGTTCGAGGGTCATCTCATCAAGCTCCACTTTCCTCCCACTTACTTCTTTCGAGAGAAACTCTTTCTCTAGAAAGGATCCATTCCTGGCAACAAAGATCTTGCCCTCGGATCTTAGGTAGAAGGTATACCCAATAGTTTCCTTAGGGTATCCTATGAATACGCATTTTTCCGACTTGGGTTCGAGCTTCTCTGGTTGAAGTTTCTTCACATAAGCATCGCATCCCCAAACTTTCAGAAACGACAGCTTAGGTTTCTTCCCAAACCATAATTCATACGGTGTCGTCTCAACGGATTTTGACGGTGCCCTATTTAAAGTGAACGCGGCAGTCTCTAAAGCATAACCCCAAAAGGATAGCGGTAAATCGGTAAGAGACATCATAGATCGCACCATATCCAATAGAGTGCGATTACGACGTTCGGACACACCATTACGCTGAGGTGTTCCAGGCGGCGTGAGTTGTGAAACAATTCCACATTTCCTTAAGTGCGTGCCAAATTCATGACTCAAATATTCTCCTCCACGATCTGATCGTAAGAACTTTATTTTCTTGTCACGTTGATTCTCAACCTCACTCTGAAATTCCTTGAACTTTTCAAAGGTCTCAGACTTGTGCTTCATCAAGTAGACATACCCATATCTACTCAAATCATCGGTGAGGGTGAGAACATAACGATAACCACCGCGAGCCTCAACACTCATTGGACCACACACATCAGTATGTATGATCTCCAATAAGTTGGTTGCTCGCTCCATTGTTCCGGAGAACGGAGTCTTGGTCATCTTGCCCAAGAGGCATGGTTCGCATCTGTCAAATGATTCATAATCAAGAGACTCCAAAAGTCCATCTGCATGGAGTTTCTTCATGTGTTTAACACCGATATGACCAAGGCGGCAGAGCCACAAGTATGTGGGACTATCGTTATCAACCTTGCATTTCTTGGCATTCACATTATAAACATGTGTAACATCACGTTCGAGATTCAATAAAAATAAACCATTCACCAGCGGGGCATGACCATAAAACATATCTCTCATATAAATAGAACAACCATTATTCTCAGATTTAAATGAGTAGCCATCTCGCATTAAGCGAGATCCAGATACAATGTTCATGCTCAAAGCTGGTACTAAATAACAATTATTGAGGTTTAAAACTAATCCCGTAGGTAGATGCAGAGGTAGCGTGCCGACGGCGATCACATCGACCTTGGAACCATTCCCGACGCGCATCGTCACCTCGTCCTTTGCCAGTCTACGCTGATTCCGCAGTTCCTGCTTTGAGTTACAAATATGAGCAACCGCACCGGTATCAAATACCCAGGAACTACTACGAGTGCTGGTAAGGTACACATCAATTACCTGTATATCATATATACCTTTGGTATTGCCGGCCTTCTTGTCCGCCAAGTACTTGGGGCAGTTTCGCTTCCAGTGACCGTTTCCCTTGCAATAAAAGCACTCAGTCTCAGGCTTGGGTCCATTCTTCGACTTCTTCCCGGCAGCTGGCTTACCGGGCGCGGCAACTCCCTTGCCGTCCTTCTTGAAGTTCTTCTTACCCTTGCCCTTCTTGAACTTAGTGGTTTTATTCACCATCAACACTTGATGTTCCTTTCTGATCTCTGCCTCCGCTGACTTCAGCATCGCATATACCTCAGGAATGGTCTTTTCCATCCCCTGCATGTTGAAGTTCATCACGAAGCTCTTGTAGCTAGGTGGAAGCGACTGAAGGATTCTGTCAACGACCGCGTCATTCGGGAGATTAACTCCCAACTGAGACAAGCGGCTGTGCAACCCAGACATTTTGAGTATGTGCTCGCTGACAGAACTATTTTCCTCCATCTTACAGCTGTAGAACTTATCGGAGACTTCATATCTCTCGATCCGGGCATGAGCTTGGAAAACCATTTTCAGCTCTTCGAACATCTCATATGCTCCGTGATGCTCAAAACGCTTTTGGAGCCCCGGTTCTAAGCTGAAGAGCATGCCGCACTGAACGAAGGAGTAATCATCGGTGCGTGTCTGCCAAACGTTCAAATCGTCTGGCAGTGCTGGGAGAGCAGGTGGGTCACCTAACGGTGCTTCAAGGACATATGATTTCTTGGCAGCTATGAGGATAATCCTCAGGTTACGGACCCAGTCCGCATAGTTGCTACCATCGTCTTTCAGCTTGTTTTTCTCTAGGAACGCGTTGAAGTTGAGGGTAACATTAGCGTTGGACATTTGATCTACAAGATAGATATGTAACATTTAGACTAAGTTCATGACAATTAAGTTCATCTAATCAAATTATGTAATGAACTCCCACTCAGATAGACATCCCTCTCGTCATCTAAGTGATTACATGATCCGAATCGACTAGGCCGTGTCCGATCATCACGTGAGACGGACTAGTCATCAACGGTGAACATCCCCATGTTGATCGTATCTTCTATACGACTCATGCTCGACCTTTCGGTCTCTTGTGTTCCGAGGCCATGTCTGTACATGCTAGGCTCGTCAAGTCAACCTAAGTGTATTGCTGTGTAAATCTGGCTTACACCCGTTGTATTCGAACGTTAGAATCTATCACACCCGATCAACACGTAGTGCTTCGAAACAACGAACCTTCGCAACGGTGCACAGTTAGGGGGAACACTTTCTTGAAATTTTAGTAAGGGATCATCTTATATATGCTACCGTCGTTCTAAGCAAATAAGATGCAAAAACATGATAAACATCTCATGCAATCAAAATAGTGACATGATATGGCTATTATCACTTTGCTCCTTTTGATCTCCATCTTCGGGGCTCCATGATCATCATCGTCACCGGCATGACACCATGATCTCCATCATCATGATCTCCATCATCGTGTCTTCATGAAGTTGTCTCGCCAACTATTACTTCTACTACTACGGCTAAAGGTTAGCAATAAAGTAAAGTAATTACATGGCGAATTTCAATGACACGCAGGTCATATAATAAATTAAGACAACTCCTATGGCTCCTGCCGGTTGTCATACTCATCGACATGCAAGTCGTGATTCCTATTACAAGAACATGATCATCTCATACATCACATATATCATTCATCACATCCTTTGGCCATATCACATCACAAAGCACTTGCTGCAAAAACAAGTTAGACGTCCTCTAATTGTTGTTGCAAGTTTTTACGTGGCTGCTATAGGTTTCTAGCAAGAACGTTTCTTACCTACGCCAAAACCACAACGTGATATGCCAATTTCTATTTACCCTTCATAAGGACCCTGTTCATCGAATCCGATCCGACTAAAGTGGGAGAGACAGACACCCGCTAGCCACCTTATGCAACTAGTGCATGTCAGTCGGTGGAACCTGTCTCACGTAAGCGTACGTGTAAGGTCGGTCCGGGCCGCTTCATCCCACAGTGCCGCCGAATCAAGATAAGACTAGTAACGGCAAGAAGATTGACAAATCGACGCCCACAACTACTTTGTGTTCTACTCGTGCAAGATACTACGCATAAACCTAGCTCATGATGCCACTTTTGGGGAACGTAGCAGAATTTTAAAATTTTCTACGCATCATCAAGATCAATCTATGGAGTCATCTAGCAACGAGTGAGAGGGGAGTGTATCTACATACCCTTGTAGATCGCGAGCGGAAGCGTTCAAGAGAACGGGGTTGATGGAGTCGTACTCGTCGTGATCCAAATCACCGATGACCGAGCGCCGAACGGACGGCACCTCCGCGTTCAACACACGTACGGAGCAGAGACGTCTCCTCCTTCTTGATCCAGCAAGGGGGGAGGAGAGGTTGATGGAGATCCAGCAGCACGACGGTGTGGTGGTGGAAGCAGCGGGATTTCAGCAGGGCTTCGCCAAGCGCTACTGGAGGAGGAAGAGGTGTCACGGGAGGGAGAGGGAGGCGCCAGGGGCTGAGCTGTTTCTCCCATGCACCTCCCCACTATATATAGGGGTGGAGGGGGCTGGTTTCTTGCCCTCCAAGTCCATTGGGGCGTTGGCAAAGGTGGAAGGAAAGAAATCCCATCCTTTCCCTTCCCCACCGATTGTTATCCCCCTTTTTTAGGGATCTTGATCTTATCCCTTCAGGATATGATCTTATTCCTTCTAAGGGGGAATCTTGGTGCGCCTTGACTAGGGGTGTGGGGCCTTGCCCCCACTACCCACGTTCATGTGGGTCCCCCCATGCAGGTGGGCCCCACTCCGGAACCTTCTAGAACCTTCTCGGTACAATACCGAAAAATCCCGAACATTTTCCGGTGGCCAAAATAGGACTTCCCATATATAAATCTTTACCTCCGGACCATTCCGGAACTCCTCGTGACGTCCAGGATCTCATCCGAGACTCCGAACAACCTTCGGGTTACCGCATACTAATATCTCTATAACCCTAGCGTCACCGAACCTTAAGTGTGTAGACCCTACGGGTTCGGGAGACACGCAGACATGACCGAGACGGCTCTCCGGTCAATAACCAACAGCGGGATCTGGATACCCATGTTGGCTCCCACATGCTCCTCGATGATCTCATCGGATGAACCACGATGTCGAGGATTCAATCAATCCCGTACGCAATTCCCTTTGTCTATCGGTACGATACTTGCCCGAGATTCGATCGTCGGTATCTCGATACCTTGTTCAATCTCGTTACCGGCAAGTCTCTTTACTCGTTTCCGTAACACATCATCCCGTGAACAACTCCTTGATCACATTGAGCTCATTATGATGATGTCCTACCGAGTGGGCCCAGAGGTACCTCTCCGTTACATGGAGTGACAAATCCCAGTCTCGATTCGTGCCAACCCAACAGATACTTTCGGAGATACCCGTAGTGCACCTTTATAGCCACCCAGTTACGTTGTGACGTTTGGTGCACCCAAAGCACTCCTACGGTAGCCGGGAGTTGCACAATCTCATGGTCTAAGGAAAAGTTACTTGACATTGGAAAAGCTTTAGCAAACGAACTACACGATCTAGTGCTAGGCTTAGGATTGGGTCTTGTCCATCACATCATTCTCCTAATGATGTGATCCCGTTATCAATGACATCCAATGTCCATGGTCAGGAAACCGTAACCATCTATTGATCAACGAGCTAGTCAACTAGAGGCTTACTAGGGACATGTTGTGGTCTATGTATTCACACATGTATTACGATTTCCGGATAACACAATTATAGCATGAATAACAGACAATTATCATGAACAAGGAAATATAATAATAACCATTTTATTATTGCCTCTAGGGCATATTTCCAACAGTCTCCCACTTGCACTAGAGTCAATAATCTAGTTACATTGTGATGAATCGAACACGCATAGAGTACTGGTGTTGATCATGTTTTGCTCGTGAAAGAGGTTTAGTCAACGGATCTGCTACATTCAAATCCGTGTGCACTTTACAAATATCTATGTCTCCATCTTGAACATGTTCACGTATGGAGTTGAAGCGACGCTTGATATGCCTGGTCCTTTTGTGAAACCTGGGCTCCTTGGCAAGGGCAATAGCTCCAGTGTTGTCATAGAAGAGAGCCATTGGACCCGACGCATTTGGAATGACTCCTAGGTCGGTGATGAACTCCTTCATCCATACTGCTTCGTGTGCTGCCTCCGAGGCTGCTATGTACTCCGCTTCGCATGTAGAACCCGCCACGACGCTTTGCTTGCAACTGCACCAGCTTACCGCTCCACCATTCAAAATATACACGTATCCGGTTTGTGACTTGGAGTCATCCGGATCTGTGTCGAAGCTAGCGTCGACGTAACCCTTTACGACGAGCTCTTCGTCCCCTCCATATACGAGAAACATATCCTTAGTCCTTTTCAGGTACTTCAGGATGTTCTTGACCGCTGTCCAGTGTTCCTTGCCGGGATTACTTTGGTACCTACCTACCAAACTTACAGCAAGGTTTACATCAGGTCTGGTACACAGCATGGCATACATAATAGACCCTATGGCTGAGGCATAGGGGATGACACTCATCTCTTCTATATCTTTTGCCGTGGTCGGGCATTGAGCCGAGCTCAATTTCACACCTTGCAATACAGGCAAGAACCCCTTCTTGGACTGATCCATATTGAACTTCTTCAATATCTTATCAAGGTATGTGCTTTGCGAAAGACCTATGAGGCGTCTCGATCTATCTCTATAGATCTTGATGCCTAATATATAAGCAGCTTCTCCAAGGTCCTTCATTGAAAAACACTTATTCAAGTAGGCCTTTATACTTTCCAAGAATTCTATATCATTTCCCATCAGCCGGTAGGGGGTTTTCTCCAAGGTCCGGCAAGGGGTTTTCTCCAGCTGGGGAGATTCTCTACAATAAAACCAGGTGCAATTCCAGTCTTTGGGATGACTGGGCAGGGTGGCTGAAGGAAAAGTTACATCTCTTCGTCTTTGGATAGAAACACCTCCGAGTTCAAGACTGGGCCCATTTGACATCTCAATCTGGTGGTTGATATAAAAATAATCTCTGAACAGATCAACAGAGGGTTCTTCCCCAAGGTACACTTCATAGAACACTTGAAAGTTGCATATATTGGAAACAGAATTAGCACCAATATCTTGTGGGTGAAGATTATAGAAATGCAGAACGTCCCGGAAGAATTTAGACGCAGTGAGAAGCCACGCTACCGCACTGTTTCTGCCTTGTCTTTGGATTGAAGTACAACTTTTAACAGAGGATGGATGAACTTGGATAGGTTTGTATGAACGCTGACGAACTAGATGAACACAAGCGCCCTAATGTGGATCTGAGAAGGGGGGAAAAAGAATACCTGACAGTGTTGATGAAGAGCGGACGAGTGCCACCGATTTCTAGTCACAACAGGTCGATGCAGCGGCCTGATGGAGTTGTCGGTGAAGCTCGGCTGGGGCGGCGGAGCTCCGGTCGCGAAGAACGGCGCGAGGAAGAAGAAGAGGAGGAGACGGGGGTAAAAGGTGAAAAGACAGGCCCCCGTCCCTATTTATAAGGAAAAGTGGAACAGTAAAATGACAGGCCCGAAAATCGAGGAGACGTTATAATTATCTTAATAGAGGAGGCGCCTCGATTCTCGGAATGACTGGTTAATGCAAAGATCCGTTGTGACGTCATAAGATTTTTCTGAATTTATTTAACATGACGTCATCTTTCCATATGGCGGGTTATAAAAGTATGTTCAGGGTTAAGCAATGGAAAGATTCAAAAAGACTCGCCAACCGGAAGATGAAGATTGAAATGAACAAGTTCAAATCAATCTGGGGCCTAATGTTGGGGATATAACCCCACGGTGTGACCCGCCCAGGAGGGGCCGGGTTACACTGTTGGCGACTCAGAAGAAAAAGCCTAAGTAGGCCCAAGAAAACAGATGTGGAACCCGGAGGGCGACTTACATGGTGAGCCACCAGAGGCCCAAGCCCAGAAGACGGTGCGAGACCCAGCATTGTAAGCCGCCCAATGGCGACTTGCCTAGCAAGGCGAAGAGGACTTAGAACCAGAGTCGGTTACATTGTATGACCCGACCTGGACTCTTGTAAGCCCAGGGCCTCGACCTGTGTATATAAAGGTGAGACCCTACGGTGGGTAAACTCAAGTAACAATCAATCGAGAGCTAGGTCAAGCGATTCCGCTCCCTTGTAATCGATACCCTATCAATACAACTCAAAGCAGGAAGTAGGCTTTTACCTCGTTGGTGAGGGGCCGAACCTGGGTAAACTCGTGTCTCTCGTCCCGTTCAACCCCTTTAAGCTAACCAATGTTGCGATGGCTCCACACCTAAGTCCTTTCACAAGGGCATCTGCCGTGTTAAACACACGACAGCCCTCGTCGCCAAAGCCCTCCTCGTGTGGCGGCGGCTCGTTGCCGTGGAGGGTGTGGTAGATCAGGGTGGAGGAGAGCGCCTGCTGGAGTTGGTACTCCTCCTAGAGCTCTTGCACGCGCCCCACCGCAGCTACATCGCCGGCCGCCGCGGCCTCCCTTTCCCTACCACCACGCGGTCTCGGTCGCCCGGAGCCGCCGGAGGGCCGGGTCGAAGATCCTCCTGAGCCGCTGGAAACTCGCCCACACGGGCGACCCAGCGCTGCGGGACTTCGCGCCGCCTCCCTTTGTGCATCCATCACGGGAGGGCGGAGGGAGTAGTTGCCGGACTCGTCGCCGTTGCGACGCTTGCGGCCGGCGAACCGGCCGCGCCCGACAGGACCCCCGCCGCATCCGAGCCCGCCGCACCGAGTAAAACCGTCGCCACCGCCACACCCTGCACCCGTGGTCGCCATCGCCGGAGAGATCCGATGGCCGGAGGCGCCAAAAATCGCTGCCAGGGGAGGTGATTTCTTGCCGGAGGGATGAGGTTCGCGTCGGAGGAGGGTAAGGGATTTGTGGGACGGGAACCTTAAAAAGCGCCAGCCCCAAATATATATAGTGGAGACGGGGCGGTTTACGGGCCTCCTCTAAAAATTTACGGGCCGGGCCCTTTTTCGTGCATCTAATCGGGCTGGTTTTTTGACTGTCCCGTATAATGTAGTTCATCGAAGTTTTAAGGTATTTGCTAGAGATGCTCGCTGGCTCGTCGACGGCCACACAAACACTTCCACACCATTATCGGCTATATATGCGAGGCCCATTCTTCAACTGTGGACGGGTCCTCGGCCCGGTCCATAAATGTCAGGCCGACGTGGTGTGCACGTCCCCAATCAAGGACACCGTCACTCGTGCTCTATACTCCATAGAACAGAATACAATATATCATTAGCTGTAGTTCACCGGCGCTTTGCTGGCTCGTCGACGGCCACGCAAACACTTCCACATTAGGCTGGTCTGGAGTCTGGAGAGGGCGCGACGTCACCATCATCCGCGATATGTAGCAGATATCTGCGGCGCGCGACAGAAAACAAAACCTTCATCACTCAGACGGCAACGTATATCCACACGTGTAGGCCACACAATCATACTGTCGATATAAATTTGAGTAGGTAACAGATATCCTTCACCTAAACTCTACGACTATATATAAACAGTTTCTTGAGTCGTACAGGCAAGTGAGCTTGCTAGCAACATACTAATTCTTAATCAGGAGAAGAAAAGGAGAGCATCCAGCCATGGCAGAGGAGAGGAGCCCCCTGCACCTGCCTCACCACAAGGAGGAGGACAAGGAGGGGGAGGAGAAGCAGCATGGCCACGACCACGGTCACGGCCACGGCCACAACCACAACCAGACGGAGCACGCCGGCGGGAAGGGGATGGACCTGCCGGCGTACGTCGACATGGGCTCCATGGCCAAAGCGGGCGTTCTCGTACGTACCGTATCACACACACAATTAAGCTTACTGATTCTGACGGTTTGTTTGCGACGCTCACCGGCCAGCTAGCTTCCTGTACGTGTGTGCAGGACTGGAGGTACCAGAAGGCGACAGGGGAGAAGAGGCCGGACAAGGTGATCGGATTGATCAGCGCGGAACAGGCCAAGGAAGCCGAGCGCAGGGAGGCCGAGGAGCGCAAGGCGGAGGAGGAGGGCGGGGCCGCCTGGGCCAAGAACAAGAACGTCTACCAGTTCTGATCGCCGCCGGGCGCCCGGCCGTGCATCTCGCGGCAGATGGTGTTCTGAACGGAAAAAGTTTGGGAGAAATGGTTTTCTACCGTGCAGACTATATAGCGTGCATGTATCCACCGCTCATCGTCACTTGGACATTCGTGCTATGTTTTCTGGTTTTGTCAATGTTTGTCTTGTTCAAGAGTGTCACATGATGTTTCATCGATGTTTTTTAAATGTATCGTGGAGTTTCGTCGTGTATCAATAAATAAGGGAGTACTAAGTTAAAAATAATAATAAGAGAGTACTCGTCAGATTTGTATGTAATTTCAGAGGGTATTTGCTCTTCAGCTCTTGGAAGGGATGGCATCTCATCAAGTTTCAAGTGTAGTATTTTAACTTGTTAATATTAGCAAATAAGAAAATTATCTTTGAAGTCAAGTGGGATGCAAAATATATGCGCTCTCGAAAAGTAAAGTGTAATGAACTATCTTCCACTCATAAGATGGTATAGTAAAGATTGTTATGAATGCTTTCGGAGCCGAGATGTGAATAACTAGTTTTCACTTTGAAGTGATAGTAAACTAGTAATACACTTCGTAGATATAATGTTCCGTACTTAACAAAAGTATGTTTAGAATTAGGCACCGCAGCTGATAAATTTTTCATCCATGTAGGATTTTTGCTGATAAGAATTTGGAAGAATAACACTACTCTTTTAAGTATTAGACTGCAAAAAATGTCTCAAGATAATGTGTACCATCTTTGGCACATATAAAGATAGAGTGAAGCCAAAAATACCTAATGGAATCTGGTCTAAAGTCTAAACATACCTCACATTGATGGTTTTTTAACTATCAGAAAAAAGTCAAACAATTCTGATTTTGTTTTTGTATTGCACATGGTCTGGCGTTATACACACTTGTAAAGTTTTGCGGAGGGAGAACTCCTAAGAGCCATGGTCTTCTGTGCGATTTTTTTTGGGATCTATATGAAAGTTTTTTTTTGCGAGGGTAAATGAGTGTTATTCTAAATGAATAGGGTTACAATCGAGAGGCAAAAGTTTTCCTCTATACGGGGCGGATCTATATGAAAGTTACTATTGAAGGATTTTGAGGTTGCGGTTTTTTTGCCCAGAAAAAGAAGGAAGTCATTTCTTCGCGAAACTCCATATGTGTGTAGAACACTCGACCATGTTCGCTACATAAAGTTTTATTGTTTATTTTTCTTTTTAAAAATTAAAATACTTTAGTGGGTGCGCCTAGACCCAGGTCCCAAAGATCCACACCCGAGTAAAGCACTCTTTCTGATATCAAAATTTAGGAAAGAGCAAAGCATATTTTTGGCCACTAAACTCATCGGCTGATGCAGATGTGGTCCATCGATTTCACAGCCACACAGGTTGTGCCATGAACTTCCAAAAACCGGACGCATTTAGTCCCCCATTTGCATACAACCCATTGTGCACCAAAATTCCTTGAACAACTAGCTAGGTCAAAACATGTCAAATCTTGCTCGAACAGCTAGTTTTCAGAGTGGATCAAAGCACATGCACGCACGCAAAAAGATGTTTTGACTTTTTGTTAGGGACGCAAGGATGCATCCTGATCGGGTGGCTCGATCTTAATCTTTCCCAAATGATAAGTACCACACTTGTGGCATGAAACCCTCCGGGCCTGACGTTTTTTACAACTAAAGTTGCCATCCGTAAAGAAAAAACAAGTCAAAAAAAATGAAACTTGGCATCCGAAAAGAAGTCGACATGCTTGACAATTAAAGTTGTCATACTCGTGTCACTAAATTTGCCGTAAAAAAACATTCAGAATTATCATGCTTTTGTGCCACACACTTAACAGGGTCCTAATCTTTTTAAGTACTACGTGTAGCAACTATAGCAAGTGGCATGCATGTATGCATTCTCCAAGACAGACAACTACTGCCCAACCGACGACCTAGATGGGTTTTATATACTCCTCCCATACTGAGCAAATCCATGCATCGCCACTCTTATATCCATGCACGCGACTTGCATGCTGATTAGGATATGAACCCTGCAGATCTAGATGGATCGGATCGAGCTTGCAGATAGCAGTTTATAAAGCAGCAAGAGCTCGGTATATATACAGCTCGAGCTCGAGCAGACCACACGATACCTGCTCGTACACACAAATTACCACCACCAGCGGAACCAAAAGTATAGTAGTAGTAGTACTCCGGCACCAACCACGGCAATGGCTTCACCGGCGGCAGCCTGCCCGGCGGCCTACTCGTGGGCGCCGCAGGACGGGTGAGCACACGGCAGACACGACGCTTTGTTTCTAACCTGTAGTTCAAAGGGTTTTTCCTTTTCCTTCTGAGAATTAATTTGTGGGTTTTGACTTGTGCCCCATGGATGGAGCAGGGCACAACGCGGGCAGAAGGTGTTCATGCAGGTCTGTGCGGGGTGCCACGTCATGCTCCCCTACGCCGGCCTCCAGGCGGCGGCGCAGGGCGAGGTGGGAGCTCAGATGGCCGAGATCGTGGTCGCGGAGGAAGCTGTGGCGGCTGCGAGATCCCCATCCGGTGGCTCATACACACCGGACCTGACCGCCATCACCACAAAAGTAAGACACCCTTTTTTATATGAAACACATGTAGGCGCTTGATTCATTGTTAAAAAAATAAAACATTAATTTCTGAAATAAATCAAAAAACAAGTGCGAGCACACATGTTAGGACTTGAATCCAGGTGGTCAGGTTTCACTAGTACAAAAATCTGATCAACTAAGCTACTCCCTCCATCTTATATTATGAGACGGAGGGAGTAGTTCGGTTTGCAAGCATGCTCAAATTTCAGTGTTTTCTTAGATCAAACAGTTCTTAGCGTTGACTTAGAAATAGTAGCATTTCTCGGTCGCATGAGAAGTAACAAAACCACTAGTATGTTATACATGCTTCGTTGTTCTTTTTCCTTCCAGATCCATGAAGGGGCGGCTCTGTACACCACAGGGGGCAAGATCACGACGACGATGCCTAGGATGCTCACCGGCGGAGTCTCCATGTGCCAAGAGCTGATGAAGAAGATGGCGCCACCGAGCGCCATGTGGATGCAGTTTGCCCAGCCCTACATTGGGACTATCCAGATGGCTTGATCGGCCCATCGACGTCCAGAGTTTGGAGTCACGCTACGGTGAAGCTTACATATTTCCTTGAAGCTTTCACTTGTATCTTTGTGCTGAACCGAGTAGTACCGAGAATAAATCCTCATATACGCCGTGTTTAGAATGGAGGGAAGTTTTTCGATATGAAGTGTTCCCATGATTTTTATGGAGTGTATCTTTGGTCTCAATGTGCATTAATGGCGAGCGAGTCCACATGATAGGCTCTCATCCTAAAGCACATTAAGAAAGATGTCAACATCGTCAACTCCCATAACGTGTTTTCGGTCTCAATGTACATCGTAACGGTGAGCACATGCACATGATAGGCTCTCATTCTAAAGCATACAAGGGAAATATCAGCTCCGATACCGGGATCGTCGATGCATGGGGGCCTTAGACAGCCGTGAAGTCCCATGGCCGTGTGCATGAAACATTTGATGCAGAGGTTGAGGATAACTCCATGAAAAAAAAGACATGAGAGGTTGTTTAACCTATTTTTGTCGATGCTCCAAAAACCTGCCTTCCAAGGTGAAAACGGTTTCTACACCAGGAGAATAGCGCACTCCCCACCGTGTAGCAGTCGGGGCCCCGGGCCCGTCACCCCAATCCAGAATCTAACGCACTTCACTCCACTCTTAATTATCTGCAGAGAGTCGCAGCAACAAAGTGTGATCACACACAATGCAATATATAGCTTCAAGACAAATCCCTCACAAACTTGAAAAAAAACTCGCATGTATTTTCCATATTCTAGAATTTCCTATTTAGGAAGTAGATAATTTTTTTACTACACGCATAATAGACAATCATGTACTACTCTATAAACCTTGGCCAAATATCTGCCAGGATATTTGAGGAAACTATAATAGAGGCAGATGTTAACATATATTTGCAATTATGTAAATAAAATAAAATAAAATAAAATGAGGATCTACACTTTTGTTCTTTTCCATGTTTCTCCAATCTATACAAATGTATGTCAAAAAATCAAATGTTGAAAACATAAATTGTAATTATAAGATCATATGTCAGAATAAGTTGTAATTATAAGGAAGTAAAAAAGTTTAATATAAATAAATGATATCTATGTATTTATTTTCTGGTGAAACTACAAGAAAACTTAGTATTAGACACCATACTGCTAGACGAAACAAGATGTGACAAACTTATGGATCATTGATGCAATTGCTGACGCATCACCTACTGCAACAACAAATGGAGAGTCGAGCAAATGAACTAAAAGAGAGAGAGAAAATAGTCGTTTAATTCATAGGTATATTTCAAATGTTACAAGTTGTTTGAATTTCTCGTGAATGTATATCTGTCTCAAATTGGCCTCTTTCCCTTCGGCGTCAACCTCGTTTCTGTAGCAAAGATAAAAAATCTATTATTATTACCAATACTTTAGGTTCAAGTAGATAAAATACTCTATTTTTTGTGTGAAAAATATCGAATATTCTATTAGGAGTTTCTCTATCTCGCCCTCACTCTGACTCTCTCACTATCTCATCCTTCATACAAGACCATAATGTTTTTGTCTTTCATTCTAATTTTTAAGCAGGGAGGTTGTATGCCACTTTATCTCACACTCACGTAGAGTGATCTGTACAATGTGCCCTCTGCCATTGCTAGAGAAAGTATAGGCAATGGCAGAACCAGCTCAACATTAGCAACCTAGTGTATATTTGCAAAATTTGAGATTAGACCATAACAACCCACAGAGATCCCAAAAGTCTTGCACACAGATGGGTGGTAGAGATAGCGTGTGTACCTACAATACTAGCTTAGAAAAACACTCTTTTTAAGAACACCCATGCACAGTAGCATTGAAACACATATAATTAATATATTGGCTCAAAATTGTCAGATTTCTAGGTTTATTGCCACCTAGATCAGATGTGCTTGCAAGAACATTTCCACTGTTATGGCATTACAAACTTTTTCTAGATGGTCGTTGATTTATGGCAATTGTTGTCCATTTCTTTATACTATGGGGGTAATAATATATGTGCATGCCAAATTGGGGCGCAGATTCAAGTGCATCACCTGCATATTTGCCTTTGCAACTATATGTCCCTCGGGTTCCAATCAAGACCGTGTATTTTTACCCGTGCAGTCCCGCCCTTTTTGCTTGCCGCAATTTTGTAACACGGTGTAATTTCCAACCCTAAATGTCCATATAGCATGTTTTTTTAATTCAGACATGGTTTGCTCTTAACCAAGTGGTAGCACCTCTGCAACTCAATTTATAGCAAGCTAACAAGATGAACACCACACATTTTATGTTTGTTCATTGTTTCATTTTGGATCCAAAAAGGACCTTTGTACCCCATTGGAACTACGATAATGATAGTTTGCTTGCCGATGCGTCGTCCTGGGCCTAGAGTTGAAGAAAAAGATGGCGCCACTGAACCTCGTTTGGATGTGAATTTCTTAGCCCTACGTGGGAATTTCACGACGGCTTGGTTGACAACTTACTTCTTTTGTGTCAAGAACTTTACCCTTTTTTTACATTGAAGCTTTTACATGTATCACCATAATAAATCAAGTATTATCGAGAATGAATCACACCCATGTACTTCGTGCTTCGAGTGAGAGGTGCATCATGTGTCTTTCTGTGACTTTTATTGAGTGTGTTGGATCACGGGGTGCCGCAAAGATGACGTGAGTCCAAAGATACTATGCACCAATATATATGCACCTTCAAGGAAAGTAGTGAGTGCCTGTGGTGAGAGGGCTCCTTTGCGGGTGACAACGGGCACGGTTATGCCGCACGCGAGAGGCGGCTCTGTTGCAGCTCCAACTACATGTAGATACGCCAAGGAGTGTTGGGCCAACCCATTTAGCGCTCTCTCTCCCGTAAAGCATTGAAATTTATGGAAAAATGATTATTTTTTCAGAAATGAAATTTCTTTAATATGAAACTTGTCTAACCAAACTTCTGGGAAGTAGTAGGCAAAATCTGCATGTTCTTTAGGGATCTAGATAGGATAATAGCAAGCACACGAGGGGCGGGGGACAGAGTTTCAAGTTTCACTTTCAAGTGGCAGAGCTGTGATTTTTTTTTGTTTTTTTGGGGGGTAGGGGGATGTCAGTAGTACAACGAACATCAGAAATAATAAATATAACATCCAGATCCGTAGGCCACCTAGCGACGACTGCAAGCACTGAAGCGAGCCGAACGCGCGCCGCCGTCATTGCCCCTCCGTCTCCGGAGCCAGGCAAAGTTTGTTGTAGTAGACAGTCAGAAAGTCATCGTGCCAAGGCCCCATAGGACCAGCGCACCAGAACAGCAACTACCGCCGTAGAAGAGTAGCGTAGATCAGAAGGATCAATCCGAAGACACACGAACGTAGACAAACTACGACCAGATCCGAGCAAATTCACCAATGACAGATCCGCCGGAGACACACGTCTACCAACGATGCTAAACCCGCGCCAGTGGGAGACAGTGGAACCCTATGCTTTTTGGGGAGGAGGCGGCTGTGAAAATTAGCTGCTAGAGTATTCTCTAGCAGCCAGATAGCATGGACCTGCCTACGGCCGTGTACATCAATGACGACGGCGTTAATTTGTTCCACCAAAGACAAAGAGAGGCCGTGATAGAGCGTCTGGTATGTGCTTGGCAACCCGCCTTGGCAAGAGGGAAACGGGCTCCATTCCCCCGGCAGAAAGGCGCCTTCTTCAGTGCGCTTCCACGTCATCCCAATCCAGAGCCCAACGAGCTCCGCCACACTCCCGCCGTCCCCACGACCCACTCACCACACCGCGCTTATCTGCAGAGAGTGAGCCGCGGCAGCAGCGCCCGCTCAGACACATATCCACCTCCAACCACGTACGCCGGTGGCCACACACACACTTGCGCCGGAGCTCAGGTGAGGCGTTCCAATGGCGGCCGCGCCGACGGGGGTCGCGTGCCCGGTCTACCCGTGGCCGAGCGACGCGTAAGCACGCCACACCAGCCACCAAACACTCACTCAACTCTTCTTCTGAGCATCTCGTGGGGGTTGATGAGTGCTGGTTGTGATTGTGCTGGACTCGCAGGGCGCAGCGCGGGGCCAAGGTGTTCATGCAGAGCGACTGCGCGGCGTGCCACTCCGCGCTGCCCTACGCCGGCCTCCGGGGCGCGGTGGTGCTGGGCCAGGACGCGGGAGCCATGACGGCCGAGATCCTCGTCGCGGAGGAGGCGCGGGCGGCCGGGGTGACGACGCTCCATGGCGGCGCCGCCGCGCAGACGCCGGACCTCGCCACCGTCGCCACAAGAGTAAGGGCGCAGGCTCGCTGCCATCTCGCTTCTGCAACTGCTAACAAGGTGCGACGATCTACAACCATTTGTTTTTCTTATTCTGAGCAGATCCAGGGCGGGCTGCGGTGCAACCTCTACTCCGCCGGGCCGGCGGTGCCCGTCAGGGCCATGCTCGCCGGCGGCGCCGCGGCGTGCCAGGAGCTCAAGAAGAGCCCCGTCTGGCTGCAGTTTGCGCAGGCTTTCCAGGCAGCGTGATGGGATGGACACGTCTTCAGTGACACGCCCTGCTCCTCTGAAGCTTGTCTCGTTTCTGTCCAAGATGTACGTCTGTCAGTGTCACATACCATGTATAAATCACATCACATTGCACCTTGCGCTGGATCGAGCAGTATCAAAATAAAGCACTCCTGTGCAGCCGTTCCATGTCAAATGTACACATGCATTCCAGACAGGCCGTGAGCTCGTGTTGTCTTGTGTTGCTCATAGGCCATAGCAGCCTATATATTACGTATGACAGTAATGGGCAATATTATCCATTGCGGGTTTTACAAGGAGATGCAGAGAGGTAAATACAAAGCACCCTAACCAGTGAGCACCATCAAATCAAAGAGAAAAACAGGCCAACCATGTATGGCGGGGCTGCCATCGATCAAACACACGTAAACTACAGAATGATCATGGTTTTGCTATCAAGAAAGAAATGTTCTGCGTTCCAAACCAAAAATCTGTGTACCAAAGTCAGCCCACAATAATTACAGTGCCCGGAAAAGATCACCCGAGACGGAAATGCGATTAGGCTATGATCCTCACTTTCTGAGCTACTCTTGTCTGGATCTAATTGACTCCTTTTGTTCGCGATTCCGAGTAAATTATCGGAGTTCATTCCTTTTCCGGATGGCTCTCTTCAACCGAATCAGTGTCTGATGTTTGTTCTCTGTACGCTTCCTTGTGATCCACAGCCTGCGCGTTCGAATGCTGGAACCTCGGTAGTGCGCCGAGCTGTTTTAGGCTCTCGCCCTGCCTCGCGATCACCATCTCCAGGTACTTGCTGTGTTCTTCTACTTGCAGCTGCATCTTTCTTTGGAGCTGTGGACAGGGAAAAATAAAATAGAAGAGAACCCACGTTACCAAACTACTCCCTCGGTTCCAAATTAGTTGACTTGAATTTGTCTAAATAGCGGATGTATCTATACTTGTTTAGTGTCTAGATACATCCGTGTGTAGATAAATATGGGTCAAGTAATTTGGAACGGAGGGAGTAGATGGGAAGTCACACGTCTTTTCTTGCCAGTTCCAAGAAGTGAGAATATGCATACCTCAAGCTGTGCATGAAGTTGCTTCTGCAAGCCAATCTGAGTTCTTAGCCCTTCACTAGCCTCCATGTGCCTGCACCAAGTGTAAAATGAATAATTAGAACTCTGGAACTCGCGCGCACACACACACACACACACAAAAACTTTACTGTAAACTGGGCATTGCGCCAATTTATGGATGTCTTTGAAATACGTCTGAACCTAAAATACGTTACTGATGCCATACATATCTTCCAGGTTGGTGAACAGGTGGTACATATATTCAACATAAATTTACATCAAGACAGCCTTTACAACAGTGAGAAAAGCAAAAATATAAATTTAAGTCAAGACAGTCTTTACAATAGTATGAAGGCAAGGATATATCAGGTAAAGATTATCTCACTTCATGTTCTGGGAGCAAACTTCATCCATGTGTCTGCTTCTCTCCACTGAAGTGCCTGCTAAAATAACGAAAATAAATGTAAGCACAAAATCTTACATTTCAACAATTTTCTTTAAATTTAACACTAGAGGCTACACATAACTAACATGATGTAAAAAACCAAAAACAATGATAATGGTAAAGTAATAAGCTGAAGTATCATAGTTCGCTACAATATGATAGTCAGTGTATGTTTTGCAATGATGACATTAAACCAGCGTTGCGACATAGAGAGACACACAAACCATCAGATGATTCAGATTGATGGCGAACTGTACGATACTTCTGCAAAAGAATAACCCGTGGCCATCAGGAAAATACAGAAGAAATAAGAAAAAAGAACTCACTGAAAACTCAGAAGGAACAAATGTAGACCTGTAGATGGCTTTTTACATGGTATATAGTTAACCCTTCAACCTTCATAACTTTCTGGACTGCTTTTGGAGTTGCTTCTGCAGGAAGAGGGCTTAGATAAATGAAAATGTCTAGCAAAAAGAGCACAACAAAGACTAACATGACCGTACAGACAGAATATTTCCGGTTTAAAAGGATACGTTGCCCCATACAATTTCATCAGTGAGCAAAGCACGATTAGCAGAAAAATAAAGCATAAGAAAAACTACATTTACAAAAGCATAAGAAAGCATCAGTGATCATACTTTCACTTCCACCAAGCTTGTCAACGGCGTCAACAAACTTCTCATGGAGCTCAGGCGTCCAGCGCATCCTTGACTTGGTTGGAGTAGTGCCTGACGAAGGTAAACTGTAACTGCAAAGTTCATCCACGTTGAAAGAACTCAATCCGTTTTTCTGCCCATGAAAATATGCATAATTTGAAGGTATTGTACTTGCATCAGCTGCCTGCAAATGAGGTGGTGACTTCATTAAGCATGTGGGAGAAAATTCAACAACATTATCTGAAAAAGGTTGGATCTGGAGCTGCAAGAAGGTGGAGTGGAGTTCTCCCAAACGGGGCCCTAAGTACAATGATGAAGGGCTGGCCATCGTATTGCTTTGCAGTTAGTAAAGCCAAAAGAAAAGAGAGGAGACTGAAAACTCCTAGAATAATTAGAGCAAATCGCAAAAAAACAGTCTAATGAGATGGATACCTTAAGCACAGATCCACCAGATCCTGAACTTCCCAGAAATTGCTCTGAACTCCCAGATGAGTACCACTCCTTTTGCTTCGCAAGGTGGGTAATCTGATCAATTGTAATGATGTCTTGGCTTTGCTGGCTAACAATCACGTTTCGTTGATCCGAAACATCAATAGTTGCTGGATATTCAAATACTCCTGGGAGTGGTTCTTGACCCCAGCTTATCTCTTCAGATACTTTGGGATAGGCCATCCTTAAATAATCTAGATTACCCGTGTATGATGAATGTGCTGATGGTAGTGAAGTATCACAAGCAGATATTGCAATAACATGCGATCCAGAAGACAGTTTCCCTCCAGGTGATCCATTGTTGATACGAAGATCTGAAGTGAAATTGGAAGCTGATATATATGGCTGACATAAGGTATCGAATGAGGTGATAGAACTACTGCACAGATCCCTTTGACTGTAAGATGTCCTATACTCTGGAAAACTAGGAACTGTGACTTCAGAGAGTACTGGTACTATATTAATATCTGATGAAAGAAACCGAGGAACTTCGTTGCGAAACTGACTCATTATTGATGTACGGCCTAGTGCATTACCCCTTGGATGATCCACCTCAGTCCATTAAGATGGATCTTTGATCATATCATTGGGGAAATGTATGGGCCTATCCAATTCTAACTTGGATATTGAAGAAATGTTTTTCCTGGTCTTGTTCACTCGTTGAGAGAGACTTATTTTCCCAGGTTCCTGACTTGCGAGAATTGTCTTCTACGAATATGCAAACCAATAGACATATATTACTATAAACCCCCAAATAGCAAATCAGTGAGGTTCTTAAAATTGTGAATATCAAGCAGGTTATGCATCTTAGTAAAGAAAAATCGTAGTTGAATACCGGAAACATGATGTGAATCGCACATCGGTAAGTGCCAGTTATACTTCTAGAGACTGAGAGTAAACTCAAGATTTTAATCAAGAAGTAACAGGAACAAACTGCAAAGGATTGAAACACATATGCAACATGATTTGCAGATTCAACCCCTTCTTAAACATAAAAGATAAAAAGCAAGAAGTATTCAAAAACTGAATAGAACACCCGACTATTGCAGCAGTTTCCAGAAGGAAATAGAAGAACCAATAACTAATCTTCTTTTTTTGAAGGGAAAACAAATAACTAATCTGAGAGAAATCAGACAAAAGAGTTGCAAAAAAAGAGTAACTTGATGTGGATTCTGCGTTGCTGTTACAGAATTAGTTGAATCGATGTTGATACTTACTTGTTTCTTCGGAGAACGGGATCGTAGAAGAACATGGATTAAAGTTTTAAGCAAAGATGTGATACTAGGATCAATTCAGGGGCTAAGAATGGAACGAAGTTCAATTCTTTGTGTGCATATGGGAGGGTAGGTGGGGGCTATGGCTCTAGAGGGGGACCCTGAATCTGCTAAATGTATCTAAATTTCTATAACCATCAAGCTGATAGTCTACCAATATTTTAAACTGACTCCAATTTATTTTAAAAATGGGGACCACATGGAGTTACTTCCTGTGTAATGGATATTTTAAAACCTGCCAGCTCTTGAATTATTGTATGCATCAACCACCCAGAGGTAGATTGATTAGAAAAAAATTAAAGCTTTACAAGGCTGAACATAGATATAGATGCTCTTGCCCAGGCATTATGCTTGGTTCTAAACCATGTGGATGAAGCAATATTCCATAAAACAATAAGCTTGCAATCATGGAGTATCTTTTTGGCAACTAGGTGCTTTGGAGTTGACAAACCCAATTTGGCATGTAACAGAAGGTTGTTTAAAAGCTGGCATGACAACGTCTCTTTCCAAATTACCTTATCCAAAACTATGCATCTTCTCATTTTGTATGAAAAGGAACAGCTGGAATACAGCACTTCGTAAATAATTTATTAATCATGCTTTAGAGTTCTGACCTGGTGCAGGTGGAGTCTAGAAGCACTAACAGGCAAAATAATAGGGAAGAAAATGTTAGCTGCGTATTGGTTAGATGCAAATTGGAAAATGATTTTCTTCAGTAACTTCATCAGAGGAAAAAAAATGCAGTCCCGCTGTTGATTTAATTCCATGATTTACACTTTGACCCGCAATTAGATCTACAATATGTGGATCATGTCATACAAAATTGACATGTCATTCGTACTTTAAAAGATTTTCCTATCGTTGTGAATTTGTAACTATGAAGACTGTATTGTACAACAAGTTTATGGTCAAAGTTCAACCTTTTAAAGCGTGGACACCTTATGTAGATCAACATAAGGAGTGCTTTGGTTGGTCTTCTTTTTTTCCTAATGGGATTTGTCTGCCATGATACTACCAGCCGACCAGGCTAGATTAAAGAGACTGGTTTGTATCTTCAAAATAAATATAAAAAAGATTTAGCAGACATCAGTCAAACCACGATTGTCCAACAAACACCCTAGAAGACTCATGTCTCATTGGCCAGAAAAAAGAGAACAAAAGATAAGAAAAAATACGATGCGAATAAATCACCTAAATTGAACATGTGTTGGACAAGAAGATAGTTGTATTTCATCATAGATTGTCAACTTGGAAGGCGGAAAAGGAGGAAAAAGAACCTATTCAATCTTCGTATTTGACCAGTTTATATGCAGTGACTTTTGATCAGTAACAGTTTTCAACTTTTTATCATGCAGAAAGTGTATTGACTTCCTGCTGTTTAACGTTCATCATATCACCATCATCACACATGCAAAGTAATTTACTGCAGCCAGACTGGAAAATAAATTACTTCGAGTGGAACTGTACATTGCAAATCTCCTGTATTGTCTTGAACTACCGCCGCTACTGAACCATTGGATGAGGTTGTTGGACATGGAAAGCGTAGAGACATTGAATCCTTTCGGCAACCTCACCTAAAACGAAGAATAGGTATTTTTAGCGAGTTCGCAGCACTGGATGGTTTTTCCATTTGAAATTTGAGAAACGGAGTAGTTACAACTATGAAACTACTTACAGCTATCATGTTGCTCTATTCCATCTCTTCTGCAATTACATTTCCTGAAATTGAAGCAGTAAACTTTCACGATGAGAACTGGTACGAAAACTTGGAAATTCAACATAGCTTATAGTAAATACTTGGCTATTGGTAATACCGTTCTGTGGAAACAGCTTCATCAAATTGCTTATCTATTTCAGCAAGGTATATTTCAAACAAGCTCGACCTACAAGATACAATGCATATATTAAACTTTTTACATGATCACACAGATCAGCAGGGACACACTTTAGGGTAAAGAGCAAAAAGCTCACCGTGGCGGAATTGCTGCAGCAGTAAGAACTGGAGGTAGAAGCCATAATATGTGCGGTTTACTTTCCAATGACTGCCTTGCATACTCAAGAATGTCATTTTCCTGTTGGAGTTGGAAGGTTTGGTTAAAGAGATCACATTATGTTTTTTCTCAACCACGCATAAAAATGTGGGTTTTTTCGTACTAGAAGGACCACACCAAGAAGGCACAAAAACAGATAACATCGTTTCAAGATGGTCATACTAACAGCTTCAAGAAACTGTGAGGTTTCAGTGCAAAAGGGAAGATGATAACAACAAATCGGCAGCAGAGAAAAATACTAGATTTCACATATATTATGTCCACGTCACATATTTTACTTCCTGAGAAAGCCCTGAAAGGCATGCTCCTTATAAATCATAACCAATAAAGGCAGCAGGCAGCCAGTAGCCTATTACTCAATTTTGAGGACGCTTTTTTGGAAATTTGGCAGCTCTCTTCAATGAATGGTCGATGTCAAGTTCTTGTCAGCTGCCAAAGCACGGTTCAGTAACTGTATTGCGGATTTGATTTCATCTGGTCATTAGTGTTCCTTTCATCTGGTTATTAGAGACACTAGATAATTGACACAATGGTGCTTAACAGTACTGGTCATTGAGGTGTAACTGTTTTGAGGTTCTTTCTAAATTTGCATAGCTGCCCACTTGGTTTACAGGGATAGGATTCCTTCATTTTAAAATGCTGTCACCAAAACTGATGTTTGCAAGAAATTGAAGCTGGGCAAAAGCAAGCTGCAAACAAGACATAAGATAAAGACACAAAGAACCTTCAAATTACGAATCTTGTCTGGGCATTCACCCCGATAAGTTCCCTGAAGCAACTGGTGCAGATCAGCATACTGCTTGGATATAGGAAGGGAACTAAAAATATGCGACACAAAGCTCTCTATCAATGGGTCCCATCGCCTTGAAACCAAACCCAGCAAGCATATCTCCTGTAAAGACAAATGCATATATTGTTGATATTCTAGCAGAGAATGAGTACATAATAGTTCAGGTGATTAAAGGATAAGCCAAGAATAGGTACCATGACTTCAACGAGGCCACTCTGACAAGAATCTACAGAAACTGTTAATGGTTCAAACACCTTCATCCACTGCTCCTTGGGAGCACTAAAGATAAAACTAGATCCAGACACAATCCGAACGGTGCGTTCATCAAGTAAGTATGACAAACACCGCCCTCTCCACTGTTTCCACCGAAGAAAATTCTCGATGGTTTGTGATTTTCTGCATCGTAAAGTTTCGTGTGAGTTCAAACTGTAGCATGCTGCCATGGAAAACAAACAACACAATAAAGAAGCTGAGTGTGTTTAAGGGCTGATGTACCTAGGGATCCCTGGGCTGCCTGGATCACTGAAGCTGTTCTTCTTCACGCTGTCCAGAACTGTGCCCAGTCCTCTCTCAGCCAGAGAAATACACGATGCTGAATCTAGCCGTTCCAGAAGCTCGTTAACCAGAATCCGTGAATGACCAATAAACAAGGACTCTGCATATAGTCTATCAGAACTAGTGGTGGGAACTCCGACTTCAACGCCACTCTTGGTCCGCGTCAAACCAGACAAATCCATATTCAGGATCGACTTCACATACTCTTGGCACGCATCGCACCCACCACGAGCGGCAATGCCTTGCATATCCATCCCCACGACCGCTTCGAGAACAGCACGGATGTTCTCCACGGTCGTTGTCTCGGCTTTCAGAAAATGCTTTATGACCAGCTCGGTGGCCGCCGAGAGCGTCTCCGATCGCATGTCCGCGAGGCCCTGCGCGGCACGAAGCAGAACATCAGCACCCACATAATCATTTTCAGAACATCATATCATACATGAAACGGTCCATCGGAAGCACCTTGGGGAAACCCGGGCTTGAGGCGAGCTCGGCGAGCGCCGCGTCGAACTCCCTCACGGAATCCTCGTACTGCCCGGAGTCACGCAGGTTCCTGAAGACCTGAACGCAACAATGCAGGAACAAATTGGTCAGGTCATGGCACATCACATACACCATTCAGCACACAAATCCTGCGGGTGGCTAGTACGGGATTGAACTACTTATGCGGCATACGGAAGACGGCAATACTGAAGCGCGACACGAGACAGCGCCATGGCGTCGTGGAGGGGCAGGAGGAGGCGAGACCGAAACCTAGCGCGGCCGTGCGAGCGGGGGAGGGAGGGGGAGATCGCGGGGGCGGTACCTCCTCGAAGAAGAGCGCCCAGCGGAGGGCCTTCTGGACGTCGCAGGGACGCCAGGTGGCGGCGGCGCCGGAGGAGGCGCGGCCGCCGGCGAGGACGAGGATGTCGACGAGCCCCGGCACCAGGGCGAGCACCTCCTCCATGGCCGCCATTTCCTCCTCAGTCTCAGACCCCTTCCTCGCAATTCCAGGTTTCGCAGGGACGGGTCGGCAAGAAAACGGCCCCAAACCCAAAGCCCTAATTTCTTCCGCGCCCTCTTTTCATCAACCACGCCACACTATCCTACATTTACGTTTCATAGCTTATAAAGCCCCTGGCCGAGGATGCGGGTGATGTTGGAGAAGTGCTCCGGGGGTGTGGGTGCATAACGGCCGCGAAGCCCTAGACGCGGCCGCTATATAAGCGACACGATCGCCTCCCATCCTCCCCCTCCGCCGCCGCCGGGTACCACCCCCTCTTCCAAGATGTCGAAGCGAGGTACGGCGAAAAGTTCCCCCCTTCCTCCATTTCTTCCCAGCATGATCTTCCTAGGCCTCCTCGTGGTAGTCTCATAGCGTGTCCTGGTTGGATCGCGGGTTGTTGTGCTTCGATTTGTGGCTGTTCTGTGTGAATTTGGTGGTGGGTTAGGTTCGTCGGTGGTCAGATGTGCTGTAGATGATGCTTAGTAATCAAGTTATTCAGCTGTTTGTTGGTGCGAGGTTGCTAGTTGCTTTGCTGTACTGATACTGCATGGATCATTTTCCTCGCCAGTAATTAGATCCACTTTAGGGCCTTGAAACGCCTTGGAAGTGAACGTATCTGTGATGCTCTCATCATTGTTAGATGCCTGTGACTAGCTTTTCTTGGTGAAAAATGGTGCGGTACACTTGTTGCTAGATGTTTGTCAGTTCCTATGTGTTAAATTCATGCTTTGTGCATGATGCTTTCCTCCTGATTGTTTCATGGCCTGCGGAGTTTTCTTAGATCTTGGATGGAGTATTAGGGCAGTTGCATCTCTCAGGTCAAGTGATTGTAAATTTTCTCAGTTGCTTGTGTTAATCTTGGCTCGATAAGTAGGTATAATCTCTGTTTTCCTTTGGCAAGGAAAGTTCATGATATCATGTAATCAAAACATGTCTGTATGTGTGTCTGTCATGCATCTCTAGATTATTCACTTAGTTTACTGAAGATATATGTAATCCTTTTATCTGAATATGTTCTTGTGTGCTTGTTCTTGAACTGCAGGGCGCGGAGGTTCTGCTGGTAACAAGTTCCGGATGTCGCTGGGTCTGCCGGTGGCAGCCACTGTGAACTGCGCTGATAACACTGGTGCCAAGAACCTGTACATCATCTCCGTGAAGGGAATCAAGGGGCGCCTGAACAGGCTTCCTTCTGCCTGCGTTGGTGACATGGTTATGGCCACTGTCAAGAAGGGAAAGCCTGACCTCAGGAAGAAGGTCATGCCGGCTGTCATCGTCAGGCAGCGCAAGCCATGGCGCCGAAAGGATGGTGTCTTCATGTACTTTGAAGGTACTGCTAAAGTTCTTATGATGACTGAGTCGTTCTGCACTAGTATACTGAATAATTTGCCTAGTGAGTTTGATGTCTATTAAGCTGTTAGATGCCACTGTTTAATTTTTTGAAACCACTCCTGCATGTTCTTACTAGAGAAGTTAAGTTCTAGTTTGAAAGAAAATTTAATTCATCATGCATGCATTCTATGGGATTGCTTCATTATTATCACATGAAAAATGATCACCTTTTCACTGTGGTCATTTGGCACAATGAATTACATGTGCTAATTAGCCAGAAGAACATCGTAGTGCAATCCTCTATTGCATTATGCAATGACCCCTGGGTACATTGCATTTTTCCTCTTTTCATGTTAGAATTGTTTAGTCTTAACGTTGTCCAAAACTTTCTGTGTCTGCATTCTGATCTGTCAATCCTTTTTTTGTGCAAGTTTTGTTGGATAGTAGTGGCTGATTTTGTCAAAATTCAAATCTAATGTTTGGTTTATGTCATATTTGCAGACAATGCTGGAGTCATTGTGAACCCGAAGGGAGAGATGAAAGGTATCCATCATATCACTTGGCAGATTCCATACTTCTCTGCATGCTGCATCAAATCTTTATAACAGGCAGTTGAAAGGGACAATCATTGAACCTGTAGTATACAAGCTATCTGTATTCCAAAGATTAGCTAACTAAAGCAGATCAACACAAGCTATCAATACTTTTTGGCATTATCATAGCTGGAGGAACATCCTGAATGATTTATCCATTCTTCTATCGTGCAGGTTCTGCCATCACTGGACCGATCGGGAAGGAGTGTGCCGACCTGTGGCCCAGGATCGCCAGCGCAGCAAACGCCATCGTCTGATCTGATCGCCGGAGCAGCTAGATGATCGAAGCTTTGATAGCATGTCCCTCTTTTCTTCTAGTTTACTTGTGGCCCTTGACGATGAGTTTCCTGGATTATGTAATGCTGCCGGATTATGGTCTGTTAGCTTTCTTAAGATTTTGCACTGTGGTTTGGCTACTGAGATTTGGTGAGTTTGAACCTGAAAGAGCTTTTGATCAGATTTATCTCTGTTGTGGCAAGTATTCTCCTGAGAAGTCTGGCTTGGATGTTAATTAGTCTGTGCTAGCTTGTGATGAACAGATGCATGTTTGTCACTTTCTTTTTCTAAGCATTGCCGTGGGGCTAAACTGAGCAGCAAATATGCAGATGCAATGAACAAAAAACCTACAGTTCTGGAGAATGTTTGGTCCTTTTGCTGTGGCTCGAATAATTTGATGATTTTTTGTTATTTTACCGTGGCTTGAGGAAACAAGTTTGTTGGTGAACTTTACAAGGTGTGCCTTCTTATCGACTGCTCAAAATGCAGAAACTAAAATAATTGGAAAAATTGTCAGGGAGGGAGGCATCATGGACCGATTCGTGCCTCTCGGCTAAGAGCTACTCCAACACCTCTGTATCCTAAAAAACAATGAGATACATGAAGGCACAAACAGCAACTATGAGAGCATTGTAAGAGATTAAGCAGCGAGCAGCCAATTTTAACTGCAAATTTACCATCTAAGGACCACGATCCTTGTTGGCTAAGAGCTACTCCAACAGTTTCGCTATCCTCTCGGCTAAGAGCAACTCCAACAGTTTCCGTATCACTGAAGAAAAGTGCTCGACTAAAAGCAATTATCCTAAAAAAAAATAGCTCCTGTGTCTGAAGAAAAAAAAAACACTATCAACTCCAACTTAGAGCAACTCGAACAGCTCCTGTATCCTAAAAGAACCATCCCCTGTATTGAAAAATAAACGCTCTCAGAGTAAGAGCAACTCTGAAAAATAAACGCTCTCAGAGTAAGAGCAACTCCAACAACTCCCATATCTCAAAACTGTCGTTTAGGGGAAGTTGGGACAAAAAAGGCTTTCCAACAACTCTCATGAACCCGGAATAATTTTATGGGATCCCGTAAACTATCCTCAAACTCGTCGTGTGTTTATGGGAAGATGATCTTTCGCTAAACTATTGGCATGCCGAAACTTCAGCTCCTAGCTTGCACCAAAGCTGCGCTGCCATACCGCCGCTAGGAGGCCGCCTCGCCGGTGTCGTGCGTCGCCTCCTCCCAGCCGTGTGTCGGCTCCTCCCCGCTCTGTCATCCTCCCTTGCCCTGCTCCTAACCTGACGCGGCTAAGGCATTCGGAGATATTCTTGACCCAATTTTTCTATGTTTCATAAAAGTTGTATGACAATGTCTTTGCTCATATTTTATTCCGTATTCATTATAGATGAACGTTGTTGTTCAATCTTTTTTCGAGGACCCATCCTCCGCCGGGGATGAAGAAATCGAACTTGCGATGGCTTTGTATGCAAACACGATGGCAAACAAGAAGCCGAAGTGGGTAGGTTTAGTGCCTTGTCAGATTGTGCTTCTTCGGAACAAGCAAGCCGGTCATGACAAGCTACTAGATAACTACTTTGGTGAGAATCCGGTATATGGTTTCAAGACTTTTAGAAGACTATTCCGGATGTTAATGGTTTTGTTCTTGCGCATTGCTTCTGTTATCAAAGATCACTGCCCGTTCTTTCAACAAAGAAGAATTGCAGTTGGTCAACAAGGTCACAGTAGTTTGACAAAAATGGTTGTGCAAATGCTTGCATATGGTTGTCCAGCTGATATATTGATGATTGGGTTGGAATGGCAGACAGTACTTGCATTGACAGTTTGAATTTTTTGTAAAGTCCATCGTTGGGATATTCGGAAAAGAATAGCTCCATTTTTTTACAGAAAGACTGTAAGGGAGCCCCCTACAATATAATTGGAGCAACAAATCCAAATTGTAAGTATCATGCCTTGAATCTGGGTGGGTGAGAAGGCATCAACCTCTTTTCACCACTAGGCTAAGCCTTAGTCTGCATCCGAGCACCAAATGAAGTGGACACTGCAAGACTTTTTGAGATAGATGCATCAAAAGGCTTTCCAGGAATGCTTGGAAGTATCAATTGCATGCATTGGAAAGTGGAAGCTTTTGTTGAAAATCGTCGGATGTGCGGTCTACCCCCTAATTCCTCTGCGCTTATCCGTGGTGCCGCTCACAATTCGCATATTTGAGACTAGGGGGTAGGGACCTTCTTATACTGTCTTTCCAAAGAGTCCACCTTTTATACAGATAAGATTCCTAGTCTTTTCAACTAGTTTTCCGGGATAGACTCCAGACCAAATTACCAACCACGATCAAATTTGTCTGTTAACGGATTCTACCCGCCGTGTCCCCAGAGCACGCGCTTGTGAGCAACGCGTCATAATAAAGTGTAAATTCCTCTAATTATGTAGATCAACATTAGGGCTGTAATCTAACTATATGATCTAGCTCCTTCCAATTATCAGTGTACCCGGGTAGTCTTTCCAATATAAATAGTATATTGTATTCCATTGATAATCGACCAGCTTCCTTAAGCATACAACTTAAGTATGTTCCAACAAGTAATAATTCCTTGATAATCATGTAAAGTAATTCCATGCATAAATACATATATATAATTCCATAATGAGGTATTCCGAATATTAGCAATTCCTAGTAATTTGAATATAGTTGCAGGACACATAATTCCAACATCTCCCACTTGTCCAAAACGATCATTCAAATATTCGTAAACCCATAGCCTTAACATGCTTACCAAATACCTCCTGACTAAGAGGCTTAGTCAAGGGATCAGCAATCATATTAACATTATGTTGAAAGCCCACAAAAGATATATGAATATATATGGTGATACTTCCCTTCAATATGTTTCCTTGTTGTGACAGTTAAGATCAATAGAGACCTTAGTTTCCGCCTAATTATTCCAGCATAGCTGTCCTCGGCGCCTCGAGTAATAATTCCTCGAGTGTAATTTCACCTTTATAGGCACCTTGAGTATTTTGTTTCCTCAAGTGAATTCTGCATCGATTATTTCCATCACATATATCCATCCATAATATGAATAATTCCACATTGAGTCAAAATATATGATAACCATGTTGAATAAATTTTCAAAACCACATAAATATCAAATCCAATCAATAAATGAAGTTCCAGCAGTAAACATGTTTCAAATGAAATTCCTGACTTCGGTCAGTGAACCTGCACCAAATTAGTACTAAAAACAATAATTGAAAAATGCGTACCAAGACTTGTTTCTCATCTCGTGGATACAGTAATAGCTTCCTCAGTGTGTTTACCTTTAATATAAATTCTAGAACAAGTGACAGGTTGTGATGCACTTTCCACAATCTTATATGATGTGTGATATTCCCTTAGCTGCTCGTCTTTCCTTGCATTGCTTGAATGCAACATAAATTCCGGAAGCTAAGGTATGCTTTATAACAAAGATACAGTAAATTTAAACATCATTATTATCCACTTGTCCTCAGGAGTTCAAACATAATTCCTCACTGAGTTTGGTTCTAGATACTTTAATAAGTTTGCAATTTTCCATAGGAAACATTTCAAAACATACCCTATGTAGTTCCACTCCTAAAACATAGGAAGCTTCACAAATTCCTTTCATATGAAAGTTAGAAAATGACCAAGTTTACACTTCCATCAATGTGACTTATCAATGCACAAACAACCAAAGAATGTTAATGCATACAATAATAATGTAAACTATTTTACACTTACATCTGTAGATAACCGCCTTGCTTCATTTAGAAACCATATGACCTCATATTCCATTGATGTGAAGCTTGTTATATGACCATACATTAATGTATTCAATTAGCAAACCATGTCGTTAGTTCCTCTTTCCCTAAATTCCAGGAGAGAGAGAGTTTCCACAAAGTATATTTCCCTTTGTGCAAATAATTGAATAACAAGAATGACATCATAATATTCCAGTGAGCCAAAAAAAATTCCTTAAAAAAAACACTTGCAAATAATGGGCAAGCGGTTGTTTGGTATGATAATAAATTCCCAAACTTTATTTCCTCATTGGATTTTTTTTTCTTCCCGCATTTCTTCCACCCATAGTTGACATTGATGGAAAATTTAAGCTTTCTTAAGAGACTTTAGTTATTCCTCGAAAAATATTCAGAGTGACTTCCCCCAACAACACAAGATTATTATCCAGAAATGATATTCCAAGTCATTCCCTCCCACTTATCCTAAGCATATTGGTGTTAGGAGTTTCACTTTTATTTTCCATTGGGGTCAAGATTATATTATAATATGATTGCCGATAATTCCACCATTATCCATAAAAGTATTGTGCTCCCACTTTCCACCAGTTATTCCTTTTCCAGATCAAAGACATTCCCTTGATCCACTAGAATAACAATTAACAAATTCCTGGTGTGTGCTTTGTGGTAATTGTAAATTTCCCTCCAAAATGAAATACTTCCTTCCAGTCCACAAACCATAAGGAGTGACTGTGCTAGGTGGAAAAAAGGGTGACACAACATGTAATGCTTCTTCCGAAGAAAAAAGAACAAGGGACTATCAAAGATATTCAATTCCTCCACTCAATTTTGAAGTATACGGTATATCCCAATGATGAATGTAGTTCCATGCTCTTTACATATTAAATTGATATATTCCTGAAGTGTACTTCCCCCACCAATCAGTTGTTAAGACTTTGATATTAATCAACTGATTTTCCACTTCAGTACAACATGTGAACAACACACTAAAACTTTCCGACTTGTATAACGAAAGGTAAACATATAACCATATCAATGTGCAATCAGCAATGAATGAGATTAAAATAAATAACCTAACCTCTAGTGGGAGTGTCCAAAAACATACCATAAGTATATATAAAAAAAATGATGTGAAGCTTTTTATCTCCTTCCACCTTAAAAAAAGTGTATTAAAAAATCATATATGCTTCACATGTACCATAATCCTCCCACTAAAGTTTAAAATTCCAGAATCAATAATCCTCTTGATCCCGTTCCAAGATATGTGACCAAGTCGTTGATGATGTAGATAATAAGATTCCAAGCATGTGTTCCCATTGTCGGTATTCCTCCATATGGAGTTATCTTTTCCAAATATAAACAATTTGGTTCGCTAACTTCCAATGGACATCAAGAAAGATAGACCATTGTGTAAAAAAAAAATAGTAATGCACTAATTTTACTATTGAGCAATATTTTCACTCTTCCTTTTCCAAATAGAATGACATAGTCAATAGACTCCAAGATAGAACAATAAATCAAATACCTTCTCACTGAAGTTGCACAGAGTGTTCTATAACAATAATAGTTTTCCTCCACAAGGGAGTTTCATGCCTTAATTTCCAATCCAAAGTACATCAATTTTCCTTTGAAATTGTTGCATGCCAATAAAGTTGCTATAGTATTCCAACAATGAATGATGTATATAAACCAACACCATAATCCAACTATTTGAAAGAGTACCCACAAATATATAGTACAAATATTATCATTAGACATACCGACAAATGAAGAGAAAATTTCCTTGTCCTCGGAGTGAATCCCATCTTCCTCCATAAACAAGTGATGCTCAACAATAACACTTCTCCGAAATCCCTTTCCAGTATGCATAATTTTCCGCATAATATTTCCATCATAGCAATATTCAGTATATAATAATTTGCTCGGTGCAGTCCGTTCACGCATTTATGATCTGGAGTCCTCCTAAATTTCTTCCAAGGAGTAGATTTGTTTTCCTTGCTATGATTTACATGCAACAAAATTAGCAACCAAAACAAGTTAGTCCATTAATCAACGATCTAATAAAATAAAATAATTAATAGATAATAGTTAGGATTGTAATATGCATCCCTCCCCTCATAACACGCGCTTCCGCACATGTCATGTGGTTCTTCCAGCCGGCTAGCACAGGTGCACTTGGCAGCATAATAAGCAACACGTGATGTAGAACATAAGTTGTAGGAGCGGCATCATGCGTGGCCTGCAGTTTCCGAGCAACAAGCTCGTTCAGCTTGGCGAGTCATCAGGGCGAAGGACTGAGACTACGGACAAACGGGCGCCATAGAAAGCGTCGGGTTCAGCAATGTCCAAAAGGTTCCAAGGTCACGATGGCCTGCCAACATGTCCGGCTTGGCGCGCGCGGCGTGATGAAGCGGAGTGGAGGATGTACGTTCTTCCTCGACGGGATCACGCGGAGGAGCTCAGGCAACAAGGCGTAGCAGGAACACAGCGGTGGATGGCTCGACGGCTATAGTGAAAGACCGGCAAGTCATGGGGGACCTGATGGAGTTCCAGCGGACGGGCGGATCGAGTAGGCCAGCGGGTGCGCATGTCGCGATGTCAATGGGATAGATGGAACCGATCTATTCGACAGCTGTTCATGTCGTAGCAAGTTCCGTGAAGATTCATCCACGTGAAGCAGGTTCCTTAGAGAACGCGTCATCGTCAGTCAACGATCCAATCGGCCAGAGCATGATACTCGCCGAAAGTACAACGAGCGGCCGGCCAGCGGCCACAATGGCAGACATGCATACGTACGCAAAGCAGCCTGATTGATTCCTGTATAGTAGTAGTACGACTTGACTTCCTCCGTCTTCGTCGACGTGAACTCGCACGTATCAGCGACTTGGGCCATCGATCGAGCAGCAGCCGCGCAAAAACACATCCGAAGAAAATTCCAGGAATCGGACAGCAATGCGGAAGGCCATGACGGCAGAGTTGTGCAGCGGATTGCATTACGGCGACCTAGTGGGCAGATCCGATCACAGAGTTGCAGCGGGATCGGTAGTGGGCGCCGGCGGCTGAGGTTCCGGCAGACTAGGGTTAGACCACGCATCGAACCTTGCTCATGATACCAATGTTGAAAATCGTCGGATGTGCGGTCTACCCCCTAATTCCTCTGCGCTTATCCATGGTGCCGCTCACAATTCGCATATTTGAGACTAGGGGGTAGGGACCTTCTTATACTGTCTTTTCAAAGAGTCCACCTCTTATACAGATAAGATTCCTAGTCTTTTCAACTAGTTTTCTGGGATAGACTCCAGACCAAATTACCAACCACGATCAAATTTGTCTGTTAACGGATTCTACCCGCCGTGTCCCCGGAGCACGCGCTTGTGAGCAACGCGTCATAATAAAGTGTAAATTCCTCTAATTATGTAGATTAATATTAGGGCTGTAATCTAACTATATGATCTAGCTCCTTCCGATTATCAGTGTATCCGGGTAGTCTTTCCAATATAAATAGTATATTGTATTCCACTGATAATCGACCAGCTTCCTTAAGCATACAACTTAAGTATGTTCCAACAAGTAATAATTCCTTGATAATCATGTAAAGTAATTCCATGCATAAATACATATATATAATTCCATAATGAGGTATTCCGAATATTAGCAATTCCTAGTAATTTGAATATAGTTGCAGGACACATAATTCCAACAGCTTTGCCCTATGGCATTGCATGGATAATTCAAAGGAAAGGGTAAAATCAACTATATAATTTATAGCCCATGTTGTATTAACCTCCACAAGCCTTCCGACGACACTTGAAACATCACCAGGACGGGGGCTAGGCGGGGAGGATCTTATTCCATCTTCAAGAAGCCGTTGACGCCTCGTCTTCTTGATCATGGCAAAAACCCTAACAAAACTCAGAAAAGCACCTAAAAACGGAGCCCTCCCACCGTCAAGGGGCGGGATCCACCACGCCTTCATGGTCCAAGGACCATAGGGGACGAGGAGGAGCGGCAGCGGCGCGTGAGGCAAGGAAACCCTAGATGTGAGTTCACTGAAGGGCAGGAACGAAGGGGTGCCAACATCTACTAAGTTACTAAGCTCTCAAGAATTGAAGCCTTGGGAGAGCTCAGATGTTTTCTCTCTCCAAATGGACCCCGTTTGTTAGGGGGGAAATTCATTCATGAATATATTTAAAGTTCATGAATATTTTTAAGCATGTGAATATTTTTCAATTTGCTAACTTTATTTCAAAATTATAACATTTTTTGAAATCTTTGAAATTTTGAAGGAATGATGGTTTTTAATTTACAAAAATTAAAAAATCAAGATTTTTAAAATTTTGTGAACATCTTATGATTATAGAACTTTGTCAGATAAAAAAGGTAGCCAGCTTTCATGAGCTAGTGTGTGGAGCGAGCGGAAAAAAATACAAAGCGATAGAGGGAAACGGGAAGCCAAGCTGAGCGAGAGTAGTAATTGCATTGTTTCTGGAACGACAACTTCTGAATACCGTCTAACACCGAGGACAAAACATGTACGAACATCACAACCACGCAGTGAACAACTTTACTCTCCTCTCGGAGTAAATACCATCTCTAACAATGGTCCTTAATGATATAAGAACTAAAAAATACCACGAAACATAACTAAAACCTAGGCCAACACAGATAAAACCAAAACTAAACAGCCGACCACAATAACCTGCTAGAGAAAAAGACATTCCATCAATGGAAAACGGCACGGTGAAACCCTCATTAGCCTCTAGTATGTTAGGGCATCTATAACGCCGACCCACAAACCGCCTGCATCCGTTCGGACCGCGAAATCCATCCAACGCGGTCCTGTATCGGTCTGCGGCGCTGTCTGGACCATGATTTTCCCGCAAACTGGGACCAAACGTGTGTGTGTGGTGGGGGGGGGGGGGAGTTGCGGGGAGTCAACACATAAACGTCAACACTCAACCACCCTTGGCCCACCCAAAAGGAAGGCGGAGCCCCCGTGGGGGTGGGGGCCGGGCGGGCGGAAGCCGAATGAAGGCAGTTGGGCAGTTGGCGCGTGACAGACGATTTTACATCTCCTATAGTGGAGATGCAAATTTACATCTCGAGGTGTTGTGTTTTACATCTCCGGGAGACGGAGATGTAATTTTTTTTGTCTACATCATCTGTTGGAGGGAAGTGGATCCTCTAACATGAAGGAGAGAAGTCACCTAAGCTACAGTGCAAGCTAGTGTAAAACAGAGAAGGAAAATCACGGGTACTGTAGCAAACACTGTATTTATCTACTATAGCAGGTACTGTACATAGTTACTGTAGATATAAATAAATTTAAAATTAATTTTATTTCATCATAATTTTGTTTGTATGTAATTTTTGTAAATGTATGCAGTAGATTTGCAATTTGCAAATTAATTCAAGTCATTTTAGCTTTAATCATATGGATGTGAAGGAGGGAAATTAGAGAACTGTAACTTAGGTGACTTCCTTCCTTCATGTTAGAGGGTCCACTTCCCTGTTGGAGGTGGGTTTTTGGGTCTCGAAGATGCAAAAGTTAATTATTTTTATATCTACACCATCTATTGGAGATGCTCTAAGTGTTCTTTCTTAGTTGTTTTGCCAAGCTTTCTTTTTGTCTTGAGCTTTTTTGACTTGCGTCTTGGCCAAGCTGGGTCGCCCTGCTCTACGCTTGTCTGCTAGTTCGGGTGAGTTGTCAAACATGGGTGCTCCTTTGTTGCAAACGCAGTCCTGATGGATGTCGAGGAGTTAAGGCCGAAGGCCCTACTCTACGCTTGTCAACGTGGGTGCTCCTTTGCTGCTGTTTTATTAGGACGTACATGCGACTAGAATAGAGCAAAGAAATAGCTGCTGCCAAAAAAAGAAAAAAAAGAAAAGAAATAGCTGCTGCCAACTTTTGTACTTGGGTCTGATTTTGTAAATTGAGAACTACTAAGGATTAAGAAGAAATATTGATTGCAATTGTTCTGTGCCATGAAATATTGGGAAAAATTATTCGCATCGTCGATTCGCTCTTTTCGTCGCATCACATCTACACCATTGGCGTTTGCAACTACAAATGGGGCCGAGGTCGAGGCAGGGATAGTGGGCCTTTAGCGTTGCCCATGCTTAGCGAGCTTCTTCTCGGTCTTTGAAGACTTCCACTTCATTATCTGGGGCGAGGCGCGCTGGAGTCGGATTGCTAAGTCGAAGAAGTTGGTCGGAACGTCATCCCCGGGCCACAATGCCATAAATATCGCTTCCATTGTCGGCTTGATCAGATTGAGCAGCTCTCCGATTTGCTTCAGTCTGTCGGGGAGAAGGTCAAGCCGGCTGGTTTCTTGGAACTGCGCCCAGAAAGCCCGGAGTACTTCCTGCTCAGGATCATTGAGCTCTTGATAGTACTTGTGGGCGCTCGCAGCACTCTGGGGCAGGTCGGCAAAGATCTCTGCGTGGTGCCAAATTTGAGTTAGTGCGGCATAGCTATTGCTTCCAAATCGACATTGGAGAAGATATGGTTGACCAGCGACAATCTGCTTGGCTTGCTCTACTTCGTCTCGAGCATTGCGACGGACGAGGTTGGATTCCTTCAGACTATACTCGAGCAGTTTAATTTGGTCACCCAGTTTGGTCTTCTCGGCCTTCAGCTGGTCGCACTCAGCCTGGCTCTTCTTGAGCTCCTGCTGAAGTAGGCCGGATGCATCCCGGGCAGTCTGGCACGCCTCTTGTTCTTGCACGAGTTTGACAGTAGTCTTTTGGGCCTCTTTTTGGATCTCCTGGAGCTGTTGGTTGCTGGAATTGAGCTGGTTCCTCAACTCGGTCATACGCCTTTCAACTACTGCATTCAAGTTTGGAGGTGGTCAGCACAACTGTTGCAAATATGCAAGTTATGAAAGGAGTTGCAATAGGAATAGTCGAGCTTACCCATGGAGTCACTGAGACTTTTGGAGAGATTTTCGTTCTTCTGCTCGGCTTCGCCGAGCAGAGTCTTGAGCCGGACTATCTCCTTCTCCAAACGCTCGTTGTCCCGAGCTGCAGCCTGTGCAAAAAAAAAATCCAAGTTACAGGAAGGTATCATGGATAAGGGCTCCTGCTAAAAGAATTTGATGCCTAGGCCGACCTTCGTAGCCCGACATGAGTCTTGAGGGCTACTGGATCTGCGTTAATTCAAAGGCAGTATGTGTTACTCTGAGAAGATTCAATCGTAAGGTCGGTTTGCTAAACCAACCTAAGTCTCGTGGGCTATTGCACATCAGTTTGATCTAAGTTTGAGTTCTACAAAGAGAGTATCGACCCTCAGACCAGCCCTCCAGCCCAGTCTGAGTCATGGGGGCTATTGGATCGCTGATTTTGACTAAGCAAAGCTATTCCCGAGGAGATTTTGATCCCCCAAGGCGGACATTCTGCTCGGCCTACGCCTCGGGGGCTACTGCACCTGCGTTTTTATCTTGGTCGAAATTAAGACGAACTACAACCCAGTTTGTGTTAAACCGAACTCCAGCTCGGGGGCTAGCGTGCACGAAAGTGCTAAGTTGAGCTACATGACTCATGGTGCAGACCGGATTTAGTGTTGGTTCGCACCTTGAGAGCTACTGGCTATACATCTATGTAGAAATTAGATGCATAAGTAAAATTACCTCCATGCCGAGAGCAAAGGCTTCCGTCATCTGTATAACGCCGAGCTGCATCTCGTGGGCCTTCTCCTTTAGGTGCTTCAACGCGTCTCGCTGGGCCTCATTCAGGTAATGGTTGACCCTGGATTTCTGGACTTCCGGACGCCCCAATACGGGCGCGACTTCTGAACCATTAACGGACATCTCGCCAGGAGGCCGCTGGGTCAGGACCACATTGCCCGATGTGTTGGGGCCAGACAACCGCAGGGTCATGTCATCTCCAATGACTATATCGACTAGTGGCCCATGGCGCAAGGTCGGGACAACGGCTGACGGTAGCGGCGGCGGTGCTTGGAGCTCTTGAGTTGATGGAGCCGAGGAGTTAACCACCTCGACATTTTCTTTAGGCCCGATCTCCCGGTTGTCAAATCCGGGAGCCTGGGGCTGGCCTTGTTCGCCTGCGTTAGCTGCAGGCGGGCTTCTTGATGTGGCACCTCCAGACGGCGCCACTTTCGACATCGACTTGATCTTTCAGAGTATAGTGTTGTGGACTTGCGCTCTGTTTCTAAGGTAGGACATGTGAAAGGCGGTATATATAGCCATCAACCATGGGCTATTGAAGGATAATATTAATTACATCCAATAAATTTGAAAAAGGAAAGACACTAATGCATACCATAAACGCCATTTTATTTATATTGACAGTGCAACACATACTAAACCATGGCATGTGCAATTTATTATAAGATTTCGCAGGGGTACAAGTATAGTACATGTTGAATGCCACATTTAATATTACCTTGTTTTTGGCTTTCCACTATCTGGCTCATAATCATCTATCATATGCAAGGTTTCTACGCGTTGTGGAGAGGCTGAACCCGCAACTCATTTTTCGTTGTGAGAAAACGACGCGCAAAGACGCAAAATGCAATTAAACCAAACACAAATCTTGAAAACCTTTGGTGCTTTCAGTGTGCCATGCTTAATTTGCCAAAGATTTTTGTTGTTGTTGCGGTTTTGGCGCAGCTTACATGAAAAAAAAACTGTGGACGAATCGTGACCTAGTTCTCTACTCCATTCATTCTTGAAAGAGTGTACTCTTAACTTTGTTGGAAAGTCAATTTTTTTTATGTTTGATCGTATTTACACAATAATACATCAACAATTATATCATTAAACTAGTAGCATTAGATTCATGATAAAATATATTTTCATCACATACCTATTTGGTTTTACAAACATTGATACATTTTTTGCAAAAACTCGGTCAAACTTTGAGATAGTTTGACCCTCCAATAAAGTGGAAGTAGATTCTTTCAAGGAGTTGTTTAAAGAGTGTTTTGAAATTCAGAAAATTCGAAACCCTAGTTCTTGGCTGTTTGCTAGGGTAAGATTAGCGGAATACAAAATTAAGAAACGCAAAAAAAAATAAAGGGGAATCTCACCCCCTTCTTTATCATAAAGAAAAGATATATTTTAAAATTTCTTTAAAAAGAAAAAGAAGTGCCTCTATATTTATATTATAGATTTATCCACTTAGATGAATAAATATTATTAATGAATATGTATCACAATCCATCTCGAGGTATTTGGATCAATACCTATTCGGTGGATCTTTTTTTTTTCTCTGCCAGGAACCAGATTTGAACTGGTGACACGAGGATTTTCAGTCCTCTGCTCTACCAACTGAGTTATCCTGACATTTTCTTGTGCATCATCCTAGTAGAGTATTTGTATCTATGCCAATTAAAAGGACTAAAAATTAATTAAAGTATTTCAAATTTAAAATTTGAAAATTGGGGGGGGGGGGGAGGGGGTAGGGGGGGGGGGGGGGGGTAGTCCTATGCATTGTGCATGGTTTACTTAAATAAAACTTAAAAATAGAGTGAATAAGATTTCTTGCCGAGGTCCATCCAACAAACAAAATGGGCTATATGTAAGCCCAACGCAAAATGGTTGGGCCTTCTTATCCATCGTCCCACTCCCACCCACCTCTCTCCTCCGTCCTCGTCCACACTCTCCTCGATGCCGCCTGTCGCGGCGCACCGAGCCTCTCCGGCCATGTGGTCCCCGCAGCCTCCGCCGCCCCGCCTCCAGCTCCGCCGGCCGGCGGGGACGCCCCCTCCCTCCTCGCGCCGCGGCTGCGGCCTCGGCCGCATCGCCGCCGCGCAGGAGGACCCGCTGACCGCGCTGACCCGCGTGCTGTGGGGCCGCGCGCTGCCGCCGTCGCAGCTAGTGCTCGCCGTGCGCCACGGCTGGACCTCGGCGTGGCGGCTCCTCATGCGCCAGCTCGCGCCCTCCGACCCGGCCACGGGCGCCTTCACCCGCACCCCGTCCCGCTTCCCGGCCGTCGCGCAGCCCGCGCCCGGCCCCGGCGCGCGCCTCCACCTCTACGTCGGCCTCCCCTGCCCCTGGGCCCACCGCGCCCTCCTCGTCCGGGCCCTCCTCGGCCTGGGGCCCCGCCTCCCCGTCTCCGTCGCCGTCCCGGGCGACGACGGCGCGTGGTCCTTCACGCCGGAGAGCCCCGATGCGCTCTACGGTTCCCGCAGGCTCCGGGACGTGTACGCCGCCCGGCGCGGCGGGTTCGAGGGCCGGGCGTCCGTGCCCATGCTCTGGGACGCCGACCGCCGCGAGGTGGTCTGCAACGAGAGCATCGAGATCGCCAAGTTCCTCTGCACGCTCGCGGACGACGGCGCCGGAGGCCTCGACCTCTGGCCGCCGGAGCACCGCGAGGAGATCGACCGCTGGTACGCCGTCATCTACCCGAGCGTCAACAACGGCGTGTACCGGTGCGGGTTCGCGCAGAGCCAGGCGGCCTACGACGCGGCGGCGGCTGAGCTGTTCGACGCGCTGGACATGCTCGAGGGCCACCTCTCCGGGTCCCGGTACCTGTGCGCCGGCACCGGCGTGACGCTGGCCGACGTCTGCCTCTTCACCACGCTCATACGGTTCGACCTGGTGTACAACCCGCTGTTCCGGTGCAGCCGGAGGAAGCTGGTGGAGTACCCCAGCCTCCACGCCTACATGCGCGAGATCTACCAGCTGCCCGGCGCGGCCGAGACCTGCGACATGGCCGCCATCGCCGACGGGTACTTCGGGACGCTCTTCCCGCTCAACCCCGGCGGGATCCTGCCCGTCGTGCCGGCGAGCTGCAGCCGGGAGGCGCTCATGAAACCTCATGGCAGGGAGGCATTGCCTTCTGCTGCTGCTGATGGTAGGCAGCTAGGAGCAACTGCTAGTGTTGTTGGCTAGGATTACAGAGTGTAGTTGAATTGTGTAGCACATCAAATTACTTACTGAATAATACCTTGGTACATATAGAGGATGAAACAAATGGCAGAATATTACTAGTATGACTGAGAGTTTCATGTCATATAAATGATTTATTAGCGATATATTTTGTTGGTCGAAAAGACCGATACATTGACAACAATGTAAGGAAGATTCAAGAACCTTCTACTAGTAAGTATTGTGTATAGCATACTGGTCTCCATAAATTGCATCCATTCGTGGTGCTACTAAGGCAGTCAGGCCCTTTTACTTCAGATAATCACAGCTCGTCGCTGATACTTCAGATTTGTCATAAGACATAAGATTGATGCCCAAGGCGGCACAGTCCATGCTCGTTAATCATTTCGAAAGGCTTCCAACTGCGTAAGGATATAAAAAGGAAGTTACATCTTGTGGACAGTGTAGGCATAAGAGCTCGGATATAAAAAACACGCATACAAGTAGAGGCAAATATCACCATTGTCATGGTCTGGTATCACTCTCTTCAGTTTCCATGTACAGTTTTTGCTCTCTAATGTACTCGATTACTTCATCACAAGTAAGATACTTTATTGAGAGACATCTCCTTATACATTGTCTGCAATTTGATAAAAAAAATAAAATAGGAATCAACATCCTAGCATCAGATGAGGAACATTTTGAAGGTGGTAATAACATCTAGTCTAGTTTTAAAGAAACCAACGTAGGTAAAATGGTACCTTACTCTGGATGAACTGATCTGATTTGGCACAATCTCATCAATCGAAATGATGTTATCCTGAAATATATACATGGGGAAACATACATGAGCACACAGGCGACTACATCATCAGTCTGTTGCAGTAGTAAGCTCCTCAGGCTAGAAGTTTCACCCTGCATTCCTGCAGTGTCTCGCTGCTGGATATTAGCTTCTGAACATCTTTCCCTTCCCTACGTATACAAACAACACCAAAGTCTTTACATATGGACATAACCTGGAAACAGAAGGATGGGCATCACAGTCAGTTCTTCGATAAGGGTAATTCAAACAACAACGGTACGAGTTGAAGGGAAGAGGTTCGATTGCTAATAAAATGAGTGGAAGAGCTGCTCGGTCAAAGGCATTCTCTCAAGTAGCAAAGGCAAGACGGAAAAGCAGGAATGAAGGTTGCTAGGTACCGCGAGTTTAAAAACAAACCGAAGACAAAGCAACGAATGAAAGGAAGGACGGCTCGCTTCGCTTTACAACCAGGGTAAATAGGACACTGTGATTTATAAATAAGGGGTGCATAAATTTTGTATGTCGAATTGTGGATACCACAAAATCTTCAAGTTTTATACCTGATCTGGAATCCAAACCCCTGGTGTGCTGAATGACTCGAGAAGGTCAGAACCACATAAAAGCATTACCTTGACACCACCTGAGAGAAAATGCATGTTGTAAACGACTGATTTATATGCAAGGCATTACTATATTGCAACAAAAAATCTTGCCATATACCTTGATCAGCTAAGCCGTCCTTGCACAGAGAGTTCGCAACCCTCGAGAGAACGGTCAAGGTGCGCTGATAACCTTCCTGCATTGCCTGTGTGAAAAACACAGAAAATGTGTAAGTGGAAAACAACATTATCCAAATTGTAAACATCTTATGTTGCAACGCCAAAACCCAATGGCACACATGACACATAAACAAAAATCAGGTTACCTCCCAGGGATCAACCATCACGAAAGACGAGCTTCTGCATGCCAATTTGCAGAGGCGAACCCGGTAAGCAGCCGGCAAGAGGTCCTGGCCAGCCCCAAATGGCGAATTCAGTCACGAGAACGGCGTCAACACAAACCCATACACATTGCCAAGTCCACATAGTACCTTCTTCTTGTACGCGTCGTTCACCGGGGACATGTATCCACCCAAAACACAGTACCCTCGCTGCTGCAACTCATCCTTCGCTAGCTCTATATGAACGAAACACATCAAAAGATGGGGTAAGAGGTAGTCTTTTCACTTTGCTGATCCCATTCTTAGGCTGTTCTTGAGAATTACTAGTACTAAACACAGTAACACACTGAATCACTGATAGGTGCAGCAGATTAGCAAGTGTTGATTGAGGCTTACCGAACATGCGCAGGTGCATGTAGGTGGGGGGATTGAAGCTGCCGGTGGCCACCAGCACAACGCCACCTCGGCTTCCCTCATCCCTGCCGTCATCAAGAAACGAATGGGGGATCAGTCCAGCTATATGCATCAAGCAGTCGAAGAAATCCGAGAGCAGATTCTTTTCTTTCTGCTGACCGATTTGGATCCATGGAGAGCTTCTCCGTGGGGATGGGGAGAGGAACTTCCACCCCCTCCATGGCCGCCCTCTGCAAATCCTCAGCCGAGCTGAGCTGATCTCTCGCTTCGGTTCTCTCTTCCTGGGGTGCGCCGACGGCGGGAGGCCGGCGATCCGGCCGGCGTGCGCTGGGAGCAGATTCCCTAGCAGGAGGCTTTTTTTTTAGAATGCTGGACTCTGTGTGCCCGTGTGGGCATCGCGAAATGGGTCTAGTTGGGCCGGCGTAGTCATGCCCAGGAGGCCCGCTAGAATAATAACAAACAGGTCCACGGAGAGATGCAACCTATCAAACGGGTCGGGCCCACGTGGCCTTGGGCAGCCCCGCGCGCCTCTATAAAGCCGCCTCCTCGAGCCGCTAGGTTTTGGTGCTCTCTTCCTCCTCTCCTCTTTCCTCGGCGGCGGCGCAGGCGGCGCAGCGGCGACAGGAGAAGGCGAAATGGTGAGCGGATCGCCGCGGCTCCGGCGGAGGCCTCCTCCCTCCGCCGCGTTCCTTCTCGTCTAGATAGATCTGGAGTTCTCACTGTTCCTTTGCTGTTGTTCTTGCGCAGACGAAGGGAACGGGCAGCTTCGGCAAGCGCCGGAACAAGACCCACACGCTGTGCATCCGCTGCGGCCGCCGCAGCTTCCACCTGCAGAAGAGCACCTGCTCCTCGTGCGGCTACCCCGCCGCCCGCATCCGCAAGTGTAAGTCCCGCCGCCAGATCCCCTTCCCCTATCTTAGCATGCGATTCCGGTCCTTCGGCCTAGCTGGGTTAGGCAGCTGTGGTGCTTGGTTCTGGTATGCGCTGCCTGCGCGAGGCCGTGATTGCTTAGGTTTTCGATGCTGTTGCCTTGAATCGCATGCTAGCTCTGGCTCGACGTGGTACGCCTGAGGCATGATGTACCATAGTCTTTATCTGAACCTTCAGTGTTAGTAGTTATTGTTTGATGCGATGTGTTAGCCTTTGATCATAAGCATGATAGTTCGAAGATGTTAAGAATAACTGTAAAAAATAAATGCGACAAGACCAACTGTAAAAATGAATTGTCATATATCTTGCATTCTCTGATAACCCCTGATAGAGGTTCAGCAACTAGAGCTATTAATAAGGTGGATGACTTGCTGTTTGTTCACATGTATTGTTGATCACAAAATTTGATGTTCATCCTGTTCTAAGCAGTACACATTTGTAGCCAGCTTTTCCTTATGAAGTTTTAGTTGGTGCAGGGCAGTTAAGATTGATTGTCATTGCTCTCACTGTCTTCCTATAATTATATAACATCTCCTGTTAAATAAGTGTTATGTTTTCTGCTTCATCTGATAAGAGATTCTGTCTTGAAAACAGACAACTGGAGTGTGAAGGCCATCAGGAGGAAGAGCACCGGCACTGGGAGGATGAGGTACATGCGCCACGTGCCTAGGAGGTTCAAGAGCAACTTCAGAGAGGGTATACTTCTGTTCTCTCTTTAGTCCTGTTATAAACTGTGCCAGCAGATCCACCCATTATGAGCTCTGTTGTGCTAAACTGCAATCCTGTGAATGTGTTCTGCAGGAACTGAGGCTGCACCAAGGAGCAAGGGAGCCTCCTCCAGCGGCAACTAGGCGTGACAGTCTTCACTTGTTACGCTAGGCGAAGCCCTGATCATCAAACTTAGCTTTTTTGTTGCTTTCTACTGGAACTCTAATGTTTCTATGTCGAGAGCCAGACGATATGATGTCTGGTTATGTTATTTGCACAATTGTCGTGGATGTTAATCCTTCAGTTTTGAATGTTGAATTGTGTTGATGTCCTGTGTTAGTTGCTGCGTCTCTTGTTCAATGTGCTATTTGTGATGAGTCTTTTTGTTGTTTCAATATGAGATCTTTGCTCATGTTGTTATGCATGTAATAGATCATGACATGGTCACTAACATAGTGTTTGTCTGTTCATATTTACGCTGTGCAGGTCCAGCAAGAACCTAGAAATGCAACTTGCAATGTAAATAGCTCGACAGTTCATTTCTCTCGTAGCATTTTGAATTCCTCCATTGTCTCGTACACATAACAGAGAGATTGTATGGAAGGTCATTTTGAGTTGCACAGTTTCGTTTGCTAACTCAAAAATGAGTGAAGTGCACTGTAGGTCCTTGAACTATTTCAGGGGTGTTATGTAGGTTCTCGAACTATGAAAATGCAGTAAGTGTGTCATTCAGGTCCAAAATCTGTCTGATCTTGTCTGAATAGTCAGCTGGCGTCGTTAACTGTGAACAGTGAACTGGTGAACACTAAAATATCGTCCAGGCCAGTATCATTTCTATAAGCAATGAACAGTAGACTGATTAACAGTAATATCAAAAAAAAAAATCGTGGATATTGAAATAATGTTCGCGAACATTTTTTTAAAGTCATGAATTTTTTTTAAATGTTTGCAAACAATATTTGAAAATGTTTGGATATGGAAATAATGTTCGCGGATATTTTCAATTATTGTTTGCGAACTTTTTTTTAAAGTCGCGAGTATTTTTTCACGAACATTTTTTTAAAGTCGCGAACCACGAATATTGTTCGCGGGTACGGAAAAAATGTTCGCGACTTTAAATAAAAGTTCGCGAACGATGAATTTGGAAAAAATATTCGCGACTTTAAAAAAATATTGGCGAAGGATAAATTTGAATATTGTTCGCGAACCACAAATATTGTTCGAGGGTATGGAAAAAAATTTAGCGACTTTATAAAATGTTCGCGAAAAAATATTCGTGACATTAAAAAAATGTTCACGAACGATAAATTTGAATATTGTTCGCGGGTATGGAAAAAATGTTCGCGACTTTAAAAACAAGTTCGCGAACGATGAATTTAGAAAAAATATTCGTGACTTTAAAAAAATTGGCGAAGGATAAATTTGAATATTGTTCGTGAACCACAAATATTGGTATGGAAAAAATTTAGCGACTTTAAAAAAATGTTCTCGAAAAAATATTCGCGACTTTAAAAAAATGTTCACGAACGATAAATTTGAATATTGTTCGCGGGTATGGAAAAAATATTCGTGACTTTAGAAAAATGTTCGTGAAAAAATATACGTTAATGATAAATTTGAATATTATTCACGAACCACAAATATTGTTCGCGGGTATGGAAAAAATATTCGTGACTTTAGAAAAATGTTCGTGAAAACATATTCACGAACGATAAATTTGAATATTGTTCGCGAACCACAAATATTGTTCGCGGGTATGGAAAAAATATTCACGAAAAAATATTCCCGACTTTAAAAAATGTTCGCAAACATTGTTTGAAAATGTCCGCGAACACTATTTCCATATCCGCGGACATTTTCAAATATTGTTTGCGAACATTTAAAAAAAAAATTCGCGAACATTATTTCCATATCCGTGAATTTCTTTTTTTATACTTTTTGCTGTTCATCGATTAACTGTTCACGGTTGCCGACGCCAGCTGACCAATCAGATGTGGTCAGGCAGATTTTGGACCTGGATGATACACTTACTGCACTTCGAGGACCTGGATGACTATTTTCATAGTTCGAGGATCTACGTGACATTCCTGAAATAGTTCGAGGACCTACAGTGCACTTCACTCCTCAAAAATCATACAATGTTAGATTTTTAGCATTCTTTGTTTGAAGAGCTAAACTGTTCTTTTTTACTTGGCTCACTCTTGATTTTGGTGCACTGGAGATCCAAAACATATGTTGTAAGTTGTCAAAACATTGGAAAATAAATTATTTATGACGTACACATTTGTATAGCATCTCAGAAAATATCAAACCCAAATATGAATCATGCCTTGAAAAAAAATTCAACAGACTCAACACTCAAAATGTTAATAGGCGAAATTTATGTCAGAGGTGGTAGCTCGCTATACTGCCTCGCTTGGGTTGTACTCCATCCATTCCTAAATATAATTATATTTGGGAACGAGGGAGTACGTACCTAATTTCCAGCAATCATCAATCATCGATTTTACGCGGGGTGTGTCCATGCATATTATGCATAGCTCAATCATAGTTTCTTTCACCCATCTCGAGGAATCAAATGTACCCACAAAAAACTTACCTTTCTTTATGAAGAATTCTGAACATTGCAGTCTTCCAAACTTGTTTGACATCTCAATTAGGCGAGGTCCCAATGACTTTTTAGACGCTTCCCAATCTATTGGTATAGTAGTATAGAAGTGAAAAAAATGATTATGGGCTTACCCTGGCAAGTTCAATAAGCTCTTCCGTGGCATTGCGAAAAAATTCATCTATCAAATCATAGGGCACTTGCACAATCAAATCTCCACACTCGTCAGCTTACCATGTTTCTTGACTGGTCGTGGAGGCCAGAGCTTTGGCATTATAACCAAATAGGAGCAACAACCAAATCAACATCACTCAGACTCGCATCTCATTGAGCTTGAAGTATGAATCTCAAGGAACAAGAGCAACACATGGATATGCAGAAGACCAAAGGCTGAAACCCCCACTAGTCCGTCGCTTCAATTGGTTGACCCAAACGCAAAGAAGGACCGTGACAACATCCAAACAAAGAAGGCGAAAAGAGGCCCACCGAGCCGGAGTCGGTGAGGTGAAGGCCAACCACCAAAAAAAAAAAAAAACATCTCTGTAGAACCTCCTTCGGACATGGGGAAGCTGCAAAAAATCGTGCTCGACACCCCACTCGAAACGGCCACCATATGTCCCTGTCTCTCCCTAGATCTCTTTTCGCCTTTGTGCAGCCGCACAATGACACAAACCTAGCGAAAGCCCAACCAAACAACCCATGTCAAAGCAGTGCTTCTCACCGGCGGACGAACATGACACACCAGGAAAAACACTAGAGCACTCAGCTTCCCAGAAAAATAGGGTGCTTAGGGCATCTTCAAGGCGGACCCATAAACCTCCCGCAACCGTTCGGACCGCGGAAGCCATCCAACGCCGACCTGTATCGGTCCGCGGGGCGGTCCGGACGCGATTTCTCTCACAAATTGGAGACAAAAGTGTGGGAGGTTTGCGAGAGTCCGGACACCCGAAACGTAGGGCTCCGACACCCCAGCCCACCCAATCCCCCCTTCCGGTCCCATTTCCTTCCACTCTGCCCCTTCTCCCCCTTACTTTGCATCCGCACCCTCTACCTTCGCCGCCGCTGTTCGTCTCTGGCCGCCACAGAGGCATTGCCGGACGTCCGCAACCAGCATCGACGCCCCTGCTCGCCGTTCCGAAGGAGCTTTTAGCCCTGGAGCCGTTTGTACCCAGGTACACTCCGCCCCCTGTCGACGACCTCCATGGCGGATACCACGCCCGGCAGGTGTTCGGTCAAATGTCATTGAGCTTATTTTCAAATGATATGTCGGTTTTTAGAGTACGAAGGACGGTGAGCTACTCGACCATGGAGGATGAGTTGTTGTGTGATGCGTGGCTGGCCGTATCCGCGGATTTCATAGGCAGGACCAGAGGGCCGCCCTTCTGGGAGCAAGTGCATGAAAGGTTTCACGCAGGAAAGCCCATTGCGCCCTATGACATGTACATCATGCGACCACACAACGTGAGGTCGTTGTCGTATCGTGGCACGCTATTCATGCCAGCGTCATTAAGTACTGCAACTTGGTCAGTCAGCTCGAGTCAAGGTGGCAATTGCACGCGGGTATGAAGGAGATGGTAAGTTTTACTTCCTTTTGCTAAACTTGTTGATTGATTCATTCACTCAATGTTGGTCTACACATTATATGTAGTCTGCACGCACCGCCGTGCTGTACCACAGGTCAACGGGACGGCTATTTACGTGCACACACTGTTGGATGAAGCTGAAGGGGAAGTATGTGTGGGAGGACATGATACATTCCTGAAAAACTTGTTGGACATCCGGGATCTAATCGAATTTGAGACCTTGTTGTGCTAGACTTAATTTGCATGCTATGTGTGGATGATTTGTGCTATTTTCTATCCGAACTTTGATGAATATCGGCCGGTTTGAATGAATTTCGTCTGATTAGTTAAAATTTGGTTTGAAATGTATGCGGCTAGCGTTGGATGGCTGCCTCCCGCATCCGTGTCCGCGGACTGGTCCCCCCTATCCGCAGACGGATGCGGGAGGTTTTTTTGCGGGTTGCCGTTGGAGATGCCCTTAGAGGCTGAGGGGATTCATACAATTATTGGACTTTTTGTTTCTCCAATTGTTGGTCAACTATGGATCTTGAATTTTATAACATGATAAGTTTATAAATTATTTTTAATCATGTATACGTTGATTATATTTCATCCCAGTTCTACCAGACGTCGACGGACGGCGGGTATGTAATCAACTCGCAATCGTCCCCGCTCCACTTGTTGTAGGTCATTGTCATCTTTGTACATGACTTGCACCGCCGCCGTTTAAATCTCATGTATGCCGCCGCATAGACTGACATCACATAAAAGTTGCGCATTGACATGAACCTCAACGGTTGATGGTATCAATGCAGCTCGAACAGCTGCGGTTGCTCTAGCCTCATGGCATCTTAAAAGTGAGGGTGACACTAATCGATGCAACGCCACTCTACTAAACTAGTAGACACTGATGCTCAAAAAATTTAAATATATACTCCCACTGTACCAAAATGTCGGTCTGATATGTCTCCAACATATCTATAATTTTTTATTATTCCATGCTATTATAGTATCATTCTTGGATGTCTATTATGCAAATCTTGGATATATACAAGTGTCAAAGTTTGATAGCAGTTTGATAGCAGTTGACCACAAGATTATAGCACTGGACTTGATCATGCTAATTGTTCATACACAGGAGTACAAATGATTACATGGAGTATTTGAATTCATAGTGCCATCTTGACAGGGAAGATCGTGCGCACCGGTATCATCTTGACCGGGATCGCTGCCTCCAAGTATGTCCTCCATGTTGATATCATTTTGACCGATATCATCTTCTTCGGCTGGAGTACAATTGAGGTCAAACTCTATCTTGACTGTGATTTGTCTTCCTCTTGTAGGGTGTCGTGCTGTGCCTGGGGTGGAGCTGCTTGCCTAGGATGGTGCTGCTGCTGGGGTCGAGCTGCTGCCTAGAGATGGAGGGTGGAGGAGGAGCCTGGAGATTGAGGGCATTGGAGACTGGAGCTGGAGGGCGAGACAACCTCCTCCTGGCTCTGGGTCGAGCTGCTGTTGCCTTGGGTCGAGCTGCTACCTACTGCTGGCTATGGAGTTGCTGCTGGCTCTGGAGCAGGAGCCTGGATTGACCGTGATCCTGCTGAGGGGAGAGGCGGAGTAGGTGGGGGGAGGAGGGGCGGAGGTGGAGGCCGGACCTGGGGGCAGAGGTGGAGGCCGGACCTGGAGGTGGAGGTGGGGGCGGAGGTGGAAGAAGACCAGATCTGGCGAGGAATTCAAAATTAGCGAGGGTAACCTGGTCATTTGGCAGGTTTTCACTTGGTCGGAACAAGAATCCCGGTGACCTATATTTAGGAACGGAGGGAGTACATATTATTTATTTAGACTAAACTTTTATATTTCTTTACAATCGGAAATTATCCTTCAACATGTTTTTGTTATAATTGCAAGTACGTAATGACACAACTAAATATTAAGATGAAATGTTGTTACTATACAATTTTAACATCGGCTGTGAAATTTTCAATTTCACTAAATTTTAAGTATGTTATATCATTGTGACATAGTTGTTCCTTTTGGGGGCATGAAATCTTTTTTTTTTGTGATCTAACCAAATTCTTATGGATAAGAGAAAAATGAAAAAAGAAAGCATAAATACTCATAGAATATTAGGTTGCTTTGATAAAATTGCAAATATATGTGGGCATTCATGTCTATTATAGTTTCCCTAAATATCGAAACAGAGAACTAAGAAGTTGATTGTGGTGCTAGAATATCAAAAATATCCACGGGTGGTTTGTCTTTGAATTGTTGCCCTTCTTGTTTACTTGGTCTTCCATGGCTAAATATATTTCCAAGTTCAGTCAGCTGGCATTTAAGTCATAGACTTGGACTAGTGCTCAAATATGCTGAATTTATTCGAGGCTTTTCAGCCATATTGTTTGGTTGTATGGTCGCCACAACTACAAGTTGTCTAAAGATCGACCGCCTCAATTTTTCGGATGTGCTCATAGGGATAGGGTGTGCTGCTGCTACTTCTTGAGCTTCCGTTGATTTTTCCCTTGAAGAAGAAAGGGTGATGCAGGAAAGTAGAGATAAGTATTTCCCTCAGTTAAGAACCAAGGTATCAATCCAGTAGGAGGTACAAGCAAGTCCCCAATAGATGTACCTGCACAAACTAACAAACACTTGCACACAACGCGAAAAAGGGGTTGTCAATCCCTTCACGGTCACTTGCAAGAGTGAGATCTAATAGAGATAGATATAAAAGATAAATAAAAGGCAAAATAAAGTAAATATAAATAAATTGCAGCAAGGTATTTTTGGGTTTTTGATTTTGTAGATCTGAAAATATATGATGAAAAATAGACCCGGAGGCCACAGGTTTCACTAGAGGCTTCTCTCTTCACTACAACAAGACCCCCGCTATAACAACGCTTTTTCCGTATCTAAAAGCCCATATATGCGTTGTTAGTGTCTTTACCAACGGTTTGAGATGCGTAGCCTTATCCAGTGTTGCTAGCGCATAATGCAACGCTTATATTGCCGTTGGTAAAAGGAATCGTTGCAAGACTACAACAGATAAAGGGGACTTCTACAACAGTTTTATATGTTGGTGGTTAATATACAAGAATAAAAATCCCATTACTTTGCAACGGAGAATTTCCAACGCTTCAAGTGTTGGCACAGATTTAGTGTGATTATTATTATTATTATTATTATTATTATTATGTAATCAATACTCCATGTAATTGTGTATTTCAAGTGAAGGAAAAACAAGAGAATATACTGATAACAGGAAGAAATCATTCATATATGAGATAAAATTGTTGGATTACAATAGTGGATATTACAAGAGGAACATCATCCAAACGTGATGCATAATCTAACTATTTTCTTGACAGTGAAACTTAAACTAAAGGATTCAACTTCCCTACAACTTAACTAAAACTTAATCGAGGAACAACATCCAACAGGAACATCATCCCCACAACATAACTAAAACTGAAAGCATCCATCATCGTCGCCATCATGAAGTAGAATATCAACATCATCATTGCAGTACACTTGCCACCCACCCATATACTCATCCATTTATCTTTTGAATCTACAAACAAGAAAACAAAATGAAGTGTTAACACACAATGCATTGACATCATGCAAGTAGTAATAGAGGCAAGATATTAGTCACGTACAAAGGTTGAGGGCCATGCAATCTTTGTTTTTTCTGCATTACCGAGAGTACTGCAGTTTTTGCGACTCCGTACCAAATTTTCAGTTTTCACAAGTGCCATATCAACATGCACCGCCCAGGATTCATTCCTAATTTTAGCACCATCAAGTTTAAAGTTAGGATCACAACTTACAACTGTAGCAAGAGCTACATCCCTGTTATGGTTTTTCAGGCTCTTCAAGAATACTTTAGCTCCTGCCTATTAGAGAAAATCAAAGTAACCATATGCGAAAAACAGAAAGAAAATAGAGGAACATCTGAAATGAATGAGCACTCTTACAGATAATTCACTGGCACCCAACCAGCTCAGCGAACCACTTTGAGCACTCTTACTGCTCGCATTGGCACCTTTTGTTGTTTTTTTGGTCTGGACAACAGTATGATAGCAAAGAAGTCATAAACAAGTAAACAAGCTAGCATTATAGTTTGAATAGAAATGTGTATGTGATTATGAATAGATACCAGTTTGTTTGCAGCAGAAGTTTTTTCTCCCTGACCTGCACTAACATTCTCAAGCAAAGTTTCTTTGTTCTGAACAACATTGTGATAGCAAGACGACCAATAGATACATAACCATCGGAGCAATATATTTTGAACATATTGTATATGATAACGGAAATATACCTTATGTGCAGCAGAATTTATTTCCCCTTGCTGAGCATTGAAATTATGATCAGGAGTTTCTTGGTTCTGGACAACATTCTGATAGCAACAAGTAAAGACATAAACAAGGGAGCACTATAGTTTGATCATAACTTTGTATATGGGACTATGATGATACCTTGTGTGCAGCAGAGCATTTTTCTAGTTGTCGTGCACTGCCACCATTATGAACCATGGTTTCTTTGTTCTAGGATAAAATGATACACATCAAGTTTTGGGTATTGTATATGCAATTGCAAAAAGTGGAAGCACAACAACTTAAAACTCAGCAATGACAGGTTGTAAAGAGTATTTAAGTAGACAAACCTTATCTGAAACATAATTCTTGTTTGATGCTTGCAAATCTGCATTGTTTGACCCACTTGGCTTGTTCTGTAAATTATTTTATCATTTTTTAACAAGTTGGAGTCCAGCAACCGAGGAGCAAGCACTCTCTACAGATAGCATAACATAAATATTAATTGAGAAATAATTTCTGGAGTGAAATTTGAGGAATTTTATTGTGTACTTTGACAAGATTCAAACTTTTCTGTTTGAGTTGTGTCCATCAACCAAAGGTTCAAGCCCAATTGTAGACATTGGATCTGAAATTTCCTATGATAGGAATACAGAAAGGTTAGTCCACAAAATAAATGAAGCTTACATTTGTTAGAAATTTACCTGATTTGGTTGTCTTTCCATTCTTCTCATCTTCTCGTCTAGTTCCATAATTTTAGCATCCTGATTTTTATTTACTTGATATAATTTTTCCATTTCAACTCTAAAAGCTAGCATATCTTCATTTGGTGTATCCTACATCGAAGTAAAATGTGTATTCTGGAATACACGTGAAGTGGAAACATCAAAAAGTTTTTTTGGGTTTGGAACTAGTCCCAAACCATGTACATGGCCAGGCTTGTCATCCCCTAATACTTTATTCAACGCATCTCCTTTCCATGCAGTCTTTCCATCGATGTTATCTGCTAATTCAGGGTTCTTGACCATAATATCTTTCAACTCTTCCTAAATACAGGAACAATGTGAATAATAAGAATATATATAATATCAAATTCAAATATGAATGGTTGAGAGTTGTAAATGTACCACATGAGCATTAATGATTTTGTTCTTGCAACTTTTCGGCTTGTGCGTGTGGATGAACAAGTGAGCCCTATGAGGGTACTTCTTTTCAGGATCTGCATCTTTCTGTTGATATGTAATGTAAACATGAATTACATTAGAAAACATGAATGGAAGAGCGATGCATGAAGTTAGTATAATTTACCATTTCTTCCCTCTGACGAGGAAACTTTTTGTCCCACTAGTATGTGTGGACTTCCTCATTGAACAATTATTTCTATTTGTAGCACTAATCCCCTACCAAAGAATAAATCAAAGCAATTATGTGCATATCTTTCATCGTATCTACACAACAATATATAAAGTCCAACAAGGAAAGTTGAAAATGGAATTCTTTTAAGTACCTTCGCTTTCTGGGTTGTCCAATGATTAACTAGAGATCTCCACTGATCCGGAGTCACGGATTTTGGTTTATTGTTGTAATTGGCTTCGATGCTTTTTTTATCATCAAAATACATTGCTTTCATATCGGACTTATGTTGCCTCCATCTGTCTCCAATTGTCTTCAATATATATTTTTCCATGCGAGGAGGGTAAAGGAACCTCATCTATAAAACAATTATAACAACATAAATAGGGTGAGTGTAATGTAAGGCAACATAGAAAAGGCTAATAAAGTATATTCAATGGATTAAATTTTACCTTCACTTGATATAGTATAGCCTTTACATTTGTTTTAGTTTCGAGCAATCTCCAATCCTTGTAGCTCAAGCAACACAATGATCTATTCCTTGCAACTGAGGCAAGAAAGTCCCCAAGATGTTTAGCCTCTTTTCCAATTGGCTGATCTATGTCATTGCAGCGAACCATTATCCTTTTCCCTTTTGGAAGGTTCCAAATATATTTCAGCTTCCTCTTCTTACGCTCTTTTGTTTCTGCATTTTCAGCTGAATATATAGAACCATGAATTATATATTACAATGAAGAATAATCATATATTGCAAACGGTAAGTAATGAGCAACAAACTTACCATCTTCGTTTTCATCCGCATCAGCGTCATCACAATCTGTGAAGTCTTCTTCATCATTAGTAGTTCTTTCATGGACATCGGATGATTCGACATCTTTTTCAGCAGAATTATGATGTTCGATCGGTTCTTCCATCATATATTCTTCATTAGATTCAACAACATTAATTCTTGTCCGTGACATATCTGCTGCAACATTAAAATGACCAAAAGTTTTTGCATATAGCAATAACTAAATCAGCAAAATTCTTTATAATATTTTAGATAGAAGAAACATTTCTTCTATCTAAAATATTAGAAAGAATGTACCCTTCTATCCAAATCCAATTTGCATTGATAAAATAAATCCAAATTCCAGTAGTAGATGAATAATTGCAAATTTGTGTGTGTACGAGATTAGAATAACTTCAAAATAACTGACATAATTTTGTATTTTTCCTGATCAGAGAAATACATGAAAAAGAAAGGAGGTAGAATTTTTTTTTGGATTTATGGTTAAAGAAGAAAAAGAAGAAAACAGGGGTTCAGTTGAATTTCAAGTATTCAGTTTCACCAATAAGATACGGAGACTTGCTTCACATTTGGAATTACACAAAAAAGTTTTTTCATCGGAAAGAGGTCTACGAAGACTTTTGGGAAAACATCGACGTTTGCTCGCTTATTTGGCAAAGAAAAATAGAGTACGTTATAAGAAATTAATCGGTCAGTTGAATATTCGGGAGCAGTAATTTAATCGTTCAAATTTTTTTCTTGTTTTATTATTTTTTTAGTAGTCTTATAGTAGTCTTAGATTTTTGAATAATTTTTGCAAAAGACAATATTTTGTGGTCGTACTCGACCTTATGACAGTCATCCTAATAGATGTAAAGACGATTAATTCAGATTTCAGCTCAAACAATCATATTTTCGAGTAATTACTACCCCTGCAATCAACAAAATAAGTCAGACCACATTGTACTTGATTTGGTATGGTGCTTAACTTGGTGTTTGCTAGGGGGAGGGGCCACACATGTTCAGGTATAACACTATCCACGGATAGTAAGACGATGATAAGGTCAAGGACACCCACGTTCATTCTCTTTTCTGTTAAGGAGGTTTGGTTCATGCGCAACCAATATAGCTAGGCTGATGATATGTTATTCTCAAGTCACTAACATTTATTTTCAGAACAAGTGTGTCGTTTGCAGACTGGACTGTTAGTTGTGCTGCTGCACATTATGTTCTGGTATTCATAAAAAATTAACATTCAAATTATTGGGGCCGCAGATCATGTTCTGATACTCATAAGAACTAACCCAACTATACCACCCAACAAGAACATGATATTCAGAATTGGAGTTCCATAAAGAAAGTCTATGAAGAGATTGAAGTCACCAAGGTAGTAATGGTGCAGAACTAGATTGAAATATTGCACGCGTCTGCACCTGACACCCCAATAGTTACCAGAAGCAACCAACTCTATCTGAAGGCTCCCCAAAATTCTAAACTTATAACAGAGGACAACTATCAAACACTTGGTGTGCCCTATCGAATTCACTCAAGAGAAGAGTACTTAGAAAGCATAGAAGGGACAGATCTGAACCAAGAAGGGGGGGAGGAAGCAAAATCTTCAAGTCGTACTAGAATTTACCTTCTGTTTCTATGAATCAGGTGTGGGGACTGATCTGCTTACCGCCCAGTTGCTGAACAAGACACGCCTCTGGTGCCCTCAGCATCAATGGTGGAATCGGCGGGGCGAGCTATGAGACTCAGGAGGGAGGGCTGGCCACGATCGATCTGCTCAAGAAGGGATCCTTCGTACAAGAGGAGGAAGGGAACTGCGTTGATATGGGGGAGGGGGGAGGAGGTTTCCGATTTTGGTGGCGTAGTTACCTCCTCGCGGGAGCTGATGTTAATGAAGCACACGTACTTATTTTCTTTTGACTAGAATTAGTGGCTCTTGGCGGGAGAGAATAGAGGGAAAGGGAAAAATTGGTGTGAAATCAAAAAAAGAAAAAACAAGCAACTAAAAATTTGGAGCGAAAAATTTTATAATATTTTTTATTATCATCTGGCCCTTGACAGGCACTTGCACATATATTTGTGCCAAACACAACGTGCTTCTTCTATGTTTGTACAAATTCAATGCAAAATGATGAACTAATAATGTTTTCTATTAGTACATCGCCCTGTTCCGCCCGCCCCTCCCCTTGAGGCGGCGCATAGGCCTCCGCCAGCACGGCGTTTGCGAGGACCTAGTCCGGCGAGACGTCTGACATCTCGAACACGACACGGTGTTGCGCGTTGCGCCGGTCAACTGACTTTCCCGCCGCCAGGACACTGCGGTGACCTTCTTGGTTCTCCAGCCGCCGTGTCGAAGGTAATGCACAATTCGCCCGCGTGCGTTCGTGAGCGCCAGGTATGGCTCCTACTTCCCGGCGAGCGGGCGCCGACAGGGCGGCGATGGCAGCAGTGGGGCCACAAGGGCAGCACCGAGGGCGGCGCTAATCCGTGATCATGGAGGGAGCTCAAACTGCCGCAGGAACTCCTCGTCTATTGCGGTAGCCTCGTCGAGGAGGGGCGGCTGATGATGCTCTGCATCATCCGAGGAGAGCAAGACCTTCCTCCTTCAACGGCGCAGAGGACGAGGATCGGCCAAAAGACCACACGCGACGGCGCCATGATCCGGAGGAAGATCCCTCAGTTGGCGCCGAGAACCATCCTGGAGAGCCTGACATGCCCATCTTGCCTGTCCAGGAGAGGATCGGATCAGATCCTACTGTTAGAAGGGTAGAGGGAGATTGGTGGAATCGATGTTTATTGCTTGAGCCTCGTGGGCGTATATATAGGAGTACATGATCTGCTTGGAGTACAAGACAAAACAGAATACTTCCTAGTCTATCCTATGTTTCCAATCTAATCACGATAATCAACATGCCCCCCCCCCCCCCCCCGCGCGCGCGGTCAGAACGGTAGAGGCGCATATGGTGACATTGGAGAAGAATCCGAAGGTAAACCGACGGACATCCACCCCACAGTCGTAACGGTCGATGCATCGCGGAAGTCATGACTGGAGTGGAAACTGACGAGATTGCTCAAGCAAGGCGGTAGCCCTTTGTGCCGTTGTCGAGATAGCCGCGAGCATAGGGTGGTGTAGCCGTGGTCGAGGTATCCATGCGAAGAATGCCGTGGTTGATGTCGAGTCGGGGTGGCCGGTGTCGAGGAAGTCGCCATGGAGCCGCGGGCGCAAGGAGGCGCCGGGTTAGTCATGGGCGTAGAGGTGTCGAAGTAGTGGTGCGAGGAACGCCGTGGTCGATGTCGAGTCGGGGTGGTCGGTGTCGAAGTAGCGGGTGGGGGCAGCCGGCGGGAGGACCTTGGGGAGGCGACGCAGCGGTATGAAGGGACGACGCGATAACAACCTGTGGCTCGATCTGCGGTAGGCGCATGCTCGTGGGCGTGCTTGGCGAAAATAGGCGCGTGATCGGTTGATCAGACCGACGGCGGCGTTGTACGCGCCATGGCAGGGACCACGTATATTAGCACAAGTCCGGACGCCCACAAACCTCCCCCAAGTTTGATGCCGGTTCAAGGGAATTTGAGCGCGCGTACTTCATTGCATATGTGTGTTTTAATATCATTAATATATTATAATAAAAAGGTATGAAGTTTTGTAAAAAAAACAGCGATGCTGAAATTCCAACCTGGCCCTACGCATCACGCCAAACCTGCATCAGAATCACTGGTCGCGCGCTACACCAGACAAGGAGCAGTGCCGAAGCTAGCTATCTGGCCAGGTTTGGCGCATGGCATACCTAAATTCTGGTGCAAATACTACCTACAGTAATTCTTTCGATACAATTTTTAAGCAGTTTTGCTAGAACTCATCTAGATGAGATATAATTTGGTCTTATTCATCTTTTATAGCCATTGGATGTGATGCTATAAGATGCGTGTGTGCTGACGTGAGTTATATCTGTTCTTATTTTTCAGGTGAATGAGACCATATTATATCTCATCTAGATGAGTTCTAGATACTCCCATTTTTAAGTTTTGTGAGCTATCCCTGGCTTCACGTCCACACCGGTCGTTGGGTCTCTTGCATCATGCATGAATGCATGCATGGGGACCAGGCGAGGCGACCAGTATGCGGGGACGGCGACTCAGCGAAGCCGCGAGGGTGAGCAGACGGCACCGCGATCAATTGAAATTGGACTAGATCAAGTACGTATGTACTCCTTTTATAAAGAAATATTTTTTTTTTAGAAAATAAAGAAATATTTTTTAATATAAGATATTTTAGATCATTAAAATAGTGATCTAAAAGATCTTATATTTCTTTACATTTCTTTACAGAGGGAGTATGACTTTATGTACTTCGGTTTTCTAGTTATAATCATGCTGTACATTTATTCTTGTGCCTTCCCGTTGATAAAAGATGAATTGATCAGTTTCGTCCAGTAACTTGGTGAACAGCATCCATATAATTTTCATGTAGTGGTATTTTGAGTGTTAATATTTAGCTTTTCGAATTTGTGTTGTATAATTGCTAAATATAAACCTCCGTCCCGAATTACTTACATGGGCGGCCGGGCAAGGACGGCGAGGCAGGTGGCTCGTCTGGCTTCCAGGTGGCGGACCGAGTATTCCCAAGACTGGAGAAACAGGGTTGACCGACCGTGCGTGGCTGCTTTCGCTTCGGCACGACGCGACGAGCAGAGTAGGCTGTTATTGGGCTTATTTTTTTCCTCCAAGCCCATCTCTTATATTACCTTTCTTTTTAGAGAGGTCCTGCTCGACGCTCGTTAGCGTCAAAGCGAGCAGCTTCCGCTGAAAGATTCGTGCAAAACGGGTGGGCCCATTCCCACTAAAAAAGAAATGTCACGAAAAATAAAGCGTTCGATGAGTCGAACAAGCGACCTAGTGATAACGCGCCACTGAACTAACGACTAAGCATGTGTTAAATTACAGCGCTCAAATTTACCTATTATGTACAGCGGCAGATCCCTTTTTTAATAATTCCTTCAAGAAATAAAGAACATTTAATTGAACAAATTTTGAAACTCGAACAAACTTTTAAAACATGATTTTTAGAAAAAAGTGAATAATTATTGAAACCACGAACAAAATTTGAAAATCCAAACATTTATTGAATTTTATAAGTTTTAAATATACATTGAAATTTTTTTAAACATACGCCGAACAATTTTTAACTACACGGTGTACATTTTTGTGATATTTGATGAACAAATTCTAAATATACATTGAATATTTTTGTAATATACGTTGAACAATTCTTTTATATACACTAAACAAATATTATATACATATTGAACATTTTTTGATAGACGCTGATCAATTTTTAAATTGTGAACACTTTTTTTTAAAAGTGACCAAATTTGAAATCCATGAACAATTTTTGAAATCATGAACAAAATTTGGGATTTCAAACCATTGTCTTCAAAAGAAAGTATAAAAATAAAAACGAAAAAGGATAAATTGGAAGAAAAGAAGCTAAAACAGAAACAGAAAGTAAAAAAAACACGGAAAACGGAAAACGTAGCAAAATAAAAAAAAAGTTCACGGAACCTACTAGAAGGTTCCCAAAACCAGGTACTCGCTCGAAATTGGGCCGGTCTGTGCGCCTCATTCGCTCGGTTCGCTTCAGCGAAGTAGCGACAAACGGACGCACACAGGTGTCATAAAGGATCTGCCTTTTTTTAGGGGTATCTTTTATATTACGTATGTGTGGTGTACAGGCTGGGCCAAAATTCCATGTTGGAGTGTGGCCCACCCTGTGCCTCCTCCAATGATTTGGATCGGAGAATAAATGGAAGGGACTACGCAAAATTTGATTTTTGCCGAACGGATTTTCGCGCCACACTCCTTATGTGTACCGGCGTCTAATTAACTTCTATTTTTAATTATGTATATTTGTAGTCTTATAGCAGATATAATTTGCAACACATACATGACAACATATAAGATCTGTTACAATCTATGTAGGACACTATGGTCACGAACAACAAGTCGACAACACATATGCTGCAACGCTTGTATGCGTATCTCTTGTGAATTTTGCAACTTATAATCAAAATGTTGTACAGTATATGTTGCTTTATAGGGGGTATCCTTGTAGTGCTTGAAGAAAGCATACGGTGGGTAAACAAATTACTGTTGAGCAATTGATAGAAAAGCGCATAGTTATGACGATATCTAAGGCAATGATCATGAATATAGGCATCACGTCCGTGACAAGTAAACCGACTCCTGCCTGCATCTACTACTATTACTCCACACATCGACTGCTATCCAGCATGCATCTAGTGTATTAAGTTAACAAGAACTGAGTAACGCCTTAAGCAAGATGACATGATGTAGAGGGATAGATCCAATCAATATGGTAAAAACCCCATATTTTTATCCTTATTGACAACAATACAAATATGTGCCTCGCTACCCCTACTATCACTGGGTGAGGACACCGCAAGATTGAACCCATCACAAAGCACATCTCCCATTGCAAGAAAAACCAATCTAGTTGGCCAAACCAAATCGATAGATCAGAGAGAAATACAAAGCTATCTTAATCATGCATAAAATAGTTCAGAAATGACTCAAATAATATTCATAGATAATCTGATCTTAAATCCACAATTCATCGGATCTCAACAAATGCACTGCAAAAGAAAATTACATCGAATATATCTCCAAGAACATCAAGGAGAACATTGTATTGAAGATCAAAGAGAGAGAAGAAGCCATCTAGCTACTAGCTATCGACCCGTAGGTCTGTGGTAAACTACTCACACATCTTCGGAAGGGCAGCAAGTTTGGTGTACAGGCCCTCCGTGATCGAATCCCCCTCCGGCGGAGTGTCGGAAAAGGCCCCAAGATGGGATCTCACGAGAACAGAAGCTTGAGGCGGCGGAAAAATATTTTTGGTGTGCCCTCTGACGTAGGGGGAATATTTGAGTATTTATAGAGCTGAGATTAGGGTTAGGAGGTCCACGGGGGGCCCACAAGCCTAGGGGCGCACCCCAGGGGGTGCGCCCCTAGGGCTTGTGGCCCCCTCGTGGGTCTTCTGGCCTCTTCCCAAAGCTTCGTAGTTGTCTTTTGGTCCAAGAAAAATCCTCAAAAAGTTTTCTTACATTTGGACTCCGTTTGGTATTGATTTTCTGTAAAAGACAAAAACAAGGAAAAAACAACAACTGGCACTGGGCACTAGGTTAATAGGTTAGTCCCAAAAAATGATATAAAATAGCATATTAATGCATATAAAACATCCAAGATAGATAATATAATAGCATGGAACAATAAAAAATTATAGATACGTTGGAGACGTATCAAGCATCCCCAAGCTTAATTCCTGCTCGTCGTCGAGTAGGTAAATGATAAAACAGAATTTTTGATGTGGAATGCTACCTAACATATTTATCAATGTAATTTTCCTTATTGTGCCATGAATATTCAGATCCATAAGATTCAAAACAAAAGTTTAATATTGACATAAAAACAATAATACTTCAAGCATACTAATAAAGCAATCATGTCTTCTCAAAATATCATGGCTAAAGAAAGTTATCCCTACAAAATCATACAATCTTGTCATGCTCTATCTTCATCACACAAAGTATTTATCATGCACAACCCCGATGACAAGTCAAGCAATTATTCCATACTTTTAATGTTCTCAAGCTTTTTCAACTTTCACACAATACATGAGCGTGAGCCATGGATATAGCACTATAGGTGGAATAGAGTATGGTGGAGGTTATGAGGAGAAGACAAAAAGGAGAAAGTCTCATATCAACTATGCAAATTAATGGGCTATGGAGATACCCATCAATTGATATCGATGCAAGTGAGTAGGGATTGCCATGCAACAGATGCACTAGAGCTATAAGTGTATGAAAGCTCAAAAAGAAAACTAAGGGGGTGTGCATCCAACTTGCTTGCTCACGAAGACCTAGGGCAATTTGAGGAAGCCCATCATTGAAATATACAAGCCAAGTTCTATAATGAAAAATTCCCACCAGTATATGAAAGTGATAAAATAGGAGACTCTCTATCATGAAGAACATGGTGCTATTTTCGAAGCACAAATGTGGCAAAAGGATAGTAACATTGTCCCTTCTCTCTTTTTCTCTCATTTTTTTCTTTTTTTTCTTTTGGGCTCTTTGGCCTCTTTTTTTAATTTTTCGTCCGGAGCCTCATCCCGACTTGTGGGGGAATCATAGCCTCCATCATCCTTTCCTCACATGGGACAATGTTCTAATAAGGATGATCATCACACTTTTATTTACTTACAACTCAAGAAATTAAACTCGATACTAGAACAAAGATATGACTCTATATGAATGCCTCCGGCGCTTGATGACCCACAAGTACATGGGATCAATTGTAGCCTTTTCGATAAGTAAGAGTGTCGAACCCAACGAGGAGCAGAAGGAAAAGACAAGTGGTTTTCAGCAAGGTAATGTCTGCAAGTACTGAAATTGTAAGTAGCAGAGTAGTTTGATAGCATGATAATTTGTAACGAGCAAGTAACGGTAGTAGTAATATAAGTGCAGTAAGGTAGCCCAATCCTTTTGAGGCAAAGGACAGGCCAAAACGGTCTCTTATAATAAGCAAAGCGTTCTTGAGGGTACACGGGAATTTAATCTAGTCACTTTCATCATGTTGGTTTGATTCGTGTTCGCTACTTTGATAATTTGATATGTGGGTGGACCGGTGCTTAGGTGCTGTTCTTACTTGAACAAACCTCCTACTTATGATTAACCCCCTCGCAAGCATCCGCAACTACGAGAAAAGTATTAAGAATAAATTCTAACCATAGCATTAAACTTTTGGATCCAATCGGTCCCTTACGGAATAGCGCATAAACTAGGGTTTAAGCTTCTGTCACTCTCACAACCCATCATCTAATAACTACTCCACAATGCATTCCCTTAGGCCCAAATATGGTGAAGTGTCATGTAGTCGACGTTCACATGACACCACTAAGGGAATCACAACACACATACTATCAAAATATCGAACACATATCAAGTTCACATGATTACTTGCAACATGATTTCTCCCGTGACCTCAAGAACAAAAGTAACTACTCACAAATGATAATCATGCTCAAGATTAGAGGGGTATTAAATAGCATATTGGATTTGAACATATAATCTTCCACCAAATAAACCATATAGTAATCAACTACAAGATGTAATCAACACTACTAGTCACCCACAAGCACCAATCTATAGTTCTGGTACAAAGATTGAACACAAGAGATGAACTAGGGTTTGAGAGGAGATGGTGCTGTTGAAGATGTTGATGGAGATTGCCCTCCCCAAGATGGGAGAGTTGTTGGTGATGATGATGACGATGATTTCCCCCTCCGGGAGGGAAGTTCCCCCGGCGGAATCGCTCCGCCGGAGGGCAAAAGTGCTCCTGCGCTCCGTCCCGAAAGTCCTCTCTTAATTTTTTCTAGGTCAAAATGACTTATATACCAGAAGATGGGCACCGGAGGTGGGCCGAGGGGAGCACAACCCACCAGGGTGCACCTGGGCTCCCTGGCGTGCCCAGGTGGGTTGTGCCCACCTGGTGGGCCCCCTCTGGTACTTATTGGCTCCAATATTCCTCATTTATTCCATAAAAAAATATCCATAAAGTTTCAGCTCATTTGGAGTTGTGCAGAATAGGTAGCCTGACGTAGCTTTTTCAGGTCCAGATTTTCAGCTGCTGGAATTCTCCCTCTTTGTGTATACCTTGCATATTATGAGAGAAAAAGCATTAGAATTACTCCAAAAAGCATTATTATGCATAAAAACATCATAAATAACAGTAGGAAAACATGATGCAAAATGGACGTATCAACTCCCCCAAGCTTAGACCTCGCTTGTCCTCAAGCAAAAACCGAAATCGAAAAACATGTCCACATACTTAGAGAGAGAGGTGTCGATAAAAACAAAATATAGACATAGAAGCATCATGTGCATTATTGTAACAGCAACAAACTTTAACATAAAACTTTTATCATATACTTTTCATGAATAAGTAACAATTCATCACACTATCGAAGTATAAAGCATAAACTCTATTAGAAACCAACAAACTATGTTCTCAGTCAACTTTGCAAATATAATTCATCATCTTTTTAGGAAGGGTCACGTATCGGAGCCTTTAGGCAAGTCCACATACTCAACCATCATATAGTCTTCTATGATTGCTAACACTCACTGCATACACATGAGCAAAACGTTTCAACCGGACACATAGAAAGATAGGGGCTTTCTAGTTTCGCCTCCCAACGTATTCACCTTGAGGGTGATGTCAACAATAATAACTCATGCTACCCATATTCAACTGGACATATGTGCCTAGATCTTTCCTCACCACATGATGCTTGCCAAAGGAGAAAAATAAAAGGAAAAGAGAGAAGAACTTTGACTCTTGCATAAAAATAAATACATAAAAGTAAAAGATAGGCCCTTCGCAGAGGGAAGCAGAGGTTTCCATGCGCTTATTTGTTTGTATGCTCAACCCCTTAGTGCAAGAGAACGTCACGTTATATTGCCCCTTGTGATGGCAACCTTTATTATGCAGTCTGTCGCTTTTATTTCTTCACCACCACAAGCTCGTACAATGCTCAATTTTCTCTTACACTAAATGATCTTACACTTTTAGAAGCAATTTTTGTTGCCTTATTGCACCGATGACAACTTACTTGAAGGATCTTACTCAATCCATAGGTAGGTATGGTGGACTCTTGGAAATAAGATTTGGGTTTAAGGATTTTTGGATGCACAAGTAGTATCTCTACTTAGTGCGGAATTTTTGGCTAGCAAAGATGGGGGGCAAGCACCACATGTTGAAGGATCTATGACAATATAACTTCTATGTGAATATGAACAAACATAAATCATTAAGTTGTCTTCCTTGTCCAACGTCAACAATTTTGGCATATAATATTTTGATGGGGGCTCACAATCACAAAAGATTTCTATGATAGTGTATTTATATACGAATCTTCTCTTCCCTTATTAATTCTTTCATGAGTTGCATCATTGAATAATGCTATGTTTGTCAATCTCTAATATTCTACTTATACTTTTCCTTATGTGGTGTTATCACCTACCATAGGATTAGCATATGATATTTTCATTTATTTCTTTTCTTTTTATTGCAACAAGAAAGTAAAGAAAGCAAAAACTCAAACTAAACTTTATTTTATATCTCGCACATGATTACAAGGATAGATCACTAAGCAAGCTCTCAAAAAGAAAGGATCGAACTAAACTTTTATTCATCTAAAGCAAAAGATCGAACTAAGAAAAGTAAAGGCAAAAGGTAGTGGAGGTGATACAATACCGGGGCACCTCCCCCAAGCTTGGCGGAAGCCAAGGGGAGTGCCCATACCCGATACTCAATTTTCTTTTGGTGGTGAAGAAGGAGGTGGTGGTGGTGATGAAGTAGAAGGTTTGTCTGCCTTTTTCACCAACTTATTTCGAAGGTAAAAATTATCTATCCTTAACTCTTCATTCTACATCTCAAGCTTTATTATCCTCTTGCATAACACCTCCATGCTTTCATGCTTGAAACGAGGAGGGACTGGTTAATCTTCATCTTCTTCATCGGAGAGCCATATATAGGGATCGGTATCCTTGAAGATATTTTTATCTAAAGGCTGATAAGAAACTGGGCACTCCTCCTCGGAATCTTGGGATGACATATTTTCAGATCTGTCAGGAAAACAGCAAGAAAAGAAGAACAGAAGATTTCTCCGCGATACGGTGGTCAATAAGTTGGGGGGGTATATAAAGATTTTTTATCTTGGAAAACAAGCAAACGGAAGAAAAACGGAGTCCGGAAGGTACCCGAGGTGGGCACAACCCACCTGGGCGCGCCTGGCAAGCCAGGCGCGCCCTGGTGTCTTGTGCCCACCAGGGGTGCCTTCCTGGTTGCTTCTTATTTTCCTAATTTTCTAAATATTCCAAAACCGACAAAAAATATTTTTGCGGATTTTTTGGAGTCCGTTTACTTACCGTATCATGCAGCTCCTCTTTTTCACGATTCTAGAGTGTTCCGGAAGGACTCTTTTATGTGTTCTTCCGGTGTCATAGTTTGGATAATATTACTTTCAACATTAATGGGCGTACCTGAGATATAATGTTTTATTCGTTGCCCATTAACAACCTTCGGGTTAGTACCTTCGGCATTATTTATTTTGATAGCTCCAGGCCGATAAACCTCCTCGATAACATAGGGTCCTTCCCATTTGGAGAGGAGTTTTCCTGCAAAGAATCTGAAACGAGAGTTGTGTAGGAGATATGCCCTAGAGGCAATAATAAATGTTATTGATTATGTCCCTGTTCATAATTAGGTTTATGTTCCATGCTATAACTGCTATGGTTCTCGAGTCTACAATAACCACGAGGCTCGGAGGAAGACTCATATGCACGTGTGGAATAATAAACGGTAAAATGTATTCCTAGTCTGGCCTCTGAGACTAGCTCAAGTGTTGCATGATGGTTCTGTTTTCCTGATCATGGGCATGACTATGCCGGCAACTTTGAGGGCACAATGTTAGAAGAACATTTGTGTTGAATCGACCCGAATTGATGTTATGCTATGGGATACTTTCGTCACAAGTTAATGGTTAATAACACAGAGATGGTTAATGTTTGCATGATTCCTCAGACCATGAGAGTATCGAGTTTCTTCATGCTTGATTCATGAACTTTGGGGTTTGTTAAACGTCATCCGTAAATGGGTGGCTATTACGGCGGCTTACGGGTTCATGGAAAAGTGTGTCAAGTAACTTGATAGCTCGAGATTGGGATTTGCTCCTCCGATGATGGAGAGATATCTCTGGGCCCTCTCGGTGTTACGGTATCCATCATCGTCTGGCCAGACACTTTGTGATTTGATCACGGGGATGCCGGAACACGGTAACGAGAAAAGAGAACAAATACCGGTAACGAGGTAACTGGCATAGTGGACAAGTTGTTGACCCACGGGGATTCCATCATGTCTCACCTTGGGTATTTGTAACATATCGCGAAGCAACAGGAATAGCACACGGCAACTGGAGGTTCACTCGAATATTCATTCGTGTGGGTATTGGGGTCAATATGGGTGTCCACGGCTCCGATGTTGATCATTGATCGGAAAGGGTTCCGTGTCATGTCTATACTTCACCAAACCTATAGGGTCACACGCTTAAGGGTCATCTATCTGCTGAATACTAGACAGGGAGTCTGAGAGAAAATCACCGAAAAAGTTTCAGACACCGAAAAAGTTTCGGACAGCGGAAAAGTTCCGCAGAGAGAGGTCACCGGATGAGTTCCGGTGAAACTGAAAAGTTGTTTCAGGGTATTCCATTAAGTCAAATTGGTTTCGGCACATGCCTGATAATTCTTGGAGGGTGCCAGAATCATTCTGGAAACTTCTGGGAATTTTCCGAGATGAAAGCCGGAAATGTTCCGGAGCTGCCGGAACCGCTTCAGATGCTTTTCGCAGATGAAATCACTAAACTGGAATTGTTCCAGAACACGTTGAAAATTATTATGGTGGGTACTGGAAATGTTCTAAGCCCATATAAATTTTTTATGTTCGAACGGACGCTGAAAAATGTCGTCGTGAATAGTGAAAGTGCTTTTTGGGTTACTTTTTGGAAAGCCACTTGTTTGGGCTTTATCCCAAAAGATCTAGGGATGACATGGATGGATTGGGAGGCCCTCTTGGGGGCCCCCCAAGGGGTGTGGCCGGCCACACTTGGGGCTCCACCATGGAGCCCCTCTTGTTCCTTGGTTTCACCCTTATACCCTTGGTGGAAGGACTTCATTCATGTGCTTTTGGGTTTTATTGTAAAACCACCCTACCCCTTGGGATTTCCTATAAATAGAGGTGGAGGGGCAGCCCTCCACACTCATCCCTTCTCACATACAAGTGCCATGCAATAATCTGGCTTCTCTCTCCCTCCCACGAAAAGAGTTTCGTAGAGCCGAAAGGCTGTCTGGGTTCCGGTGGGAACTAGTTCTGGACGGCGAAGCCCTGCCGGATAGATGACACCGTATGTGTGCAACTCTGTAGAGAGGTCGTAGTTTCGATCTTAGTGCCCGAGGGGCTATTCGAGAGTGCCTCCCGAAGGGCTGTCCAAGTGACGGTCCGAGTTCTGTGAGTCCTCCCGAAGGGCTGTCCGCGACACCGTCCGGGGGACTGTTCGACCGCCTCCCGGAGGGCTGTCCGAGGGGCAGATGAGGGAGTACATCCTCGTGGTTGGGAGGTTGTAAATCCTAGCTGCGGGGATCTGCACCGCCGATCGTCATCGACTCTACTTCCGCTGCGCTACGAGTCGGTAACGAAAATGATCAAACCTTGTATGCAGTCTCCATAGTGGTCCTAGGCTGGTGCGTAGGTCGGAAATTTTTGTTTTCTGCTGCGTTACCCTACAAGTTTTACAAAAGAACATATTCTCCAACTTTGAACTCACGCTTTTGGATTCTTTTATCATGCCATCTTTTAACTTTTTCTTTAAACAATTTAGCATTTTCATAAGCTTGGGTTCTCCATTCATCTAATGAGCTAATATCAAATAACCTCTTTTCACCGGCAAGTTTGAAATCATAGTTGAGTTCTTTAATTGCCCAATATGCTTTATGTTCTAACTCAAGAGGCAAATGACAAGCTTTCCCATAAACCATTTTATAAGGAGACATACCCATAGGATTTTTATATGCTATTCTATAAGCCCAAAGTGCATCATCTAATTTCATAGACCAATTCTTCCAGGACCTATTGACAGTCTTTTGCAAAATTAATTTTATTTCTCTATTGCTAAGTTCAACTTGACCACTAGACTGAGGATGATAGGGTGATGCAATTCTATGGTTAACATCATACTTGGCAAGCATTTTACGGAAAGCACCATGAATAAAGTGTGAACCACCATCAGTCATCAGGTATCTAGGGACTCCAAACCTTGGGAAAATAACTTCCTTAAGCATTTTAATAGAGGTGTTATGATCAGCACTACTAGTTGGAATAGCTTCTACCCACTTAGTAACATAATCAACAGCAACCAAAATATGTGTATACCCATTAGAGGAAGGAAAAGGTCCAATGTAATCAAAACCCCAAACATCAAATGGTTCAACAGCAAGTGAATAATTCATAGGCATTTCTTGACGCTTACCGATATTACCTATTTTTTTGGCATTCATCACAAGATGAGACAAACTTACGAGCATCCTTGAAGAGAGTAGGCCAATAAAATCCAGATTGCAATACCTTGTGAGCAGTTCTGTCTCCCGCATGATGTCCTCCATAAGCTTCGGAGTGACATTTCCGTAGGATTTGTCCCTGTTCATGCTCAGGTACACAACGTCTAATAATACCATCTACTCCTTCTTTATAAAGATGTGGGTCATCCCAGAAGTAATGTCTTAAATCATAAAATAATTTTTTCTTTTGTTGGTAGGTAAAGCTAGGTGGTAAATATTTAGCAACAATGTAATTAGGATAATCAGCATACCAAGGAGTGTTATTAGAAACATTTATTGCAGCTAATTGCTCATCAGGAAAACTATCATCAATAGGTAGTGGGTCATCAAGGACATTTTCAAGCCTAGACAAGTTATCAGCTACGGGGTTCTCAGCTCCCTTTCTATCAATAATATGTAAATCAAATTCTTGTAGCAAGAGAACCCACCTAATGAGTCTAGGTTTAGCATCTTTCTTTTCCATAAGATATTTTATAGCAGCATGATCGGTGTGAACAGTCACCTTAGAATCAACAATGTAGGATCTAAATTTATCACAAGCAAACACAACTGCTAAGAATTCTTTTTCAGTAGTAGCATAATTTCGTTGGGCACTATCTAGAGTTTTACTAGCATAATGGATAACATTTAGTTTCTTATCAACTCTTTGTCCTAGAACAGCACCAACAGCATAATCACTAGCATCACACATAATTTCAAAAGGCAAGTTCTAGTCAGGTGGTTGAACAATAGGTGCAGAAATTAAGGCTTTCTTGAGTGTTTCGAAGGCTTCTAAACAATCATCATAAAAAACAAAAGGAGTATCCTTTTGCAAAAGGTTCATAAGAGGCCTAGAAATTTTAGAAAAGTCTTTGATAAATCTCCTATAGAAACCAGCATGACCTAAGAAACTACGAATACCTTTGATATCTTTAGGACATGGCATTTTCTCAATTGCATCAACCTTAGCTTTGTCCACTTCAATACCTCTTTCAGAGATTTTATGGCCCAGAACAATACCTTCATTAACCATAAAGTGGCACTTCTCCCAATTCAAGACAAGATTTGTTTGCTCACATCTCTGCAAAACTCGATCAAGATTGCTTAAACAATCATCAAAAGACTTCCCATACACAGAAAAGTCATCCATGAAAACCTCAACAATCTTTTCACAAAAGTCAGAGAATATAGCAGTCATACATCTTTGAAAGGTAGCAGGTGCATTGCATAAACCAAAAGGCATACGTCTATAAGCATAAGTTCCAAAGGGACAAGTGAAAGTGGTCTTTTCTTGATCAGGTTGAGAAATAGGTATTTGTGAAAAACCAGAATATCCATCAAGGAAACAAAAATGTGTGTGCTTTGACAATCTTTCTAGCATTTGATCAATAAAGGGCAAAGGGTAATGATCTTTTCTAGTTGCTTTATTTAATTTTCTACAATCAATTATAGATTATACCTGCTACTATTAGCTATAGGATAGATTATACCTGCTTCCAGAAGTTTTAATATTTCCGTCCTTACCACTTCTTTCATCTTCGGATTTAACCGGCGTTGGTGATCAAGAACGGGTTTAGCATCAGGTTCCATATTAATTTTGTGCTGACATAGAGTGGGACTAATGCCCTTAAGATCATCAAGAGTATATCCAATAGCAGCTCGGTGCTTCCTTAGAACTTTTAATAGTCTTTCTTCTTCATGTTCTGAAAGGTTAGCACTAATAATAACAGGATATATCTTTTTCTCATCAAGATAAGCATATTTTAAAGTGTCTGGCAATTGTTTTAATTCAAACACAGGATCACCTTTGGGTGGAGGAGGACCTCCTAGAGTTTCAATAGGCAAATTGTGTTTAAGCAGGGGACGTTGTTCAAAGAAAATATCATCTATTTCATTTCTTTCATGCATATGTAAATCATTTTCATGGTCTAGCAGATATTGTTCTAAAGGATCAGTAGGAGGCACATCAATAGAAGCAAGACCAATTATTTCATCCTTACTAGGCAATTCTTTTTTATGAGGTTTTCTACTAAACTTGGAAAAGTTAAACTCATGAGACTTATCACCAAAACTGACACCGACATTTTGTTTCTTACAATCTATTCTAGCATTAATGGTGTTCAAGAAGGGTCTACCAAAGATAATGGGACAAAAATCATCTTGCGGGGAACCAAGAACAAGAAAATAAGTAGGATATTTTATTTTCCCACACAAGACTTCAACATCTCTAACAATCCCGATTGGTGATATGGTATCTCTATTAGCAAGCTTAATAGTAACATCTATGTCTTCTATCTCTGCGGGTGCTATGTCATTCATAATTTCTTGATATAAGGTAAAGGGAATAGCATTCACGCTAGCACCTATGTCATATAAACCATGATAACAGTGATCTCCTATTTTAACTAAGACAACGGGCATACCAACAACAGGTCTATGATTATCTGTTTTATCAGGTTTGACAATTCTAGTAGCTTCATTACAGAAGTAGATAACATTCCCATCTATATTTTCTTCCAGGAGATCTTTAACCATAGCAACACTAGGTTCTACTTTGATTTGTTCATCAGGTTTAGGTGTTCTAATATAACTCTTGTTGACCACAGTTGAAACTTTAGCATGTTCCTTTATCCTAACAGGGAAAGGTGGTTTCTCAATATAAGCAGTAGGAATATCTGGATCAACATTATAAACAATAGTTTCCTCTTTAGCTGGTACCGGTTCTTTAACTTCCTTTTTAATAGGTGGGTGATATTTAAACCACTTCTCCTTAGGGAGATCAACATGAGTAGCAAATGATTCACAGAAGGAGGCTACTATCTCAGAGTCAAGTCCATATTTAGTGCTAAACTTTTGAAAAGCATCGGTATCCATAAAAGATTTCACACAATCATACTTAAGCTTAATACCTGACTCTTTACCTTCGTCGAGTTCCCAATCTTCAGAGTTGCATTTAATTCTTTCCAAAAGATCCCAACTGAATTCAATGGTCTTCTTCATAAAGGAACCAGTACAAGAAGTATCAAGCATGGATTGATCATCATGAGAAAGCCGAGCATAAAAATTCTGAATAATGATTTCTCTTGAGGGGTCATGATTGGGGCATGAATATAACATTGACTTAAGCCTCCCCCAAGCTAGAGCAATACTTTCTCCTTCACGAGGCCAAAAAATATATATATAATTCCGATCACGATGAACTAGATGCATAGGATATTTTTTTTGGTGAAACTCCAATTTCAATCGATTCCAATTCCAAGATCCAATATCATCACATAGCCTATACCATGCCAATGCCTTTCCCTTCAAAGATAAAGGGAAAACCTTCTTCTTAACTTCATCTCCGGGTAAACCTGCAAGCTTAAACAATCCACAAATTTCTTCCACATATATCAAGTGCATATCAGGACGTTCGGTTCCATCTCCTGCATAAGAATTAGCTAGCAGTTGTTCTATCATACCCGAAGGAATTTCATATTCAATATTTTCAGTAGGTGCAGTAGGTTGAGGGGTAATTAATTGTGGTTCCGGTCGAGGTGAAGATACCCCGAACAAACCCCTCAAAGGATTGTTTTCCATAGTAACAAGTGACAATAAATTTTAGCACGTAGTAATAATTTTTCCTTACCAATTTCCACTTACCAAGAGCGCTTCACTCCCCGGCAACGGCGCCAGAAAATAGCCTTGATGACCCACAAGTATATGGGATCAATTGTAGCCTTTTCGATAAGTAAGAGTGTCGAACCCAATGAGGAGCAGAAGGAAAAGACAAGTGGTTTTCAGCAAGGTAATGTCTGCAAGTATTGAAATTGTAAGTAGCAGAGTAGTTTGATAGCAAGATAATTTGTAACGAATAATAACGGTAGTAGTAATAAAAGTGCAGCAAGGTAGCCCAATCCTTTTGAGGCAAAGGACAGGCCAAAACAGTCTCTTATAATAAGCAAAGCGTTCTTGAGGGTACACGGGAATTTCATCTAGTCACTTTCATCATGTTGGTTTGATTTGTGTTCGCTACTTTGATAATTTGATATGTGGGTGGACCGGTGCTTAGGTGCTGTTCTTACTTGAACAAACCTCCTACTTATGATTAACCCCCTCACAAGCATCCGTAACTACGATATTAAGAATAAATTCTAACCATAGCATTAAACTTTTGGATCCAATCGGTCCCTTACGGAATAGCGCATAAACTAGGGTTTAAGCTTCTGTCACTCTCGCAACCCATCATCTAATAACTACTCCACAATGCATTCCCTTAGGCCCAAATATGGTGAAGTGTCATGTAGTCGACGTTCACATGACACCACTAAGGGAATCACAACACACATACTATCAAAATATCGAACACATATCAAGTTCACATGATTACTTGCAACATGATTTCTCCCGTGACCTCAAGAACAAAAGTAACTACTCACAAATGATAATCATGCTCAAGATTAGAGGGGTATTAAATAGCATATTGGATCTGAACATATAATCTTCCACCAAATAAACCATATAGTAATCAACTACAAGATGTAATCAACACTACTAGTCACCCACAAGCACCAATCTATAGTTCCGGTAGAAAGATTGAACACAAGAGATGAACAAGGGTTTGAGAGGAGATGGTGCTGTTGAAGATGTTGATGGATATTGCCCTCCCCAAGATGGTAGAGTTCTTGGTGATGATGATGACGATGATTTCCCCCTCCGGGAGGGAAGTTCCCCCGGCGGAATCGCTCCGCCGGAGGGCAAAAGTGCTCCTGCCCAAGTTCCGCCTCGAGACGGCGGCGCTCCTCCCGAAAGTCCTCTCCTAATTTTTTCTAGGTCAAAATTACTTATATACCAGAAGATGGGCACCGGAGGTGGGCCGAGGGGAGCACAACCCACCAGGGCGCACCTGGGCTCCCTGACGCGCCCAGGTGGGTTGTGCCCACCTGGTGGGCCCCCTCTGATACTTATTGGCTCCAATATTCCTCATTTATTCCATAAAAAATCTCCGTAAAGTTTCAGCTCATTTGGAGTTGTGCAGAATAGGTAGCCTGATGTAGCTTTTTCAGGTCCAGATTTCCAGCTGCCGGAATTCTCCCTCTTTGTGTATACCTTGCATATTATGAGAGAAAAGGCATTAGAATTACTCCAAAAAGCATTATTATGCATAAAAACATCATAAATAATAGTAGGAAAACATGATGCAAGATGGACGTATCAGCAGTGTACCGGGATGTGCAACGATCTAGCGTGACATGTATAAAAATATGAACTGTGGCCATGCCACAAATACTATGTCAACTGTATGATCACGCAAAGCAATATGACAATGATGGTATATGTCATAATAAACGGAACGGTGGAGTTGCATGGCAATATATCTCGGAATGGCTATGAAAATGCCATAATAGGTAGGTATGGTGGCTGTTTCGAGGAAGGATATATGGTGGGTTTAATGCACCGGCAAAAGTTGCGCGGTACTAGAGAGGCTAGCAATGGTGGAAGGGTGAGAGTGCGTATAATCCATGGACTCAACATTAGTCATAAAGAACTCACATACTTATTGCAAAAATTTATTAGCCATCGAAGCAAAGTACTAATACGCATGCTCCTAGGGGGATAGATTAGTAGGAAAAGACCATCGCTCGTCCTCGACCGCCACTCATAAGGAAGACAATAAAAAATAAATCATGCTCCAACTTCATCACATAACGATAGACCATACGTGCATGCTTCAGGAATCACAAACCTTAACACAAGTATTTCCACTAATCCACAATTACTCTCTAGCATGACTCTAATATCACCATAATTATATCTCAAAACAATTGCAAGGAATCAAACTTCTCATATATTCAATGCTCTTTATGAAAGTTTTTATTATATCCCTCTTGGATACCCATCATATTAGGACCAAATTCATAACCTAAGCAAATTGCCATACTATTTTCAAGACTCTCAAAATAATATAAGTGAAGCATTAGAGTTCATCAATTTCTACAAAATAAAACCACCGCCGTGCTCTAAAAAGATATAAGTGAACCACTAGAGCAACTACCTAGCTCAAAAGATATAAGTGAAGCACATAGAGTATTCTAATAAATTCACGATTAATGTGTGTCCCTCTCAAAAAGGTGTGTACATCAAGGATGATTGTGGCAAACTAAAAAGCAAAGACTCATATAATATAAGACGCTCCAAGCAAAACACATATCATGTGGTGAATAAAAATATAACCTCAAGTAAATTTACCGATGGACTGAAGACAAAAGAGGGGATACCATCCGGGGCATCCCCAAGCTTAGATGCTTGGTTGTCCTTGAATATTACCTTTGGGTGCCTTGGGCATCCCCAAGATTAGGCTCTTGCCACTCCTTATTCCGTAGTCCATCAAAACTTTACCCAAAACTTGAAAACTTCACAACACAAAACTCAACAGAAAACTCGTGAGATCCGTTAGTGAAAAAAAGCAAATAACCACTTTAGGTACTGTTGTAAACTCATTCCAATTTTATATTGGTGTTATATCTACTGTATTCTAACTTCTCCATTGTTCATACCCCCCGATACTACCCATAGATTCATCAAAATAAGCAAACAACACAATGAAAACAGAATCTGTCAAAAACAGAACAGTCTGTAGTAATCTGGACTTTTGCCAAACTTATGTAACTCCAAAAATTCTGAAAAATTAGTAAAATAGAGTAAATTTGTATATAAATCTTATGTAAAAAAATCAGAATTTTATCACACTCCAGTGAATTTTCACAGTTATGCTACTGGACGCAAAAGTTTCTGTTTTTCAGCACAATCAAATCAACTATCACCATAGATCATCCCAAAGGTCTTACTTGGCACAAAAACTAATTAAAACACTAAAACACAATTACTACAGAAGTAATATTGTTCATTTATTCAATAATAGAAGAAAAAACAAAAAACACAAAATAAAATTGGGTTGCCTCCCAACAAGCGCTATTGTTTAATGCCCCTAGTTAGGCATATTGCATAGATCTAGGTGTTGTCATCTTTGGTATTTAATCCATAAGTAGCCCTCATAATATATTCATATGGTAACCTAATTTTCATTTTAGGAAAGTGTTCCATGCCCTTCCTTAATGAAAATTGAAATCTAATGTTTCCTTCTTTCATATCAATAATTGCACCAATCGTTCTAAGGACAGGTCTACCAAGAATAATAGGGCATGTAGAATTGCAATCTATATCAAGCACAATAAAATCTATGGGCACATAATTCCTATTTTCAACAATTAGAACATCATTAATCCTTCCCATAGGTTTCTTAATAGTAGAATCCAGTATATGCAAATTCAAAGAACAATCATCAAATTTATGGAAACCTAGCACATAGGTGTCAATAAGAACGATATGTTTTGTAAAAGCCTTATTTTCACTATAAGCATCAGGTGAATTAAGCATGGATTGCAACAAGGAAATACAATCAATCAAATAACAATTGTCATAATTAAAGTCCTTGAAATCCAAAAGAGTGGGTTCATCACTACTTAAAGTTTTGACCTCTCCAATCCCACTTTTATCAATTTTTTCATTAAGATCTTCACCCTCCAAATTATTGGGACGCCTTCTAGCTAAAGTTTACTCATATCCAGTCCCATATTTATCAAGTTTTATATTAGCAAACAAAGGTTCAATAGGAATCACACCAATCACTTTAAGATCTTCATCATTATTATCACGAAAACTAGAAGAACAAGCTTTTTTCTAGCCAATCTCTCTTAGCACGCATCCTAGCGGTTCTCTCTACTTTCATTCCTGGAAATTTTAATAGCTTTTAGAGATTCATTAATATCAATCTTGGGTGGCATAGATCTAATCTTAAAAGAATCAATCTCATGAGAAATTCTATCAACGTTCCTAGCCAAATCATCAATCTTAAGCAATTTTTCTTCTACTTAGTATTGAAAATCTTTTGAGAATTAATGAAATATATAATATTATTCTCAAGATCAGAAGGTATCTTATTATAATTTCCATAATAATTGTTGTAGGAATTACCATAATTATTAGAGGAATTACTAGGAAATGGCCTAGGATTAAAATTGCCTCTATACGCGTTATTACCAAAATTGTTCCTACCAACAAAATTCACATCCATAGATTCATTATTATTCTCAATCAAAGTGGACAAAGGCATATCATTAGGATCAATAGGATCACTCTTACTAGCAATCAATTTCATAAGTTCATCCATCTTTCCACTCAAAGTATTAATTTCTTCAATCGCATGCACTTTTTTACTAGTAGAAGATCTTTCGGTATGCCACTGAGAGTAATTTGCCATAATATTATCTAGGAGTTTAGTAGCCTCTCCTAATGTGATTTCCATAAAAGTACCTCCCGCGGCGGAATCTAAAAGATTTATAGATGCAAAATTCAATCCAGCATAAAAGATTTGTATGATCATCCATAAACTTAAACCATGAGTAGGGCAATTTCTTATCATCAATTTCATCCTCTCCCAAGATTGTGCAACATGTTCATGATCAAGTTGCTTAAAATTCATTATATCATTCCTAAGGGAGATGATCTTAGCAGGAGGAAAATACTTGGAAATAAAAGCATCTTTACAATTGTTCCATGAATCAATACTATTTTTAGGCAAAGATGAAAACCAAGTTTTAGCATGATCTCGTAGTGAGAACGGAAATAGCTTCAATTTAACAATATCATTATCCACATCTTTTTTCTTTTGCATATCACACAACTTAACAAAAGTATTTAGATGGGATGCAGCATCTTCATTAGGACTACCAGAAAATTGTTCTTTCATAACAAGATTCAACAAAGCGACATTAATTTCATAAGATTCCGCACTAGTGGCAGGAGCAATCGGAGTACTAATAAAATCATTATTATTAGTGTTGGAAAAGTCACACAACTTGGTATTTTCTTGAGACATTGTGACAAAGCAAGCAATCTAGCACACAAGCAAACAAAAAGGAAACAAAGAGACGAACGAAAGAAGGCGAATAAAAAGGCAAATATTTTTGTGCTTTTCTGAAAACATTTTAGGAGTGGGGGAGAGGAAAACGAGAGGCAAATGGCAAATAATGTAAGTTCAAGAGATGAGAGTTTATGATAGGTACTTGGTAGGCTTGATGTACAACCTCCCCGGCAACGGCGCCAGAAACTCTTCCTGCTACTTCTTGAGCTTGCGTTGATTTTTCCCTTGAAGAGGAAAGGGTGATGCATCGAAGTTGAGATAAGTATTTCTCTCAGTTAAGAACCAAGGTACCAATCCAGTAGGAGGTACAAGCAAGTCCCCAATAGATGCACCTGCACAAACTAACAAACACTTGCACACAACGCGAAAAGGGGGTTGTCAATCCCTTCATGGTCACTTGCAAGAGTGAGATCTAATAGAGATAGATATAAAAGATAAATAAAAGGAAAAATAAAGTAAATATAAATAAATTGCAGCAAGGTATTTTTGGGTTTTTGATTTTATAGAGCTGAAAATATATGATGGAAAATAGACCCGGGGGCCATAGGTTTCACTAGAGGCTTCTCTCTTGAAGAAAGCATATGGTGGGTAAATGATGTCTACTACGCAACTTTATTCTTTTAGACTCGTGTTGGGCCTCCAAGCGCAGAGTTTTGTAGGACAGTAGCAATTTTCCCTCAAGTGGATGACCTAAGGTTTATCAACCCGTGGGAGGCGTAGGATGAAGATGGTCTCTCTCAAACAACCCTGCAACCAAATAACAAAGTGTCTCTTGTGTCCCCAACACACCAAATACAATGGTAAATTGTGTAGGTGCACTAGTTCGGCGAAGAGATGGTGATACAAGCGTAGTAATGATAGTAGATATTGATTTTTGTAATAGGAGCAATAAAAAACAGCAAGGTAGCAATTCATAAAATGGAGCACAAACGGTATTGCAATGCTTGAAAATGAGGCCTAGGGTCCGTACTTTCGCTAGTGCAATCTCTCAACAATGCTAATATAATTGGATCACATAACCATCCCTCAATGTGCGATGAAGAATCACTCTAAAGCTCCTATCTAGCGGAGAACATAAGAAGAAATTGTCTGTAGCTATTCTTTCCGATCGATCTATCCAAGAGTTCGTACTAAAATAACACCAAGTTACTCTTTTCGATCGATCTATCAAGAGTTCGTACTAAAATAACACCAAGTTATTCTTTCCGATCGATCTATCAAGAGTTCATACTAACATAACACCAAAACAAATTCAGATTTATAATACTCAATCCAACACAAAGAACCTCAAAGAGTGCCCCAAGATTTCTACCGGAGAAACAAAAGACGAGAACATGCATCAACCCCTATGTATAGATTACCCCAATGTCACCTCGGGAATCCGCGAGTTGAGTGCCAAAACATATCTCAAGTGAATCAATATAATACCCCATTGTCACCATGGGTATTCATATGCAAGACATATATCAAGTGCTCTCAAATCCATAAAAGTATTCAATCCGATAAGAATGAAATCTCAAAGGGAAAACTCAATTCATCACAACAAGATAGAGAGGGAGAAACACCATATGATCCAACTATATTAACAAAGCCCACGATACATCAAGATCGTGCCGTCTCAAGAACACGAGAGAGAGAGATTAAACACATAGCTACTGGTGCAAACCCTCAGCCCCGAGGGTGGACTACTCCCTCCTCATCATGGTGGCCATAGGGATGATGAAGATGGCCACCGGTGATGATTTCCCCCTCTGGCAGGGTGCCGAAATGGGGTCTAGATTGGTTTTTCGTGGCTACAAAGGCTTGCGATGGCGTAACTTCTGATCTAGGGTTATTTCTAATGGTTTCTCTATTTATAGAATTTTTTGTCGTCGGTTTCACGCGAAGATGGGCCTCGAGGTGAGCACAACCCACCTGGGCGCGCCCAGGTGTCTTGTGCCCACCTCCTTCACCTTCTGGTCCTCCCACGAAGCTTCTAGTGCCTCTTTTGTTCCAAAAAAATCGTCAAAAAGTTTCGTTGCATTTGGAGAACTTTTATTTCTGCACAAAAAACAACACCACGGTAGTTCTGCTGAAAACAGCGTTAGTCCGGGTTAGTTCCATGCAAATCATACCAAAACCATATAAAATTGTTGTAAACATGGCATGAATACTTCATAAATTATAGATACGTTGGAGACGTATCAGCATCCCCAAGCTTAATTCCTACTCGTCCTCGAGTAGGTAAATGATAAAAGAAATAATTTATGAAGTGTGAATGCTAGCAAAGTGCATAAGTTTGATCAATGATAGTTTCAATCACTTTTCCTAGCATCATAACAACAATTCTTTCTCATAAAACTTCTCATGTTAAAGTAGCAACCAATTCACATGTTAAGGTTCATACAATGAATTCTCTTGAAATTCAACAACATATATTCTTAGTCACCAAACAATTGCAATTCAACTTATTCAACAAAATCTAAGTAAGAGCTCCACATACTCAATCATCATATAGTCTTCTATGATTGCTTGTACTCAAAGCATATTCTTAGAAAAAATGGCACCCATCGAACACAGAGAAATATAGGGGCTTAATATTTCGCCTCCCAACTCATTTATCATAGAGATAATTGTCAACAATAATAAATCATGATCAAATATATTTGACTGGTCATATGTGCCTAGATCTTTCCCCACCACATGATGCTTGCCAACTACAGAATAATTGAGGTTGAATGAGGATGTATACTATTGACTCTTGCATAAAAGTAAATACTAAAAAGTAAAAGATAGGCCCTTCGCAGAGGGAAGCAGAGGTTGTCATGTGCTTTTTATATTTGGATGCCCAAGTAGTATCTCTACTTAGTACGAATTTTGGCTAGCAAAAGATCCTAGGCAAACACCACATGTTGGAGGATCCATAACAATATAACTTCTATGCAAATATACACAACCATAACTCATTACGTTGTCTTCCTTGTCCAACTTCAACTAATTTGCTCAAGTTTGAAAATAATTAATATATTCACAATCATAGAAGATGTCCAAGATAATATGTTTGTATGTGAAAGTTATCTTCCTTATACTAATCATTCATGAATTGCTTGTATGACCAATATTGTGATTGTCAAGCTTCACAAGATTTCACTTTATAAACCCGATGTTAAGCCACTACTAGGAATGATATGAACATATAATTTCAACTTCATGATATTCAATTCATTCAACAATTTACTCATAGGATATAAGTGAAGCACAAGAGTAAATGACAAACTACTCCAAAAAGATATAAGTGAAGATCAAGCGAGTAGTTAATTAAAGGGGTAGCTAATTGAGGACTCTCTTATTTAAAAACTTTCAGATCTAAGTATTTTATTAAAACAGCAAGCAAAATGAAAATAAAATGACATTCCAAGGATAACACACATCATGTGAAGAAGCAAAAACTTAGGCTCAACCGAGGCTAACCGATAATTGTTGATGAAGAAAGGTGGGATGCCTACCGGGGCATCCCCAAGCTTAGATGCTTGAGACTTATTGAAATATTGACTTGGTATGCCTTGGGAATCCCCAAGCTTGAGCTCTTGTGTCTTCTTCATTCCTCTCATATCACGGTTTTCCTAAATCTCAAAAACTTCATACACACAAAACTTAACAAGAACTCGTGAGATAAGTTAGTATAAATCAATGCAATAACCTTATCATTATCTACTGTAGCAAATCACTAAAATTATTATTTAACATTGCATACTAAATGCCTCTGCATATTTAACACTCCTATCCTTAAATAGAATCATTAAACAAGCAAACATATGCAAACAATGCAAACATAACAGCAATCTGTCAAAACAGGATAGTCTGTAATGGATGAAGAATTATCCATACTTATTTAACTCAAAAAATTCTGAAATTTTACAATTATGTAGAAAGTTTATCATAACTTATTTTGCAAAAAAATCAACATTTTATCACATTCTGACTTTTCTGAAGAATTCTCACAATAGCGTGCAACTTTCTGTTTTGAAACAGCAACTCATATACTTGCAAACTAAGCATGGTAAAGGATATACTTGACGCTTTTATTGAAGTAAGAGATGAAAAACATTATTCTAAATAACAGCAAGAAAATCCTAACAAAATAAAATGACGCTCCAAGCAAAACTCATATCATGTGATGAATAAAAATATAGCCTCAAGTAAAGTTACCGATATTGTTGGAGACGAAAGAGGGGATGCCTTCCGGGGCATCCCCAAGCTTAGTTGCTTGGATCTTCCTTGAATATTACCTTGGGGGTGCCTTGGGCATACCCAAGATTAGGGTCTTGTCACTCCTTATTCTCCTCATATCGATATCTCACCCAAAACTTGAAACTTCAATCACACAAAACTTAACGGAACTTCGTGAGATAGGTTAGTATGATAAAGAGCAAACCATTCACTTTCGTACTGTCAAAGACAAGATTCATAATTGTTCTCACACAATGTCTAATGTACCTTATCATTTACACAATTTATATTGAGCAGTATAAGCCATAGAAACTAGGAAACAAGCAAACTATGCATTGAAAACAGAATCTGTCAAAAACAGAACAGTCTGTAGTAATCTGTACTCTAACCATACTTCTGTAACTCCAAAAATTCTGAAAAATTAGGACAACGTAGGCAATTTTTATATATAAAAAATGAAAAAAAATTCGTCGCTTCTGTGAATTTTAAAAATTCTGCTACTCGGCACAAAAGTTTCTGTTTTCCAACAAGATCAAATCAACTATCACCCAACATGATCCCAAAGGCTTTACTTGGCACTTTATTGAAACAAAAGCTATAAAACATGATTACTAAAGTAGCTTAATCATGTGAACACACAAAAATAGTAGTGGTAAATGTTGGGTTATCTCCCAACAAGCGCTTTTCTTAAATGCCTTTTTAGCTAGGCATGATGATTTCAATGATGCTCACATAAAAGATAATAATTGAAACACAAAGAGAGCATCATGAAGCATAAGTTCCTCTCTCATAGTAATTTTCAGTAGCATCATGAATAGATTCATCAATGTAACTGTAACACCCCCGGTGATTAGCAACAGTAATCACTTTTGATAGTGACATGTTAGCATGATCAACAGTGCATAATCATCATTAGCATCACATTGCATTTCAACTCCTAAGTCAAATTCAAATTTAAATGAAAGTGGAATATGAAAGTTGTCCAACATAGGAGCTAAAATGTCAGATATATAGCAAATATTCCAGAGGCTATTCTAAAATTGAAACCAACATCATTGGAATTGGATAAGTGACTCGAACAACCTCAAACAGTGGATAAAGATAATATTTAATAACCATTTATTGAATCTGAAATAAATATGGAATTATGTTTTGTCCAAACTAGTTTTAGGTGTTAGGGAATAATGCACTGGTATTTATGAAATAGGTCAACAATTTTTACAAAAACCTTTGGGGCCTAAACATTTAACAGTGGAGAAAAGAGAATAAAGAAAAAGGAAAAAGAAACAGAAAAGAAAAAAAAGAGCAACGCCCCCCCCCCCCCGCCCCAACTGGGCCGAAGCCCAGCCGGCCGGCCCACCTCGTCGCCCTTGGCCTATAAGGCCCCGGCCAAACCCTAGCCTCACCGACACCCCTCCTCACTCGTTCGCCCCCCCCCCCCGATAGAAATGGATCGGGCCGACGCCGCTCGCGACGCCACCCGTCCCGCGCCGATCGGCCAGCGCCGACGCCGCCGCCATGGCCGACGTCGCCCTGTCCTCTCCTCTTCCCCGACCAGCCGCCTATCGCTCGGTCGCCCCCTCCCTCGACTGGATCTGGATCGGGGCGAACCCCCGATCCCGTCGCCCGACGCCGCGACGACCTCGCCGCCGCCCGGAGCCCGCGCCTCCCCGCCGGCCTGCACCTCGTCTCCGTCGCCGTCGTCCCCGTCGACTGCCCCGACCCCCCGCTGCCCCGTCCCTACGAGCACGGTGAGGCCCCAGGCCTCCCCCTCTCTGCTCCCGCACCTCGCCGCGCGCACCGCAGCCTCGCCGGGCCTCGTACACGCGCGCGCGTGCCCTGCCTCGCTACTGCTCGCGGATCTTGCCCCGCTTCGCCCCGCCGTGCCCGCTGTGCCGCGCCGCCCCTCGCTGCTGCTCCGGCCACCCCGCTGCCGCTGCTACTCTGCTCCGCCGCGCTACGGCCCCGGCCGCGCCCAGCGCCCGCTCGCCCCCTGCCACGCTCACCGCGCCCGCCTGGGCCGCTCGCCCGTGCCCCGGGTTCGCCCGACGGGGCGCCGCGCCCGCACGCCTGTGACCCCCCCCTGGGCCACTGCCCAGTGGGGCCCAAACCCCCTGTGACGCTGACGAATGGGGCCCACCCCCCTAAAAACGATTTAAAAGAAAGAAGTAAAAATAAATAATTAAAATAATTAATTAATTAATTAGTTAATTAATCCTGATTAGGTTAATTTAATTAAGTAGTTAGTGTTAATTAAACAGTAATTTAATTAGTTAATACCTAATTAACCTAACAGCCTATGACAGGTGGGACCCACCCTGTCAGGTGGCTGCTGACGTCAGCATGATGTCATGCTGACGTCATCAATCACTGTTTCGGATAATGTTGAATTAAATAATTAATTAAATTTCAGAAATTAATAAAAACTTTAGAAAATCATATTAAATAAACCGTAACTCCGATGAAAATACTTTGTACATGAAACTTGCTCAGAACGACGATACGAACCCGGATACGCCCTCTGTATTCCCGTCAGATGCCCGCAACTATAAGAACGTTGAACAATTAGACCGATTTCGATAAATGAATAGTGTCCAACTTTAATTAAATAAATCCGAATAAATTCCTAAATTAACTAAATCATTTAGTTAGGCAGTAGAACACCCCGGCATATCATTTAGGCATGTCATACATATTGTTTGCATTATTGCCGTGAATTTATTGTTTCTCTCCCCCTCCTTCTCTCTCGATAGACGCCGAGACCGACGTCGCTGCTGTCGAGTACGACTACGCTACTGACGAGCAGCCCGTTGACGACCTCCCTCTCTTGCCAGAGCAACCAGGCAAGCCCCCCCCCCCCTTGAGCATTCCAGATATCGCCCATTCTATTCTCCTGCTTGCATTAGATTTCGCTACTGTTAATGTATGCTCCTATTCTGATGCATAGCCTGCTGTTGTAACCTGTTCATTGCTACTTACTTGCCTATGATAAACTGTTTAGTATAGGTTGGTATGAACCATCTGTGACCCCTCCACCTTACCTCGTTGCCCCTGCTTGTTCATCGACGACTCGATCAACGTGATCGTCGATCAGAGACAAACGCCTCACTTCACACCCCCCTTAGTTGTACGACTCTGCGTAGTAACTATCGAGTGCCGAGGGTGATACCTCGTAACGCACTCCTGATGAATACTCTGCAGCATAGCTGTACGGTCGTGGTCATCGAGGGTGATTCATCCTTCTCCATGTCCGATACGACTCTGTCGTGCAACCCCTCAGTGTGAACCTCGAGGGTGATACCTCATACGTTCACCCTGATGATTATGACCACACGGTTACTTGACCTTTTGCACAGGCGGGTCCACCCTGGTGGGTACCCGCTGGGGATCTATGATTTCGGGTGTGCCGGAAGGGCACTCGAGTGTGACATTGTGGCGGAGCATCAGAGACTCTGATTGTCTCCGCTTGATACTAATTGAGCCTATTGGATTTGGGTGTGTGATCTGAGTGGGTCGACGTGCCCTATACGCACTGCCACCACGCGGGATAATGGTTATGGGGCCCTCTGCGATGTACGTTTCGCCGAAAGCTTATCAGACGTCACGATTCACCGTGCAGGCTGATCGTTGGGATTGGGCTGGATACTTCACTGGCGAGTTCAGTGTCGCGCCTGCACCCCGGCCAGCCACGCAACGCGCAGGGTGCCCAGGGCGATGGCCCGAGACCCCTGGGTGCATAGGTTAGTCCGGCGTGCTGACCTCTCTGCTGAGCCTAGGTAGAGCGCTGCTTCGTGTTGATCTTCCGAGGACGGGCATTACCCATCAAGTATGTCCGGCCAGAGTTGATCGAGCGTGTTGGGTAACAGTAGTGCACCCCTGCAGGGATGAATCTTCTATCGATAGCCGGTCCTACGGTAAAGGACGCTCAGTTTGTGTATCCCGATCTACTACTTAAACTGGATACTTGTTACTTAATTGAAGCTTCGGGATTACTTTCTCGCTGGGAGTCGAGGAAGGATCTTTGAGCTGTACTTCAACATGTTTGCTAAATAAAATGCTATTCCACTCTCTTCTACTGCTGCAAGATGATGGCTTTGAAAAGATGTTTGAAGATGCTAGTCTTCGATAGGACTAGGCCTTTCTCTCTATTCTGGCATTTCTGCAGCCCAGTCCACATATACAGCCTTTTTCTCCATTGATAATGTTGCATATGTAGTATAGATCCTTGCTTGCTGAGTACTTCGGATGAGTACTCACGGTTGCTTTATTTTCTCTTTTCCCCCATATACCCCACCTTGATGATACACCAGACGATGGAGTCCAGGAGCCAGACGCCACCACCGGAGCCTACTACCAGGCGGGTCCAGAGGGCACGTACTACTGGATCGAGCCAGCTGACCAGGAGTAGGATCGGAGGCTCCCAGGCAGGAGGCCAACGCCTTTCGATCTAGTGTCGTTGTTTGTGCTAGCCTTCTTAAGGCAGAACTTGTCTAACTATGTCTGTACCCAGATATTATTTGTATGACTGACTTATGTATTCGGATCTTCGGATCCCTGGTCTGTAATATTGTGGACCTCCGTTTATTGGTGTTTAGAGTTGTGTTGTGATATCTTCCCGTGAGTCCCTGGGCTTGATCGTACACGTTTGCGTGTATGATTAGTGTACGATTGAACCGGGGGCGTCACAAGTTGGTATCAGAGCCGACTGCCTGTAGGAAGCCCCCCTTCCAAATTCCTTGGCCGAAGTTGAGTCTAGAAACCGAGAAACTAATTTACTAACTTGGCTGTGTGGCTTACGGGCCCACGTCGCCAACTGGGTGGTATTAGGATCTTTTATTCCTCGTCTATACTCTGGGACTCTAATATCTCTTCTATTCGGGTTAAATAAAATTTTACTAACGCCGACACTTAGGATCTCGTAATTCCCGACTACCCGGAGAGCTGGATATCTGTGCGATTTCCCTGTCGTTGATCTGATTAGTCTGATAATCATTTTCCTTTCCATTGTTTTGTTTAACCTTTCTCTCCGAGTTGTGTTAAACTTCTCATTGTCATTTGACAAAGCTGAATTTCCTCTGTTTCAGATGGACCGTTTGTTTCCACCGCGTCCTACGATACAGCTTGTGCTTCGCACTTGGGCTCGTGATGCCCCTGGTTTTCCAGCTGTCCTGATCGCTCTCATGACCAGACTTGGCTACCGCTGGTACCCTGAGTACATGGTTTACGAGGATTACCGCGAGTTTAATCAGGAGCAGTACCATACTGATGTTCGTATCTATGATCGGCAGAATGACTCAGACACCGAGCTGCACCTTTTCCACGGTATCGGCGTGACGATTGAGATGGCAGTACATGATGCCGCCTACTCTGCTGTCGCACGTCTTCGAGGATAGTTCAGTGATATCTTGGATGACTCTGAGTTCCGATACATTCCGTATGCCCCTGCTGGAGATGCTACCGGATACTACACAGCTATCTGTGCCCCGTACGAGCCTCGCCGATATGACCACCGCGTTCTGATTCAGTGCACTCAGGCTCTGGATCGCACTGTTCGGGCTCTTGCCGTCGAGTTGGTTGCCACTCGAGCACGTCTCTACGATGCTATGACGCAGTTGATGCCCGCTGTTCGTGCAGGGATACATCCGGAGCACATCCTTTACCCGCGCAGGACTCAGATGTATGCTGGTATTGACTGGCCTGCTGTTGGAGGTCACACACCTACACGTGGACCTCTTCTTACAGTTCGAGACCGGGTTCTGCATCAGAGTGCATATGGAGCACAGGATCCTTCCGCGACGAATATTCGTCGTCCGCACTCGCAGTTACCCCGTTACAGTGGTTTTCTCCGACGTTGATGTAGCCTTTGCTATGTCTCGTTGTGTACTTCCTTACCGCGTGCCTGCGCGCCACCTAGTATGTCTAGCTTTTAATTTGCGCCGTTATGCTGTCCGCATGTACCCGACTTTGTGTATGGATCTGTATGTCTTAATCGACTACTGTTATGTATCTATTACACTGCTTAAGGTATTGTCGTGTTACATCATACTTGTCGCTAAACACTCGCAATTGCTTTTACTAAACTACCCCCTGTTGATACGTAGCAGGATGGTTAGACCAGGTGGTCGTGGTCGTGGTCATGCCCCTGAACGTCCACCACCGCCAGACTATATGGCAGCTATGATGCAACAGTTCGAGCTTAACCGCCAGTTCATGGTTGGAATCATGGCTCAGTTTCCGCATCAGAACAACCAGAACCAGAACCCAGCTTCAGTAACTTTGACAGAGTTTACGCGACTCAACCCAACGCAGTTTCGCAACTCTGACAAGCCCCTGGATGCCGATGACTGGCTCCGCGACATCACTCACGAGATGGAGTCTGCTAATGTTGCCCCCGCCAACTTTGTCACCTTCGCGGCCTTTTTCTTAAAGGGCCCCGCTGCTCAATGGTGGGACACACACAAGCGTACTCTGCCTGTTGGAACAGTCATCACTTGGTATGAGTTCCAGGCTGCTTTCCGTACACGTTACATCCCTCAAGCAATTATGGAACGCATGAAGACCCAGTTCCGCAACCTCACTCAGGGCAATAAAACCGTCGAAGCTTATCAGCGGGAATTTCTTGATCTCTCCCGCTATGCTGAAGAAGACATCGCCACAGATGCTCGCAGACAGGAGAAGTTCCGTAATGGACTACACCCTGACCTCAAGCTTGCACTAGCTGCTCAAGACATCAATGACTTCTCAACTCTAGTGAACAAGGCTATTCTCGTTGAGACCGCTCAGATGGAACACAAGGACTCGCAGAAGCGCTACCGTGATGCTGGCTCATCTTCGGGCTCAGCACCGAAGCGTAGAGTTTGGATTCCCAACAACGCGTTCCGTCCCAATACCTCTGCGCCAAAGAACAATGCTGCACCACGTCTGCCTCCTCCACCACCGAGGCCGTCAAAGGCTCAAGCTATTCAGAACCATGCCCCTCTTCGTCCTGAAGATGGTTTGTGTTTCAAGTGCCGCAAACCAGGCCACCAGGCTAAAGACTGCCGCCAGACTCAGAATCAGTTAGATTTTCCTCGTGCTGGCCGTGGATATGGCCGTGGCAACAATCAGACCCGCAACTATAATACTGGGTCTGCTTCACGTGGTCGTGGTCAGGCTTACAACATTGACATTGAAGAAGTCCAGGATCAACCTGCTACTGTGATGGGTACCCTTCTTGTCGACTCAGTACCTGCTTCTGTATTATTTGATTCAGGAGCATCGCATTCATTCATGTCTGAAGCATTTGCATTATCTCATGACATTGCATTCGAAAAGATGAACCTGCCAATAGTTGTCCATACCCCTGGAGGCCAATGTCAAACCACTATGATGGCACATAATGTCCCTGTTGAAATTGAGGAATTTGAATTCCTAGCTTCCCCTATTATCCTGAAGTCTTCCACCATAGACCTCATACTCGGAATGGATTGGTTGAAAGCTCACATTGCTTCGATCAATTGTGCCACTAAAATTATCCAACTTCTTCACCCCTCCGATGAGATAGTGAACTACACTGCCCGAATTACTCGAGACGCTGAAGCTGAGGTATATGTTATGAATGCTTTGAACGCCTCACCTCTGGAAGGGATCGAGAACGTTCCTGTCGTTCGAGATTTTCCAGACGTCTTTCCCGAAGAACTTCCAGGCATACCCCCGGCTAGAGCTGTCGAGTTTGTCATTGACTTGAAGCCTGGCACAGTTCCTATTGCCAAGCGACCTTATAAGATGCCTCCGCATCACCTTCTTGAGCTTAAGGAAGAAATCGACAAGTCACTTAAGAGTGGTTTCATCCGCCCCAGTTCCTCTGCTTGGGGAGCACCTTCACTCTTCGTTAAGAAGAAGGATGGAACTAACCGATTGGTTCAGGATTACCGGCCCATTAACCAAGCCACAATCCAGAATAAATACCCACTGCCCCGTATCAATGATCTTTATGATCAACTTGCCGGATCATCGGTGTTCTCTAAACTCGACTTGAGGTTGGGTTATCACCAGATCCGTGTCCGTGAAGAGGACATTCCCAAGACTGCATTCGTCACTCGTTATGGCTCCTATGAATACACCGTCATGTCATTTGGCCTAACGAATGCCCCAGCTACGTTCTCCCGTCTGATGAATTATATATTCATGGATTGGCTTTGGAGTTGTAAACGGTTGAGTGGTATGGATTGTGTTACGATTGACAACGGGGGGCGTCACAAGTTGGTATCAGAGCCGACTGCCTGTAGGAAGCCCCCCTTCAAATTCCTTGGCCGAAGTTGAGTGTAGAAACCGAGAAACTAATTTACTAACTGGCTGTGTGGCTTACGGGCCCACGTCGCCAACTGGGTGGGTATAGTGATCTTTTATTCCTCGTCTATACTCTGTGGACTTAATATCTCTTCTATTCGGTTTAAATAAAATTTTACTAACGCCGAACTTAGGATCTCGTATAATTTCCCGACACCCGGAGAGCTGGATATCTGTGCGATTTCCTGTCGTTGATCTGATTAGTCTGATATCATTTTCCTTTCCATGTTTTTGTTTAACCTTTTTTCTTCCGAGTTGTGTTTAACTTCTCATTGTCATTTGACAAAGATGATTTCCTCTGTTTCAGATGGACCGTTTGTTTCCCCCGCGTCCTACGATACAGCTTGTGCTTCGCACTTGGGCTCGTGATGCCCCTGGTTTTCCAGCTGTCCGATCGCTCTCATGACCAGACTGCTACCTGCGGTACCCCTGAGTACATGGTTTCGAGGATTACCGCGGAGTTTAATCAGGAGCAGTACCATACTGATGTTCGTTATCTATGATCGCAGCAGAAGAATCACGACCACCAGCTGCACCTTTTCCACGGTATCGGTTGTGCGATTGAGATGGCAGTACATGATGCCCCTACTCTGCTGTCGCACGTCTTCGAGGATAGTTTCAGTGTGATATCTTGGATGACTCTGAGTTCCGATACATTTCCGCCTAGTGCCCCTGTGGAGATTGATGCTACACAGCGTCTACAACCTATCCTACTTAAACCGTTCATATCTTGTTTGCCCCGTATAGTTAGTCATCCCCTCAGCCTCGATTTATGCCATTATTTAATGAGTGTTCTTTGATTCCAGGGTTGCCTACTCAGTGCTTATGGATTCAGCCACCCTGGTTTTTCGGGCGGGGCACCCGCCTCTCGACCGTTGGTTGCTTATCACTCCGAGCACTGTGATCCTACGATTTTGTCATGTAAGTCATTCCGGTGTTTTATGCCGCCCACCGTTCACGTCGCCAGGGATTTACATCGGCGCCTAGCCATCCATCCTTTTTACTTTCCCCCCCCCCCGCCGTTCAGGACTCAGATTGTATGCTCCCCTGGCTTGTGCTTATCCCGTGTCAACGGCATTCTGCTGTTTTTCGGTAGACGTCACACAAAACTACCACTTCACACGGGACCTCTTCTCCTGCCCACATTGTTGCTTTGCATCGGATTTCCCCTGTGTCTCTGTTTATATCATGAGTGCACATATGGAGCTAACCAGGATCCCCTTTTTTTAATTTGCAGATTACGCCATAATATGTTTCAGTGTTTTTTTTCCCCCCGGCCACCGCATGTTACCACCGTTCTTCTACAGTGGTTTTGTCTTACGACGTGATGTTCTGTAGACACCCTTTTTCCGTATGTTGCTCGTCTGCCTCCGTCACTTGTACCCTCTACCTGAGTGCCTGCCGCATGCCACACTAGTATTTTGTCTAGCTCTCTTTTTTCAATGTTTCTTTGCCGCCCGGTATGCGTCCGCACTACGCGCATACCCCGATCCACTTTCCCGGGTATGGGTATCCTTTGCTACGGTTGTCATTGCTAATCGACTACTGTTTATTTGTATTTCTTATTCCACATTGTCCTTAAGGTGACTTGTTTCCGTGTTTTAATATCCTAACTTTGTCGCCTAACACACTCGTAAATTGATTTTGTCAACCAACACCTTACCCCCTGGTTTGTACCCCCCCCTTTTTATCTTTGCTTATGCTTCCAGGATTTGTGCCCCGTTTTATGCCAGGTGCTGTTTTTCGTGGTTCGGTCCCCGGCCCCTCATGACCCCTGAACGTCCCTTTCAACCCCACACCCGCTTTCTTACCCGACCTATCCTATTCGCACGATTAGTGATCCTGCATTACAACGTTCGCCATGCATTTTCTTTAATTCCTTCGTTTTACCAGTTTTATCCCCGGTGTTGTTTTTGCGATCTCCATGGTCAGGGAGCCCGCATGTTATTTCCTTACCCTCATTCGAATTACTATCATACTCCTCTTTTTTCCTTTAGCCACACCCACCCCCCTAGGAACCAAGCTTCAGTCTGGAATCTTTGCCGACTTGGTTTTTTACCCCTTGGCCCCCTATCCTCCGTCGCCTCTCACTCCAAGCTAGTTTCGCAACTCACAAGGCCCCCCCCGGTATTTGTTCTTCCCCAGATGACTTGGCTCGCGGATCATCACTTTTTCACGCCACGACTTAGTATTGGTCGTAGCTTCTGCTACCCCCACGGCCATGCCCCCCGACAACTTTGGCACTTAGTTCACGCTTTGGCCCACTTTCCTTTACTTTAAAGTTTTTGTCGCAACCGTGCTCCCCCTTAGGCGCTGGGCGTTAAACATTATATAAAGTCTGTTAGACTCCATCGCAGTGTTGGTTATTACAGTCTTTATCACTGTGCCGGTTCCCCCTTTTTTATTGAGTTCCCAGGGCTTTCGTACACGTTAATCCCTCAAGCACCCCCCCTTCCTATTATCTGTTATTCACGATCCTCTTCCCCTTTATCTCTCATGTCGACCAGTTTACTATACAGTTACCCCGCAACCCCTCCTCTAACTGTTCAGCGGCAATAACCACACAACCGTTTTTCTTGAAGCACTTTCTTTTATGAACGCCCATTTTTGGGCCGCCCTCTTTCCTCTCTAAACTTCTACAGGATTATCTTCTTGATCTCTCCAGCTATGCTTGTACAGAATCAGAATCGCTTACTTACACGTATGATCGTTCAGACACTGGCGATTGCCCTGACGTCTCTAATGTGCACTACACTCCTGACTCATATGCGATTGCAAGACGTTTTCCCCCCTGCTCTAAGGAATTATATCCATGCACTGTCCGCCCAACTATTTATTTTTTCTTGTGGAAAACATGGATTTAGTTCTCGTTGAGATCTTTTTTTCTTTTTTTCCCTTTTTCCCCGCTCACTGATTCCGGAATTACACCATTAGGAACTTGCCTTTGCCCCAAGATGCAGTTCTACTCGTGATCGCTGTTGTATCATCTTTCCGTGGTCCTAAGCTATCCCTCCCCGATTTTTATTTTTGCTACCCCCCGAGTTTTTTGGACTCTTATTATCCCAACACCCAATCGCGTGTTTTTTGTCCACCAATTTTTCCTCTGCTCCAAACGCCATACCCAATGCTTGCACCCCCCCGTTCGCCCCCCTTTACTCACCACCGTAGGCCCGTCAAGGCCTCTATTATTTGTATATTCAGATACCATACTGACCCTCTTTGTCTCTGATCGATGGTTTGCCTGTTTTTCAAGTTGCCACGCTTACTAACAATGCTTTGACCACTTATGGATATTAAGCTGCCGTCCCCAGACTCATGATTATAGTTCAGATCTTCCTTCGCGGCCCTCGTGCTGGTCCGTGGATTTACTCGTCTTCTGTGTGGCAACAAACTTTCTACAATCACGTTCAAATATTATAAACGGTGTGGTCTGTATTTCACTTTGCTGCGGTATTTGCCTGTCCGTCAGGTTCTTTTTTTTAAAACAGTTCGAAATCTGTAGCAAGGTACGGATCAACCTTGCGGAGACTGCCCCGAGTGAGGTACTTCTTGCCCCCATTTCCCGTTGACATGAACTTCCCCTTAGTACCTGCGTTGACCGTTATATTGTTGATTTTTTCCCCAGCTGCATGCACATATAGCTATTCATAGTTTTGAATAGCTATTTTCTTTTTTTTGATTTTCCTATCTTCATGGACATGCCGGCACCTGAAACACCCGACCTGTTTTGAATTTCCTGTTGCCAATTATGTTGTCCTTATTTTTTACCATCTGGAGAGCTCCAGCAAAACCACTATGATGGCCACCTAAATGTCCCCCTTTTTTTTTCTTCCTCTTTTTTTTTTGTTGAAAATTGAGGAGTTAGTTTGGACATTTCTAAGTTTCCTTCCACTATTATCCTCGGAAGTCTTTTTAATATCCCCCTAGTACTACACTTATACCCCGGATTCCCCCATCGTCCGAACTTGGTTTTGATAAGCCATCCTCTCGCCCACACGATTCACAATTGTGTCCACTCATAAATTATTGTCATTACTTCTGTCACACCCAATACCGTTATGCAGATTTAGTGAACTAACCTGTACTTCCTCACCCGAATACTCGATTGACGCTGAGCCTTCGTTTGTCTTGGGATTGTATGTTCTTATCCCGAATTGCTTTGTTGAGAACGCTTTCCTCCACCTCCTGGATATGGGATTCTTTGAGAACGTTTCATTCTGTCATGTTTCGACGATGTTGCCTAGACCCCCTGTTTTCCCTTTGTCCACGTAAGTACCCTCCTATCCCGGCACCCACCCCTTCGGCTAGAGCGGTGAGTTGGTCATTGACTTTTGAACGCCCCTTGTGCACAGTCTTCCTATTTGGCCCCAAGCGTTACCTCTACTTAATGCGATTGCTTTTTCTCTTCAGTTCCATGTCATTATTATGTCCTTTGAGTTTCTTTCTTCCCTTTACCATTTCCGACAGAAATATGACATTAGTCACCTCAGCATGCGGCCGTTTTTTTTCCCCTATCTTAAGCTTTCCCCTCATTGCCCCCCCCCCCCCTTGAGCATTCCAGATATCGCCCATTCTATTCTCCTGCTTGCATTAGATTTCGCTACTGTTAATGTATGCTCCTATTCTGATGCATAGCCTGCTGTTGTAACCTGTTCATTGCTACTTACCTGCCTATGATAAACTGTTTAGTATAGGTTGGTATGAACCATCTGTGACCCCACCACCTTACCTCGTTGCCCCTGCTTGTTCATCGACGACTCGATCAACGTGATCGTCGATCAGAGACAAACGCCTCACTTCACACCCCCCTTAGTTGTACGACTCTGCGTAGTAACTATCGAGTGCCGAGGGTGATACCTCGTAACGCACTCCTGATGAATACTCTGCAGCATAGCTGTACGGTCGTGGTCATCGAGGGTGATTCCTCCTTCTCGATGTCCGATACGACTCTGTCGTGCAACCCCTCAGTGTGAACCTCGAGGGTGATACCTCATACGTTCACCCTGATGATTATGACCACACGGTTACTTGACCTTTTGCACAGGCGGGTCCACCCTGGTGGGTACCCGCTGGGGATCTATGATTTCGGGTGTGCCGGAAGGGCACTCGAGTGTGACATTGTGGCGGAGCATCAGAGACTCTGATTGTCTCCGCTTGATACTAATTGAGCCTATTGGATTTGGGTGTGTGATCTGAGTGGGTCGACGTGCCCTATACGCACTGCCACCACGCGGGATAATGGTTATGGGGCCCTCTGCGATGTACGTTTCGCCGAAAGCTTATCAGACGTCACGATTCACCGTGCGGGCTGATCGTCGGGATTGGGCTGGATACTTCACTGGCGAGTTCAGTGTCGCGCCTGCACCCCGGCCAGCCCGCAACGCGCAGGGTGCCCAGGGCGATGGCCCGAGACCCCTGGGTGCATAGGTTAGTCCGGCGTGCTGACCTCTCTGCTGAGCCTAGGTAGAGCGCTGCTTCGTGTTGATCTTCCGAGGACGGGCATTACCCATCAAGTATGTCCGGCCAGAGTTGATCGAGCGTGTTGGGTAACAGTAGTGCACCCCTGCAGGGATGAATCTTCTATCGATAGCCGGTCCTACGGTAAAGGACGCTCAGTTTGTGTATCCCGATCTACTACTTAAACTGGATACTTGTTACTTAATTGAAGCTTCGGGATTACTTTCTCGCTGGGAGTCGAGGAAGGATCTTTGAGCTGTACTTCAACATGTTTGCTAAATAAAATGCTATTCTACTCTCTTCTACTGCTGCAAGATGATGGCTTTGAGAAGATGTTTGAAGATGCTAGTCTTCGATAGGACTAGGCCTTTCTCTCTATTCTGGCATTTCTGCAGCCCAGTCCATATATACAGCCTTTTCTCCATTGATAATGTTGCATATGTAGTATAGATCCTTGCTTGCTGAGTACTTCGGATGAGTACTCACGGTTGCTTTATTTTCTCTTTTCCCCCATATACCCCACCTTGATGATACACCAGACGATGGAGTCCAGGAGCCAGACGCCACCACCGGAGCCTACTACCAGGCGGGTCCAGAGGGCACGTACTACTGGATCGAGCCAGCTGACCAGGAGTAGGATCGGAGGCTCCCAGGCAGGAGGCCAACGCCTTTCGATCTAGTGTCGCTGTTTGTGCTAGCCTTCTTAAGGCAGAACTTGTCTAACTATGTCTGTACCCAGATATTATTTGTATGACTGACTTATGTATTCGGATCTTCGGATCCCTGGTCTGTAATACTGTGGACCTCCGTTTATTTGTGTTTAGAGTTGTGTTGTGATATCTTCCCGTGAGTCCCTGGGCTTGATCGTACACGTTTGCGTGTATGATTAGTGTACGATTGAACCGGGGGCGTCACACACGGTTACTTGACCTTTGTCACAGGCGGGTCCACCCTGGTGGGTACCCGCTGGGGATCTATGATTTCGGGTGTGCTGGAAGGGCACTCGAGTGTGACATTGTGGCGGAGCATCAGAGACTCTGATTGTCTCCGCTTGATACTAATTGAGCCTATTGGATTTGGGTGTGTGATCTGAGTGGGTCGACGTGCCCTATACGCACTACCACCACGCGGGATTATGGTTATGGGGCCCTCTGCGATGTACGTTTCTCCGAAAGCTTATCAGACGTCACGATTCACCGTGCGGGCTGATCGTCGGGATTGGGCTGGATACTTCACTGGCGAGTTCAGTGTCGCGCCTGCACCCCGGCCAGCCACGCAACGCGCAGGGTGCCCAGGGCGATGGCCCGAGACCCCTGGGTGCATAGGTTAGTCCGGCATGCTGACCTCTCTGCTGAGCCTAGGTAGAGCGCTGCTTCGTGTTGATCTTCCGAGGACGGGCATTACCCAGCAAGTATGTCCGGCCAGAGTTGATCGAGCGTGTTGGGTAACAGTAGTGCACCCCTGCAGGGATGAATCTTCTATCGATAGCCGGTCCTACGGTAAAGGACGCTCAGTTTGTGTATCCCGATCTACTACTTAAACTGGATACTTGTTACTTAATTGAAGCTTCAGGATTACTTTCTCGCTGGGAGTCGAGGAAGGATCTTTGAGCTGTACTTCAACATGTTTGTTAAATAAAATGCTATTCTACTCTCTTCTACTGCTGCAAGATGATGGCTTTGAGAAGATGTTTGAAGATGCTAGTCTTCGATAGGACTAGGCCTTTCTCTCTATTCTGGCATTTCTGCAGCCCAGTCCACATATACAGCCTTTTTCTCCATTGATAATGTTGCATATGTAGTATAGATCCTTGCTTGCTGAGTACTTCGGATGAGTACTCACGGTTGCTTTATTTTCTCTTTTCCCCCATATACCCCACCTTGATGATACACCAGACGATGGAGTCCAGGAGCCAGACGCCACCACCGGAGCCTACTACCAGGCGGGTCCAGAGGGCACGTACTACTGGATCGAGCCAGCTGACCAGGAGTAGGATCGGAGGCTCCCAGGCAGGAGGCCAACGCCTTTCGATCTAGTGTCGCTGTTTGTGCTAGCCTTCTTAAGGCAGAACTTGTCTAACTATGTCTGTACCCAGATATTATTTGTATGACTGACTTATGTATTCGGATCTTCGGATCCCTGGTCTGTAATATTGTGGACCTCCGTTTATTGGTGTTTAGAGTTGTGTTGTGATATCTTCCCGTGAGTCCCTGGGCTTGATCGTACACGTTTGCGTGTATGATTAGTGTACGATTGAACCGGGGGCGTCACAGTAACCATCACATAAAGCATTCTTTTCATGATCCAAAAGCATAGAAAATTTATTACTCGCCATATAAGCAATTTTATTCTCATTCACAATAGTGGGAGTATCATATGAAACTCGAATACTATAAATTGTTTCCACATTAAAAGAGTAATGTTCAGTAAAAGGATATTCAAAATTATGACAATAATTATCACTACTTTTTATAACATAAGTATCATCACAATAATCATCATAAGTAGCAACTTTGTTCTCATCATAGTCAATTGAAACCTCTTCCGGAATAGTGGAATCAATACTAAATAAAGTCATGACCTCTCCAAATCCACTTTTATCATTATAATAGGATTCAACATCCTCCAAAACAGTGGGATAAATATTATCTAAAGTTGACATTCTTCCAAACCCACTTTCATAAATATGGCAATCATCATAAATAGGAGGCATGTAATCATCATAGCAAATTTGATAATTCAAAGTAGGGGGACTAAAAAGATCATCTTCATTAAGCATAGCAACCCCAAGCTTGGGACAAACATTAATTGCAGCAAATAAATTCTCAAACATGTCATTCCCATCAAACATAGCATCCCCAAGCTTGTGGCTTGGCATATCATAAGCATAATCACTCTCATCATTAATAGTATGAATAGCACCAATGGTATAACAATTGATATCATCATAATTTCCCAAGTTGGTGCCAAAAAGATTTCCAAGATTATAAGAAGTATCATTATCTTCCCAATCATAATTTTCACAACAAGCAATAGGCATAACAAAATCACCATCAATAGTGCTCTCGGACATTGTGCCATAAGACAAAGAAGCAATATCATCATCAAGTGCATCATCTTCCACGATTATTTTTTATTCATTTTCATGAGGCACAACAATAATAGGAGTAAGATTATTTGGGAGAGATACCTTTTTACCTCCATTCTTTCTTCTTTTCTTCTTCTTCACCACATCATGTGTGGGTTTAATTAATTTTTTTGAGCTTCTTATTGATGAGATTGGTCGAATAAGGAGCTCCTCCTCGTCACCTATTTCATCATGAGAGACAATAGGAGGGAAAGTGGAAATCTTTACCCTTTCATTAGTATTCCTTTTTGTAGGAGATATGCCCTAGAGGCAATAATAAATGTTATTGATTATCTCCCTGTTCATAATTAGGTTTATGTTCCATGCTATAACTGCTATGGTTCTCGAGTCTGCAAATAAAACGAGGCTCGGAGGAAGACTCATATGCACGTGTGGAATAATAAACGATAAAATGTATTCCTAGTCAAGCCTCTATGACTGGCTCAAGTATTGCATGATGATCCTGTTTTCCTGATCATGGGCATGACTATGCCAGCAATTTTGAGGGCACAATGTTAGCAGAACATTTGTGTTGAATCGACCCGATTGATGTTATGCTATGAGATTCTTCGTCACAAGTTAATGGTTAATAACACAGAGATGGTTAATGTTTGCATGATTCCTTAGACCATGAGAGTATCGAGTTTCTTCATGCTTGCTTCATGAACTTTGGGGTTTGTTAAACGTCATCCGTAAATGGGTGGCTATTACGGCGGCTTACGGGTTCATGGAAAAGTGTGTCAAGTAACTTGATAGCTCAAGATTGGGATTTGCTCCTCCGGCGATGGAGAGATATCTCTGGGCCCTCTCGGTGTTACGGTATCCATCATCGTCTGGCCAGACACTTTGTGATTTGATCACGGGGATGCCGGAACATGGTAACGAGAAAAGAGAACAATACCGGTAACGAGGTAACTAGCATAGTGGACAAGTGTTGATCCACGGGAATGCCAACATGTCTCACCTCGGGTATTTGTAACATATCACGAAGCAACATGAATAGCACACGGCAACTGGAGGTTCACTCGAATATTCATTCGTGTGGGTATAGGGGTCAATATGGGTGTCCACGGCTCCGATGTTGATCATTGATCGGAAGGGGTTCCGTGTCATGTCTATACTTCACCGAACCTATAGGGTCACACGCTTAAGGGTCATCTATCTGCTGAATACTAGACAGGGAGTCTGAGAGAAAATCACCAAAAAGTTTCGGACACCGAAAAGTTTCGGACAGCGGAAAAGTTCCGCAGAGAGAGGTCACCGGATGAGTTCCGGTGAAACTGAAAAGTTGTTTCAGGGGATACCATTAAGTCAAAATGGTTTCGGCACATGCCTGATAATTCTTGGAGGATACCAGAATCATTCTGGAAACTTCTGGGAATTTTCTGGAAGAAAAACCGGAAATGTTCCGGGGCTGCCGGAACCGCTTCAGATGCTTTTCGCAGATGAAATCACTAAACTGGAATTGTTCCAAAACGCATTGAAAATTAGTTTAGTGGGTACTGGAAATGTTCTAAGCCCACATAAATATTTTCAGTTCGAACGGACGCTGAAAAATGTCGTCGTGAATAGTGAAAGTGCTTTTTGGGAATTTTATGGAAAGCACCTTTTGGGAATTTCCCAAAAGGCTTCTAGAATGCCTTAGGCACTAAGGAAGCCCCCTTGGGGGTCCCCCAAGGGTGTGGCCGGCCAAGCATGGTGGAGCTCCTTGGAGCTCCACATGGCACCCCTTTTATCTTTATTCTTTTGTGGAAAGGCATAAAGTGGGGGTACTTTGGGGTTTTTTTTGTATGACATCTTTACCCCTTGGCTATCCTATAAATAGAGGTGGAGGGGCAGCCCTCCACACTCATCCCTTCTCACATACAAGTGCCATGCAATGATCTGGCTTCTCTCTCCCTCCCACGAAAAGAGTTTCGTAGAGCCGAAAGGCTGTCTGGGTTCCGGTGGGAACTAGTTCTGGACGGCGAAGCCCTGCCGGATAGATGACACCGTATGTGTGCAACTCTGTAGAGAGGTCGTAGTTTCGATCTTAGTGCCCGAGGGGCTGTTCGAGAGTGCCTCCCGAAGGGCTGTCCAAGTGACGGTCCGAGTTCTGTGAGTCCTCCCGAAGGGCTGTCCGAGTGACCGTTCGAGTTTCGAAGGTCCTCCCGAAGGGCTGTCCGCGACATCGTCTCGGGGACTGTTCGACAGCCTCCCGGAGGGCTGTCTGAAGGGAAGACGAGGGTATACATCCTCGCGGTTGGGAGGTTGTAAATCCTAGCTGCGGGGATCTGCACCGCCGATCGTCATCGACTCTACTTCCGCTGCGCTTCGAGTCGGTAACGAAATGATCAAACCTTGTATGCAGTCTCCATAGTGGTCCTGGGCTGGTGCGTAGGTCGGAAATATTTTTGTTTTCTGCTGCGTTACCCTACAGTGGCATCAAGAGCCGTGCTATGCGTAGATGCAGGTTGCGATCTAGAATACATAGTGATGTATGGGTGTTGCACAATATAATTAGGTAGTAGATGAGTTCTATTACTGAAAATTATTTGTGCGGGTAGCAGATGAAATCTGTTACCCGATATTCTTGTTGCTTCCCTGGAATTTGCATATTTCTGATCTTGATAACAGCATGGTGGAGTTTCAATGTTCTGGCAATCCGCGATCCTGATTGATCAACGAAGTGCTAACAGTTCATTGAATTCCATCGTAGTTAAAAAGAAAGATGAAATTTCGCAAACGAAAGGGCAATGCAGATATGATCTGCACGGGGGTCATGCGTATGACGAAGTTTAGTATGGGGCTCGAGATTTTATTATCTCGGTTTTCATACACCCTGGAATGTTAATCTAGCGACTTGAATTATCATACTTGATGATGGACGTTGGTAGCTTCGGTTTGTTTCGAAATCTTAGAAGCCACGAAAAACTAGTTTTTTGCATGAACCAATTAGAGGCGTCTAACTTGGTTTTCCAGGAGGGTTTACATGTGCATGTGATGTGGTATAGCGGTGCTCATAATAATTTGATTATGTATGAGATGACTATATAATGTAAATTGATTAACATGACCTGCGTGTCATGATTCGGCATGATGGCTGGAGCCATATGATTGCACTTTAAATGACCTGTGTGTCAACCTTGTGTAATGCATTATTTTATTAGCTATAGAGATAGCAATATTATCTGCTGCATCGACAAGGTGGTGGCAATCTTCGCGAAGGTGATCACCGACGTGAATGCCGAAGACGAAGGAATACAAGACTTCTCCGTCAGAAAGGGCTATACCATATCATGCTATTATGAATTGCCTGAGATGTTTATCCCTTATGTTGCACCCTTCTTGATTGCGCGGTAGTCGCTTTTATTAGGGTGATCTCTCACAAAAATATCAAGTAGTTAATGTTCTCCCAAGTGTAGCACCGTCGCGGCACCTAACTTTTCGGGGTATCACATGCTAACATGGGTACGAACGATTAGGGATGTGTGAGGCGGGTGAGTTGAGACCTCGCAGCGAGATCACTTGGTTGTCTTGACGTTCAGGCATGAAAGTCATGAGCTCGGAACACACGCATCGAAAGATGAACAAGAGTCACATAGAGATGTGATTGGCAAGTTTGCCTACCGATTGAGATTTTCGTCATCAGTGATGCTACCATCAATGGCGTTGAATTGAAATGCGGATCTTGAATCACTCACAATCAATTATGAGAGATATTGATTTGAGTGGGAGCGCACTGTAGAATTAATTCTTTTAATTCTCAGTGCAATTAATTTTGAACACTGTCTAAGTGTGATTTGCATAATAGTTGTAGAATAATGGCTCGCATTTCCACCTTCCCTATTAAAATTGAATAGCTGTTAAATATCTGGTTAAAACTTTACGGTTGGTAACGTAATGTGAGGATGGTCCTCAAGAGTGCCGAGAAGGACTTTGTCCTATTGCATACTTTCGGTATTCTCTCGCTTATGCTATGGATCATGTGACTCTCGTCCGTTGATCCAAAAGCTAGAATTCCATTTCAGTCAAGCGCAATATGTTTGTTTCCATGAGACCCAAACTTCGAAAGTTTGGATAGTTATGTGATATTCATGGAATCTGAAAATTATTTTCAGAGACAGACAAAGGCTAAAAGATATGAGATATCCAAAGAAATGTTTGTTTGCAAACTATTAGTAAAGGAGTTTACTATGCATTAGACTGATAAGAGAGGGATCCAGAAGAACGCCTGTCATATGATGCAAGGTGAATAAAACAACAACTTAAAGAGAAAGGAAGTGTCTGAAGGGTGTCAGTGAAACTTTCACGCCTAGGAAGTCCAGGGCTGATGCCACTCTTAAGTTGTGTGCTTCTTCTGAGAGTAGGAGAAATACTAAAAGTTAAACTGTTAGAAGTATAAAGGCAATGAGAAAGAAGACTGGAATATCCAGCTCATGTATGTGTAGGAGATATGCCCTAGAGGCAATAATAAATGTTATTATTTATCTCCATGCTCATTATTATGTTTATGTTCCATGCTATAACTGCTATGGTTCTCGAGTCTGCATAACCACGAGGCTCGGAGGAAGACTCATATGCACGTGTGGAATAATAAACGGTAAAATGTATTCCTAGTCAAGCCTCTATGACTGGCTCAAGTGTTGCATGATGGTTCTGTTTTCCTGATCATGGGCATGTCTATGCCAGCAACTTTGAGGGCACAATGTTAGAAGAACATTTGTGTTGAATCGACCCGAATTGATGTTATGCTATGAGATACATTCGTCATGAGTTAATGGTTAATAACACAGAGATAGTTAACGTTTGCATGATTCCTCAGACCATGAGAGTATCGAGTTTCTTCATGCTTGATTCATGAACTTTGGGGTTTGTTAAACGTCATCCGTAAATGGATGGCTATTACGGCGGCTTACGGGTTCATGGGAAAGTATGTCAAGTAACTTGATAGCTCAAGATTGGGATTTGCTCCTCCGACGATGGAGAGATATCTCTGGGCCCTCTCGGTGTTACGGTATCCATCATCGTCTGGCCAGACACTATGTGATTTGATCACGGGGATGCCGGAACACGGTAACGAGAAAAGAGAACAATACCGGTAATGAGGTAACTAGCATAGTGGACAAGTTGTTGATCCACGGGAATGCCTACATGTCTCACCTCGGGTATTTGTAACATATCGCGAAGCAACAGGAATAGCACACGGCAACTGGAGGTTCACTCGAATATTCATTCGTGTGGGTATAGGGGTCAATATGGGTGTCCACGGCTCCGATGTTGATCATTGATCGGAAGGGGTTCCGTGTCATGTCTATACTTCACCGAACCTATAGGGTCACACGCTTAAGGGTCATCTATCTGCTGAATACTAGACAGGGAGTCTGAGAGAAAATCACCAAAAAGTTTCGGACACCGAAAAGTTTCGGACAGCGGAAAAGTTCCGCAGAGAGAGGTCACCGGATGAGTTCCGGTGAAACTGAAAAGTTGTTTCAGGGGATACCATTAAGTCAAAATGGTTTCGGCACATGCCTGATAATTCTTGGAGGATACCAGAATCATTCTGGAAACTTCTGGGAATTTTCTGGAAGAAAAACCGGAAATGTTCCGGGGCTGCCGGAACCGCTTCAGATGCTTTTCGCAGATGAAATCACTAAACTGGAATTGTTCCAAAACGCATTGAAAATTATTTTAGTGGGTACTGGAAATGTTCTAAGCCCACATAAATATTTTCAGTTCGAACGGACGCTGAAAAATGTCGTCGTGAATAGTGAAAGTGCTTTTTGGGAATTTTATGGAAAGCACCTTTTGGGAATTTCCCAAAAGGCTTCTAGAATGCCTTAGGCACTAAGGAAGCCCCCTTGGGGGTCCCCCAAGGGTGTGGCCGGCCAAGCATGGTGGAGCTCCTTGGAGCTCCACATGGCACCCCTTTTATCTTTATTCTTTTGTGGAAAGGCATAAAGTGGGGGTACTTTGGGGTTTTTTTTGTATGACATCTTTACCCCTTGGCTATCCTATAAATAGAGGTGGAGGGGCAGCCCTCCACACTCATCCCTTCTCACATACAAGTGCCATGCAATGATCTGGCTTCTCTCTCCCTCCCACGAAAAGAGTTTCATAGAGCCGAAAGGCTGTCTGGGTTCCGGTGGGAACTAGTTCTGGACGGCGAAGCCCTGCCGGATAGATGACACCGTATGTGTGCAACTCTGTAGAGAGGTCGTAGTTTCGATCTTAGTGCCCGAGGGGCTGTTTGAGAGTGCCTCCCGAAGGGCTGTCCAAGTGACGGTCCGAGTTCTGTGAGTCCTCCCGAAGGGCTGTCCGAGTGACCGTTTGAGTTTTGAAGGTCCTCCCGAAGGGCTGTCCGCGACATCGTCTGGGGGACTGTTCGACAGCCTCCCGGAGGGCTGTCCGAAGGGAAGACGAGGGTATACATCCTCGCGGTTGGGAGGTTGTAAATCCTAGCTGCGGGGATCTGCACCGCCGATCGTCATCGACTCTACTTCCGCTGCGCTTCGAGTCGGTAACGAAATGATCAAACCTTGTATGCAGTCTCCATAGTGGTCCTGGGCTGGTGCGTAGGTCGGAAATATTTTTGTTTTCTGCTGCGTTACCCTACAGTGGCATCAAGAGCCGTGCTATGCGTAGATGCAGGTTGCGATCTAGAATACATAGTGATGTATGGGTGTTGCACAATATAATTAGGTAGTAGATGAGTTCTATTACTGAAAATTATTTGTGCGGGTAGCAGATGAAATCTGTTACCCGATATTCTTGTTGCTTCCCTGGAATTTGCATATTTCTGATCTTAATAACAGCATGGTGGAGTTTCAATGTTCTGGCAATCCGCGATCCTGATTGATCAACGAAGTGCTAACAGTTCATTGAATTCCATCGTAGTTAAAAAGAAAGATGAAATTTCGCAAACGAAAGGGCAATGCAGATATGATCTGCACGGGGGTCATGCGTATGACGAAGTTTAGTATGGGGCTCGAGAATTTATTATCTCGGTTTTCATACACCCTGGAATGTTAATCTAGCGACTTGAATTATCATACTTGATGATGGACGTTGGTAGCTTCGGTTTGTTTCGAAACCTTAGAAGCCACGTAAAACAAGTTTTTGCATGAACCGATTAGAGACGTCTAACTTGGTTTTGCAGGAGGGTTTGCATGTGCATGTGATGTGGTATAGCAGTGCTCATAATAATTTGATTATGTATGAGATGACTATATGATGTAAATTGATTAACATGACCTGCGTGTCATGATTTGGCATGATGGCTGGAGCCATATGATTGCACTTTAAATGACCTGCGTGTCAACCTTGTGTAATGCACTTATTTTATTAGCTATAGGGATAGCAATATTATCTGGTGCATCGACAAGGTGGTGGCAATCTTCGCGAAGGTGAACACCGACGCAAATGCCGAAGACGAAGAAATACAAGACTTCTCCGTCAGAAAGGGCTATACCATATCATGCTATTATGAATTGCCTGAGATGTTTATCCCTTATGATGCACCCTTCTTGATTGCGCGGTAGTCGCTTTTATTAGGGTGATCTCTCACAAAAATATCAAGTAGTTACTGTTCTCCCAAGTGTAGCACCGTCACGGCACCTAACTTTTCGGGGTATCACATGCTAACATGGGTACGAACGATTAGGGATGTGTGAGGCGGGTGAGTTGAGACCTCGCAGCGAGATCACTTGGTTGTCTTGACGTTCAGGCATGAAAGTCATGAGCTCGGAACACACGCATCGAAAGATGAACAAGAGTCACATAGAGATGTGATTGGCAAGTTTGCCTACCGATTGAGATTTTCGTCATCAGTGATGCTACCATCAATGGCGTTGAATTGAAATGCGGATCTTGAATCACTCACAATCAATTATGAGAGATATTGATTTGAGTGGGAGCGCACTGTAGAATTAATTCTTTTAATTCTCAGTGCAATTAATTTTGAACACTGTCTAAGTGTGATTTGCATAATAGTTGTAGAATAATGGCTCGCGTTTCCACTTTCCCTATTAAAATTGAATAGCTGTTAAATATCTGGTTAAAACTTTACGGTTGGTAACGTAATGTGAGGATTGTCCTCAAGAGTGCCGAGAAGGACTTTGTCCTATCGCATACTTTCGGTATTCTCTCGCTTATGCTATGTATCATGTGACTCTCGTCCTACGATCCAAAAGCTAGAATTCCGTTTTCAGTCAAGTGCAATACATTTGCTTCCATGAGACCCGAACTTCGAAAGTTTGGATAGTTATGTGATATTCATGGAATCTGAAAATCATTTTTAGAGACAGACAAAGGCTAAAAGATATGAGATATCCAAAGCAATGTTTGTTTGCAAACTATTAGTAAAGGAGTTTACTATGCATTAGACTGATAAAAGAGGGATCCAGAAGAACGCCTGTCATATGATGAAAGGTGAATAAAACAACAACTTAAAGAGAAAGGAAGTGTCCAAAGGGTGTTAGTGTGACTTACATGCCTAGGAAGTCCAGGGCTAACGCCACTCTTAAGTTGGGTGCTTCTTCTGAGAGTAGGAGAAATACTAAAAGTTAAACTGTTAGAAGTATAAAGGCAGAAAGAAAGAAGACTGGAATATCCAGCTCATGTATGAATGTCATACAAGTTTTTGATGTATAGAAGGCTGGTCAAAGATATAGTTCTTGGGAATTATGATTAAATTGTTAATCACTGATTCTTGGTATTGTGAGTTAATCACAAAGATACCCGCTCTATTGCTTTCTATTGCAACTCGATGTAAAAACTACTATGGCCTGAAAGACTAGCCAGGAATGAGGTTTTGGTATACACAGGGAACATAGTAAATGTTACTATACCTTCCATCGGTGTATTACCGTCTGTATTTATTTTCATAATTCATTTAGAGTTTCACAAACTCTAGCCCATTGCATAAGGTATCTTGCAAGAAGGTTGTTCATAAGAGAACTTTTTATGTTCGATGTTATGAATAACATAAGGGCCATACTTTCATTGAGAACGAGATGTATGTTATGAATAATGATAATAATATATTACCTCTGGATTTACTTTCATAATTCATTTTAGAGTTTCATACACTCTAGCCCATTGCATAATGTTTGTTGCAAAAGAGTTGTTCATAAAAACAACAATTGTTGTTCAGTATTATGAATAACATGAAGGGCCATGCTTCCATCCAAGATGGGACGTATGTTATGAATATTGATGGTAATATGATACATCCATAACACTGACGCTAAATGTCATAAGACTAAAAGAATACCACACAAGTGTGGCACTGCATTCGGTCACATTGGAGAAACCCGCATGGAAAATTCCATTATGATAGATTTTTGAAGTCCTTTGATTTTGAATCATCTGACACTTGCAACTTTCCTCTGAAAAGTGAAGTGACTGAAATACCGTTCATAGGCCATAAGGAACGGACAACAAACTTATTGGTGATCATACATTTGATGTGTGTAGTCCGATAAATGTTGTTAGTAGTGGATTTATCTATCTTCAGAAATGACTCAAGTAGATATGTGGATATTTACTTGATGAGACGTAAGTCTGGATCTTTTGAATTCATTCGAAAGGTTTTCAAAAATGAAGTAGAAGTTATTGTAACAAGAAAATTATGTTTCTACAATTCGATTGCAGAAAGGAATATTTGAGTTACAAGTTTAGCGAATGTCTGATGAGTTGTGAAAGTAGTTTCATAACTTACACCTCCCGGAGCACCACTGCATGTGGAAAGTCCGTGAAGATGTAATCAAACCATTTATGACATGGTAAGATCAAAGATGACATATATAAATTTGCCATTATCCCTTTTAAAGAGTGATGCTTTAGAGACTACGGCTTTTACACTGAAAAGAGCTCCATCAGGTCTGTTGAAATGACGCCATGGTATGGTACACCCAACCATGTTATATCTTTTCTTAAACATTTGGAATATGGGGCTTGTGTAAAAGGTTACAAACCTATTCCAAATCAGACAAGTGCTACTTTGTAGGTTATCCCAAGCAATTGGGTATTCCTCCCTCACTATACCGAGGCAAATAGATTTGCCACAAAGAACGGTATGCTTTTTGAAGAAAATGGTTCTTTCAAAAAGGTGAGTGGGAGAATAATGCAACTCGACGAGATAACCAGTATCTCCGTCATCAGGTCAAAGGAAAGAGACCTTGGAAGTAATTCCAGGGTTTCCTATTGCGACTGATACGGAAGTCTCTACAATAAAATGTATGGACTTCGGTCGAACTTGCAGCTGAACCACGTAGGCATGGCTCGTGCAAACCTCTCAGGTGCGCAAATGAGATATTGTTATTAGACAACAGTATACCTACGATACACAAGGAAGCGTTGATGGGCCCTGACTCCGGAATTGGCTAAATGCCAATACAACCCGAGTTAGTTTCCATATAAGTGATTCAAGATTAAAACCTTGATACACCTTTCGGAAGACTTAGAGTCTAACGAATATTTATGGAACTTAAAACTGATACGGATAAAAAATGTTTTATCCATGAAGCTCGACTTGTTGCAATAACAAGTTCAAGGAGTTGACTACGATGAGGTTGTTTCATCATAGCGATGCTTAAAGTCGGTTCGGGTTGAACTAGCAATTGATACATATTTCAATCATAAGAAATGAAACATGGATGACAATAGGATTTCCATCTGATGGAAATGAAACCAAGGACTTGCATGTGTTACAGTCCAAGGTATTTTGTCAGTCCAGAGGATGCTAGTAAGTATGCAAACTTTAGAGTTCCAGCAATGGACAGAAGAGAGCAAAATGGAGTTGGAATCTTCATGTTTTGATGAAATAGTCAAAGGGGTTTGACTTCATCAATGGGTAACGAAGATGCTTATGATTCAAGAAAGTAAGTGGGAGCATAATAAAATTTCTAGAAACGTTGTGTGCTTGACACATTGTTAATTGGAAATAAATTTCTTGACACGAATTAGGACTTCATTTAAAAATAGTTTTTTGATGAAGTGCTTGGGCTAAATAGCCTTTATATTAGGCATGATGATCTATGGAGATAGATTTACCTAATGGGGCTGAGAAAAGATACATATTGACAAAATGCTAAAACCTTTTAGCATTAAAAACGTCAAGGAGTGATTCTTGTCGAAGTCACATGGAAAGAGTTTTTGCAAGACTCGGTGTCCCAAAACACTGATGAGCAATATACATGATGGAGATTCCACACACTCTTGTGTTTGGATTAATCATGTATTCCATGGTATGTAAAACAACCAGATATGTCCAATACTCCAAAGATGTTGCGAGTATGGATACCAAAGTGATCAAAGTACTGATCATGGGACAACAGTGAAAGATGTCATTGAGTACTAGAGTAGTACTGATGACATGTTTTCTCGCAAGAAGAGATTATGAAGTGCTCATTGTAAGTAATTACAACAATACAGTCTTCATCAATGCTCCATGCGATTTTCGATTAAAGTTAATGGTTTTGTGCAATACACAATATGGTGGCACGGTAGTTGGAAATTGTTCCAAACAAGTTACTGTGGCGAATTCTATAACAGAGGCAAAGTATGTTGCCGCTTTTAAAGCGACAAAGAAGATGTTGAATCATATAGTTCATTCATGAACTTAGTATGGTTCCAAGATGACTTTTGTCAATGGGACACTACTGCAAGTAGTTGCTCCATAACTCAGTCTGAGGAATCCAGGTTCGACCTGTGATTCGCATACATACCAAGCCAAGTCCACACAAAATATGACTTTTGTGAAAGCGTGAAAACGCGAGGATATGCAAAGATACACACGGAGCTGAAGTCGTCAGATCCGTTGGACATTCAGGCTATACCACAAGCGAAGCATATTTACACCGGTGTGCCACAGGTGTAAAGTGCATTAGCATTAACTAGATTATTGACTCTAGTGCAAGTGGGAGTCTGTAGGAGATATGCCCTAGAGGCAATAATAAATGTTATTGATTATCTCCCTGTTCATAATTAGGTTTATGTTCCATGCTATAACTGCAATGATTCTCGAGTCTGCAAATAAAACGAGGCTCGGAGGAAGACTCATATGCACGTGTGGGATAATAAATGGTAAAATGTATTCCTAGTTTGGCCTCTAAGACTAGCTCAAGTGTTGCATGATGGTTCTGTTTTCCTGATCATGGGCATGTCTATGCCAGCAACTTTGAGGGCACAGTGTTAGAAGAACATTTGTGTTGAATCGATCCGATTGATGTTAAGCTATGAGATTCATTCGTCACAAGTTAATGGTTAATAACACAGAGATGGTTAATGTTTGCATGATTCCTTAGACCATGAGAGTATCGAGTTTCTTCATGCTTGCTTCATGAACTTTGGGGTTTATTAAACGTCATCCGTAAATGGGTGGCTATTACGGCGGCTTACGGGTTCATGGAAAAGTATGTCAAGTAACTTCATAGCTCAAGATTGGGATTTGCTCCTCCGACGATGGAGAGATATCTCTGGGCCTTCTCGGTGTTACGGTATCCATCATCGTCTGGCCAGACACTTTGTGATTTGATCACGGGGATGCCGGAACACGGAACGAGAAAAGAGAACAATACCGGTAACGAGGTAACTGGCATAGTGGACAAGTTGTTGACCCACAGGGATGCCAACATGTCTCACCTCGGGTATTTGTAACATATCGCGAAGCAACAGGAATAGCACACGGCAACTGGAGGTTCACTCGAATATTCATTCGTGTGGGTATAGGGGTCAATATGGGTGTCCACGGCTCCGATGTTGATCATTGATCGGAAGGGGTTCCGTGTCATGTCTATACTTCACCGAACCTATAGGGTCACACGCTTAAGGGTCATCTATCTGCTGAATACTAGACAGGGAGTCTGAGAGAAAATCACCGAAAAAGTTTCGGACACCGAAAAAGTTTCGGACAGCGGAAAAGTTCCGCAGAGAGAACACCGGATGAGTTTCGGTGAAACTGAAAAGTTGTTTCAGAGGATACCATAAAGTCAAATTGGTTTCGGCACATGCCCGATAATTCTTAGAGGGTGCCAGAATCATTCTGGAAACTTTTGGGAATTTTCTGGAAGAAAAACCGGAAATGTTCCGGAGCTGCCGGAACCACTTCAGATGCTTTTCGCAGATGAAAATCACTAATCTGGAATTGTTCCAGAACGCATTGAAAATTATTTTAGTGGGTACTGGAAATGTTCTAAGCCCACATAAATATTTTCAGTTCGAACGGACGCTGAAAAATGTCGTCATGAATAGTGAAAGTGCTTTTTGGGTGGCTTCTTGGAGAAGCCACCTTGAGGGTCCTTTGGTATTTTTCCCCTTGGCTTCTTGGAGAAGCCACCCTTGGGCTTGGCCTATAAATAGGGGTGGAGGGGGCTGCCTAAAGACTCACTCCTTCTCACATACAAGTGCCATTGCAATGATCTGGCTTCTCTCTCCCTCCCAGCGAAATAGTTTCGTAGAGCCGAAAGGCTGTCTGGGTTCCGGTGGGAACTAGTTCTGGACGGCGAAGCCCTGCCGGATAGATGACACCGTATGTGTGCAACTCTGTAGAGAGGTCGTAGTTTCGATCTTAGTGCCCGAGGGGCTGTTTGAGAGTGCCTCCCGAAGGGCTGTCCAAGTGACGGTCCGAGTTCTGTGAGTCCTCCCGAAGGGCTGTCCGAGTGACCGTTTGAGTTTTGAAGGTCCTCCCGAAGGGCTGTCCGCGACATCGTCTGGGGGACTGTTCGACAGCCTCCCGGAGGGCTGTCCGAAGGGAAGACGAGGGTATACATCCTCGCGGTTGGGAGGTTGTAAATCCTAGCTGCGGGGATCTGCACCGCCGATCGTCATCGACTCTACTTCCGCTGCGCTTCGAGTCGGTAACGAAATGATCAAACCTTGTATGCAGTCTCCATAGTGGTCCTGGGCTGGTGCGTAGGTCGGAAATATTTTTGTTTTCTGCTGCGTTACCCTACACTTTTATATTCTATTGGTTTCCCCATCTTTCTATAGTTGGCAATATAAGCATTCTCATTGCAATTTACCATGCAAAACATATAGATATTTTTTAGATTAGTTTCAGTGTCGTCCATGAGAATGAATACTTCAAACCAACTATTTTTATGTGTCAATTCTTCACTCCCCAAGAATAGACAAAGCTCATAATAAAGTTCAAGGGTGATCAAGTCATTACAATATTTGGCCATGATTCGATCATGAAAAAGTTTGCATTGGAAATTAAGATGACCAGCCTTATTGCAAAGTTCACAAGTAATAGGACAAAGAGAACATAATTTTGTATCAAATTCATCTATCACTTTGAGCAAAAAATTGGTTCTATCATGTTTATGCTTCTTACAAAATATATCTTCCCTATAAGGCACGTCTTCACAAACTTTATGCACTCCACAAAAATTGACATGCTTATAAGAAACATTTTTAACACAACTAGTGCAATAATCATTAGTATTTTGGATATTCATAGAATTCATACTAACAACATTGCAATCATGCTCATCATTTATGCCAAACATTTTATTGAATTCTTCTTCTATCAATTGAGCACAATTTTCCTTCCCTTCAAGAAAGACATGATAAAGACGAATAATATGAGGCAACCTCAATTCCATTTTTTGTAGTTTTCTTTTATAAACCAAACTAGTGATAAAACAAGAAACTAAAAGATTCAATTGCAAGATCTAAAGATATACCTTCAAGCACTCACCTCTCCGGCAACGGCGCCAGAAAAGAGCTTGATGTCTACTACGCAACTTTATTCTTGTAGACTCGTGTTGGCCTCCAAGCAAAGAGTTTTGTAGGACAGTAGCAATTTTCTCTCGAGTGGATGACCTAAGGTTTATCAATCCGTGGGAGGTGTAGGATGAAGATGGTCTCTCTCAAACAACCCTGCAACCAAATAACAAAGATTCTCTTGTGTCCCCACCACACCAAATACAATGGTAAATTATATAGGTGCACTAGTTCAGCGAAGAGATGATGATACAAGAATAGTAATGATAGTAGATATTGATTTTTGTAATAGGAACAATAAAAAATAGCAAGGTAGCAATTCATGAAACGGAGCACAAACGGTATTGCAATGCTTGAAAATGAGGCCTAGTGTCCGTACTTTCGCTAGTGCAATCTCTCAACAATGCTAATATAATTGGATCACATAACCACCCCTCAACGTGCGATGAAGAATCACTCCAAAGTTCCTATCTAGCGGAGAACATAAGAAGAAATTGCCTGTAGCTATTCTTTCCGATCAATCTATCCAAGAGTTCGTACTAAAATAACACCAAGTTATTCTTTCCGATCGATCTATCAAGAGTTCGTACTAAAATAACACCAAGTTATTCTTTTGGATCCATCTATCAAGAGTTCGTACTAAAATAACACCAAAACAAATTCAGATTTATAATACTCAATCCAACACAAAGAACCTCAAAGAGTGCCCCAAGATTTCTACCGGAGAAACAAAAGACGAGAACGTGCATCAACCCCTATGAATAGATTACCCCAATGTCACTTCGGGAATCCGCGAGTTGAGTGCCAAAACATATCTCAAGTGAGTCAATATAATACCCCATTGTCACCACGGGTATTCATATGCAAGACATATATCAAGTGCTCTCAAATCCATAAAAGTATTCAATCCGATAAGAATGAAATCTCAAAGGGAAAACTCAATTCATCACAACAAGATAGAGAGGGAGAAACACCATATGATCCAACTATATTAACAGAGCCCACGATACATCAAGATCGTGCCATCTCAAGAACACGAGAGAGAGAGAGAGAGAGGGAGAGATTAAACACATAGCTATTGGTACAAACCCTCAGCCCCGAGGGTGGACTACTCCCTCCTCATCATGGTGGCCATAGGGATGATGAAGATGGCCACCGGTGATGATTTCCCCTCCGGCAAGGTGCCGGAACGGGGTCTAGATTGGTTTTTCGTGGCTATAGAGGCTTGCGGCGGCGAAACTTCTGATCTAGGGTTATTTCTGATGGTTTCTCTATTTATAGGATTTTTTGGCGTCGGTTTCACGCGAAGATGGGCCTCGAGGTGAGCACAACCCACCTGGGCGCGCCCAGGTTTCTTGTGCCCACCTCCTTCACCTTCTGGTACTCCCACGAATCTTCTAGTGCCTCTTTTGTTCCAAAAAAAATCGTCAAAAAGTTTCGTTGCATTTGGAGAACTTTTATTTCTGCACAAAAAACAACACCACGGTAGTTCTGCTGAAAATAGCGTTAGTCCGGGTTAGTTCCATGCAAATCATACCAAAACCATATAAAATTGTTGTAAACATGGCATGAATACTTCATAAATTATAGATACATTGGAGACGTATCAGTAAACAAATTACTGTTGAGCAATTGATAGCAAAGCGCATAGTTATGCGATATCTAAGGCAATGATCATGAATATAGGCACCACGTCCATGACAAGTAGACCGACTCCTGCCTGCATCTACTACTATTACTCCACACATCAATCGCTATCCAGCATGCATCTAGTGTATTAAGTTAACAAGAAAGGAGTAACGCCGTAAGCAAGATGACATGATCTAGAGGGATAGATCCAATCAATATGGTAAAAACCCCATCTTTTTATCCTTAATGACAACAATACAAATACGTGCCTCGCTACCCCTACTGTCAATGGGTGAGCACACCGCAAGATTGAACCCATCACAAAGCACCTCTCCCATTGCAAGAAAAACCAAATCTAGTCGGCCAAACCAAATCGATAGATCGGAGAGAAATACAAAGCTATCTTAATCATGCATAAAAGAGTTCAAAAAAGACTTAAATAATATTCATAGACGTAATAGATCATTCATATGCATCCATGATTTATGCATTTTTGCCCCATTTGTTTTATTTGAATTTTTGATCCAAGAAACTTTGAGCAACTCAAGGACCAAAATGAGAGAGTTGGAAGTTTCCCTAAAATCCATTTTGAAATTTTCAAAATTTGGATCAAATTTGGTTTCAACAAAATTCATTTCCATTATTTCAAACTAAAATAAGAGAGAAGATAAAATGACTTCTTAAAAAACAGAGGCGAAATATTGGAAATAGAATTTGAAATCAAAAATATATTTATTGGATTTTATTTGCAAATTATTTTGATGCACATTTTATTAGAATAGCAAAAATAGTATTTTTTTAAAACTTGCATTTTTTAGGCCAGGAAAATGTCACATGAGTCCGTATATTAGGAGGGATTTATGTGAATTGTTCTGGGATTTTTATAAGTGTTTTTATTTTTGCTTTTGGGTTTTTCTGTCTGTGCGAAAAAAAAATGTGTTTAAAAAAAATTCGCCCGCGCCCTGCCTGGCCAGGCCAGCCGGCCCAGCAGCAGACAGCGCAGCCCAGCCCAGCCAGGCCAACCGCCAGGGAGGCTGAGCGCTCGCTCCTCTCCTACCATACGTGACCCTCTCCCTCCCTCAGGTAACTCCTCTCTCTCTTGTTTTTTTTTCTTCCCTGATGCTTGGCTCCCACCTCTTCTTCTTCCCCTCCACTAACACAGAAACATACCCGTACATTGCTCCCGACGCCCTTTCGTTTCAAATTCTTGAAAATCTTATCTCTAGCCAACCTCATGTCCAAGAAAAATGTCCTATAAATAGCCACGACTCTCCTCGACTGATTCAGTCAAAAATCCCTTGCCAAAACCACCTCTAGACGACGCACTCGACGTTCCAATCTCGCCTCAGAAGCCGCAGTTCATCGTCAGATTCCGACGCCGGTGAGCCATCCCGAGCCTTCTCCTTTTGTATGTTGACTTCCCTCGATCCCTACCGTCATTTTGACAAGGTCTCGCGCTCCCTCTCCATCTACAAAAGCCGTACCAACCTTGTTGTCTTCACTGGAGCACCCGGAGCACCGATCTTCGCCGCTTTGTTCCGTCGCCGTTCGTCGTCTCCGATCATCTCCGACCCCACCACCGGACGAGCCACTGTCCACCGCATCTCCTAGACACCTCCGCCGCCACCCACGACCGCCGGAGCCGCCGCAACCACCACGGCCGATCGCTCCATCTCCTGACCAACTTCTGTGTAAGTTGAACGAACGACTTGTTCGTTTAAGTTAAAAAAAACATATTCCTTACGGATCGGCCGCCCTCTCCTAAACTAGCAGCAAACACCCGCCCAACCAACCAGAGAGCGCCACTTGTCGCCGGCCGAAATTAGTTTTTTTCAGAAAAATTCCTATTTCAGATTTCTGTCAGATTTTTCTTTTAGCATATCTTTAGTTCTATAGATCCGATTTAGTTGATTCTTTTTCCTACGGTTTCATAAAAATATCCTCTATCCAGAGAACCAAACGAAAAATATTTTTTAAAGTTTTAAAATTTGAATTCAAACAGATCTGAATTCAAACTTCGTTAGGCCATAACTCGAGTTTCGTAACTCTGTTTTGGGTGATTCTTTTTGCAAATCGAAGCTTGTAACGTGTACTTTCTATTAAAACCAAACACACATATTTTTGCTGCTGTAAGAATTACGTTCTGTACAGAAACTTTATTTGGTTGTTTTTGAAGTTTTCCGAAGTCTTTTATTTGTTTTTCTTTTTGGATCTTTGCTTGTATGCTTATGTATGTTATTGTTCGCTTACGCTAGATCATCCGGAGTGCGAAGCTTGCTACTACGAATCTTTAGGGTTCAAAGAACGTCAGCAAGGCAAGTTCACACTTTGATCATAATTTGCAATACTCAGTTTTTACTATGCATTAGTTTAACCCTCAAAGATTACATGAGTAGGATTGGGAACATGTGATTATGCTTTGTAGTTCATGTGGTAGGAACCTATGACTTTTGATCACCCCGGGAATATTCGTTATGTCATATATTGCTTAGCCATGCTCGTAGACGGGGATTGGTATGTGTGATCCATGCAAGTTGCGAGAGTTAATATTTTTGGGATAACATAAGGTGGCAACTTTAATACACATGTGGGTGGATTGTTTGGGGCACCTGGAGAAATCAGTGCTTGCCCAAGGGGATCCCGGAGTACCCATGCGATTACCCTAGGTCCGCCACCCAGGCTCAAAGGGATCATCAGATATTTCATGCCTAGAAACTTCCGTGTGCAGCCACAAGCCATTATGGGCTCTGGCATAGTTGAGTAAGTTGTGTGACCTCTTTCCGTGATAGACTAGCTGATGTAGGGGAAAGTAGGTGTACCGGTCTACCCAGGGTTTGGAGGAAATACTTCAGAAAGGCTATGTCTCGATCTTCCGATCATGGAGGTGGTCGAGTCTTGTGGGGAAAAGTGCGCAAACCTCTGCAGAGTGTACAAACTAATCATGATTAGCCGTGTCCCCGGTTATGGACGACTTGAGTATCTAGAAGTGAATTATTGGTTGATCTCATCACTCTTTTTAATGAAATTATTGGGTTACTAATAACTTGGGAATTTTGGGTTTGACTTGAAGGAACCTTCTCAATAATGGCATTTTAATTTAGTAGTAATTAAAAATTTATTCCTTTGTTGTAGGGAAAAATTAGCTTTATGCATAATTAAACTTAGAGCCTCCACCCGCCAGATATGCATGTAGTGATAAATATTGTTCATTATTATTCTATGGTGTGAAATTGCCAGCATATTCCATGTGGTGACCTACACGGCTGCAACGTCTCATGTTGCAGACTTTATCGACGAGGATTAAAGGTGCGATAGGTCGTTGTTCTGCACTCAGTTTGCCATGGAGTTGGATGGACTCATTTACCTTCGATGTTTCCGTAGTTATTTTTATTTAGATGGCCTTTGGTCATGTTATTGTAATAAATACTCTTTTGAGGACCTCGATGTAATAAGTGTGTGATTGAACTCTGTTATAATTCCTCGAGTACTGTGTGTGTCAGCATACCGATCTAGGGATGACACTTAAGCACAGAGACTTCGATCCTTTTGGGTCGGGTCGCTACAATAGATTATCTGATCATAAATCCACAATTAATCGGATCTCAACAAACGCACCGCAAAAGAAAATTACATCGAATAGATATCCAAGAACATCGAGGAGAACATTGTATTGAAGATCAAAGAGAGAGAAGAAGCCATCTAGCTACTAGCTATGGACACGTAGGTCTGTGGTAAACTACTCACATGTCATCGAAAGGGGAGCAAGGTTGGTGTAGAGGCCCTCCGTGATCGAATCCCCCTCCGGCGGAGTGCCGGAAAAGGCCCCAAGATGAGATCTCGCGAGAACAGAAGCTTGCGGCGGCGAAAAAGTATTTTTGGTGTGCCCTCTGATGCAGGGGGAATATTTGGGTATTTATAGAGCTGAGCTTTGAGTTAGGAGGTCCACGGGGGCCCCACAAGCCTAGGGGGTGCCCCCCCTTGGGCGCGGGGCTTGTGGCCCCCTCGTGGGTCTTCTGGCCTCTTCCCGAAGCTTCATGGTTGTCTTCTGGTCCAAGAAAAATTCTCAAAAAGTTTCGTTCCGTTTGGTATTGATTTTCTGTAAAAGACAAAAACAAGGAAAAAAACAACAACTGACACTAGGCACTAGCTAAATAGGTTAGTCCAAAAAAATGATATAAAATAGCATATTAATGCATATAAAACATTCAAGATAGATAATATAATAGCATGGAACAATAAAAAATTATAGATATATTGGAGACGTATCAGCTACCAAGAACATAAGAATAAGTGAACATACATGTATGCGATACCTTACTTCTAAAAAAGCTTGAACTACGGTCCTTTGAAACATCATGAATGAGATTGAAAACATAAATCTTTATCAAACCATATGAAAATAATTTACTACATGGACATAATATTTGTATATCATGTCACAAAATATCAAATCTAAAATTTTGAAGCATAGTTTAAAAATATTATCATGTTTATATGCCAAATTTATGGTCCAATAGGAATATGCTATCCTTAACAAGATTTGACTTTTTTGTTTAACTAGTTGTTGATCAAGAGTGGCGCACATGATACGTTCAGAGCATCTCTAGCAGACCCCGTATAATGCCCCGACCCGCAAAATAACCGCCAAAATACGGGTCCGCGAGGAAAATGCTGCCCGATCAGACCCCGCAAACGTGTCCGACCAGTAAAAAATTTTTGCGGGGCGCGGCAAAATTCGCACCCCAACCCGCAAAAACGCGGGTTCTCCCCCTCGCCCCGTCGATGCCCTATATATAGCGGTAGTGGTTGGCGGGGGGGGGGGGGGGGGGGGACATTTCAGCCCGCGCTTTTCCCCACCCACCGCCGCCTACGATTCCGGTCATACCCAGCCGTCGGGATCACGCCGGCGGGTGCCACGCGCCTGAGATTGTCGTCCACCAATTCCTCCTACCTCGGCCGACCGGAAAGCTGCAGATCCATGGTTGTTTGTCGCGGCCGCCGGATTTGGCGTTTCCGGCCACCGGTGGCTGCGCCAAGCCATGGATTGGTCGGGGGGCACCCCGCGCAGCCCCGACAAAGCCTCAGCGCCGCCGTCGTCAGTTTGCCGGCAAGGATTCGGCCGGACGGCGCCCGGGCTCGGCGCTCGCGCAGCGGCTCATCGGTTCGCCGATGCTGCTCATACAGTGCGACGACTGCACGCGGACAGTGCTGTGGTTAACTTCTAGCACGCCGAACCACCCCGGATGGGTATTCTTCAAATGCGAAAACGACGGGGTATGTTGTTGTTTCCATTCGGCTTTGTCAACCTATTCGGTTCAATTTCGATAGCTTATGGAGATCGTCATGTGTGTAGGAAGATGGATGCTCATTTTGGTTTTAGAAAGGAGAATACATTGATTTATTGATAGAAAGAAACTTAATAGATGTTCGTGCACTCCTTAGTAGAATTGAGGCTAATGATGCGGCTGCATGTGCAATTAGAGAAGAAACTAGAGGGGAAGCAAAGTCTACTTCTTTAGAACCAAAGAAGAAGAATGAAGAATGCAAGATCAATAATCCACAGATCAACAACGAATGCATGGAGAAGATGTTGGTCCAACTAGTGGGAGCAGTTATGGAAGTTGGATATATTCTAAAATGCCTAATTGTGGTTCTTGTTTTCTTTGGTCTTACTGTTCTAGCAAAGATTTGGTGAATTATTATGTATCCAATGCTCTTAAAGAAAATAAAGAAGCAAAGAAGTGTGTTTTCATGCCGGAAATTGAAATGCAAATTACTGATAATATCTTTTTTTACGGGTCCGTTTTGCGGGGTCTGACTCTACCGCCGCCCGCGCCGGCCCGCAAAGCCGTTTTTTCGCGAACTGTATATGCATTTTGCGGATCGGTATTATACGGGGTTTGCTAGAGATGCTGCGAGCATGGTCCAATTGTTGCATCACAAGAGTGGCACGTGAGATGCGTTTCGCTACAAGGCGGTCCTTGATAGAGGCAGGGAAAGAAAACCAGCAAGATCTAAATTGTCGAGAGAGAGAGAGTTTTTTCAACCATATCTCGTGCATGGATCCATCTCATGTGGTTGCTTTGAGACTGGTACTACTTTTTGGTTGTTGTCAAAATTTATCTTATTTCATAATGTTTTGTTCGGGTTCCTCGCAAAATAATTGTTTTGTTCGGGGGAGGGGGGGGGAGAAAAAAAATCTAATGTAACATTTGAAATAAGACAAAATTTGACCACAACCAAAAAAAAAATATAGTTGAATCATAAAGCAACCACGAATGGTGGATTCATGCACGTATGATAGGCTATCATTTCTGTGTGTTAAAAAAAAGACTATCATTTCTCAGATTGACGATCCAATGGACCTGGAAATTTTGAAACGCCACCAAATAGACGAACGTGAAACGGGCAATCCAAGAAAAAATAAATAGAGCCCCTCAAAAAAAAGGAAAAAAAAGAAATCCACTCAAAAAAGAGAAAGAAATAGAAATGGAAATTTTAAATGCTAATAATGCTATCACAGCACACGTTCCAAATTTGATCGCGCCAGAAACATGCCAAATTTAAACGCCGTAGCTGTAGCCAACCTTGCCCGCGAAGGATCCACCCTAAACTTGGACGCTTCTCCTCCACCTTTCCCTTAAATCTCGCGTCCTCCTCGCTCCGCGCCGGCCAAGCTCGCTGCCATTGTTTCTCCCATGATTGTCTGGGTGTCCTGACGATCTTCTTCCCCATGTCGGCGATCGTCGGGCACGACGACAACGGCCCGCCGCCGTCCCCGCTCTACCTGCTGGAGGTCACGGTCATCTCCGCGCAGGACCTGCACCGGCGCCACCGGCTCAGCCACCGGGTGCGCGCGTACGCCGTGGCGTGGATCGACGGCACGCGGAAGCTGCGCACGGAGGTGGACCTCGCCGGCGGGGCCGACCCGACGTGGAACGACCGGTTCCTCTTCCGCGTGGACGCCGGGTTCCTCAAGTCGGAGACGGCCGCCGTCGTCGTCGAGGTGCGCGCGACCCGGAGGTTTGGCTCTGATGTTGTCCTTGGACGCACGGGGATCGTGGTGAGCACGTTCGTGCGCGTCTGCTCGTCTAGGTTCGCCGCCTCTGCTCCTGCGGTGGCGGTGGCGCCCACCGGCCGGCAGGTGGCGGCGCTGCAGCTCAGGCGCCCGCGGTCGCTCCGGCCGCAGGGCGTGCTCAACGTGGCGGTGACGCTGCTGGGCGCCGCCCAGGCGCGTGCCGTGGCGCCCATCTACCACATGCCGGGGTCCCCGGACGCGTTCGCCATGAAGGACCTCGTGGCGATGAGGCCGGCGCCGTTCCTGTGCGAGATCACGGAGGAGGGCGCGGCCGAGGCGAGGGATCTGGACTACCACACGCGCCGCCAGCGGCCGTTGGTTGAGCACTCCGGGCCGCTGGACCCGAGGGGTGCCGCCATCGAGCAGAGCAAGCTGGCCATGAAGCTGGAGAAGTGGAGGGTGGATCTGTCCCCGGACCATGGGGATCATGACGGTCGCGGCGGCGGCAAGTCAGGGAGGTGGCTGCGCCGGACCTCCTGCTTCGGCCGCCAGGAGAGCTGGGAAAGGTAACAAGTGATCAATCAATCAAGGCGGCCTGGTGGCATGGCTGGCAGGATGTGCGTAGTACCAGAGAGATCGATAGCTTGCCAAATTAGTTCTTATCTGCTCACTATGAACCAGTTTAATTTGTTATTGTTTTATTTTTATCACATCGTGTAGCACGAAAAACAAGAGGAAAATATCCATTTTAGACCCTACGAGTACTCCAAATTTACTTTTACCCACAAAGGTAGTACCCCCCCCCCCCCCCCCCCCCCCCCCCCCTCCGAATCAATCGATGCACGCAAACATACTTAAGAGAAAGACATGGTTGTTGCAGGTAGAGTAGAACTTAGAAGCTAATATCTTTATTTAATTGATACTCTAATTAGAGAAGTACACAAAATTATAGTCCTTCCACCCATTTCTCCCTCATCTCCCTTGAGTTCCCACATAATATGTCCCTTTTCAGCTCTCCTTCGTTAGCCTTACATATTGGATGGGAATTTAGTAGGTTCTAACCCTGAAACTCCACCATGTCCACTATGGCGGTGAGCTTCTCCAACTTATGTTCTTATTCTCCGTTAACATTCATTCGAGGTTCTTGTTGAGAATGCCAATAACATGGTTCTTTTAGTTATGTTTGTTGATGCCTCCTTTTGTTATTGTTTGTAAAACTGTCCATTCACGGCGGATGAGCTCCTTCATGTTTTAAAGATGATGCGATTTGTGATACGACCCTTCCCCCATGTACATCACCATGTCAAAGCCATCCCCAAGTTCTCCTACAATGAACCCGCCAACACCTATTTTTCGTGAGGCTTTTCCACTTGACATTACCAAGGATAATATGCTACCTAATGCATGGACCCTATGTGTGCTTAGGTGTCAAGGAGCAAGCATGATAGGGTGGCAAGTAGATGCACAATCACGCGCACGGACAAGCAGACTCTGCAAAGATCCTCTCAAGCGCCAAGCACATCTGATACTAGCGAACAGAGCCCCGAGAATAACTAGGCCCACTAGAGAACCACCTCAAACCCAAGCCTCCTTTTATACTACTATATTGAGCCCTAGAACCGTTGAGCCGAGCAGAGGGTCCTTTAAATGCCAAGCTGTCTCTATAACTTTAAAGTGCTATCCTCGACACTACCAAATGCACCACATGCCTTGGATACTTCATGCATCCAGGATTATCGAGGTTCACCATTCGGCTGTACCGGACCTCGTTGCGTGCATCTGATCCCCATGTGGCTCCACGGGCTTGTAACATAGGCTACGCGGTTAGACTATAAATACCCCTTCAGCCCCTCCTTAGTGTTAGATTGTGATTATCTCCTCCAAGTTTATACGGGATACGCTAGTGATACGTCTCCAACGTATCTATAATTTTTGATTGTTCCATGCTATTATATTATCTGTTTTGGATGTTTTATGTGCATTAATATGCTATTTTATATTATTTTTGGGACTAACCTATTAACCTAGAGCCCAGTGCCAGTTTCTGTTTTTTTCCTTGCTTTTGAGCCTCACAGAAAAGGAATACCAAACGGAATAAAACTTCACGATGATTTTTCTTGGACCAGAAGACACCCAGGGGACTTGGAGTCCAAGTCAGAAGAGCCACGAGGCGGCGACAAGGGTGGAGGGCGTGCCCCCTACCTTGTGGGCCCCCTCGGTGACCTCCTGACCTAGGTCTTCCTCCTATATATTCACAAATATTCCAAAACCACCAGAGGCATCCACGAAAACACTTTTCCACCGCCGCAACCTTCTGTTCCCATGAGATCCCATCTTGGGGCCTTTTCCGGCATCCCGCCGGAGGGGGAATCGATCACGGAGGGCTTCTACATCAACTCCATTGCCCTTCCGATGATGCATGAGTAGTTTACCTCAGACCTACGGGTCCATAGCTAGTAGCTAGATGGCTCCTTCACTCTCTTTGATTTCAATACCATGTTCTCCTTGATGTTCTTGGAGATCTATCCGATGTAATCTTCTTTTGCGGTGTGTTTGTCGAGATTCGATGAATTGTGGATTTATGATCAGCTTATCTATGAATATTATTTGAATCTTCTCTGAATTCTTATATGCATGATTTGATATCTTTGTATTTCTCTTCGAACTATCGGTTTGGTTTGACCAACTAGATTGGTTTTTCTTGCAATGGGAGAGGTGCTTAGCTTTGGGTTCAATCTTGCGTAATTTCACCCAGTGACAAAGTAGGGGTAGCGAGACACGTATTGCATTGTTGCCATCGAGGATAAAAAGATGGGGTTTTCATCATATTGCTTGAGTTAATTCCTCTACATCATGTCATCTTACTTAAGGCGTTACTCCATTCTTTATGAACTTAATACTCTAGATGCATGCTGGATAGCGGTCGATGTGTGGAGTAATAGTAGTAGATGCAGGCAGGAGTCGGTCTACTTGACACGGACGTGATGCCTATATTGCATAATCATTGCCTTGGATATCGTCATAACTTTGCGCTTTTCTATCAATTGCTCGACAGTAATTTGTTCACCCACCATATTATTTGCCTTCATGAGAGAAGCCTCTAGTGAAACCTATGGCCCCCGGGTCTATTTTCCATCATATTAGTTTCCGATCTACTATTTTGCAATCTTTTATTTTCAAATCTATAAACCAAAAAACCCAAAAATATTTTATCTTTTGTTTAGTTTTATCTATCTCTATCAGATCTCACCTTTGCAAGTAACCGTGAAGGGATTGACAACCCCTTTATCGCGTTGGGTGCAAGTGTTTGATTGTTTGTGTAGGTGCATCTATTGGGGACTTGCGCGTTTCTCCTACTGGATTGATACCTTGGTTCTTAACTGAGGGAAATACTTATCTCTACTGTGCTGCATCACCATTTTCTCTTCAAGGAAAAAACCAACGCAAGCTCAAGAAGTAGCAGCTAGGAGCGATCTCATGCCCTTTGCCACGAGTGGGTGACTATAATGTGGGCCCGTCTAAATCGGTGGTTGATTTGGAGTTATCCTGAACCATCTCATCTTCTTCGATGAAACACTCTCATGTGCACTCCACCTTATCTATCCGGCTCGCTCCACCGGTGTCCTACAACCAACAACAATAGCGGCAACGCCGATAGAGAGGAGGATGGTGCGCCCCATGCTTCGTTGCATGTGCCTGTTTCCCGGCATCGGCTTGCCACCCTCATCTAGCTACCCCTTGATATGTCGCCGCCTCTCTAGCCCTTTTGTCATTTTGACCACTAGCTCCTCTCGGGCCCGCCATGCCCTTCTGCATGCCATGCACGCACGTTGTGCGAGACCTTGCCACGTCCCCCTTGCTTCTTGTTCCTTTATTTTTCTTTGGTAGCTCCCGCGTCCACCTGAATTTCCTCGGTTGATGGGTTCTCGCGTGCTCTTAATGCTTGCTCCTACACCGTGTCCCCTTATTCCATCAACCCTGGCTTGCTTTGTTTTTGTTGTTGTCAGCAGCCAGAGTGGGAAGGACACGTGTTGTATCCATCTCTTATCCCTACCATGGAGGATGCCCACACAACGAGGGCCCTCTCCCAAGTGCAGCTAGTGGGAGGCGAGGCCGTAGGATGGTGATCGGTGGCTAGCGACAAAGGTGGCTTGGTCCTGCTCATTGACCATGGAGGCACACCCCGTCCCTACTCCACAGTCAATTTCGACTTGGGTATTCAATTCAACCCCATAACTTTTTCTCCCTCAATGTCAACCTCCTTCCTCTACCGATAATTAACAACTGAGACCTCAGCAGCCTCACCAACTGTGATGCGGCATCCATCGTGTTGTCTAGCTAGTGCGCTCGTGATGTGTAACCCCGGGTAGATGCTTCTAGGTGGACGGGAAGGGCCTCTCAACAATACATAGGATCAAGGAAACAGCATTAACATCCACGACAATGGAAGATGGTAAGCAACAAGACTACAAATCCATCTAAATATGTACAATTTTGTTGTTAGATGATTAAATGAAACATATTTGCTACTTTGTAACACCGTTTTGGGGAAAGATCTTACTATGACATCATGGGCATAATGCGTCCAATACAATCCCCTGTAATATTGTTGAACCCCAAGCTGTGATCTACGTACTCCTAGTGTAGAGGCTTTCTGAACATGTTCCAATCTGATAATTTTGAGATGTCCTTTTTCAAACTTTATTTCATGTGTACTCATGTAATTAGTCGATGCCTTTTGTTGGACTATAGGCTTTTGAGTTATGATGTTCTACAGCCGCCTGATGTTGACCTTGCACGTGCCTTTAGCCAGTGAAATTATTCATTCCTATGTCTTTGAATGAGTATGCCAGCCTCCATTCTTGGACGATTGCAGCGGGCTAGAAATTGAACCTATCCTTCATCTGAATTTGGATTATTTGTTATCTGTCGAGAGAATCAGATAACGACAAAGGGTAATCCACAAGTTTGGTTCATTGTAGGCTTTGGGCTTCACTTTTGCTCTGCTATCCCAGTTTGGTTCATTGTAGGCTTTGAGTTTGACTTCTCTGTGATGCTTCTTCATTAGTTCATACATCCTTCTTATCTGTAATTACATTTTGGTTTTGTTGTTCGATGGCGGAGTTAATAAAAGTATTTCAATTGTATTTATTTTTGCTTACCATTCAAAGCACATACCAGTTTGGGAGCATGCATGTGATGGTTTGACCAAGTCGTTTTGGTGTGGTTTCTGTAATCCTATGAGTTGAGTATTTCGACAGCTTCCTGTATTTGTTTCACTTTTGCCATTCTGCCCCAGTTTGGTTCATTTACGGAGAAGTGAAACTCAAAGCCTACAAAATGTAACCCGCATGTTTTGTTGCCTTCTAACTTTTGCTACAAGAAGGCTATGCAATGGTTAGATCTTGGGAATGTGGTCCTGATCTCATTGTATTATAAATTGTGCATGCTGGTTTTGCACATAATTTTGGTGCAGATATGTTATTTGCTCTGTACACAGAGGGGTGACTAGGATATGAGTTGAGCCTATGGTGCAAAATAAAAATAAAAATAATCATGTCCATTAGATTGTAGCTGGATGCTCAATGCACTTAAAACCCGACTCCATCCACCCACGGTAGTTAGATATAAAACATAAATATTTGCAGTAACCACCTCAATATCTCCTCCAATCATTATATCCAAAGCCCAGCAACCATTTATAGATGTGCACAACGATGATACATCATCTCCTCTTACTTTTCTTATTATTTTTTGCATATGTATATTTTATGAAATCCATATATACTTCAGTACCCCCCCCCCCCCCCCCCCCCCCCGGTTTCTTCTTACTTCAAATATAAGAATTTTTTGGAGTAAAAGTACACAAAGTTTGACAAAAAATATATTAAAAAATATCAACATCTAGAATACTATAGTTAAAAATAGTATGCGAATTAATTTCATGATGCATCTAATGATTTTGGTTTCGTATTGTAAATGTTAATATATTTTTCCTATAAAGATTGTCAAACTTTATGAAGTTTGACTTCAGACAAATTTTATATTGTAAAGGGGCCTGCTACACGTTGGCCGGCGGATCTTAAAAGATCCGTCGCCTCGCGGGCCATCAGGTCTGACCAATAGAGCGGCTGAACGTCTTCTTCTGCTTTGCAACAAAGATCTTGTTGCAGAAACATTTGCAACGTAGGTTGTGTTGCGGAAATCTTTTTGCAACATAACCGCAGGATTTTTTTTTGCAACATAGATTGTGTTGCGAGATTTTTTTTGCAACATAGGTTCTGTTGCAGGATTTTTTTTTCTGTCTTCATTTTTTTTTTTGCAACAATGGTAGTGTTGTGGAAGAACTTTTGCAACATAGGCAATGTTGCAGAAAACATATAGATGAGAGACAAAAAGAGGAACGTGATGTTTTCTAGACGAAGAGGTACATCTCGTGTTTCCTTCAGTGGGCCTTGAGATCACGTGGCGCTTAAAGAAGGTGGCGGACGCGTCGATTGTTTTCAGCCGGTTGACGCTGGACATTTCCCAAAAAGAAAAGCAGAGAGTACATTATTGGCTTTTGTAGCTGCCAATCAGCATATCTCCCGAAAACAACAGGACTTGAAAATACGCACATCACAACCCAAGATCAGCGTTACGTGGGCCAGGCCACCTAAAACCACATCTAGAGGACGCAGCTTGAATTGATGTAAAGTTAGAGACATCCTATCTGTCGCGCGTTACGTCCAACAAACGTGCGTCACTGGGCACTGTAGTTGCTAAGCTTCTGTGTCTAAATAGGCAGCGCGGGGTATAAGAACAATAAGTCGTGATAGATTTAACATTTTTAAAATAAAAAATCAAACCCGATTTCTTTTAAAAAAGTGCATATTTTCCTAAACATGAACTTTTTCAAATTTGGGAACAAATTTTTTAAAACTCAATCAGTTTTTGGGAATCTCTTATATTTTCTCAAAACACGAACAATTTTTGAAATTCCCCCAAAAAAAATGAATTTGCAAAGAAATTTTGAAAAAATGAACATTTTCTAAATTTGTGAAGAAATTTTTAAAACAGGATTTTTTTTTTAAATTCCAGAAAGAATTTCAAATTTCTGAATTTTTTTAGAAATGTGGACTTTAGTTTTTTCAATTTTCGAATATTTATGAAAAGGAAGCTAATAATTTTCAAAATTTTAAAACATGAACATTTTTACTTTTTAAAAAATGTGCGAATTTTATAAGTTTCTGAACATTTTATTTGAATATAAAATAAATTTCAAAAAAGGAAAAAAGACACATGAAACGAAAATAAAAAAGGAAAGGAAAAAGGAGAAAAAATGAAAAAAGGGGCGGCCCAGTCGTCAGCACCCCTATGTGAAGCCCGACTACTTTCTAAACATAGGTTTTCATTGGAATTCGCTCAATCTGTTATGGAACAAGAGAGTTGTTTCATCTTTGTATTAAGGAAATATAAAAATGAACAAAAAGTAAAATGATTCAGCTTCTTTGATATTTTGTTAAATATCTTTATTTAGGTAATAACTAGGTGTTGCATCAAGCCTCAAATAGGGTTTTCCGTAAAATTCAATTACATTTTTTTAGGACAGTTCAATTACATTTTAAAAGAATGAAGTAAATCTATTCTCTAACGGCGACATTTTTCTTGTTACATAAGAGCTCATCTTGGGCAGGAATATGGATCAATCTCGCGAGTAGTAATCAGCCTAATTAAAGTAATTTGTGTACACTTTTTATATTATCTGATGAAAAAAGTGAGCTAGAGGAAAAGGACATAGAAAACGCTGTCCACTTCAAAGCCGGACGTCGGGACGTGAACACGTCAGAGCAGAGGCATGAAACCAGCCGTATTCGGCATGGCCGCGTGAAGCTTGCATGCATGCACAGCTTTTCCAGCTCCATCGATGAGTGATTTAGAGTCTAGGCAGCTACATATACCCCGTACCGCTCGTTCCACAGCCCGCATCACGTACCAAGAATTGTAACACCCCGGCCACCTCTATCCGTTGCTGGCCGTCACCTGTGGTGGAATCTAGGTTTGCTCCACATATCAACATTAGTCTTTTTTTGTATTTCATACTTACTTGTACATATCAGGGACTAACTTCTCGGTCGGTCACTTATTTCCAAATTGTTCCAAACCAAGCACACTTAACTTTAGAGTTCTTTGCTAATGGGCTCTCGGAAAATAAGGAATTCCTTGTTGATATGAGTACTCTATCATTTCTATTAAGGCAGACTCTCAGATACACCCCCACTCAAAGGAACCGACGTCATCGTCAGCCCATCAGGAACGTTTCCTCTTGGCACACGTATGTGCGTCTAGTCCAGCGCAAAATGGATGCCCAAACTAAGGAGGTCGGTGCTCTAGTCCAGAAGATCAGCGGGCTCCACGCCGCCATCGCCAAGCTGCCCTCGCTCAGCCCGTCACCCGACGTCGACATGCTCTTCACCGATCTGGTCACCACGTGCGTTCCCCCGAGCCCCGTGGACGTGACCAAGCTCGGCCCGGAGGCGCAGGAGATGCGCGAGGGCCTCATCCGCCTCTGCTCCGAGGCCGAGGGGAAGCTGGAGGCGCACTACTCTGACATGCTCGCCGCCTTCGACAACCCGCTCGAACACCTCGGCGTCTTCCCCTACTACAGCAACTACATCAACCTCAGCAAGCTGGAGTACGAGCTCCTCGCGCGCTACGTGCCCGGCGGCATCGCCCCGGCCCGTGTCGCGTTCATCGGCTCCGGCCCGCTGCCGTTCAGCTCATACGTCCTCGCCGCACGCCACCTGCCCGACACGGTGTTCGACAACTACGATCTGTGTGGCGCGGCCAACGATCGTGCGAGCAAGTTGTTCCGCGCGGACAAGGACGTGGGCGCCCGCATGTCGTTCCACACCGCCGACGTCGCAGACCTCACCTACGAGCTCGCTACGTACGACGTCGTCTTCCTGGCCGCGCTCGTGGGCATGGCTGCCGAGGACAAGGCCAAGGTGATCGCACACCTTGGCGCGCACATGGCGGACGGGGCGGCCCTCGTCGTGCGCAGCGCGCACGGGGCGCGTGGGTTCCTGTACCCGATCGTCGACCCCCACGACATCGGTCGGGGCGGGTTCGAGGTGCTCGCCGTGTGTCACCCCGACGACGACGTGGTGAACTCCGTCATCATCGCACAAAAGTCCAACGACATGCATGCGAGTGGACTTCGCAACGGGCGTGGTGGGGCACGGTGCCGGTGGTCAGCCCACCCTGCAGGTTCGGCCAGATGGTGGCGGACGTGACCCAGAAGAGATAGGAGTTTGCCAACGCGGAAGTGGCCTTCTGATCGCTGCGAGGTCATCATCCGTACGCCACTGCTAAATCGCTTTGCAACCGTATGTGGTAATTTTTCTACTCCTACTACTTTTTACCTACCTATGTACGCATTTCAAGTCATGTGTTGTTTGTATCCAATAATGTAAGCGTGGTGTTTACACGCGCATGTATTGTACACTCGATCTCTAAAAGACAGGGCAGATCAGGATAGTGTGCAACGGAACAATATGTGTTGTTGTGGGTGTATGAGTTGGGAATAACATGATTATCGTTCTCAAATACTATGTAATCGGTGTCTTATTCATACCCAAGTACATGCTGGAAAAATGAGTAATTTACCATATGATTTAATCCACAAAAATAGTAGATAAAACATGACTATTATAACAGAGTCGAAATAAGTCATGCAATCTATCATAGGGAAGGCAAATAACATGTGAAGATGTGAAATAGAACAGAACATATCTAGAACAGATACTAGAAGAAGAAACTCTAGAAGGATCTCAAACAAAAAGAACACGAACACGTACTGAGCTGCGGCAGTAGCATTGGGGTTGGCGTTGACATTGTCACCCATGTCGTCGAAGAGGTTGTCGACATTGAGGAAGAAGTCGTTGTTGGGGAAGTGGTTGTCGGCATCCATATCGTCCGTGATGAAGAGGTCAGTAGTCGCGCAGAGCGCACCCCAAAAACCTTATCACCCTTCTCAGGTACAGAACTCAAAGAAGTAGGGTTTCGGAGGCCTACTATCCCGACCTGCGGTGCATGCCGCAAGCCGGGATGGAGAAGATCATAGCAGTAGCTCAGTGCTCAGGAACTCGGTGGCGTGAGGCAAGTGTTGTATGGTGTGTCTCTCTCGAGAGGAGCGACCTCTCTTTTATAGGCACAGGAGGAAGAGACGAACTGGCAGCGACAGAAGGCGAAACGAAACGATGGGAGATGAAGCAAACGGCCAACAGCCGGAGGGTGCAGCGTTCGTATTCTATCTCCACTACAACAAAAACGTTCCGTGCGACCTTTCACATACTAGTCATGGGTGACAAAAATTTAGACAACGGCTAATTCTCGCAACCCGCGTCGTGCCGCGGCGGGTGGCGAAGGAGGAGCGCGCGTGAATGTCTCTCTTGTTCTCATGCTCATATATGTGCGGAAACAACCTCCCTTATAAGAAGGTCCAAATCCTACCAAGGGCAGCTCCAACGCCGACCCGCACACCTCCCGCATGCGTCCAGACCACGCTGTCCAGATAGCGGAAGCCATCCAACACGGGCCTACATCGGTTCGCGGCGCGGTCAAGACATGATTTCTCCAGCAAACCGGAGATAAATGTGGGGGGCTTTGCGGGAGTCCGGACCGATCCCACGCCCTCTTCTGACCGCCCTAGCCCACTGATACGTCTCTGACGTATCTATAATTTTTTATTGTTTTATACTATTATATTATCCATCATGGATGTTTTATATGCATCATTATCCTATTTTATTTCATTTTTTGGGACAAACCTATTAACCTAGTGCCAAGTGTCAGCTGCTGTTTTTTCCTTGTTTTTGTCTTTACAGTAAATCAATACCAAACGGAGTCCAAACGGAACGAAACTTTTTGACGAATTTTCTTGGACCACGAGATACCCTGAAAGCTTCGGGAGGAGGCCAGAAGAGCCATGATGTGGCCACAAGCTCACCAGGCGCGCCCTGGGGGGGCGTCTGATAACCCACAAGTATAGCGGATCGCAACAGTTTTTGAGGGTAGAGTATTCAACCCAAATTTATTGATTCGACACAAGGGAAGCCAAAAAATATTTGCAAGTATTAGCAGCTGAGTTGTCAATTCAACCACACCTGGAGATTAATTATCTGCAGCAATATGATCAGTAGCAAAGTAATATGATAGTTTCGATAGTAGTAACGATAGCAATAGTAACGGTAACAGTGATAGCAATAATTTTGTAGCAAGTATAACGGTAACAACAGCAGTTTTGACTTAGCAAGAACAATATAAGAGAAATTCGTAGGCATTGGATCGGTGAATTCGTTGGATGATATTCATCATATAACAGTCATAACCTAGGGCGATACGGCACTAGCTCCAGTTCATAAATATAATGTAGGCATGCATTCCGTAAATAGTCATACGTGCTTATGAAAAGAACTTGCATGACATCTTTTGTCCTACCCTCCCGTGGCAGCGGGGTCCTATTGGAAACTAAGGTTAAGGCCTCCTTTTAATAGAGAACCGGAACAAAGCATTAACACATAGTGAATACATGAACTCCTCAAACTACGGTCATCACCGGAAAGTATCCCGACTTCTGTCACTCCGGGGTTTACGGATCATAAGACGTAATAGGTGAATACAACTTGCAAGATTGGATCTAGAACATAGATATAATGGTGATAACATAAACGGTTCAGATCTGAAATCATGGCACCCGGGCCCAAAGTGACAAGCATTAAGCATGGCAAAGTCATATCAACATCAATCTCAGAACATAGTGGATACTAGGGATCAAGCCCTAACAAAACTAACTCGATTACATGATGAATCTCATCCAACTCCTCACCGACCAGCGAGCCTACGAAGGAATTACTCACTCCCGGTGGGGAGCATCATGGAATTGGCGATGGAGAAGGGTTGGTGATGACGAAGATCGAAGATCCCCCTCCCGGGAGCCCCAAACGGACTCCAGATCTGGCCTCCCGATGAAGAACATGAGGTGGCGGCGGCTCCGTCTCGTGAAACGCGATAATTCTTTCTCCCTGATTTTTTTCTCCGAAAATAGGTATTTAAGGAGTTGGAATTAGGGTCTGCTGGGCTACCAGGTGGGCACAACCCACCTGGGCGCGCCAGGAGGGGGGGGCGCGCCTTGGTGGGTTGTGTTCACCCAGGGGCCCCCCCTCCGGTGGTTCTTGGCTCCAGTATTTTTCTTTTATTCCATAAAAATTCTCCAAAAAGTTTTGTGCCATTCTGAGAACTTTTATATTTGCACAAAAATAACACCATGGTAGTTCTGCTGAAAACAGCGTTAGTCCGGGTTAGTTTCATTCAAATCATGCAAATCAGAGTCCAAAACAAGAGGAAAAGCGTTAGGAAAAGTAGATACGATGGAGACGTATCAACTCCCCCAAGCTTAAACCTTTGCTTGTCCTCAAGCAATTCAGTTGATAAACTGAAAGTGAAAAAGAAAAACTTTTATGAACTCTTTTGCTCTTGTTTACATAAATAAGCTTAAGTAGCACCTAGGTTTTCAGTAAAGATCATGACTAACCATGTCGATAATAACTCTTAAAAATCATACTAACTCATATCAATGGCATAATCAACTAGCGAGCAATAATAAGATATCTCAAATGACAACACTTTGTCAAAACAACCATGATATAATATGACAATAGTGGTATCTCGCTAGCCCTTTCTGAGACCGCAAAACATAAATGCAGAGCACCTCCAAAGTTGAAGCAACGACTAAGCATTGTAATTCATGGTCGAAAAGATCCAGTCATGATGCACCCAACATTAGCTACACATAATGCATGAGGATGACAATAGTGCTCTCAGGACCTGGCGCTTATTTGAGAAGGTGATGACACAATATAAAAGTAAATAGATAGTCTCTTCGCAGAGGGAAGCAGTGATTTGCAGTGGTGCCAGAGCTCAAAATTTTAAAACAGAGGTAAATGAAATTTTGAGAAATGCACCCTTCTTGTTTACTTCGCGACCATTAGTTATCGGTATCTTCCATGCTAAACATATAAGTGGCGGTTCCCAAGCGATAAAAGTAAAGGTTTACTCCCCCTCCACCAACAAGCACACTCCACGGTTGATCCAAATCCACGGGTGCCGTCCATACCAACAAAAATTCTGGGGGAGTTTTTTTTAATTATTTGCAATTTTAAATTCGGGACTGGGAATCCCTATTACCGCCCCTCTCGTGCAAGGACAAGTGAATAAACACTCATCATGAGAATAACCCACTTAGCATGGAAGATACTGACTACCTCCTGTCACTCTATGAACAATCCAAGCACACACAAAAGGATATTTATTTGAAGTTTTTAGAGGTGGCACATGCAAATTTACTTAGAACGGCAGGGTAATACCGCATATAGGTAGGTATGGTGGACTCATCTGGAATAACTTGGGTTTCGGGATTTTGATGCACAAGCAGTATTCCCGCTTAGTACAGGCGAAGGCTAGCAAATAGGTTGAGAAGCGGCCAGCTAGAGAGGGAAAACGGTTATGAACATGCATTATGCATAAGTAACATTGGATACTAGCATGAGTAGGATATGAACACCATGAACATAAATATCATAGAGGCTGTGTTGGTTTTGATTCAACTACATGCATGAACATGTGCCAAGTCAAGCCACTCGAACATTCAGAGGAGGATACCATATCATCATACTACATCACAATCATTTTAACGCAATGTTGACATCCAAGATAAATCATTATCCACTCCTAGCTACTTAAGCATGGCATGAGAAACTATGATCTCTAATTGTCATTGCAAACATGTTCGATCATAATAGGCTGAATCATGGATACTAGGTTAAACATATTTACAAAAATAGAACAAGTTGAGTTCATACCCGTTTCTCTCTGCCACCGCCAGTTCATCAAATATTGTCACTATTGCCTTTCACTTGCACGACCGAATGATAGGAAAATAATAATAGTGCAAGAGCGTCGTGGACTAAGCTGGAATCTGCAAACAATTTTATTCAAAGGAGAAGGCAAGGTAATTTGGGCTCGTTGTTAGATCAACAATAATGCATATGAGAGTCACTCAACAATTTCATCGTGCTCTTCTCCTTGGTATGACTCAATAAACGGAAAAGAAATTCAGAGAAACACACTGAAATATTTTTGGAGTTTTTAGTTTTTTCTAGAAGAAAGCAAATTAAAACAGGAAAAACAAAAACGAGAAAAACTATATACACGGGAAAGCTCCCAACAAGCAAGAAGAAGAATCGAGAAATCTTTTTGGGTTTTATTTTAATACTACAGCTAATTAAACTAGAAATAAAAACCAAAAAAGAAGCAGGAAATATTTTTGTATTTTCTCAAAGTTTTCCAAACACACAAGAAGAAAGCGAGAAAATAAATCTAGCGTGGATAGTACGATGAAAAAGTGTGGACACCGACAACTGGAATGAAATGTGTGATCATGAATATAATGTCGGTGGAAATACGTACTCCCCCAAGCTTAGGCTTTTGGCCTAACTTGGTAATCACCGTCAGTAGCCTACGTAGTAGTCGGAATGGTAGCTCACGAAGGCTCTAGGTGCAGCCTCCTCAGCCCGCCGAGCAGCTACAACCTCTGCGTTGTGCGCGCGGGCCTCGCTCTCAAGAACAAAATACCTTCCCTTGCTGTGAACATCAAAGAGAGCAGGTGCAGGCAAAAAGGTGTCCAGAACGGACTTTTTATTAAACATCAGGTTATATGTATAATTACGGGTTTAACCACTAAGGAACTTATGGCGTTGCATGGCATCAAAGTCTAAGTACTACATGGGTAGGATAGGGTCATAAGGCCAAGGTGAAACACCCAGCTCCCTTGCTAAACGTGTGGCATAAATCCCACCATAAAAATATCCACTACCAGCATTGTGTTGCAACCTGCGTGCAACAATCGCTCCAAGGTTATAACATTTGACACCAGTAAGAGCGGTGCTTATGAGGCTCAAGTCAGGAGCATAAAGTGTACTATAGTCTTGTTTGCCTACGATGCATTTTCCATTAAATAGTGCAAAGTATTGAATTGAGGGGAAATGAATGCTCTTTATTCTACCTTGCGTCACTCCTCTAGTCTCACCATAGCAAAGGCTAGTCAAGAATATCTCATACTCCGATCTTGGTGGTTCGTCCAGCGAACTCCAAAATGGAATTTTGCAGTAGTTAGAAAATGTCTCTAGAGATAAAGTAAATGGATTGTCATATAGTTTAAATGACACTCTAGACTCACGAGGATGGAATTTAAATTCTTTGGTAAATGATTCAGTGAGGCTGAGATGTTGGTTGCACTTATCTTCGATGTAGGGACCGAGCTCGGCGTTGTGGATATATTGATCAAATTCTTCTTTAATACCGGCCATGATCATGAAATCGTCGCACGGCCATAGACATGATTTGGTGGCGGTATCCCATATAGAATTTGCACTTGGTTCAACATAAGACCGACGAACTGAGCTGCTACTAGAAGATGCCTCCGAGGACCTCCGCCTCAAAGAACTCCTTCCAAAGAGGTTCATCATATTTGCGTACAATTTTCTGAAAAGTTTTGGGTCACAAATTTTTTGTCAACATAACTTCACAAGATTGATAGCAACTACTCATAGGGATGCATAGAGGCCATATCAAGCATTCAAACTACTTAGAACTCTAAGAATTCAACATGCAAGCTCATCTACAGCATCACCAAGAGTAGCTAATTATTCAAAATATAAACCACTAAAGCAAAAACTAATTGGACCAATGGAGGAGTCACATACCAAGTAGCAATCCCCCAAAATAGTTTCGGAAACGGAGCTTCGAGCAAAGAGATTGAAATCCACGGGGTTGAGAGCAAGAACACGTGAGAGAGGGCAATGGTGAATTTTTTTGTGGAGGTGGGTGATGACATGGGCTAAAGAAATAAGTGAGGGGGGCCATGTGGGAACCACAACCCACCAGGGCGTGCCTGGGGTTGCTGGCACGCCCAGGTGGGTTGTGCCCACCTGGTGCACCCCCCCTCTGGTGTTATTTGCATAAAAAATTCAGAAATATTCAGAAAAAATCGTATTAATTTTTTAGGGCATTCTGAGAACTTTTATTTTTGGGTCATTTTTTATTGCACGGGAAATTCAGAAAACAGATAAAACATGGCATTTTATTTTATTTAACTAAGAAAAATAAAAAATAAAAGTAAGGACAGAAAGTGGTGCCTACTCAATTCATCGACTTCATACCTCTAAAAAATGATCCATTAATAAGGTTGATCAAGTCTTATTAACAACCACTTTCAATTAGCATGAAACCGAAGAACTTTCGTAAAACACTATGTTACCTCAACGGGGATATGCATGTCCCCCACAATAAGCATTTGATATTTCTTTTTGGCAATAGGTAGAGGTAGTTGAAAACTTCTAATAGTGAGTGTCGGAGATTTTTCAATAACATTAATACCATTCACTTGGAATTGTTTCTTCGGAAAGTGCACCGTATGCTCATTACCATTGATATGAAAAGTGACCTTGCTTTTATTGCAATCAATAACAGCCCCTGCAGTATTCAAGAAGGGTCTACCAAGGATAATCTACATGTTGTCATCCTCTGCATCTCAAGTATAACAAAGTCAGTTAAGATAGTAACATTTGCAACAACAACGCGCACATCCTCACAAATACCGATAGGTATGGCAGTTGATTTGTCAGCCATTTGCAAAGATATTTCAGTAGGTGTGAGTTTATTCAAATCAAGTCTTTTATATAAAGAGAAAGGCATAACACTAACACCAGCTCCTAAATCACATAAAGCAATTTTCACATAGTTTCTTTTGATAGAGCAAGGTATAGTTGGTATTCCCGGATCTCCAAGTTTTTTGGGTACTCCATCCTTAAAAGAATAATTAGCAAGCATGGTGGAGATTTCAGCTTCCAGTATTTTTCTCTTATTAGTGATGATGTCTTTCATGTACTTTGCATAACGGGCCATCTTTAAAATATCAGTCAAGCGAATACGCAAAAAGACTGGCCTAAGCATTTCAGCAAAGCGTTCAAATTCTTCATCATCTTTCTTCTTAGTTGATTTAGGTGGAAAGGGCATAGGTTTTTGAACCCATGGTTCTCTTTCTTTACCATGTTTCCTAGCAACAAAGTCCCTTTTATCATATCTTTTATTCTTGGGTTGTTGGTTATCAAGATCAACAACTGGTTCTATCTCAATATCATTATCTGGTTGTTTATCATTGTCTGGTTGAGTATCGTCATGAACATCATCATTATATTTTTCATTATCACTAAGTGAATGTTCATTACCAGATTGAGTTCCAGCATCAGAGATAGAAACATCATTATCATTATCAGGAGGTTTTTCTATTTCAGGTTCACTAGAGGCATGCAAAATCCTATCATTTTTCTTTTTCTTCTTCTTTTTCTTAGAAGGACCAGGTGCATCAGTGTTAATTCTTTGAGAGTCTTATTCAATTCTTTTAGGGTGTCCTACATGATAAAGTGGTTCCTGAGTCATTTTACCTCCTCTAGTTGCTACTCTAACAGCAAAGTCATTTATATTATTATTCATTTCATCTAGCAACTCTCTTTGAGATTTAGCAACTTGTTCTAGTTGAGTTTGAAGCATAGAGGTATGCTTTCCTAGACCTCTAACATCATTTGAAATTCTAAATAACAAGTCACTCAAGCGAGCAATCATATCAGAATTATATTTCAATTGTTTCATAACATTGGCATTGAAGTGATCTTGTTTTCTAATGTAATTATCAAACTCATAAAGGCATTGACTAGGATGCATATTATAAGAATTGTCCTTTTCATTAAATTTCATTAGGGAATTTACCTCTACCACCTTGGGTGGTGTTGTATCAAGCCCGTGTATTTCTTCAATAGGAGGTAAATTTTTGACATCCTCAACTTTAATACCTTTTTCCTTCATAGATTTCTTTGCCTCTTGCATATCTTTGGGACTGAGATATAAGATGCCCCTCTTCTTCGGAGTAGGTTTAGGCGGTGGTTCAGGAAGAGTCCAATTATCATAATTTTTCAATATATTATTCAGTAGTTCCTCAGCTTGTTCAATAGTTCGTTCCCTGAAAACACAACCAGCACAACTATCTAGGAAGTCCCTAGAAGCATCGGTTAGTCCATTATAGAAGATATCAAGTATTTCATTTTTCATAAGAGGATGATCAGGCAAAGCATTTAGCAATTGGAGAAGCCTCCCCCAAGCTTGTGGGAGACTCTCTTCTTCAATTTGCACAAAGTTAAATATTTCCTATAAGGCAGCTTGTTTCTTATGAGCAGGAAAATATTTTTTAGAGAAGTAATAAATCATATCCTGGGGACTACGCACACAACCAAGAGCAAGAGTATTATACCAAGTCTTAGCATCACCCTTTAATGAGAACGGAAATAATTTGAGAATATAGTAATAGCGAATTTTCTCATCATGAGCAAATAGGGTGGCTATATCATTTAATTTAGTGAGATGTGCCACAACAGTTTCAGTTTCATAACCATGGAAAGGATGAGATTCAACCAAAGTAATTAACTTTGGGTCGACAGAGAATTCATAATCCTTATCATCAACAAAGATAGGTGAAGTAGCAAACTTAGGATCACATTTCATTCTAGCATTCAAAGATTTCTCTTTCAGTTTGCATAATAATTTCTTAAGGTCATCTCTATCATTGCAAGCAAGAAAATCTCTAGTTGTCTCCTCATCCATAACATAACCTTGAGGTACCTTAGGCAATTCATATCTAGGAGAACTAGGTCTAATAGGTGTTTCAAGATTTTCAGTTTCAGGTACTTCATCAGTTTCATCAATTTCAGCATTCTAAAAAACTTTAGCTTTAGCAAGTTGTTCATCAAGAAAATCACCCAGTGGCACATCATCATCAAGCAAGGTACTAGCATCATCATGATAGCATTCATAGAAGTAGCATCATCAATAACTTGCGACGTATCAGGATTACTAGCATGTGGTGGTGTTGCAAGTCTACTCAAAATATTTGCAAGTATTAGCAGCTGAGTTGTCAATTCAACCACACTTGGAGATTAATTATCTGCAGCAATATGATCAGTAGCAAAGTAATATGATAGTTTTGATAGTAGTAGCGATAGCAATAGTAACGGTAACAGCGATAGCAATGATTTTGTAGCAAGTATAACGGTAACAACAGCAGTAGTGACTTAGCAAGAACAATATATGAGAAATTCGTAGGCACTGGATCGGTGAATTCGTTGGATGATATTCATCATATAACAGTCATAACCTAGGGCGATATGGCAGTAGCTCCAGTTCATAAATATAATGTAGGCATGCATTCCGTAAATAGTCATACATGCTTATGGAAAGAACTTGCATGACATCTTTTGTCCTACCCTCCCGTGGCAGCGGGGTCCTATTGGAAACTAAGGGATATTAAGGCCTCCTTTTAATAGAGAACCGGAACAAAGCATTAACAAATATTGAATACATGAACTCCTCAAACGACGGTCATCACCGGAAAGTATCCCGACTTCTGTCACTCCGGGGTTTACGGATCATAACACGTAATAGGTGAATATAACCTGCAAGATCGGATCTAGAACATAGATATAATGGTGATAATATAAACGGTTCAGATCTGAAATCATGGCACCGGGCCCAAAGTGACAAGCATTAAGCATGGCAAAGTCATATCAACATCAATCTCAGAACATAGTGGATACTAGGGATCAAGCCCTAACAAAACTAACTCGATTACATGATGAATCTCATCCAACTCCTCACTGACTAGCGAGCCTGTGAAGGAATTACTCACTCCCGGTGGGGAGCATCATGAAATTGGCGATGGAGAAGGGTTGATGATGATGAAGATCAAAGATCCCCCTCTCCGGAGCCCCAAACGGACTCCAGATTTGGCCTCCCGATGAAGAACAGGAGGTGGCGGCGGCTCCGTCTCGTGAAATGCGATAATTCTTTCTCCCTGATTTTTTCTCTAAAAATAGGTATTTAAGGAGTTGCAATTAGGTTCTGCAGGGCCACCAGGTGGGCACAACCCACCTGGGCGCGCCAGGATGGGGGCGCTCCCTAGTGGGTTGTGCTCACCCAGGGGCCCCACTCCGGTGGTTCTTGGTTCCAGTATTTTTCTTTTATTCCATAAAAAATCTCCAAAAGTTTCGTGCCATTCTGAGAACTTTTATTTCTGCACAAAAACAACACCATGGTAGTTCTGCTGAAAATAACGTCAGTCCGGGTTAGTTTCATTCAAATCATGCAAATTAGAGTCCAAAACAAGAGGAAAAGCGTTAGGAAAAGTAGATACGATGGAGACGTATCAGCGTCTTGCAAGCTTGTGGGCCCCCCGTGGCACTTCCAACCCTAATTCTTCCTCTATAAATACCCAAATATTCCCCGTAGACCAGAGGGCACACCAAAAATACTTTTCCGCCGCCGCAAGTTTCTGTCCTCGTGAGATCCCATCTGGAGACCTGTTCCGGTACTCTGCTGGAGGGGGATTCGATCACGGAGGGCCTCTACATCAACCTTGCTGCCCTTCCGATGATGTGTGAGTAGTTTACCACAGACCTACGGGTCCATAGCTAGTAGCTAGATGGCTTCTTCTCTCTCTTTGATCTTCAATACAATGTTCTCCTCAATGTTCTTGGAGATCTTATCGATGTAATCTTCTTTGCGGTGCGTTTGTTGAGATCCGATGAATTGTAGATTTATGATCAGATTATCTATGAATATTATTTGAGTCTTCTCTGAAATCTTTTATGCATGATTAAGATAGCTTTGTATTTCTCTCCGATCTTTTGATTTGGTTTGGCTAACTAGATTGATATTTCTTGCAATGGGAGATGTGCTTTGTAATGGGTTCAATCTTGCGGTGCTTATTCCCAGTGACAGAAGGGGACATGACAAGTATTTGTATTGTCGCCATTAAGGATAAAAAAGGTGGGGTTTGTTCATATTGTTTGGATCTATCCCTCTACATCATGTCATCTTGCTTAAGGCGTTACTCCATTCTTGTTAACTTAATACACTAGATGCATGCTGGATAGCGGTCGATGTGTGGAGTAATAATAGTAGATGCAGGCAGGAGTCGGTCTACTTGTCACGGACGTGATGCTTATATTCATGATCATTGCCTTAGATATCGTCATAACTATTCGCTTTTCTATCAATTTCTCAACAGTAATGTGTTTACCCACCGTATGCGTTCTTTCAAGAGAGAAGCCTCTAGTGGAAACTATGGCCCCCGGGTCTATCTTTTATCATATTATTTTTAGATCTATAAGACCAAAAATCCAAAAATACCTTGCTGCAATTTATTTACCTTTACTTTATTTTGCACTTTTACTTATCTTTTATACCTATCTCTATCAGATCTCATCCTTGCAAGTAACCGTGAAGGGATTTACAATCCCTTTTTCGTGTTGGGTGCAAGTATTTGTTTGTTTGTGTAGGTGCTATCATTGGAGACTTGTGTGTTCCTCCTACTGGATTGATACCTTGGTTCTTAATTGAGGGAAATAGTTATCTCTACTTTGCTGCATCACCCTTTCCTCTTTAAGGGAAAAACTAACGCAAGCTCAAGAAGTAGCACCCACAAAAACCCCTGCCCCCTCCCGCGTGTTTTCGGTCTGCGCCACTCCAGAGCATCAGCGCCCGCATTCATGCCCAGCCAGAGCGGACGCGACCGCTCACTAGCGCCGGCATTGAAGCGGCGCGCTGGCCGAGAGAGCGCCGCTTCACGGTGCAGGCGACTGTCGCGGGTTCAAACAACATGACGGCCGCCCATCCGTCCGTCTGCCGCCACATTGATGGCACACGGTTGCCGAGGCGTCTCCTCCGGCGTCACCCGTCCGTCCCTCTGCCGCCCACCATTGCTATATAAACCATTGCTCGGCCATAGCTCTTTGGAATGGGATGACGTCAGACCAGAAGAAGGAGATGGCCGCCATTGCTGCCGGCTGGCTGGCCGGCAGGCAGCCGGAGGATGACGACGTCCCAATGGAGGACGCTGCTGACTATGAACCATCGCCACCCTCGCTGGTGCATTGCACCATGACCATCAGTGAGGCACGTGCCCATTACATGGACATGGTGCGGGAGGAGCAGTTCCGGGAGGCGTAGACCGACACCGCCTACAACAACCACCTCCTACAGGAGCATGTGCAGGCAGAGGAGAAGCTCACCGCCGGTAGGGCTATCGCGCCAAATGAGGACCTGGCGGAGTAGGATGCGCTGCTCGAGTCCTACCGCTCCATCCGCGAGATCTGCCTCGCCCACTGGCAGTACCGCCAACAGGTGCCAGAGGCAGCGGACACCTAGCCTACAAGGAGAGCGACGACGTGGGCAAGGCGGTGTTCGGTGAGTCCGACGACGACGAGGAGGACATCGCCGAGTCCGCGCCCCACCATGACGACCGGAAGCCGGCACGTCCGCGGGCGCCGCCGGCAGCGAGGAAGAGTAGTGCACAGTAGGTGGCCGCCGCTCGTTTCCCAGGAAGGCCACCGCTCCTCCCGTCCCATTGATGCCAAGCTTGGTGGGCTCAACATCGTCGGCCGAATAGTCGCTTGGCAGCGATGTGGAGGCAGACAGCTTCACTTCCCGGGCCTCCGGAGGCAGAGGTTACGGACGAGGAGCTCGAGAGCGCCGAGGCAGAACTGGAGACGGTGAAGCTTCAGTTCTCGGGGCTCATGGCCAAACACGGGGAACGGGCGCCATCGCCCATTTAGATCAAGTATCACTTATACCTTTAGAGCCGGACTAGCACCACTTTGGTGTAAATGTAATGAAATTCGTCATGTTTATATGAAATCCGGACGTGTTTATATGAAATCCGTCAGTTTTGATCAAATTTCATCCGGCTGGTTTGAGTTTTAGTCAAAATGTATGCAGCTACGGTTGGATGGCGGCCTCCTGCATCCGTGTCCGCGGACTGGTCCCCCCCCCCCCCTCGGTCCGCGGACGAATGCGGGAGGAAATTTACGGTTTGCCGTCGGAGATGCATTAAGTGAACAGTATGGGACTAAACTTTAGTCCCGCCTCTTGCCTTGCATGAATGGGCTGAGTGGGCCTCTAGAATTTATTAGGAATTCTAAAAATAAATATTGGGTTGGCCCAGTATAGACTAAATTCCAACAATACATTTGTCTGGTTGTCAAGTTGGTTGCTAAGTCTGACGGACAATGTATGTTGCTTTTGACCACTAAATCCGTCCATTGCTCGATAAGCTCCGTCGGGGGATCAGCTTCATGATCTCTGTTGGAGCCGTCACCGTTTGTCGGGGAGTTCGATTATGTAAATTGGAGTGTTTGATGTTTAAGGCATGACCATGATGAACCTTACCAGTATTGTTCACTTTATATACTAGTACAAGAGGCATATTGTGTTATACAAATGACTATGACCCTACTTGAGATCTCATTCCCTATCCCATGGGGCATAGCACGTAGAATGGTCAACGTAAGTCAAGACGAGTGAACGAAAAGCAACCCAGTCAATATGGTCAATAATAATCCAAGAAAGCTCGCGTGGGTCCAAGCAAGCCACCCCAATCGACGAAAGTCCAGTCAAGCCTTCATGGTCAAGAAGTCCAAAAAAAGGAAGATCACGTAAAATAATAAGTGAAACCAAAAAAAAGACCATATAAAAGAATAAGTTAAAGAACAACACAAAGGAGCAAAGAAGCACAAAACCCAAGCAAGTAGGCCTTTGTATGGTGGAGAGAATCTCTCCCTAAATGGGCCTCCACCCCCTCCTAGCCCGACTAGTAGCAAATGGCATAAAAGACAAAACATTACGCAGTAGTATCAATGGAATAAAGTAAAAGGATGGATGGAAAAACTACTGTCTGCAGGTGGGAAGGAGGTTCTCATTAAGATTGTGGCTCAAGCTGTCCCAGTTTATTCGATGTCATGTTTTTTACTTCCTAGAGGACTTTGTCAGCACATCAATTCCCTTATCAGAAAATTTTGGTGGGGAAGCAAGGAGGAGGAAAGAAGGGCTGCCCGGGTGTCTTGGGAAGTTATCAAGACCAAAATACATGGGAGGATTGGGTTTCCGGGACATAGAACTTTTCAACCTTGCCTTGCTGGCTAGGCAAGCGTGGCGTATTCTTCAGGACCCAACTTCCCTTAGTACAAGAATATTGAAAGAAAAATATTTTCCTGCATCATATTTCTTACAAGCCGAACTGGGAAGTGCTCCATCTCAAGTATGGCGAGCGATTGTTGAAGGAAAGGGCATATTGGCTCAAGGGCTCATTAGAAGAGTGGGCAATGGTGCAAGTACCCATATCTGGCGTGATAATTGGCTGCCCCGGGATCACAATATGAGGCCCATTACAAGCCGTAGTCAGAACCCACCCCAGCTGGTTGAGGAGGTTATCATGCATAATACTGGTGATTGGAATAGGGAACTGGTCCGAAGCACCTTCATCAAGTTTGACGCCGATGCAATATTATCAATACCTATATGTACAAGGCCAGTTGAAGATTTATGGGCTTGGAGCCATGACCCCAAGGGCATAGTCTCAGTAAGGTCTGCTTGCCGCATGCTAGTCACAACCAAACTCCGCAGAGAGGCTTGGCTCGAAGGACGGAGTGATTCATCCCATACGGAAAGGAAGGAACGTTCGTGGTGTCAATTATGGAAGATCCAGATCCCCTCAAAGATCAGAATTTTTCTTTGGAGACTGGTGCAATAGTCCATACCTTCTGCAGATCTGCTTCATCATCGGAAGATGGCGACGTCTAGCTGGTGTGCTCTATGCGGCAGCGAGGATTCATGGTGTCACTCTTTGATGGATTGCACCATGTCAAGATGTGTGTGGGCGTTAGAGGAAGAGGAACTAACTTCGGTTCTAACTGCGGCTACAGAGCCAGATGCACGAAGATGGATCTTTACCATCATGGAGAAATTGTCCGCTATGGATTTCACCAGAGCCCTTGTCACACTATGGGCCATTTGGCATGCTCGCCGGAAGGCCATACACGAACATATCTTTCAAAGTCCCTCCGGCACGCGTGGCTTTGTTGATCGCCTCATCTCTGAGATCTCAGCAAGCAGGCCTATTCACCAAAACTATGCACAAGCTGTGACAGTAGATACGCGCTGGATTCCTCCACTGATAAGCCACTGCAAGATCAAAGTGGACGGGGCTACAACCAAATCAGCGAGACGCGGCTCAGTGGGTGTCATTTGCCGAGCCATCGATGGTTCGTATATGGGAGTGTCAGCTATCTGTTTTGAAGGAGTTTTAGACCCGGCATATCTTGAAGCTCTAGCTTGCAGGAAGGCTTTAGCGTTGGCATCGGACCTCATGGAGACACAACGTGGTTGTTGCATCGGATTACAAGGAAGTTGTGTCAAATATCTCTGAAGGCGGCGGAGAAAAACTGATGGGAAACGTTGCATGGAAAACAAAAAAAATTCTACGCACACGCAAGATGTATCCATGGAGATGCATAGCAACAAGAGGGGAGAGTGTGTCTACGTACCCTCATAGACCGTAAGCGGAAGCGTTTGACAACGCGGTTGATGTAGTCGAACTTCTTCGCGTTCCAACCGATCGAGCACCGAACGTACGGCACCTCCGCGTTCAGCACACGTTCAGCTCGATGACGTCCTCCGCCTTCTTGATCCAGCAAGACGGCAAGGTAGTGGATGAGTTCTCGCAGCACGACTATGTGGTGACGGTGATGGTGAAGTGATCTCCGCAGGGCTTCGCCTAAGCACTACGAAAATACGACCGGAGGTGTAAACGGTGGAGGGGGTGCCACACAAGGCTAAGACAATGTTGTGATGTGCTAGGCGCCCCCCCCCCCCCCCCCCCCCCCCCCCCCCCCCCCCCCCCCCCCTCCCACATATATATAGGTGGGGGGGGAGGGAGAAGCCAGAAGGGCGCCCCAAGTAGGCCGAATCCTACTTGGGGTCCTCCCCAAGTGGCGCCCCCTTCCTTATTTGGAGTGCGGGAGGAAGGAAGGAGGAGGTGGCGCCCCGCAGCCCCCCCACCCCCCACCCTTTCTTTCTGGCTCCCTCCCTCTGAGGAGGGAAAGGCAGGAGGGGCCAGCCCTCCTATTTCCTTCCCCATAGGGCCGGCCAGCTAAGGGAGGGGCGCACCAACCCCCTTGTGGGCTGGTCTGTCCCCTCCTTTGGCCCATAAGGCCCATATCTTCCCGGGGGGTGCCCGGAACCCCTTCTGGTGACCCGATTTCTTCCCGGTATGTCCCGAAACACTTCCGGTGTCCAAATATCATCGTCCTATATATCAATGTTTACCTCTCGACCATTTCGAGACTCCTCTTCATGTCCATGATCTCATCCGGGACTCCGAAAAACATTCGGTAACCAAAACATATAACTCATATAACACTATATCGTCAACGAACGTTAAGCGTGCGGACCCTACGGGTTCGAGAACTATGTAGACATGACCGAGACACCTCTCCAGTCAATAACCAATAGCGGAACCTGGATGCCCATATTGGCTCCTACATATTCTTCGAAGATCTTTATCGGTCGAACCGTTATGACAACATACGTAATTGCCTTTGTCCATCGGTATGTTACTTGCCCGAGATTCGATCGTCGGTATCTCCATACCTAGTTCAATCTCGTTACCGGCAAGTTTCTTTACTCATTCCATAATACATCATCTTGCAACTAACTCATTAGTCACTTTGCTTGCAAGGCTTCTTATGATGTGTATTACCGAGAGGGCCCAGAGATACCTCTCCGATACTCAGAGTGACAAATCCTAATCTTGATCTATGCCAACTCAACAAACACCTTCGGAGATACCTGTAGAGCATCTTTTTGATCACCCAGTTACGTTGTGATGTTTGATAGCACACAAGGTATTCCTCCGGTATCCGGGAGTTGCATAATCTCATAGTCGAAGGAATATGTATTTGACATGAAGAAAGCAATATCAATAAACTAAACGATCATTATGCTAAGCTAACGAATGGGTCTTGTCCATCACATCATTCTCCTAATGATGTGATCCAGTTATCAAATGACAACACATGTCTATGGTTAGGAAACCTTAACCATCTTTGATCAACGAGCTAGTCTAGTAGAGGCTTACTAGGGACACGGTATTTGTTTATGTATTCACACATGTATTTAAGTTTCCGATCAATACAATTCTAGCATGAATAATAAACCTTTATCATGAATAAGGAAATATAAAATAACAACTTTATTATTGCATCTAGGGCATATTTCCTTCAGTCTCCCACTTGCACTAGAGTCAATAATCTAGATTACATAGTAATGAATCTAACATCCATGGAGTCTTGGTGCTAATCATGTTTTGCTCACGGAAGAGGCTTAGTCAACGGGCCTGCCATATTCAGATCCGTATGTATTTTGCAAATCTCTATGTCTCCATCCTTGACCTTTTCATGAATGGAGTTGAAGCGTCTCTTGATGTGTTTGGTTCTCTTGTGAAACCTGGATTCCTTCGCCAAGGCAATTGCTCCAGTGTTGTCACAAAAGATTTTCATTGGACCCAATGCACTAGGTATTACACCTAGATCGGATATGAACTCCTTCATCCAGACTCCTTCATGTGTTGCTTCCGAAGCAGCTATGTACTCCGCTTCACACGTAGATCCCGCCACGACGCTCTGCTTGGAACTGCACCAACTGACAACTCCACCATTCAATATAAACATGTATCCGGTTTGTGACTTAGAGTCATCCGGATCAGTGTCAAAGCTAACATCGACGTAACCATTTACGATGAGCTCTTCGTCACCTCCATAAACGACAAACATATCCTTGGTCCTTTTTAGGTACTTCAGGATGTTCTTGACCGTTGTCCAGTGATCCACTCTTGGATTGCTTTGGTACCTCCCAGCCAGACTTATGGCAAGGCACACATCAGGTCTGGTACACAGCATAGCATACATGATAGAACCTATGGCTAAGGCATAGGGAATGACTTTCATTTTCTCTCTATCTTCTGCAGTGGTCGGGCTTTGAGTCTTACTTAATTTCACACCTTGTAACACAGGCAAGAACCCTTTCTTTGACTGATCCATTTTGAACTTCTTCAAAACTTTATCAAGGTATGTGCTTTGTGAAGGTCCTATTAAGCGTCTTGATCTATCTCTATAGATCTTGATGCCCAATATATAAGCAGCTTCACCGAGGTCTTTCATTGAAAAATTCTTATTCAAGTATCCTTTTATGCTATCCAGAAATTCTATATCATTCCCAATCAACAATATGTCATCCACATATAATATTAGAAATGCTACAGAGCTCCCACTCACTTTCTTGTAAATACAGGCTTCACCGTAAGTCTGTATAAAACCATATGCTTCGATCACCTCATCAAAGCGTATATTCCAACTCCGAGATGATTGCACCAGTCCATAGATGGATCGTTGGAGCTTTGATGACCCACAAGTATAGGGGATCAATTGTAGCTCTTTTCGATAAGTAAGAGTATCGAACCCAACGAGGAGCAGAAGGAAATGACAAGTGGTTTTCAGCAAGGTAATGTCTGCAAGTGCTGAAATTGTAAGTAACAGAGTAGTTTGATAGCAAGATAATTTGTAATAAGCAAGTAATGATAGTAGTAACAAAAGTGCAGCAAGGTAGCCCAATCCTTTTGAGGCAAAGGACAGGCCAAAACGGTCTCTTATAATAAGCAAAGCGTTCTTGAGGGTACACGGGAATTTCATCTAGTCACTTTCACCATGTTGATTCGATTTGTGTTCGCTACTTTGATAATTTGATATGTGGGTGGACTGGTGCTTAGGTGTTGCTCTTACTTGAACAAGCCTCCTACTTATGATTAACCCTCTCGCAAGCATCCGCAACTACGAGAAAAGTATTAGGAATAAATTCTAACCATAGCATTAAACTTTTGGATCCAATCGGTCCCTTATGGAATAGCGCATAAACTGGGGTTTAAGCTTCTGTCACTCTCGCAACCCATCATCTACTTACTACTCCACAATGCATTCCCTTAGGCCCAAATATGGTGAAGTGTCATGTAGTCGACGTTCACATGACACCACTAAGGGAATCACAACATACATACTATCAAAATATCGAACACATATCAAGTTCACATGATTACTTGCAACATGATTTCTCCCGTGACCTCAAGAACAAAAGTAACTACTCACAAATGATAATCATGCTCAAGATCAGAGGGGTATTAAATAGCATATTGGATCTGAACATATAATCTTCCACCAAATAAACCATATAGTAATCAACTACAAGATGTAATCAACACTACTAGTCACCCACAAGCACCAATCTATAGTTCCGGTAACAAGATTGAACACAGGAGATGAACTAGGGTTTGAGATGAGATGGTGTTGTTGAAGATGTTGATGGAGATTGCCCTCCCCAAGATGGGAGAGTTGTTGGTGATGATGATGACGATGATTTCCCCCTCCGGGAGGGAAGTTCCCCCGGCGGAATCGGTCCGCCGGAGGGCAAAAGTGCTCCTGCCCAAGTTCCACCTCGAGACAGCGGCGCTCCGTCCTGAAAGTCCTCTCTTATTTTTTTCTAGGTCAAAATGACTTATATACCAGAAGATGGGCATCGGAGGTGGGCCTGGGTGAGCACAACCCACCAGGGCACGCCTTGGCTCCCTAGCGCGCCCAGGTGGGTTGCGCCCACCTGGTGGGCCCCCTCTGGTACTTATTTGCTCCAATATTCTTCAAATATTCCATAAAAAATCTCCGTAAAGTTTCAGCTTGTTTGGAGTTGTGCAGAATAGGTGACCTGACGTAGCTTTTCCAGGTCCAGATTTCCAGGTGCCAGAATTGCCCCTCTTTGTGTGTACCTTGCATATTATGAGAGAAAAGGCATTAGAATTACTCCAAAAAGCATTATTATGCATAAAAACATCATAAATAATAGTAGAAAAACATGATGCAAAATGGACGTATCAACTCCCCCAAGCTTAGACCTCGCTTGTCCTCAAGGGAAAACCGAAATCGAAAAACATGTCCACATGCTTAGAGAGAGAGGTGTCGATAAAAACAAAATACGGACATAGAAGCATCATGTAGATTATTATAACAGCAACAAATTTAAACATAAGACTTTTGCCATAGAACTTTTATCATAGACTTCTCATGAATAAGTGGCAGTTCATCACACAATTGAAGTATAAAGCATAAACTCTATTGGAAACCAACAAACTATGTTCTCAGTCAACTTTGCAACTATAATTCATCATCTTTTCAGGAAGGGTCACGTATCGGAGCCTTTAGGCAAGTCCACATACTCAACCATCATATAGTATTCTATGATTTCTAACACTCACCGCATACACATGAGCAAATTGTTTCAGCTAGACACATAGAAAGATAGGGGCTTATAGTTTCGCCTCCCAACGTATTCACCTCAAGGGCGATGTCAACAATAATAACTTATGCCACCCATATTCAACTGGACATATGTGCCTAGATCTTTCCTCACCACATGATGCTTGCCAAAGGATAAAAATAAAAGGAAAAGAGAGAAGAACTTTGACTCTTTGCATAAAAGTAAAAGATAGGCCCTTCGTAGAGGGAAGCAGAGGTTGCCATGCGCTTATTTGTTTGTATCCTCAACCCCTTAGTGCAAAAGAATGTCACGTTGTATTGCCCCTTGTGATGGCAACCTTTATTATGCAGTCTGTCGCTTTTATTCTTCACCATCACAAGTTCGTACAACGCTCAATTTTCCTTTACACTAAATGATCTCACACTTTTAGAAGCAATTTTTATTGCCTTATTGCACCGATGACAACTTACTTGAGGGATCTTGCTCAATCCCTTGGTAGGTATGGTGGACACTTGAAAATAAGATTTGGGTTTAAGGGTTTTTGGATGCACAAGTAGTATCTCTACTTAGTGCGGAATTTTTGGCTAGCAAAGATAGGGGGCAAGCACCACATGTTGAAGGATCTATGACAATATAACTTCTATGTGAATATGAACAAGCATAAATCATTACGTTGTCTTCCTTGTCCAACGTCAACAATTTTGGCATATAATAATTTGATGGGGGTTCACAATCACAAAAGATTTCTAGGATAGTGTATTTATATGTGAATCTTCTCTTCCCTTATTAATTCTTTCATGAGTCGCATCATTAACCAATGCTATGTTTGTCAATCTCTAATAAAATTTTCTACTCATACTTTTCCTTATGTGGTGCCATCACCTACCATAAGATTAGCATATGATCTTTTTCTTTTATTTCCTTTCCCCTTTTTTATTGCAACATGAAAGTAAGAAAGCAAAAACTCAAACTAAACTTTATTATATATCTTGCACACGATTACAAGGATAGACCACTAAGCAAGCTCTCGAAAAGAAAGGATCAAACTAAACTTTTATTCATCTAAAGCAAAAGATCGACCTAAAATAAGTAAAGGCAAAAAGATAGTGGGGATGATACGATACCGGGGCACCTCCCCCAAGCTTGGCGGAAGCCAAGGGGAGTGCCCATACCCGAAACTCAATTTTCCTTTGGTGATGAAGACGGTGGTGTTGATGAAGTAGCTCCCAATATATCCATGAGTATCTCCTTCAAACTTTGAATCTCACGAATGGCTTTATGAAGCAACTCAGTGTTTTTCTCCACTTCAGCCATAATATGTTTATTCTCTAGCCCCCAAGAACTTGTTCCTGCATCACTTTCTCTCGGACAAGATATGTCCCAATTGGACGGTATGTGCACACGAGGGGTATTCTCGAACCCATAGTTATGAATCAAATTGTGAAAATTGTTACGGTGTAACCTGTGTAAAGGCCTTCTTGGTGGGAGTCCTTCATGCACTTCGGGGCTCTCTTGATTGTTTGATGATCTCACCGCTTGATGAGGATTTGGATGAGTGGAGATGCCAGCCAATGTGCCTCTTTCGGAAGCAGGAGGGTGAACTACAAGAGAGTTCCTTCGTCTTCCTCCATGACCATCTCCTGGATTCCCTCCCCCTCTAGGTCCTCTTGCAACAACTCTGCATCGTCATCTCCATTGTTGAAAGAGGGGGAAGACATGATGCTTGGCTTGACAGATCTGATAAAAAATAGTAAGAAAAGAAAGCAGAAAATTTCTCCGCAATACAGTGGTCAACAGGTTCGGGGGGTATATAAAGATTTTTTATCTTGGGAAACAAGCAAACGGAAGAAAAACGGAGTCCGGAAGGTGTCCCAGGTGGGCACAACCCACCTGGGCGCGCCTGGCAAGCCAGGCGCGCCCTGGTGTCTTGTGCCCACCAGGGTATGCTTCCTGGAAGTTTCTTATTTTCCTAATTTTCTAAATATTTCAAAACTGACAAAAAAATATTTTTGCGGATTTTTCGGAGTCCGTTTACTTACCGTATCACGTACCTCCTTATTTTCACGATTCTGGAGTGTTCCGGAAGGACTCTTTTATGTGTTCTTCCGGTGTCAAAGTTTGGATAATATTACTTTCAACATTAATGGGCATACCTGAGATATAATGTTTTATTCGTTGCCCATTAACAACCTTCGGGTTAGTACCTTCGGCATTATTTATTTTGATAGCTCCAGACCGATAAACCTCCTCGATAACATAGGGTCCTTCCCATTTGGAGAGGAGTTTTCCTGCAAAGAATCTGAAACGAGAGTTGTACAAAAGAACATATTCTCCAACTTTGAACTCACGCTTTTGGATTCTTTTATCATGCCATCTTTTAACTTTTTCTTTAAATAATTTGGCATTTTCATAAGCTTGGGATCTCCATTCATCTAGTGAGCTAATATCAAATAATCTCTTTTCACTGGAAAGTTTGAAATCATAGTTGAGTTCTTTGACAGCCCAATATGCTTTATGTTCTAACTCAAGAGGCAAATGACAAGCTTTTCCATAGACCATTTTATAAGGAGACATACCCATAGGATTTTTATATGCTATTCTATAAGCCCAAAGTGCATCATCTAATTTCTTAGACCAATTCTTCCGGGACCTATTGACAGTCTTTTGCAAAATTAATTTTATTTCTCTATTGCTAAGTTCAACTTGACCACTAGACTGAGGATGATAGGGTGATGCAATTCTATGGTTAACATCATACTTGGCAAGCATTTTACGGAAAGCACCATGAATAAAGTGTGAACCACCATCAGTCATTAACTATCTAAGGATTCCAAACCTTGGGAAAATAACTTCCTTAAGCATTTTAATAGAAGTGTTGTGATCAGCACTACTAGTTGGAATAGCTTCTACCCATTTAGTAACATAATCAACAGCAACCAAAATATGTGTATACCCATTAGAGGAAGGAAAAGGTCCCATGTAATCAAATCCCCAAACATCAAATGGTTCAACAGCAAGTGAATAATTCATAGGCATTTCTTGACGCTTACCGATATTACCTATTCTTTGACATTCATCACAAGATAATACAAACTTACGGGCATCCTTGAAGAGAGTAGGCCAATAAAATCCAGATTGTAATACCTTGTGAGCAGTTCTGTCTCCAGCATGATGCCCTCCATAAGCTTTGGAGTGACATTTCCGTAGGATTTGTCCCTGTTCATGCTCAGGTACACAGCGTCTAATAATACCATCTACTCCTTCTTTATAAAGATGTGGGTCATCCCAAAAGTAATGTCTTAAGTCATAGAAGAATTTTTTTCTTTTGTTGGTATGTAAAGCTAGGTGGTAAATTTTTAGCAACAATCTAATTAGCATAGTCAGCATACCAAGGAGTGCTATTAGAAACATTTATTGCAGCTAACTGCTCATCAGGAAAACTATCATCAATAGGTAGTGGGTCATCAAGCAGATTTTCAAGCCTAGACAAGTTATCAGCTACGGGGTTCTCAGCTCCTTTCCTATCAGTGATATGTAAATCAAATTCTTGTAGCAAGAGAACCCATTGAATAAGTCTAGGTTTAGCATCTTTCTTTTCCATAAGATATTTAATAGCAGCATGGTCGGTGTGAACGATAACTTTAGAGTCAACAATGTAAGATCTAAATTTGTCACAAGCAAACACCACTGCTAGGAATTCTTTTTCAGTAGTAGCATAATTTCGTTGTGCACTGTCTAGAGTTTTACTAGCATAATGAATAACATTCAGTTTCTTATCAACTCTTTGTCCTAGAACAGCACCAACAGCATAATCACTAGCATCACACATTATTTCAAAAGGCAAGTTCCAATCAGGTGGTTGAACAATAGGTGCAGAAATTAAGGCTTTCTTGAGTGTTTCGAAGGCTTCTAAACAATCATCATCAAAAACAAAAGGAGTATCCTTTTGCAAAAGATTTGTAAGAGGCCTAGAAATTCTAGAAAAGTCTTTGATAAATCTCCTATAGAAACCAGCATGACCTAGGAAACTACGAATACCTTTGATATCTTTAGGACATGGCATTTTCTCAATTGCACCAACCTTAGCTTTGTCCACTTCAATACCTCTTTCAGAAATTTTATGGCCCAAAACAATACCTTCATTAACCATAAAGTGGCACTTCTCCCAATTCAAAACAAGATTTGTTTGCTCGCATCTCTGCAAAACTCGATCAAGATTGCTTAAACAATCATCAAAAGACTTCCCATAAACAAAGAAGTCATCCATGAAAACCTCAACAATCTTTTCACAAAAGTCAGAGAATATAGCAGTCATACATCTTTGAAAGGTAGCAGGTGCATTGCATAAACCAAAAGGCATACATCTATAAGCATAAGTTCCAAAGGGACAAGTGAAAGTGGTCTTTTCTTGATCAGGTTGAGAAACAGGTATTTGTGAAAAACCAGAATATCCATCAAGGAAGCAAAAGTGTGTGTGCTTAGATAATCTTTCTAGCATTTGATCAATAAAAGGCAGAGGGTAGTGATCTTTTCTAGTTGCTTTATTTAATTTTCTAAAATCAATTACCATTCTATAGCCTGTAACAATTCTTTGTGGAATAAGTTCATTCTTATCATTAGGAACAACAGTAATACCTCCTTTCTTAGGAACACAATGAACAGGACTTACCCATCTACTATCAGCTATAGGATAGATTATACCTGCTTCCAGAAGTTTTAAGATTTCCGTTCTTACCACTTCCTTCATTTTCAGATTTAACCGACGTTGGTGATCAACAACGGGTTTAGCATCAGGTTCCATATTAATCTTGTGCTGACATAGAGTGGGACTAATGCCCTTTAAATCATCAAGAGTATACCCAATAGCAGCTCGGTGCTTCCTTAGAACTTTCAATAATCTTTCTTCTTCATGTTCTGAAAGGTTAGCACTAATAATAACAGGATATATCTTCTTTTCATCAAGATAAGCATATTTCAAAGTGTCTGGCAATTGTTTTAAATCAAACACAGGATCACCTTTAGGTGGTGGAGGACCTCCTAGAGTTTCAATAGGCAAATTGTGTCTAAGCAGAGGACGTTGTTCAAAGAAAATCTTATCTATTTCATTTCTTTCATGCATATGTAAATCATTTTCATTGTCTAGCAAATATTGTTCTAAAGGATCAGTAGGAGGCACAACAATAGAAGGAATACCAATTATTTCATCCTTACTAGGCAATTCTTTTTCATGAAGCTTTCTACTAAACTTGGAAAAATTAAACTCATGAGACTCATCACCAAAGCTAACACCGACAGTTTGTTTTTCACAATCTATTTTAGCATTAACGGTGTTCAAGAAAGGTCTACCAAAGAGATGAAGGAAATATGCCCTAGAGGCAATAATAAAGTTGTTGTTCTATATTTCCTTATATCATGATAAATGTTTATTATTCATGCTAGAATTGTATAAACCAGAAACTTGATACATGTGTGAATACATAGACAAAAACAAAGTGTCCCTAGTATGCCTCTACTTGACTAGCTCGTTAATCAAAGATGGTTAAGTTTCCTGACCATAGACATGTGTTGTCATTTGATGAACGGGATCACATCATTAGGAGAATGATGTGATGGACAAGACCCATCCGTTAGCTTAGCATAATGATCGTTAAGTTTTATTGCTATTGCTTTCTTCATGACTTATACATATTCCTCTGACTATGAGATTATGCAACTCCCGAATACCGGAGGAACACCTTGTGTGCTATCAAACGTCACAACGTAACTGGGTGATTATAAAGATGCTCTACAGGTGTCTCCGAAGGTGTTTGTTGGGTTGGCATAGATCGAGAATAGGATTTGTCACTCCAAGTATCGGAGAGGTATCTCTGGGCCCTCTTGGTAATGTACATCATGATAAGCCTTACAAGCAATGTGACTAATGAGTTAGTTACGGGATGATGCATTACGGAACTAGTAAAGAGACTTGCCGGTAACGAAATTGAACTAGGTATGATGATACCGACGATCGAATCTCGGGCAAGTAACATACCGATGACAAAGGGAATAACGTATGTTGTTATCCGGTTTGACCGATAAAGATCTTCGTAGAATATGTAGGAGCCAATATGAGCATCCAGGTTCCGCTATTGGTTATTGACCGAAGATGTGTCTCGGTCATGTCTACATAGTTCTCGAACCCGTAGGGTCCGTGTTGGGGATATAACTATTGAATATAAACCGCCCAGGAGGGGCCGGGTTATGCTCATAGTGATTTACCTGTATTGAAGCCCATGAAGACATAGAAGATGGTGACTTATGAAGGAGACTTAATAAGAAGGCCCAAAGCCCAAAGGCGAGTTAGGGCCCAAAGATATAAACCGCCATAAGTATATGACTTGTATTGTAAGATAGGAAAGAGTGGATACCGAGCCGGACACGTTTATGAGCCGGCCGGGATTCTGTGAACCGCCGGGCGTCAACCTGTGTATATAAAGGGACGACCCGGCGGCGGTTTGAGGGAGGTAACAAACAATCGGGAACTAGGTCAAGCGTATTCGCTCCCTGGTAATCGAAATCCTAGCAATACAACACAAAGCAGGAGTAGGCTTTTACCTCATTGAGAGGGGCCGAACCTGGGTAAACTCTCTGTGTCCTTTGTCCCGTTTAACCCCTTCAAGTTAACCTAGTTGCGATGGCTCCACGACTAAGTCCTTCCGCTAGGACATCTGCCATGTCAAGTCCGCGACAGATGGCGCCCACCGTGGGGCCAGCGCACGGTGGTTTCGAGTTCTTGAAAGGCAACTTCGGAGGGATCAAGGGATACGCTGTGGGCCGGATGACCAAGAGTCGTCGCGGCAAGCTCTACATCGACGACGAAGGCTGGGGCCCCGAGGCCGGCTCAATTGAGTACGGGTACCGGGTCCCCTTCGGTGGAATTCACGTCTTCATTGGCAAGATCGGCGAACCGGGCCCTAAGCCAGACACCTGCACCGACATCATCGAGACGGCTCAGCGTGCAAAACCCGCTCGAGTTCAGCCCACCATGAGTCGTGCCTTCGTGGGATTCATCAATGATGCGGGATCTGAGGATAAATCGGTATTTGACGGTGAGACAGTTGTCTACTCTGATGGCAAGTCATCCACCGGTGAAACCGAGTCATTGTACCAACTGCAAGACGGTCGGCTTGGGGGCTGTTCTGATGGCGATAGTATTCCGGACCCCTACGAGCCGCCGAACCGGGTTGCAATCTTCATGGCCGGTACGCAGCCAGTGCAGCACTCTTCAACTGCAGCGGCATTGATTTCCGGGTCAGCAGCAGTGACGGTAGTCGGGGCAGGAGCCATGCGCGCCCGCCGGCTCAAGTCTTGTCTGGGTTACTAGACGCCTTGGCAACACTACTGACGACGGAGGTTAACCCGGGTAATCAAGATCAGCATAACGCGGAAGTCGTAAAATTGCGAGATCAGATAGCTCAAGCTAAGGAAGACCTGGCAGCTGAAGATGCCAGGATGGCTGCGGAGTGGGTTACGTTGGATGCACAGGCACAGCGGATTCAGTCAGAGTCTTACCGGCTCATGTTAGATCAGAACGCTTCAAACGAAGTCATGAGGAGGAGGCATCAGTCTCGCCTGCCACCGGTTTACGAGGTGAGGAACCTCTTTAACACGCCCGGAGCAGGAACCAGTAACCCGCTAGTGGCGGACCGGGTTGAAACGCCTGGGACGGGAGCGCCGGTTCAGCCGCACACCATGGATCCGCCTCGTCAGAACAATATCCCGCCGCAACACATGCCAACACCACCGGGTCATTACTCTAACCCTTTGGATAACATGATCGCTACGGCGTCACGATTGGCGGCTATTCCGGTTGAAGGCGAGTCTCCAACAGCGGTTGAGATGCGGAGGGCTAGAGAGCTCCTTCAGACAGCATTGGTTCAGCAGCAGGCTTATTCTTACAGTCGAAGCCGGATTCATTCCACCCCTCGCCCAAGCCGGAGTTACAGTAGGCATATTTATGAACCAGTTGTGTCAAGCAGTGGGCGGAACCATAACCAGCCTCGTGGGCATAACCCGGCGGGCGGTGGTGCTGATGCTCAGAACGTAGTGGATCAAGGTAGAGCGCGTCGAGAGGCCGAGCTGGCGGCGCAACATGCGGCCCGTCAACCTTCTCCGGTTCATCCGACAACTTCGGTGGAGCCAGGTGTAACCTTTAGGAATTTGGGCGTACCATGTTTAGTGCCGGCCATACGTAATGAGCGTCTGCCCAAGGATTTTAAGGGTCCTTGCAAGGTGCCTAACTATACAGCTGATTTACCTCCTGAAGCATGGATCGAGAGTTATGAGATGGCCATGGAATTGCTAGATGTTAGCGATGCAGCATGTGCTAAATATTTCCCCCTGATGTTGGATGGAACGGCTCGCACTTGGTTGAAGGGGCTCCCTGCCAACTCCATTGGATCATGGGCCGAGTTAAAGGCCCGGTTTATCCAGAATTTCAAAGATACGTGCAAGCAGCCTATGTCAATTGTGGATCTGGATGCCTGTGTCCAAGAAGAGGGCGAGTCCACAACCCATTGGGTGCGCCGGGTTTCGACCATCTTACATTCATCAGATCGCATCAATGCCGGTTCAGCAGTCATAATGTTGGAGAAGAATTGCCGGTTTACGCCTCTTAAGCAGAAGTTGGGTCGGCTCAAGCGCCACTGCAATGACATGGGAGAGCTGATGGCGGCTCTGGTTAAGTACGCTGACTCTGATGGTACCAAGGACCCCGAGTCTGATGATGACAAGCCGGGGAGGGGAAAGAAGAGCAGCAGCACCAGAGGACAGCAGCATAATCCGGCGAATTAGGGAGGCAATGGTAAGCGCAAAGCTGATAATAGTTTGGACTTTGTGGCTAACACCAACGCACAGAATAATGGCCAGCGTCGTAAAGGTAAACCGCCCCCACGGGCCGGAGGGTCAGGCTTTAATCTTCAGCAGATGCTAAATCAGCCCTGCCCAAAGCATGGGACGCGAGAAAGACCGTCTGGCCACCTCTGGAAGGATTGCTACATCATGAAAGAGTATAAAAATTCCAATCTTTTTCAAGACAATCATGGACCGAGTAGTGGTTCAGGGTCTGGTTCTCATGGGCCGGGTTACGGCGGTGGCGGGTCTAGTTCTGGATTCCAAGGTAATCAGGGCAATCAAGGCAATCAGGGTGGCTACCATCAACAGTCAGGTCAGGGGAATCAGTAGCAGCAATCTGGGTATCAGAGTAACCCAAAGCAGTTGAATAGTGGGCAGTACCACGTCTTCACCACAAATTCATGCAAACGGGATCAGAAGCTTCATAAAAGGGCAGTGAACGCCGTTGAACCGGCGGTTCCCCGTTACTTGCGCTGGTCTGAGCAGCCCATCGTGTGGAGTCGGGAAGATCACCCGCCCCGGGTTGATAATCTGGGTCACCTAGCATTGGTGGTTGCACCCCAGGTTGGAGGGTATAAGTTTACCAAGGTACTCATGGATGGAGGGAGCAGCATCAATATCCTTTATTACGAAACTTTCCGTCGCATGGGGTTGACCGATAAAAATCTTAAACCGTCAAATACAGTTTTCCATGGTGTGGTGCCTGGTAAGTCGGCGTACCCTGTTGGTAAGATAGCTCTGGAAGTTGCCTTTGGAGATGATCATGATTCTAGGTCGGAGATATTGACCTTTGAAGTAGTCAAGATTCACAGCCCGTATCACGCTCTGTTTGGACGGCCGGCTTATGCCAAGTTCATGGCGCGGCCCTGTTATGTTTATCTGCAGCTCAAGATGCCGGGTTACAAGGGGACCATCACAGTACATGGGAGCCGGAAGATAGCCTTGGAATGTGAAGAAGGTGATGCGGCTTATGCTGAGTCGGTTTGTGCAACGGAGGAGTTAAAATTTTACAAGGACAATGTTGATCCGGCGGATATGACGTCTTTGAAAAAGCCAACTACAGAGCATGATCCGGTTTTGAAGTTTAAATCGGCAGATGACCCTAAGGTGGTTGATTTTGTTCCTGGCGATTCATCCAAGCAGTTCAGCATCAGTGCTAATATGGATCCGAAATAGGAAAGCACGCTCATCGAGTTCATCCGTGAGAACCGGGACATCTTTGCATGGAAACCTTCTGACATGCCGGGTGTACCGAGGGAACTCGCTGAGCACACTCTCAATATTGATCCCAAGTTTAAACCGGTCAAGCAGTTTCTTCGTCGTTTCAATGAAGAGAGGCGTAAGGCCATTGGTGAGGAGGTAGCCCGGCTCTTGGCGGCTGGGTTTATTGTTGAGGTTTTTCATCCTGAGTGATTGGCTAACCCGGTGCTGGTACTTAAGAAGAACGGCACTTGGCGCATGTGTGTGGACTACACGGATTTAAACAAAGCTTGTCCAGCTGATCCTTTTGCTCTCCCTCGTATTGATCAGATTATTGATGCTACGGCGGGTTGTGAGCGTTTGAGTTTTTTGGATGCTTATTCTGGTTATCATCAGATCAAGATGGCAGTTAAGGACCAGGAGAAGACAGCTTTCATAACTCCCTTTGGAGCCTTCTGCTATGTGTCTATGCCTTTTGGGCTCAAGAGTGCCCAGGCGACTTACCAGTGATGTGTGCAGAATTGTCTTCATAATCAGATTGGACGCAATGTTCATGCTTATGTGGATGATATTGTGGTGAAATCCAGAAAGAAGGAGACGTTGATAGACGACTTGAAGGAAACCTTTGATAATCTCCGAGTTTATAAGATGATGCTTAATCCGGCCAAGTGTGCTTTTGGTGTGCCGGCGGGCAAGCTTTTGGGCTTTCTGGTGTCTAACTGGGCATTGAAGCTAATCCGGAGAAGATCAAAGCCATTACTTCTCTGGCTAAACCGGCGTGTATCAATGATGTTCAACGTCTGGTGGGTCGTATTGCGGCGCTAAGCCGGTTCATAAGCCACCTCGGTGAGAAGGCCATCCCTTTGTATCAGATGATGAAAAAGACAGATGACTTGGTCTGGAGTGACGCTGCTAGTGAGGCATTTGAGGCGCTTAAGAAGCAGCTGGCTGTGCCGCCGGTCCTAGCTGCGCCCGTTGATAAGGAGCCGCTGTTGTTATATGTGGCTGCTAATAGCTGGGCTGTCAGTGTGGCTATTGTGGTTGAAAGGAAAGAGGCAGGCAAGGAATATCCGGTTCAACGGCCGGTTTATCATATCAGCGAAGTGCTTATTGAGTCTAAGCAGAGATACCCACATTGGCAGAAGCTTGTATATGGGGTTTTCATGGCAAGCCGGAAGCTTAAGCAATATTTTCAGGGTCACCCCATTACTGTGGTTAGCTCTGCTCCTTTAGGAGATATCATCCAAAACAGGGAAGCATCAGGTCGGGTTGCCAAATGGGCCATTGAACTTGGGCCTCATGGTTTGAAGTATATGCCTCGCACGGCCATCAAGTCTCAAGCACTGGTGGATTTCATCAATGACTGGACAGAGCTGCAGATGCCTGAGGAAAAACCAGATAACACGTATTGGACTATTCACTTTGATGGGTCCAGGCAATTGGAGGGCTCGGGGGCTGGGGTTGTGCTAGCTTCCCCTCGAGGTGATAAATTTTGTTATGTTCTCCGTTTGATGTTCCCTTGCACTAACAATGCAGCTGAATATGAGGCCTTGCTCCACGGTCTTCGGATGGCTAAGGAGATGAATTTAAGCCAGGTAAGGTACTTTGGTGACTCAGATTTGGTGGCTCAACAAGTCTCCGGTACTTGGGATTCTAAGGATCCCCTCATGGCGGCTTATCGACGAGAGGTGGATATTATTGCTGGTCACTTCAAGGGTTATCAAGTTGAGCATGTTGATCGGAGGAAAAATGAAGCGGCTGATGCCTTAAGCCGGTTGGGTTCTCAACGTAAACCGGTGCCACCTAATGTCTTTCTTGACGTTTTGCATAACCCGTCGTTCAAGTTACCTACAGAGGAGGATTTGGCTATTCCTGACCCCGGAAGCTCAGTTGGTGGCGGCTCTTCATGTTATTCCTGATTGGACAGTTCCATATTTGGCATATATGACCTGGGGCGAGTTACCTGAGGATGAAACCTTGGCCAGGCAAATAACCCGGCGGTCCAAGTCAATGACAATTGTCAATGGAGAGCTGCACCATTGCAGTGTTACCGGGGCGTTTCAGCGTTGTGTTTCTCCTGAAGAAGGCTGTGAGATTCTGCGTGAGATCCATGAAGGAGATTGTGGTCATCACGCCGGCTCTAAATCTCTTGTAGCCAAGGCTTTTCGTCACGGTTTTTATTGGCTGACGGCTCATGCTGATGCTGAGGACTTGGTCAAAAAATGTGACGGTTGTCAGAAGTTGTCACGTCGAGCTCATGTTCCGGCTCAGGAGTTGAGAATGATTCCAATCACTTGGCCGTTTGCAGTTTGGGGGCTTGATATGGTTGGACCTTTTAAGAGGTCCAAGGATAAGAAGACCCACCTCTTGGTGGCAGTTGATAAATTCACTAAATGGGTAGAGGCAGAGCCAGTCAGTAAGTGTGATGCAGCAACGGCGGTTCAATTCATGAAGAAGGTGATCTTCCATTTTGGCTTTCCACACAGCATTGTAACAGACAATGGCACTAATCTCTCCAAGGGTGCTATGAAAGAATTTTGTCAACGTGAGCATATCCGGCTTGATGTATCGTCGGTGGCTCACCCCCAATCTAATGGTCAAGCTGAGAGAGCCAATCAAGAGATCCTGAGAGGCATTAAGCCCCGGCTTATGGTTCCCTTACAGAGGACGCCAGGTTGTTGGGTAGAGGAGTTACCCTCGGTGCTATGGAGCATCAACACAACACCCAACAGATCTACGGGTTACACGCCTTTTTTCATGGTTTATGGAGCAGAGGTGGTTCTCCCCAGTGACATCTGTCACGACTCACCCCGGGTGGTGGCTTACGTTGAAGCTGATAATGAAAAGGCACGTCAGGATGCACTTGACCTGTTAGACGAGGCGCGTGATCTCGCAGCGTCTCGTTCGGCGATTTACCAGCAAGATCTACGTCGTTATCATAGCCGCCGGGTCAAGACCAGAACCTTTCAAGAAGGCGACTTAGTGCTCCAGCTTATCCAGGATCAGACTGATATGCATAAATTATCCCCACCTTGGGAAGGACCCTTTGTGGTCAGCAAGAATCTGAACAACGGGTCATACTACCTTATTGATGTTCGAGACCGCAAGGACTCACGCACGTCGGAGGAAGAGACTCGCCGGCCGTGGAATATTACTCATCTTCGGCCTTACTACACCTGAGCCATTGGCTCTTTTGATGTACATATTTTTGACAATATATATATTAAACCGGCACCCCTGCTAAAGCAGGGCCTCTGTCGTCTTTTCTTAATGAGTTTTTGGTTACTTGGGGGCTTCCGGCTTATGAGCGAAGTTATGATTACCCTTTGAACCGGCTTATAAGCCAACTGAAAAAAAAACTTGGGGGCTTGCTACCCAGGTTAAAGGTACCAAAGAGAGCCTGTTGCAAAATCTCAGCTCAAACATAGGTGCCCCTTGAGCACAGCTCAAAAATATTACTTGGGGGCTCCTTGATTCTAAAGAACAAAGAGTTTGTATAACCCTTGTAATAGGCTTAAAAGCCAGGCTTGGAAGCCAGGTGTATTCACCTAAAACCCCGGGTTATCCTGCCTTTTTAAGTAAGCCACTCCGCCCAGGTATTCCTGGAATGACCCGCCGAACATTTGACAAGTCAATCTTATACAGACCCTGAACGTGTCAAAGTTAAAATGACGATTGGTTATGTGAGGTCCATCTTATAAGGTTTGTATATAGGTTTAACTCAGTGGCTGTGCAGCCCGTGAAAGCACTCGATTTTCGGCCTGGCAGCCCATGAAAAGCCTCGTTTTTCGTTTGTTTTATTCCGCAGTTTTTGAGGTTTATTTGATAAGGCTTATAATGCTTTATGATCATAATTCATCCGGTGTTTATTAACCCGGCCTGGTTTTTTACTATAAGTCGCCAGTATAAGATAAGATAACATTTGGTGTTTATTAACTCGGCCTGGTTTTTGACTATAAGTCGCCAGTATGAGATAAGATAATATCCGGTGTTTATTAACCCGGCCTGGTTTTGTTCATAAGCCAGGCAAATCTATGATGATTACCAGTGCTCAAAGTTTGGGTTCTCCCCTTACTACACCGGTTTGATAAACCAACAGTGTGATCAAATATCACAGGTATGATATATTTCAAGTTTGGTTATTCTTAAAGTCCAGCCTTGGGTACAAGCTATATTAGTTTCCATGGTTTTATATTGGGCGTTATGACCCATCCAGCGGTAAACCGCCAGGACACCTTTAATCCTTTGCATGCAGGAACAGATTCCACATTGTTAATATTATAAGCATAAGTGGCATATCTTAACATGGTGGATTGGCAGTGTCATGCAAAGTAAATATGCACGATGGCATAGCAGAACAAGAGTTTAAACTAGCCTATTACAAGGCGTTTGGTGCCCAAAAGAATAATTGTTTTAACAAGTCTTAAAAAAAGCAGCTGCTAAACCGGCCCCCGGTTTACGAGTCCTGGCCTGGCTGACTTGAAGGTTGCGGATCGTCCAGCGCCGGTTCATCTTCCTCCTCTCTACCCAGTGGCTGGAAGTCAATAGTGGTCCAATCGATCCCAGTTAAGGCCTTGAATACAGCTTCATCACTTATAAGTGTGGAGGGGTCAACATCAGGGGCATAGGTATGCTTACGGATTGGAGGAATAAGATTTGGCGCATCATAAGTTGGCGCGTTAACTCTCTTGTTGTTGGCATCATAAATCGACTGGTAATGTGAAAGATCGGTTTCTTCAGCCAATTTGCTGGCCAATGGGCGCATTTCCCTCGTCAAGGCTCTGAGGTCGTCGTTATTAAACTCTGACCCGTCCTCCTTTATGCTCGGGTAGCCGTTTCCCACATCGGCCGGATCAAGATCAGTTATCCAAGCTTTGGCCCGAGTCAGTGCAGTAAGAGCACCCGCCCTGGCGGCTGACTTCTTTAGCTCTTCAAACCGTCCAGGCATCATCGCCAGCCTTTCCATGTACGTCTCCTTGATCAAGGTTTGGGGTGGTTTATTATGGGAAGCTGTGCAGATAACCCGTTGTACGCCGGTATATAATTGCTCTATAAGTGTATAGGCGGCCTTCAGTCTTTGCCGCATATCTGAGCCAAGATGAGCAATGCGAGTTCCTGCATCATCAAAAAACATCGGTAAACCAGCAGTCTCTTACATAATACATGTTCAAAGCTTATGAAGAAGTTATTTACCAAATATGGCAGCGGTCATGGCATTTATTTGCTGTTTCAAGCCAGTCAGCTCTTCAGCTACCAGTTTAAGGGCAGCCTCAGCATCCTCAGCCCTCTTTAGCAGAGTTGACTTTTCTGTATCCCAACCTGCCCGCTCGTTCTTAAAGCTCTCCTTCAGTTTCTCCATTGCTGTTAAGGCACTGGCCAGTTCCTCCTTGGCTTTGGAGGTCTCAGTTTGTTGCGACTTGATATTTTCTTGAAGGTCAGCGATTTGAGATTCCTTCTTGTTAAGATCAGCCTGCAAGAGACATGTAATTAATTACATAGCAGTGCATATTCAAAGTCCCAAGCACATAACAAGTAATATACTTGGCACTTGGGGGCTAATGTCTATTGCGTCTTATCAAAAAAAATACAAGTCCTAAGCACGTAACAACTATCAGCTTGATGGTCAACCAGATTATAAAGGTCCTAAGTAAGAATTTTGAGCCTTACAGCATAATTAGTCTCAACTTAACATATTTGTTAAGTCGACCCTTGGGGGCTACACAGGCGAAATTGAAGATATATTATTCTAAAGTCCCGGTTCATATTGACATTATAAACCGGCCCTTGCGGGCTAGTGGAGTTGATCTATATGGCTCTTGAAAGTTTGCAGAACATTCTATTCTTTTATGTCCAGTAAACTTGGCGGCTAAGGGAAGAATATGTATGCAGAGTTAACAGCATTTACCTCATATCGCTCCTTCATCATGTTTAGTAAACCGGCTTCATAATCACGGCTTGTGTACAGACGGTTTAAAAACCCAGAATGAATATCTTGGGCGCTGAGGTGGGCATAGCTTTCCAAGTCCGCCTTCCACTTGCCCTTATCAACAGCAGAAAATTCTTCTTTGGCACTATGTTTTGACAGAGCAGTGGGGTTGTCTGGGGCTGTATACCCGACACCGGTAACTACAACATCATCAGCTTTATCATCAGCAGCCTTAGTTGGGCTTGGCGGTTTATCAGCATGACCCATCGGATCAATTTCCATCTGCTCAACAAAGGTGTCATGATCTTGCGGTGGCGGATCATCAAGAATAGCTTCAGTATTTGTTTCAAACTGTTCCGGGTTCTTTTCCGGATCAGTTGGCGCGCTGTCATCAGCCGTTTTGTTCAATTTGGCCTTTTTACTGGGCCTGGCCTTGGCTCTGACAAAGACGCAAATAACAGGTTAGTATAATGATCAAGCATAAGGTACAAGGGGTTAGTTAAAAATGCTCACCCAGGAACAGTTTTGAGGGTTGGAATTTGTGTCCCTGTGGACTCGCCAGAGGATGAAAGGGAAGTTCCCTGGTAGTTTGAATCAGACGGATTAAGAGGTTGTCGGAAATAACCCGCCTTGGGGTAAGACGTGTCAGAAATAGAAGAGACCTCTGGGCGGCGTTTACGAACTGGCGAGTTCGATAAACCGGAAGAAGTGACCACATGGCCGCTATGCCGGGTTGTGCGGCGAGCTTCGTGTTGCTGCTTCTTCAAAAGAAAGTTTGGATCCAAGTAAGCTAGGGGGTGAGAAAATCTTAATTTCCGGCTTGCTTGTCGGGTTTTCTGTGTGGGCAGAGGTTCTGAACCGGATGAGAGAATAGTTACCTCTACGTCGTTTGCGCGGTTAGCTTCTGCGTCGTCCTGATAAAAATCATCATCAATGAGATGTATGAAAAAAGAGCCAAGTGAATCAAGTTCTACCTCTGACTCTGGATTATCATCGTCAATGTTTAACTCGGTAGGCTCGATGTTTTTCTTCTTGGCGGGTTTCTTGTTGACCTTGGTCTTGGCACAAAGTGTTTTGGCCGGTTTATCCTGCGGTTTCTTCTTCCAGAACGGATCATCACCCTGTTTAAAGATTGAAAAGATCATAAAGGAGTATTAAGAATATGGATTAAAGCAGGAGTGGGGTAATTCTTACAGCTGGCGGTTTATTTGAAGCGCAAAAAGGACTAAGTCCTGTTTTGCTACAGTCGGTCACCGGTTCATCCAACATCTTCTTGACAGATTCAGTAATTTCAGCATCACTCAGCTGAATATCAGTGTGGCGTTGAGGGTCTTTCACATCCCCTGTGTACTCACACATTAAACCGGGGCGACGGCTTAAAGGCAAAATGCTCCAAGATACCCAGCAACGGACGAAATCAATGCCTGTCAAACCGTTTGCCATAAAGGCTCTGAGCTTTGAGAGCTGTGGTGCATATTTGGACCGTTCCTTTGCATTGAGTCTTTGGGGGAATGGATGTGCATCGGTAAGCCGGTGAGCACGGTAACCCGGCAGAGGATTCTCGCCAGCTGGAGATGTATCTTGGCAATAGAACCAAGTTTTATTCCAATCTTTGGGATGGCTATGATGCCTAGCATGAGGGAAGCTGACGTCTTTTCTCTTCTGAATTGAAACCCCGCCAAGTTCAGTATTGGGCCCATCCGTAAATTCAGTACGGCGGTTTAAATAGAAGAAATCTCTGAACAGGTCGACTGTGGGCTCTTCTTGTAGGTAGGCTTCACAAAACACTTGAAAATTGCAAATATTGGACACGGAGTTAGGCCCAATATCTTGAGGGTGAAGTTGGAAGAAGTGAAGCACATCACGGAAAAAATTTGATCCGGGAGGGCTGAACCCTCGATTCAGATGATCAACAAAAACGATCACTTCCCCATCCTTGGGCTCAGGAGGATTTTCTGGACCGGGGGCTCTCAAGTGGATGTCTTCCTTTTTCGCTAAAGCGCTGGTTGCAACCCACCCGTTCAATTCTTCTTCTGTAACCCGGGATTGAACCCAATTACAGGAATAAAAGGATTTGGCCATTTGTACGATAACCTGGAAAAGATTTGTGCCGGTTTAAGGTTCATGTTTAACAGGCAGAAAGTGTTGAAGCATGCATAAATGTTAAACCGGACTGTGACGTTATCAAAATCACAAGGACGAGCACTTGGCGGTTTAAGAGGGGACTAATGGTACCTGGCAGGTTATTATTTTCTGAGGATAAACCGCCTACACGGATATTGAAAGCATAGAATCTGAAGTTGGAAAATGGCTAAGTGGTGAAAAACAGGTTTCACAGATTGGTGTTATAATTTTGAATCTACAACAGTTCAGATAATGAAGAAAAATTCTAACCTAAAGTAGCGGCAGCAGGACAGTTCACGTGCTCAGATGAGATCTCCTATGGAGGGGAGGCGTTCAGATATTAAAAATGAGTGCTAAACTGCTATCGCACAAGATTGGTACTATATTTAGATCAAAAACTACATGGTCTATGGAGGAACAAAGATGAGCCGAGATGAACTCTGAAGAACTCAAGCAAACCCTAATGGAGATCTGCGGTGAGGAAAAGAGGGGGACTTACCAGGGTTGTTGGACAGCGGTGGCGCGCGGTGGTGCTCTGGTGCGTTCAGGACGATGCAGCGGCCGGAGTGGAGGCAGCTCGTGAGGTCGACGGCGGCGGAGCTCGGGCGCGTGTGGCGTGGCAAGGAAGAGGATGAAGACGAGGAGGCAAGGGGGGAAAATGAAAAGGACCCCTATCCCTATTTATAAGGCAGTGGATAGATGGCATGCGCGGGAATCAAAGGAGGCTGAAATTTGGGCCTCATGCGATATTAATGCAAGATGACGTCATGACGGGTTAGCACAATGCTGTGAGCAGACGTCGTGGCGGGTTATAAATTTTCATAAGGACTGATGAGGAAGGATTTTTTCTAAGTCAAGTATTGAAGATTGATATGAACAAGTTCACATCAACCTGGGGCCTAATGTTGGGGATATAACTATTGAATATGAACCGCCCAGGAGGGGCCGGGTTATGCTCATAGTGATTTACCTGTATTGAAGCCCATGAAGACATAGAAGATGGCGACTTATGAAGGAGACTTAATAAGAAGGCCCAAAGGCGAGTTAGGGCCCAAAGATATAAACCGCCATAAGTATATGACTTGTATTGTAAGATAGGAAAGAGTGGATACCGAGCCGGACACGTTTATGAGCCGGTCGGGATTCTGTGAACCGCCAGGCGTCAACCTATGTATATAAAGGGACGACCCGGCGGCGGTTTGAGGGAGGTAACAAACAATCGGGAACTAGGTCAAGCGTATTCGCTCCCTGGTAATCGAAATCCTAACAATACAACACAAAGCAGGAGTAGGCTTTTACCTCATTGAGAGGGGCCGAACCTGGGTAAACTCTCTGTGTCCTTTGTCCCATTTAACCCCTTCAAGTTAACCTAGTTGCGATGGCTCCACGACTAAGTCCTTCCGCTAGGACATCTGCCGTGTCAAGTCCACGACAGTCCGCACGCTTAATGTTCGATGACGATTTGTATTATGAGTTATGTGATTTGATGACCGAAGTTTGTTCAGAGTCCCAGATGAGATCACGGACATGACGAGGAGTCTTGAAATGGTCGAGAGGTAAAGATTCATATATTGGAAGTCTATATTCGGACATCGGAAAGGTTCCGAGTGATTCGGGTATTTTTCGGAGTACCGGGGAGTTACGGGAATTCACCGGGAGAAGTAATGGGCCTTATTGGGCCATACGGGAAAAGAGGAGGTAGGCCAAAGGGGAGGTGGCGCCCCCCCCCCCCCCCATGGGTCCGAATTGGACTAGGGGAAGGGGGCGGCGCCCCCCTTGGCCTTTCCTACTCCCTCTCTCTTTCCCTCTTTCCTTCTCTCCTACTCTGAAAATGGAAAGGGATTCCTACTAGGACTTGGAAGTCCTAGTAGGACTCCATACACTTGGCGCGCCCCTAGGAGGGCCGGCCTCTCTCCCTCCCTCCTGTATATACGGGGGAGGGGGCACACCAAGATTTGTTTTAGCCGTGTGCGGTACCCCCCCTCCACAGTTACACACCTCGGTCATATCGTCGTAGTGCTTAGGCGAAGCCCTGCGCCAGTAACTTCATCATCACCGTCGGCACACCGTCGTGCTGACGGAACTCTCCCTCGTCCTCAACTGGATCAAGAGCTCGTGGGACGTCATCGAGCTGAACGTGTGTTGAACTCGGAGGTGCCGTACGTTCGGTGCTTGATCGGTTGGATCGCGAAGACGTTCGACTACATCAACCACGTTAAGCTAAGGCTTCCGCTTTCGTTCTACGAGGGTACGTGGACATACTCTCCCCTCTCGTTGCTATGCTTCACCTAGATAGATCTTGCGTGAACGTAGGAATTTTTTTGAAATTGCACGTTCCCCAACAAGATAATGGTACAAAAGTCATCTTGTGGGGAACCAAGAACAAGGAAATCAGTAGGGTATTTTATTTTCCCACACAAGACTTCAACATCTCTAACAATCCCAATTGGTGATATAGTGTCTCTATTAGCAAGTTTAATAGTAACGTCTATGTCTTCTATTTCTGTGGGTGCTATGTCATTCATAATTTCTTGATATAAGGAATAAGGAATAGCACTCACACTAGCACCTATGTCACATAGACCATGATAACAGTGACCTCCTATTTTAACTGAGACAACAGGCATGCCAACAACAGGTCTATGATTATCCTTTTTATCAGGTTTGGCAATTCTAGCAGCTTCTTCACAGAAGTAAATAACATGCCCATCTACGTTTTCTTCCAGGAGATACTTAATCATAGCAACACTAGGTTCTACTTTAATTTGTTCATCAGGTTTAGGTGTTCTAATATAACTTTTGTTAACCACAGTTGAAACTTTAGCATGTTCCTTTATCTTAACAGGGAAAGGTGGTTTCTCAATATAAGCAGTAGGAACAACTGGATCAACATTATAAATTATGGTTTCCTCTTTAATTGGTACTGGTTCTTTAACTTCTTATTTAATAGGTGGGTGATATTTGAACCACTTCTCCTTAGGGAGATCAACATGAGTAGCAAATGATTCACAAAAGGAGGCTACTATCTCAGAGTCAAGCCCATATTTAGTGCTAAACTTTTGAAAAGCATCGGTATTCACAAAGGATTTAACACAATCATACTTAAGCTTAATACCTGACTCTTTACCTTTGTCGAGTTCCCAATCTTCAGAGTTGCGTTTAATTCTTTCCAAAAGATCCCACTGGAATTCAATAGTCTTCTTCATAAAAGAATCAGTACAAGAAGTATCAAGCATGGATTGATCATCACGAGAAAGCCGAGCATAAAAGTTCTGGATAATAATTTCTCTTGAGAGCTCATGGTTGGGGCATGAATATAACATTGAATTAAGCCTCCCCCAAGCTAGAGCGATACTTTCTCCTTCACGAGACCAAAAATTATATATATAATTCCGATCACGATGAACTAGATGCATAGGATAAATTTTTTGGTGGAACTCCAATTTCAATCGATTCTAATTCCAAGACCCAATATCATCGCATAGCCTATACCATGCCAATGCCTTTCCCTTAAAAGATAAAGGGAAAACCTTTTTCATAACTTCATCTCTGGGTAAACCTACAAGCTTAAACAATCCACAAATTTGTTCCACATATATCAAGTGCAAATCGGGATGTTCGGTTCCATCTCCTGCATAAGGATTAGCTAGCAGTTGTTCTATCATACCCAAAGGAATTTCATATTCAATATTTTCAGTAGGTGCAGTAGGTTGAGGGGTAGCTAATTGTGGTTCCGGTCGAGGTGAAGATACCCCGAACAAACCCCTCAAAGGATTGTTTTCCATAGTAACAAGTGACAATAAATTTCAGCACACTATATAAATGTTTCCTTACCAAATTCCACTTACCAAAGGCGCTTCACTCCCCGGCAACGGCGCCAAAAAATAGCCTTGATGACCCACAAGTATAGGGGATCAATTGTAGCTCTTTTCGATAAGTAAGAGTGTCGAACCCAACGAGGAGTAGAAGAAAATGACAAGTGGTTTTTAGCAAGGTAATGTCTGCAAGTGCTGAAATTGTAAGTAACAGAGTAGTTTGATAGCAAGATAATTTCTAACGAGCAAGTAACGATAGTAGTAACAAAAGTGCAGCAAGGTAGCCCAATCCTTTTGAGGCAAAGGACAGGCCAAAACGGTCTCTTATAATAAGCAAAGCGTTCTTGAGGGTACATGGGAATTTCATCTAGTCACTTTCACCATGTTGATTCGATTTGTGTTCGCTACTTTGATAATTTGATATGTGGGTGGACCGGTGCTTAGGTGTTGTTCTTACTTGAACAAGCCTCCTACTTATGATTAACCCTCTCGCAAGCATCCACAACTACGAGAAAAGTATTAAGAATAAATTCTAACCATAGCATTAAACTTTTGGATCCAATCGGTCCCTTACGGAATAGCGCATAAACTGGGGTTTAAGCTTCTGTCACTCTCGCAACCCATCATCTACTTACTACTCCACAATGCATTCCCTTAGGCCAAAATATGGTGAAGTGTCATGTAGTCGACGTTCACATGACACCACTAAGGGAATCACAACATACATACTATCAAAATATAGAACACATATCAAGTTCACATGATTACTTGCAACATGATTTCTCCTGTGACCTCAAGAACAAAAGTAACTACTCACAAATGATAATCATGCTCAAGATCAGAGGGGTATTAAATAGCATATTGGATCTGAACATATAATTTGCCACCAAATAAACCATATAGTAATCAACTACAAGATGTAATCAACACTACTACTCACCCACAAGCACCAATCTATAGTTCCGGTAACAAGAGTGAACACAAGAGATGAACTAGGGTTTGAGATGAGATGGTGCTATTGAAGATGTTGATGGAGATTGCCCTCCCCAAGATGGGAGAGTTGTTGGTGATGATGATGACGATGATTTCCCCCTCCGGGAGGGAAGTTCCCCCGGCGGAATCGGTCCACCGGAGGGCAAAAGTGCTCCTGCCCAAGTTCCGCCTCGAGACGGTGGCGCTCCGTCCCGAAAGTCCTCTCTTATTTTTTCTAGGTCAAAATGACTTATATACCAGAAGATGGGCACCGGAGGTGGGCCTGGGTGAGCACAACCCACCAGGGCGCGCCTGGGCTCCCTGGCACGCCTAGGTGGGTTGTGCCCACCTGGTGGGCCCCCTCTGGTACTTATTTGCTCCAATATTCTTCAAATATTCCATAAAAAATCTTCGTAAAGTTTCAGCTTGTTTGGAGTTGTGCAGAATAGGTGGCCTGACGTAGCTTTTCCAGGTCCAGATTTCCAGCTACCGGAATTCTCCCTCTTTGTGTGTACCTTGCATATTATGAGAGAAAAGGCATTAGAATTACTCCAAAAAGCATTATTATGCATAAAAACATGATAAATAACAGTAGGAAAACATGATGCAAAATGGACGTATCAAGCTTGCACACTTTGTTAGCACCTTTAGGATCGACAAAACCTTCTGGTTGCATCATATACAACTCTTCTTTAAGAAATCCATTAAGGAATGCAGTTTTGACGTCCATTTGCCAGATTTCATAATTATAAAATGCTGCAATTGCTAACATGATTCGGATAGACTTAAGTATCGCTATGGGTGAGAAAGTCTCATCGTAGTCAACTCCTTGAACTTGTCAAAAACCTTTCGCGATAAGTCGAGCTTTCTATACAGTAACATTACCATCAGCGTCAGTCTTCTTCTTGAAGATCCATTTATTTTCTATGGCTTGCCGATCATCGGGCAAGTCCACCAAAGTCCACACTTTGTTCTCATACATGGATCCTATCTCAGATTTCATGGCCTCAAGCCATTTATCGGAATCTGGGCTCATCATAGCTTCTTCATAGTTCGTAGGTTCGCCTTGGTCTAGTAACATGACTTCCAGGACAGGATTACCATACCACTCTGGTGCGGATCGTGCTCTGGTCGACCTACGAGGTTCAGTAGTAAGTTGATCTAAAGTTTCATGATCATTATCATGTGCTTCCTCTCTAGTTGGTGTAGGCATCATGGGAACGGTTTTCTGTGATGTGCTACTTTCCAATTCGAGAGAAGGTATAATTACCTCATCAAGTTCTACTTTCCTCCCACTCACTTCTTTCGAGAGAAACTCCTTCTCTAGAAAGGTTCCATTCTTGGCAATAATGATCTTGCCTTCGGATCTGTGGTAGAAGGTGTACCCAATTGTTTCCTTAGGGTATCCTATGAATACGCACTTCTCCGATTTGGGTTCGAGCTTATCAGGCTAAAGCCTTTTGACATAAGTGTCGCAACCCCAAACTTTAAGAAACGACAGCTTAGGTTTCTTGCCAAACCACAGTTCATATGGTGTCGTCTCAACGGATTTAGATGCTGCCCTATTTCACGTGAATACGGCTGTATCTAATGCATAACCCCAAAACGATAGTGGTAAATCGGTAAGAGACATCATAGATCGCACCATATCTAATAAAGTACAGTTACGACGTTCGGACACACCATTACGCTGTGGTGTTCCAGGTGGCGTGAGTTGTGAAACAATTCCATATTGTTTTAAATGAAGGCCAAACTCGTAACTCAAATATTCGCCTCTGCGATCAGATCATAGAAACTTTATTTTCTTGTTACGATGATTCTCCACTTCACTCTGAAGTTCTTTGAACTTTTCAAATGTTTCAGACTTGTGTTTCATTAAGTAGATATACCCATACCTACTCAAATCATCTGTGAAGGTCAGAAAATAACGATACCCGCCGTGTGCCTCAACACTCATCGGTCCGCATACAGTGGTATGTATTATTTCCAATAAGTCATTAGCTCGCTCCATTGTTCCGGAGAATGGAGTTTTAGTCATCTTGCCCATGAGGCATGGTTCGCAAGTATCAAATGATTCATAATCAAGTGATTCCAAAAGTCCATCTTCATGGAGTTTCTTCATGCGCTTTACACCAATATGACCTAAACGGCAGTGCCACAAGTACGTTGCCCTATCATTATCAACTTTGCATCTTTTGGCATCAATATTATGAATATGTGTATCACTACGATCGAGATTCAACAAGAATAGACCACTCTTCAAGGGTGCATGACCATAAAAGATATTACTCATATAAATAGAACAACCATTATTCTCTGATTTAAATGAAGAACCGTCTCACAATAAACAAGATCCAGATATAATGTTCATGCTCAACGCGGGCACCAAATAACAATTATTCAGGTCTAAAACTAATCCCGAAGGTAGATGTAGAGGTAGCGTGCCGACGGCGATCACATCGACCTTGGAACCATTTCCGACGCACATCGTCACCTTGTCCTTAGCCAATCTTCGTTTATTCCACAGCTCCTGTTTCGAGTTACAAATATGAGCAACCGAACCAGTATCAAATACCGAGGTGCTGCTACGAGCATTAGTAAGGTACACATCAATAACATGTATATCAAATATACCTTTGTTCACTTTGCCATCCTTCCTATCCACCAAGTATTTGGGGCAGTTCCGCTTCCAGTGACCATTCCCTTTGAAGTAGAAGCACTCAGTTTCAGTCTTGGGTCTAGCTTTGGGCTTCTTCCCGGGAGTGGAAACTTGCTTGCCATTCTTCTTGAAGTTCCCTTTCTTTCCCTTGCCCTTTTTCTTGAAACTAGTGGTCTTGTTAACCATCAACACGTGATGCTCCTTCTTGATTTCTACCTCCACAGCCTTAAGCATTGCGAAGAGCTTAGGAATCGTTTTATTCGTCCCTTGCATACTATAGTTCATCACGAAGCCTTTGTAGCTTGGTGGCAGTGATTGAAGAACTCTGTCAATAACACTATCAACTGGAAGATCAACTCCCAGCTGAGTCAAGTGGTTATGATACCCAGACATTTTGAGTATGTGTTCACTGATAGAACTGTTCTCCTCCATCTTGCAGCTATAGAACTTGTTGGAGACTTCATATCTCTCAACCCGGGCATTTGCTTGAAATGTTAACTTCAACTCTTAGAACATCTCATATGCTCCATGACGTTCAAAACGTCTTTGAAGTCCTGGTTCTAAGCCGTAAAGCATGGCACACTGAACTATCGAGTACTCATCAGATCGAGCTTGCCAGATGTTCATAACATCTGCTTCAGCTCCTGCAGTAGGCCTGTCACCCAGCGGTGCATCAAGGACATAATTCTTCTGTGCAGCAATGAGGATAATCCTCAAGTTACGGACCCAGTCTGTGTAGTTGCTACCATCATCTTTCAACTTAGCTTTCTCTAGGAACGCATTAAAATTCAGGGGAATTGTAGCTCGGGCCATTGATCTACAACATAGATATGCAAAACTATAAGACTAAGTTCATGATAAATTAAGTTCAATTAATCAAATTACTAATTAACTCCCACTTAAATAAACATCCCTCAAGTTATCTAAGTGATACGTGATCCAAATCAACTAACCCATGTCTGATCATCATGTGAGATGGGGTAGTCATCAATGGTGAACATCTCTATGTTGATCATATCTACTATATGATTCACGTTCGACCTTTCAGTCTCCAGTGTTCCGAGACCATGTCTGTACATGCTAGGCTCGTCAAGTTTAACCCAAGTATTCTGCATGTGTAAAACTGTCTTACACCCGTTGTATGTGAACGTAGAGTCTATCACACCCGATCATCATGTGGTGCTTCGAAACGACGAACTTTGGCAATGGTGCATACTCGGGGAGAACACTTTTATCTTGAAATTTAGTGAAGGGATCATCTTATAATGCTACCGCCGTTCTAAGCAAAATAAGATGCATAAAGGATAAACATCACATGCAATAAAAATATGTGACATGATATGGCCATCATCATCTTGTGCTTTTGATCTCCATCTCCAAAGCATCGTCATGATCTCCATCGTCACCGGCTCGACACCTTGATCTCCATCGTTGCGTCGGGGTCGTCTTGCCAACTATTGCTTCTACAACTATCGCTAAAGCATAGTGATAAAGTAAAGCAATTACATGGCGCTTGCACTTCATACAATAAAGAGACAACCCTAAGGCTCCTGCCGGTTGTCGATATTACAAAACATGATCATCTCATACATCAACATATATCACATCATATCTTGACCATCTCACATCACAACATGCCCTGCAAAAACAAGTTAGACGTCCTCTACTTTGTTGTTGCAAGTTTTACGTGGCTGCTATGGGCTTCTAGCAAGAACCGTTCTTACCTATGCAAAAACCACAACGGTGTTTCATCAAGTTTGATGTTTTAACCTTCTTCAAGGACCGGCCGTAGTCAAATTCGATTCAACTAAAGTAGGAGAAACAGACACCCACCAGCCACCTTTATGCAAAACTAGTTGCATGTCTGTCGGTGGAACCGGTCTCATGTGCGTGGACATGTAAGGTTGGTCCGGGCCACTTCATCCCACAATACCGCCGAATCAAAATAAGACATTGGTGGTAAGCAGTATGACTATCATCGCCCACAACTCTTTGTGTTCTACTCGTGCATATCATCTACGCATAGACCTGGCTCGGATGCCACTGTTGGGAAACTTTGCATGGAAAACAAAAAAAATTCTACGCACACGCAAGATCTATCAATGGAGATGCATAGCAACAAGAGGGGAGAGTGTGTCTACGTACCCTCGTAGACCGTAAGCAGAAGCGTTTGACAACGCAGTTGATGTAGTCGAACTTCTTTGCGTTCCAACCGATCGAGCACCGAACGTACGGCACCTCCGCGTTCAGCTCGATGATGTCCTCCGCCTTCTTGATCCAGCAAGACGGCGAGGTAGTGGATGAGTTTCGGCAGCACGACGGTGTGGTGAAGGTGATGGTGAAGTGATCTCCGCAGGGCTTCGCCTAAGCAATACGAAAATATGACCGGGGGTGTAAACGGTGGAGGGTGCCGCCGCACACGGCTAAGACAGTGTTGTGATGTGCTAGGCGCCCCCTCCCACATATATATTGGTGGGGGAGGAGGGAGCAGCTAGGAGGGCGCCCCAAGTAGGCCGAATCCTACTTGGGGTCCTTCCCAAGTGGCGCCCCCCTTCCTTATTTGGAGTGCGGGAGGAAGGAAGGAGGAGGTGGCGCCCCCCCCCCCCCCCTTCCTTTCTCTCTTGAGGAGGGAAAGGCAGGAGGGGCCACCCCCTCCCATTTCCTTCCCCATAGGGTCAGCCAGCCAAGGGAGGGGCGCGCCAGCCACCTTGTGGGCTGGTCTGTCCCCTCCTTTGGCCCATAAGGCCCATATCTTCCCGGGGGGTGCCCGGAACCCCTTCCGGTGACCCGATTTCTTCCCGGTACGTCCCGAAACACTTCCGGTGTCCAAATATCATCATCCTATATATCAATATTTACCTCTCGACCATTTCGAGACTCCTCGTCATGTTCATGATCTCATCCGGGACTCCAAACAACATTCGGACACCAAAACATATAACTCATATAACACTATATCGTCAACGAACGTTAAGCGTGCAGACCCTACGGGTTTGAGAACTATGTAGACATGACCGAGACACCTCTCCGGTCAATAACCAATAGTTACCTGGATGCCCATATTGGCTCCTACATATTCTATGAAGATCTTTATCGGTCGAACCGTTATGACAACATACGTAATTCCCTTTGTCCATCGGTATGTTACTTGCCTGAGATTCGATCGTCGGTATCTCCATACCTAGTTCAATCTCTTTACCGGCAAGTCTCTTTACTCGTTCCGTAATACATCATCCTACAACTAACTCATTAGTAACTTTTCTTGCAAGGCTTCTTATGATGTGTATTACCGAGAGGGCCCAGAGACACCTCTCCGATACTCGGAGTGACAAATCCTAATCTTGATCTATGCCAACTCAACAAACACCTTCCGAGATACCTGTAGAGCATCTTTATGATCACCCAGTTACGTTGTGACATTTGATAGCACACAAGGTATTCCTCCGGTATCCGGGAGTTGCATAATCTCATAGTCGAAGGAATATGTATTTGACATGAAGAAAGCAATAGCAATAAACTAAACTATCATTATGCTAAGCTAACGAATGGGTCTTGTCCATCACATCATTCTCCTAATGATGTGATCCCGTTATCAAATGACAACACATGTCTATGGTTAGGAAACCTTAACCATCTTTGATCAACGAGCTAGTCTAGTGGAGGCTTACTAGGGACACGATATTTGTTTATGTATTCACACATGTATTTAAGTTTCCGATCAATACATTTCTAGCATGAATAATAAACCTTTATCAGGAATAAGGAAATATAAAATAACAACTTTATTATTGCCTCTAGGGCATATTTCCTTCAGTAACATGCTCACATCATTCGAGAGATCAAGTTAATGGAGTCGGAAAAACAGTCTTGTTCTTTTATTTATGAACATAGAGCTACGAATGTAGAGGCACATAGCCTCGCTAGATACGCGCTTAACCTTCCTGTTGGCCGCCATGTTTGGCTGGTTCAACCTCCAGTCCTAAGACGTATTCCCCAAAAAATTCTTGAGTAATAAAGCGTGTGTATAGCCTAAAATAAATCAATAGAGTTTATGCACATCCTCCTTTCAAGACCAAGCCCTTCTCGCGAGGAGTTGATTCAAGACCACCTTAGAATAAGAATCTTCCACCTTGTTGAAACATCCTCTTGGATCGTGAGAATCAACGAAACGGGTGTAGTGGCTTTTGGTTTCTATCCAGAGTGTTTGTTGACTTGAGTTATATCTCAAAAGGTTATGTGTCATTGAATCTCATTACTGAGTAGGCATCACTAGTTATCTCTCCAATTCATGAATATCGGGACTGGGTGCGGTATCAGATTGTACAATGCTATATTCTTGGTGCCTTGATGTTAGATTTCAATGGAATACAATCCAAGGTGATGCCACACATGATGACCACAACAACAACTATGGTATCTCGTCTTTTAAAGTTGCCCTCTTCAACTAAGTTTCATCATGCCTTTGGTGGTTTTGCTGCCACATGCCCTTAGGGGGGGTCAATAAGCTATACTTCTTTTCTCTTCATGTCATTTATGTTTGGAATTGGCCTTTTACAAAGCACTATGCCCATCTATAAACTCGGGTTTTTTTGCGGGTATCCGTAAACTTAGTTATTCCATAAGTTTGAAGCACGTGTCTGATCATTGATGTGATTCACCTTATTTTATCATTCACAGAGTCTACATGTCAAACTAAAGTCAATTCAAGACATTGCCAAAAATCTATGCAAGACACATGTTGGTGTTTTTGCTTTTTTTATATAAACCGACACCCTGTTCTCAATCGAAAACGACTTCTACCTTTGTTTTGCTTTTTGCAGGGTACCTTTGTAAGCTAATAATATATCTAAAACGTCCTATATTAGTTTTATATTAGTTTATGGAGGAGTATTACATAATATCGATCTACAACCAAAACTAAATTCACAATAAATCTTCTTTTTTTTGCTCACCTTGTTGGAACTTGCAAGTTGTAGTTTTGTTTCGAGAGAAAATGCAAGTGGTAGGATTCGAGCTGATCTCCTCCCCCAAGAAAAGAAAAGGCTAGGTTTCCTCTGTCTCCCGCCGGCTTCGCCGCCGGTCCGCCTCGTCTCCGGTGGCCTTAGGGCCATGGCGGCGTGGTAGATCCCGGCCCTTGCCGACGGGAGGGCTCCGTCTTTAGATGTTCCTGTTGGGAAACGTAGCATGCAATTTCAAAAATTTCCTACGCTCACGCAAGATCTATCCATGGAGATGCATAGCAACGAGAGGGGGAGAGTATGTCTACGTACCCTCATAGACCGAAAACGGAAGCGTTTGACAACGCGGTTGATGTAATCGCACACCTTCACGATCCGTCCCGATCAAGTACCGAACGTACGGCACCTCCGCGTTCAGCACACGTTCAGCTCGATGACGTCCTCGCCTTCTTGATCCAGCAAGAGGGGCGAAGTAGTAGATGAGTTTTGGCAGCATGACGGCATGGTGACGGTGTTGGTGAAGAACAATCTCCGCAGGGCTTCGCCAAGCACAACGGAAACTATGATGGAGGATAAACTAAAGGGACGAGGTTGCCGGCACATGGCTTGGTGTTTCTTGATGTGTCTTAGGTGCTAGCCCTGCCCCTCTATTTATATGTTGAGCCTTGGGGTCGAAACTTGGAGTAAAAGCCTCCTCAAAGTCGGTTTTGCCCGCAAGGAAGAGTCCTTCTCGGACTTCCAGGACCAGACGCCATAATCCTTGGCGTCTGGCCCAAACACCATGGGCCTCGGCGTCTGGCCCAGGGCCAGACACCAGGGTCTCCAGCGTTTGGCCCCCTGGCCTCCGCAAAACTCCTTTTGCACCGACCTAAAGCCCTGTGGGCTTTACCCTTGGCCGAACCATATCATCCTATATATCAATCTTTACCTCCGGACCATTCCGAAGCTCCTCGTCATGTCTGTGATCTCATCCGGGACTCCGAACAACACTCGGTCACCAACATACATAACTCATATAGTACTATATCGTCAACGAACGTTAAGCGTGCGGACCCTACGGGTTCGAGAACTATGTAGATATGACCGAGACACCTCTCTGGTCAATAACCAATAGCGGAACCTGGATGCCCATATTGGCTCCTACATATTCTACGAAGATCTTTATCGGTCGAACCTTATGACAACATACGTAATTCCCTTTGTCTATCGGTATGTTACTTGCCCGAGATTCGATCGTCGGTATCTTCATACCTAGTTCAATCTCGTTACCGGCAAGTCTCTTTATTTGTTCCGTAATACATCACCTCGTGACTAACTCATTAGTTGTTTGCTTGCAAGCTTATGATGTGTATTACCGAGATGGCCCAGAGATACCTCTCCGATACTTGGAGTGACAAATCCTAATCTCGATCTATGCCAACCCAACAAACACCTTCGGAGATACCTGTAGAGCATCTTTATAATCACCCAGTTACGTTGTGACATTTGATAGCACACAAGGTATTCCTCCGGTATCCGGGAGTTGCATAATCTCATAGTCGAAGGAATATGTATTTGACATGAAGAAAGCAATAGCAACAAAACTGAACGATCATTATGCTAAGCTAACAGATGGGTCTTGTCCATCACATCATTCTCCTAATGATGTGATCCCGTTATCAAATGACAACTCATGTCCATGGTTAGGAAACCTTAACCATCTTTGATCAACGAGCTAGTCAAGTAGAGGCTCACTAGGGACACGGTATTTGTTTATGTATTCACACATGTATTTAGGTTTCCGATCAATACAATTCTAGCATGAATAATAAATATTTATCATGAATAAGGAAATATAAAATAACAACTTTATTATTGCCTCTAGGGCATATTTCCTTTAGTCTCCCACCTGCACTAGAGTCAATAATCTAGTTACATCACCATGTGATTTAACACCCATAGTTCACATCGCCATGTGATTAATACCCAAAGAGTTTACTAGAGTCAATAATCTAGTTCACATCGCCAGGTGATTAACACTCAAAGAGTTTACTAGAGGCAATATTCTAGTTCACATCGCCATGTGATTAACACTCAAAGAGTACTAAGGTGTGATCATGTTTTGCTTGTGAGAGAAGTTTAGTCAACGGGTCTGCCACATTCAGATCCGTGTGTATTTTGCAAATTTCTATGTCTACAATGCTCTGCATGGAGCTACTCTAGCTAATTGCTCCCACTTTCAATACATATCCAGATTGAGACTTAAAGTCATCTAGATTAGTGTCAAAGCTTGCATCGACGTAACTCTTTACGATGAACTCTTTATCACCTCCATAACCGAGAAACATTTCCTTAGTCCTCTTTAAGGCACCTAAGGATAATTTTGACCGTTGTCCAGTGGTCCACTCCTGGATCACTCTTGTACCCTCTTTGCCAGATAAGTGGCAAGACACACATCAGGTGTGGTACACAGCATGGCATATCGTATAGAACCTATGGCTGAGGCATAGGGAATGACTTTCATTCTCTCTCTATCTTTTGCCGTGGTCGGGCTTTGAGTCTTACTCAACTTCACACCTTGCAACACAGGCAAGAACCCTTTCTTTGACTGATCTATTTTGAACTTCTTCAAAACTTTGTTAAGGTATGTGCTTTGTGAAAGTCCTATTAAACGTCTCGATCTATCCCTATAGATCTTGATGCTCAATACGTAAGTAGCTTCACCGAGGTCTTTCATTGAAAAATTCTTATTCAAGTATCCTTTTTATGCTATCCAGAAATTCTATATCATTTCCAATCAGTAATATGTCATCCACATATAATATCAGAAATGCTACAGAGCTCCCACTCACTTTCTTGTAAATACAGGCTTCACCGTAAGTCTGTATAAAACCATATGCTTTCATCACCTCATCAAAGTGTATATTCCAACTCCGAGATGCTTGCACCAGTTCATGGATGGATCGCTAGAGCTTGCACACTCTGTCAGCACCTTTAGGATCGACAAAACCTTCTGGTTGCATCATATACAACTCTTCTTTTAAGATATCCATTAAGGAATTCAGTTTTGACGTCCATTTGCCAGATTTCATAATCATAAAATGCGGCAATTGCTAACATGATTCAGACAGACTTAAGCATCGCTACGGGTGAGAAAGTCTCATCGTAGTCAACTCCTTGAACTTGTCGAAAACCTTTTGCGACAAGTCGAGCTTTGTAGATAGTAACATTACCATCGGCGTCAGTCTTCTTCTTGAAGATCCATTTATTCTCTATGGCTTGCCGATCATCGGGCAAGTCCACCAAAGTCCACACTTTGTTCTCATACATGGATCCTATCTCAGATTTCATGGCCTCAAGCCATCTATCGGAATCTGGGCTCATCATAGCTTCTTCATAGTTCGTAGGTTCGCCTTGGTCTAGTAACATGACTTCCAGTACAGGATTCCCGTACCACTCTGGTGCGGATCGTGTTCTGGTTGACCTACGAAGTTCTATAGTAACTTGATCTGAAGTTTCATGATCATCATCATTAGCTTCCTCTCTAGTTGGTGTAGGCATCACGGGAACCGTTTTCTGTGATGAGCTACTTTCCAATTCAAGAGAAGGTACAATTACCTCATCAAGTTCTACTTTCCTCCTACTCACTTCTTTCGAGAGAAACTCCTTCTCTAGAAAGGTTCCATTCTTGGCAACAAAGATCTTGCCTTCGGATATGTGGTAGAAGGTGTACCCAATTGTTTCCTTAGGGTATCCTATGAAGACGCACTTCTCCGATTTGGGTTCAAGCTTATCAGGCTGAAGCCTTTTGACATAAGTGTCGCAACCCCAAACTTTAAGAAATGACAGCTTAGGTTTCTTGCCAAACCATAGTTCATATGGTGTCGTCTCAACGGATTTAGACGGTGCCCTATTTAATGTGAATGCAGCTGTCTCTAATGCATAACCCCAAAATGATAGTGGTAAATCGGTAAGAGACATCATAGATTGCACCATATCTAATAAAGTACGGTTACGACGTTCGGACACATCATTACGCTGTGGTGTTCCAAGTGGCGTGAGTTGTGAAACTATTCCACATTGTTTTAAATGAAGGATAAACTCGTAACTCAAATATTCGCCTCCACGATCAGATCGTAGAAACTTTATTTTCTTGTTACGATGATTCTCCACCTCACTCTAAAATTCTTTGAACTTTTCAAATGTTTCAGACTTGTGTTTCATTAAGTAGATATACCCATATCTGCTCAAATCATCTGTGAAGGTCAGAAAATAACGATACCCGCCGCGTGCTTCAACACTCATCGGATCGCATACATCGGTATGTATTATTTCCAATAGGTCATTAGCTCGCTCCATTGTTCCGGAGAATGGAGTTTTAGTCATCTTGCCCATGAGGCATGGTTCGCAAGTATCAATTGATTCATAATCAAGTGATTCCAAAAGTCCATCTGTATGGAGTTTCTTCATGCGCTTTACACCAGTATGACTTAAACGGCAGTGCCACAAACATGTTGTACTATCATTATCAACTTTGCATCTTTTGGCATCAATATTATGAATATGTGTATCACTACGATCGAGATTCAATAAACCATTTATATTGAGTGTAAGACCATAGAAGGTTTTATTCATGTAAACAGAACAACAATTATTCTTTGACTTAAATGAATAACCGTATTGCAATAAACATGATCCAATCATATTCATGCTCAACGTAAACACCAAATAACATTTATTTAGGCTCAACATTAATCCCGAAGGTAAAGGGAGTCTGCGATGGTGATCTTATCAACCTTGGAATCACTTCCAACACATATCGTCACCTTGCCCTTAACTAGTCTCTGTTCATTTTGCAACTCCTGTTTCGAGTTACAAATCTTAGCAACTGAACCGGTATGAAATACCCAGGAGCTACTATGAACACTAGTAAAGTACACATCAATAACATGTATATCAAATATACCTTTGTTCACTTTGCCATCCTTCTTATCCGCCAAGTATTTGGGGCAGTTCCGCTTCCAATGACCATTTCCTTTGCAGTAGAAGCACTCAGTTTTAGGCTTGGGTCTAGCTTTGGGCTTCTTCATGGGAGCGGCAACTTGCTTGCCATTCTTCTTGAAGTTCCCTTTATTTCCCTTGCCCTTTTTCTTGAAACTAGTGGTCTTGTTAACCATCAACACTTGATGCTCTTACTTGATTTCTACCTTCGCCGATTTCAGCATCACGAAGAGCTCGGGAATCTTTTTCGTCATCCCTTGCATATTATAGTTCATCACGAAGTTCTAGTAGCTTGGTGATAGTGACTAGAGAACTCTGTCAATCACTATCTTATCTGGAAGATTAACTCCCACTTGATTCAAGCGATTGTAGTACTCAGACATTCTGAGCACATGCTCACTGGCTGAGCTATTCTCCTCCATCTTGTAGGCAAAGTACTTGTCAGAGGTCTCATACCTCTCGACACGGGCATGAGTCTGAAATACCAATTTCAGCTCTTGGAACATCTCATATGCTCCGTGGCGTTCAAAACATTTTTGAAGTCCCAGTTCTAAGCCGTAAAGCATGGCGCACTAAACTATTAAGTAGTCATCATATCGAGCTTGCCAAACGTTCATAACGTCTGCATCTGCTCCTACAATAGGTCTGTCACCTAGCGGTGAATCAAGGACATAATTCTTCTGTGCAGCAATGAGGATAATCCTCAGATCACGGACTCAGTCCGCATCATTGCTACTATCATCTTTCAACTTAGTTTTCTCTAGGAACATATCAAAAACATAGGGGAGCAACAACGCGAGCTATTGATCTACAACATAATTTGCAAATACTATCAGGACTAAGTTCATGTTAAATTAAGTTCAATTAATCAAATTACTTAAGAACTCACACTTAGATAGACATCCCTCAAGTCATCTAAATGATATGTGATCCAAATCAACTAAACCATGTCCGATCATCACGTGAGATGGACTAGTCATCAATGGTGAGCATCTCTATGTTGATCATATCTACTATATGATTCACGTTCGACCTTTCGGTCTCCAGTGTTCCGAGGCCATGTCTGTACATGCCAGGCTCGTCAAGTTTAACCCGAGTATTCCGCATGTGCAAAACTGTCTTGCACCCGTTGTATTTGAACGTAGAGTCTATCACACCCGATCATCACGTGGTGTCTCAACACGACGAACTGTCGCAACGGTGCATACTCAGGGAGAACACTTATACCTTGAAATTTAGATAAGGGATCATCTTATAATGCTACCGCCGTACTAAGCAAAATAAGATGCATAAAAGATAAACATCACATGCAATCAAAATATGTGACATGATATGGCCATCATCATCTTGTGCTTTTGATCTCCATCTCCAAAGCATCGTCATGATCTCCATCGTCACCGGCTCGACACCTTGATCTCCATCGTTGCGTCGTGGTCGTCTCGCCAACTATTGCTTCTACAACTATCGCTAACGCATAGTGATAAAGTAAAGCAATTACATGGCGTTTGCATTTCATACAATAAAGCGACAACCATAAGGCTCCTGCCAGTTGCTGATAACTTATACAAAACATGATCATCTCATACAACAATGTATATCACATCATGTCTTGACCATATCACATCACAACATGCCCTGCAAAAACAAGTTAGACATTCTCTACTTTGTTGTTGCAAGTTTTACGTGGCTGCTACGGGCTTCTAGCAAGAACCGTTCTTACCTACGCATCAAAACCACAACGGTGATTTATCAAGTTTGCTGTTTTAACCTTCAACAAGGACCGGCCGCAGTCAAATTCGATTAGACTAAAGTAGGAGAAACAGACACCCGCCAGCCACCTTTATGCAAAACTAGTTGCATGTCTGTCGGTTGGACCGGTCTCATGAACGTGGTCATGTAAGGTTGGTCCGGGCCGCTTCATCTAACAACACCGCCGAATCAAAATAAGACATTGGTGGTAAGCAGTATGACGATTACCGCCCACAACTCTTTGTGTTCTACTCGTGCATATCATCTACGCATAGACCTGGCTCGGATGCCACTGTTGGGAAACATAGCATGCAATTTCAAAAATTTCCTATGCTCACGCAAGATCTATCAACGGAGATGCATAGCAACGAGAGGAGGAGAGTATGTCTACGTACCCTCGTAGACCGAAAGCAGAAGCGTTTGACAACGTGGTTGATGTAGTCGCACACCTTCATGATCCGTCCCGATCAAGTACCGAACGTACGGCACCTCCGCGTTCAGCACACGTTCAGCTCGATGACGTCCTCGTCTTCTTGATCCAGCAAGAGGGCGAAGTAGTAGATGAGTTCCGGCAGCACGATGGCATGGTGACGGTGTTGGTGAAGAACAATCTCCGCAGGGCTTCACCAAGCATAACGGAAACTATGATGGAGGATAAATTAGAGGGACGGGGTTCCCGGCACACGGCTTGGTGTTTCTTGATGTGTCTTAGGTGCTAGCCCTACCCCTCTATTTATATGTTGAGCCTTGGGGTCGAAACTTGGATTAAAAGCCTCCTCAAAGTCGGTTTTACCCGCAAGGAAGAGTCCTTCTCGGACTTCCAGGACCAGACGCCATAATCCTTGGCGTCTGGCCTAGATGCCATGGGCCTCGGCGTCTGGCCCAGGTCCAGACGCCAGGGTCTCCGGCGTTTGGCCCCCTGGCCTCCGCAAAACTCCTTTTGCACCGACCTAAAGCCCCGTGGGCTTTACCCCTTGGCCGAACCATATCATCCTATATATCAATCTTTATCTCCGGACCATTCCGGAGCTCCTCGTCATGTCCGTGATCTTATCCGGGACTCCGAATAACATTCGGTCACCAACATACATAACTCATATAGTACTATATCGTCAACGAACGTTAAGCGTGCGGACCCTACGGGTTCGAGAACTATGTAGACATGACCGAGACACCTCTCTGGTCAATAACCAATAGCGGAACCTGGATGCCCATATTGGCTCCCACATATTCTACGAAGATCTTTATCGGTCGAACCTTATGACAACATACGTAATTCCCTTTGTCTATCGGTATGTTACTTGCCCGAGATTCGATCGTCGGTATCTTCATACCTAGTTCAATCTCGTTACCGGCAAGTCTCTTTACTCGTTCCATATACATCACCTCGTGACTAACTCCTTTGTCATTTGCTTACAAGCTTATGATGTTTATTACCGAGAGGGCCCAGAGATACCTCTCCGATACTCGGAGTGACAAATCCTAATCTCGATCTATGCCAACCCAACAAACACCTTCGGAGATACCTGTAGAGCATCTTTATAATCACCCAGTTACGTTGTGACGTTTGATAGCACACAAGGTATTCCTCCGGTATCCAGGAGTTGCATAATCTCATAGTCGAAGGAATATGTATTTGACGTGAAAAAAGCAATAGCAACAAAACTGAACGATCATTATGCTAAGCTAACGGATGGGTCTTGTCCATCACATCATTCTCCTAATGATGTGATCCCGTTATCAAATGACAACTCATGTCCATGGTTAGGAAATCTTAACCATCTTTGATCAACGAGCTAGTCAAGTAGAGGCTCATTAGGGACACGGTATTTGTTTATGTATTCACACATGTATTTAGGTTTCCGATCAATACAATTCTAGCATGAATAATAAACATTTATCATGAATAAGAAAATATAAAATAACAACTTTATTATTGCTTCTAGGGCATATTTCCTTCAGTTCCTTCAAGTTTTGTTAGGGTTTGTGTCCTGCTCGAAAAGACGAGATGGCGGCGGCTTTCTGAAGATGGAATAAGGTTCTCCCCGCCTAGTCCCCGTTCCGGTGGTGCGTCTAGCATCGTCGGTGAGTGAGTGGAGGTGTGTCTCCGGTGGATCTGTCATTGGTGGATTTGCTCGGATCTTGTCGTAGTTCGTCTATGTCCGTGTGTCTTCAGGTTGGATCCTTCCGATCTATGCTACTCTTTAACGGCGTAGGTTGCTGTACTGGTGCGCTGGTCCTATGGGGCCTTAGCACGACGACTTCCCGACTTTCTACTACAACAAGGTTTTCCCGGCTCCAGCGAGGGAGGGACGATGACGGCGGCGCGCCTTTGGCTTGCTTCAGTGCTTGTAGTCGTCGCCAGATGGTCTATGGATCTGAATGTATTTTTTATTATTTCTATTCTAGTGTTCGTTGTACCACCATGTTGAAGATCAATAGATTGGAAGTTTTTGAGAAAAAAAATGGAAGTGGTAGTCCAAAAATGTCGAAAGGAGAGCAGGAATCACGCCGAAGGGCCCACGTGTCAATGGCCCGTACTAAACCACCGCCCCTTATCCCCTCTTCCACCGTCCCCTGCTGCTTGGCCCTGTGCCGCTCCACATCACCACCTCGAGCTTTTGCTTCGTACCTCCCCCTCGCAAGCGCTAGCTCGCGGCCGGGCGCCATGGCGCACTCCTGCCTCTCCGCGGCGCGCACGGCGGCGGCGCTGCGCCTCCCGTTCCAGGCCGACCACGCCGCGTCCGCGTTCCCCCGCCCGGCGCGCGCGTCGTCGTCCCGTCCGCACGCGCACCGCCTCATTGCCGCCGCGCCCGTCGTGCCGTTGCCGCGGAGGAGCAGGCGCGTCGTCGCGATGGCGTCGCAGGAGGAGGCCACGGCTGTCGAGGAGGCGCAGGAGGAAGAAGTACAGGAAGCCACGGGGCAGCTGGAAGAGGATGAGCCAGCAGGGGAGGTCGAGGAGCAGCAGCCGCCGGAGGAGGAGGAGCAGCAGGGTGCGGCCGCGGAGGCAAGCTCGGACGGCGGCGAGGAGGCCGGTGGTGATGGAAGCACCGGCACCGGGAGCAGCGCCACCAAGCTGTACTTTGGGAACCTGCCGTACAACTGCGACAGCGCGCTGCTCGCCGGCATCGTGCAGGACCACGCCGTCCCGGAGATGGTCGAGGTACGCGCGCGCGCGCGCGCGCACGCTGTTTGCCGAAATGCATCGGTTGATCAAATCAACCCTGTGCCTCTGAATGCTTTAATTTTAACATGCTTGATCTGTTGATCAGTAGTTTGATTTGATTAGAGCTCATCAGGCTCCTACTCAACGTGCATTGGTTGATCTTGATCTCAAACGCCTGCATTGCATTTTCAGGTGCTCTACGACCGGACGACGGGGAGGAGCCGGGGCTTCGCCTTCGTGACGATGAGCACGCTCGAGGACTGCGAGCGGGTCATCAAGAACCTCGACGGCACCGTGAGCACCCTGCTCAATCTATCTACCATCACTCCGCACAGTGCTGCAATGGAATTCATGATCGATTTTACGTTTCGGTTGTTCTTTCAGCTGTACAGCGGGCGCACGATGAGGGTGAACATGGCCGACAGGCCCAAGCCGAAGGCGCCGCTGTACCCAGAGACGGAGCACAAGCTCTTCGTCGGCAACCTGTCGTGGACGGTCACCCCGGAAATGCTGACCGACGCGTTCCAGCGCTGCGGCAACGTGGTCGGCGCCCGGGTGCTCTACGACGGCGAGACCGGCCGGTCCCGCGGCTACGGCTTCGTCTGCTACTCCACCAAGGAGGAGATGGACCAGGCCATCGAGACGCTCAACGGAACGGTAAGAAACACTGCCTGACACCATCTCCCTTCATGTTTGGTACTCCCTCTGTAAACTAATATAAGAGCGTTTAGATCACTACTTTAGTGATCTAAACGCTCTTATATTAGTTTACGGAGGGAGTACATGAGAAGCTGCAGATGTGCATGTCTTGGTACAAGCTACTGAATTGTTTCCTAATGTGGTACTGATCACTAACCTGACACTAGTACCTGCAAACCCTTCAAATGCAGAATGTGGCAAGATGAACTCTGTTTTGTTAACTAACTTGGTTCTGCTTGGAAATTCACTTTTCACAGGACCAATAAAAATAATCAGAGATTTCATGACATAACTGAAGTTAACTGAATAACAACGCGTCTTGCAGGAAATCGAAGGCAGGGAGATCCGGGTCAACTTGGCCCTGGGGAAGAGATACTAGAGAGCTGGATCGTTTCTTCACATTGGAGAAACTCGCATCGGGGTTTATGCAATGCTTCCTCGCAATGCAGATCACAGAGCAACAAATGAGCCATAGATTGCTTGTGGGAGCGCATTCCGAGAGCAGTGACACATGGTTCTTGCACCGCTGATCTGATATGCCAACCTGGTGTATATTTGGTGGCTTCGTTCGTCGGGATGGAGCGGGGGAAAGTCTTACTTTTCTGAAAGAAAATTTGATATGTATTTTTTTTTGCGAGGGAAAATTGATATGTATTTAATGATGTGAAATTGTAACTGGAAATTATTGGGGTTGCTGCCTTGCTGGTGAGCATATATTTCCATGGTTCCATGATCTTGGAACTGCATTCTTTTAGATCCTCTTGCAACTTGGTTTTATGTTTGTTCGCACAAATTATTGGGCTGAGGATGATAGAGTACCTAATTGAGTGTACATGTTTGTCCGACATGGATCCATTACCATTCTTTCTACTAGCAGTTATGCCAGATTCATGTGAACACTAAGCTGTTGTTTGGAGAATCAACTCAGACATTTTTTTTTTCTAATTCAACATTGTCAATGCATATTGCAACTGCAAATGTAATGTACACTGCAATACTAATTTTCTGAGAGATGATATAATTACATTAGAGGCAAGAGTACAAGACACATACACAAACTTCAGAGCACCATGAAGCTCGTAAGTTGTAAGTATTGTGACAGAGCAATCATGACAGTGACCATTATGGCTGTATGCATCACTTTGATGCAGAGGCCGGGGTAATCCTCCTTTTCAAAAAAAAAAATGACAGTGACAATTTTCTCCCACCTTTTCTTGGTTTGATTGCTACCACACGCTGACACATGGATGGAGGCTAACAAAGTAGCAAAGTTTTCTTTTCATTGGCGTATTAAGAGGAATTTGGGGAAAAAGATGACTTAGCTAAAAGGAAAGAAATAAAAGAACAAATGAAGTGAAATTAGCTCATAGCTGCTTTTATGTTTTGATTATTTTTTGTCGTTGTTGTTGTACAATGCATGCATGACGAGGGTGAACATGGGCGACAAGTCGAAGACGATGCCGCCCCAAGAGATGGGCCACAAGCTCTTCGTCGCCAACCTGTCCAAGACGGTCTCCCTCGAGATGCTCATCGATGAGTTCCAATGGTGCCAGAAACATAATCGGTGTCCGGGTGCTGTGACGGTGAGACCGACCAGTCCCACCGCTATGCACTGTCAGCTTGTCAATGCATAATTTATGTTGAACGTGCATACAGGTATCCATAGTTGAGAAATGTAGTAGCGGAGGCCATTAAATGATCCCCCGACGGAACCCCTATGAATTAAGATTGTGTGCCATAGAATTTAAACTAATGATATCGAGACGCTCAAATGAACGGTAAATCAGTCCTACATTGTTACCATATCTATTTTGTTTGCTACATGAGAAACTACATATGTGCAAGTTAGATGCAAAGCTTCTAATTTTCTTCTATAGTACTAACATTAACATAACGACTGTGCATATTCAAACCTTTCTAATGCAAAAATACAGCAATGGACAATTTTGGATCTATTTTCCAAGTTGAAATCTATTTTCTGAACTGGTATTATTATATTTCAAATTTCAATATCACATCTCACAAACAAAATAAGATATAACTGAATAATAACTCATATTGTAGGAAATCATAGTCAGGGAGATCCGGCACAACTTAGTCTCTGATAAAAGATGTTAGAGATCAGTTTGTTTCTTCACATAGAAAAACCTTCCAAAAGGTTTATGTGATGCTTTTATACCATAAAAATCACAACTTTGGGTTTTTTGTGAATTACGGACAAGTAGTTTAGACACCCATTTCTTGTTAGAGCACACTGCAAGAGCCACAATGGGGACGATATATTCATTCAAAGCTGTAACATAGTCGACGGATGTACCAATTGATATATGTCTAATGATGCGAAATTAGATTCTATTGCCCCATACTCACCGCGCGATGTTGTTTTGATCTCCTTTTAACTTATTTTGTTCATGTTAAACGATGTGTTGGCTAAAAATATACTCCAAATCCAGTCATAATTTTACGGAATCCAAACTATTATTTGTTAAATTACTAAAGACAAGAATGTCCACGGCTTGTATATGCCATTATAATACTAAACTTTTAAATATATGATATTACATCAAAAAGCAAATAAAACATTTTTCCGAACTACTCGCACATCATCATATGCCATTTTTAAATTTTACTTAGTATCCATGAGAGGCACGCATAGTGGTGATTCGTTGGTAATATCTTCTCTCGGCATGTTGAGAATTATACTCCTCCTCATGGAAGACCTACATCATTGGGTACCAATTCTGTGAGCTAGTGTGTGCACGCTTCATGGAGTAGACCGATGGCACTAACAATCAAGCCACGAACATGATCTCGCCAGTGGAGCACACCCGAACTTGTCGACACTAGGTTACCCTTTTTTGTAATTTAAAATGTTGTTTTATAAATTAACTAGTACTAACATGTCCACTGCTTAAAAATACTCATTATAATATTAAATCTCTGGCTTACCATATTACACCAAAAAGCAAACAAAATAACACATCTCCAAACTGCTGCCATATGTAGATCACCATCAAACTTACAAGTATTATGTCACTACATTCTTGACTAGCTTAGATGTTGACTGTGTGATACACATCACAATGAACAATCTACCATATGGTGAAAACTCAAAAAAAAAGTTCAAATAAAAAATGCCAAATCAAGTCGGAGCCACTGGTGTGAGTGATGTGTCTCCTCCTTGTTGGCGCCACGAGAAGCAACCAAAACCACCGGTGTCCATGATATCCAAAATGTCACAAAGAAAGTGCAATAGTTTTCCCTAAAAAGTGTTAGTAACATGAGCGAAAATAGAGATATTTTCCATTTTTCAGACAAAAAAAAATCAAGCGGGAGGGAGCCACTGGTGTGGTGTGAGCGTGACATGTCTCCTCCTCGTTGGCGCGACGAGAGGCAACCAAACCACCGGTGTCCACCAGACCACCACATCCTCCCAGCCCGACTACGAGAGGAGGGGCAGCCTCCTCCCTGCCACACACCACCACTCCTCACCGCACGCACGCCTGAGCCGATCGAGCAGACGCGCCCGACCCCCGCACACCTCGCCGCGGGCCATGGCCATCTCAGCCACCTCCAGCCTCGCGCTCCACGCGGCCCCGTCCGCCGCCCGCCGCCGCAGCGTCGTCGCCTCGGCCTCGGCCGCGCGGTTCGATCGGCGCTCGGCCGTGCTCCTCCTGCTGTCCGCCGCGGGTGCCGGGTCGTCGTTGGCGGCGGTGGCGCCGGCCGCGAACGCCGCGGGCAGCATCGGGCTGTTCGGCATCCGGAAGAAGCTGGAGCGGGCGGAGGAGGCCGCGCGGGAGGTGGGCGAGGCCGCGGTGGAGGCCGTGGAGGCCGGCGGGGAGGCGGTGGCGGAGGCCGGGAAGGAGGTCGCCGGGGAGGGCATGCAGCTGGCAGCCGAGGCGGGGCTCGCCGGCGACGCGCTGGTGCAGGCCGGCGTGGTCGCCGGCGCCGAGGCGCTCGGGGTCCTCGTCGGCTTGTCCGTCGTCAACGGCATCCTCAAGCCCGAGGCCTAGAGAGCTTGGGCTCGGCCCGTAATGTTTTTGCTGGCCCATCCGGTGTTTGGGTTTAGTGCTTACAGAAGGAACTGGCTACATTATTTGTTCATGACTTTGTGGTGTAATATATTAGTATGCTTTTATAGAGTGATGGATGCTCGTAGTTCAACTATGCTATGTACTGTGCAACAAGATCATGCAAATTGTTTTGTACGGAATTTGCGCTACATTAATGTATAAAACTTACATTGTTTCATGATGCTAGAAATCCTCAAATTCAGCTCCTTGATCTCGCTTCCATCTTCCCGACGAAAATCGTGGATCGAAAGAACCATTCGGCAACAGAACTCCCAGATCCCTGATCGCTAGTCTTGAGCTAGTAGCCGCTTAACATGTTAAGCTCGATTCTGGCATGGTAGGGAGGAAGGGTACTTGCTTCGTTCTTTTCTTCCCTGGTACGAATCGTTTTCTTTCAATTTGCGGTGGTAGCTCTCTGTAAATAATGTGAATTCCTTGTTTTGCAACTCATGGGATCGCCAAAAACACCAGCTCCTCATTTTTGCACTACAACTCGTCTTAGATTTGTGAAGCTAACTTCACGGAGCTGACATGTTTGGCCCAGCTTCGTCTGCTGACTTAGAGAAGCCAGGAGCTGGGCAGTTGCCGAATAGGCCCTAAGAGTATGATTGGACACTCTGAAAACAGAACAACTCGTGATGGTTTGATAACAATTGTAATGAAAATGAACCAAGTGGAGCTTTTTTGGGGAAATGTGGGATATATTGATCATATAGGTTTACAATCTACAATGATAATAGATGCTACATTGAGTAGGACACCATCGTTCCAAAATGACAATCAGCTAGCCTATCTTCGATCACTTTGACAATGAGTAATCGCAACCCTTCTAGCTCAAATGCCTTCCTAACATGTTGAAAAAAAGCAAGCTATGACACAATCCGCAAAGGTCTTACATATCAAGAGCTTGGCATGTCAACATATAGGCGATAATGGTAGAACAATAACATATCTCACCTTTTCGAAGGCTCTCCAGGCGAGTGAGAAGCTCTACTTCTTCTGCATCACAACATGCATCCTGAATAGTCGTGAAAACATGTGTCTTGCCCCACACCTCTAAAAGCAGTCCATCCGAAGACAGAAGGAACGACCCATCCACATTTATCTTGGCGCACTCGGTTTGGGTAGTGTCCAACATACTAACTTGCCATTATTTTGTGCCCCCACCATGTGTGCTACAAGATTCACAAGGTGATAACTGTTTGCTAGATCGAAGACCAGTTCATGGGCTGCTAATAGTGTTACGGTCTAGGTGTGCCTCATCATACCAAAAGCCGGCGTGAGTAGGTCATCCTAGGCTCCTTAGGTCAGTTTCGGCCCTGGGTCAGCATCCTAGCCCATGGGCCCCATGGAGAGAAGGATTCAAAAGACTTGGAGTGTACGAAAAGGAAGCCGGCATCCAGGAGGACCCCCCACAACCCTAACCAACTAGGATCATGTAAATCATGGAGTCCAGTATCCATATAAGACGGGGTAGGACTAGTTGATAGGGATAGAACCTTAAAGATTATTTTCAATCCTTCGATCATCATTGTACACCCATATAGCCCAAAATTAATAAATACGAGCAGAAAGTAGGGTTTTACCTCCACCTTGACGGTCTGAACCATGTGTGCTCCGGTTTACTCGCCTAGTCGATATAACGCATCTAGGGATTTGCCAGAAATAACTCCAACATATGCCAACAAATATAATGGTTTTATAAACCGTAGTATTCCCACTACCTTTTTTCTTGTACTATTTGTAAAAGATGTCCGGATCACTTTTTTTCTAAACCTAGTAAAGAAATTATGGTTTCTTTAAGAAGTCATAGAAACAAGTCTAGCCTAACACACACAACATGGTCCTCACTTGGTAGCTACCAAAAAATCACAACTCGTCTCATAATCGAACACACTGTGGGTAAATATTAATTTTTTGCTTTTCTTTCAAATAGGGTGCATTGCGCCTTCTTTGCATTATAATTGTCAAGGGAGCTCCTAAAAGGAATATTGACCGTCACAACAACACTAGGTGTTCTAAAAGACCATGTCCATCATCTATGTCTGGAATTCACAAAACTACTCTACTTGTTAAATACAGTCCGGTGTTTACACTTTGTTCAATTTTTTTTTGAATATTTTAATATGGACTACATACAGACTGAAATGCGTGAACCTACACATTAAAATGCATCTATATACATCTGAATCAGAAAAAAAAACCGAATAAAGTGAACGGAGGGAGTATATAGTTTTTCTGTCATTTTTCTCTCGAATATTCATGTTCGGTATACCACATATTCTCTCGTATATTTCTGACGTGGCCAACTCAGAAAAACGAAACCAGATTTGTGCCCAATTCTATTGGAAGAGAAGTGATAGCGTGGGCCCACAGCCTTGTCGGCAAAGACGTACGTAAAACAAAACGAATAAAAGAAGTGAGAAAAAACAATACTGTTTCAGAACCAATGGCCACCGCCGTGCTCCGCTGCCCGCTGCTCGCCTCGCCTCTCCCGGCCGCCGGCGCCGCCGCCGCCTCGTGCTCCGGCTCCTCCCGCCCGTCGCACTTCCTTCTCCAGCGGCGAAGGTTCCCGAGTCCCCTGCTCGCCGTCTCCTCCGACTCCTCCAAGCCCCTCGCCTCCTCCTCGACCGGCGGCGGCGCCGACCCCGACGAGGAGCCCGTCCTTCCCCTCCTCCAGGAGCTCGCGGTACGCCACTCGCCGTATCTCCTGCATTGATTCCAAGATTTGGTGAATTGGTTTTGATTGCGTTGTTTTGTTGGAAGGATTGCTTGGTGCTCCCGCCCAAATTCCTGTCCCTGCTGCCCCGCGACCTCCGCCTCGATGTAAGCAGTCACTACCCCCTTCTCAGCTCCGACCCAAGCTCATCGGCACATTTGCTACGACTATTTGGTTATGAGCTAAGATAATCAGTTAATAACTGTACATTCACTGAGGATAATCCCAGTAAAGCGTCAGAATGTGGCTGCCAAAGTATTGCCTAGCTTATGCTGAAGTTGAGGCTCACCATTTGTTCTTTGACTACTTTTACCTAGTGGCTAAACAAATGTGGAACTTGGTTAGGTACATGCCAAGCCAAGTTATTGAACAAGACATACTGAAATTGCATCACTACGGCGAGTTTGAACTGTAAATACAACTTTAATCCATCTAACAATTTCTGCTTGATTTTTCTTGAAGCTCAATGATGCGGCATTCGATCTCTCCAATGGGCCTGTTCTCAATGAGGTACGCATCTCAGAATTCAGTGATTCAATCTGATAATCATTGGAGTTCTATTTTGGTGCAACCGTGTCCAACTATTGTTGTTTGCTTGCTGGGAGACAGTGTGGCCAAGAGGTCGGTGATCTGCTGCTGGACCTGGCAAAAGCATGGGAGATGGCTAACACGGAAGCATCAAATAACCTTGCCAAGCAGCTGCCGTCAATGGCGCCCTACTTGACTGCCAGCGCGAAATCAGGCACGGATCTCATCTGTACATTGTTAGGATTTTGTGTTCTACATGACATGGTTTCTTGACTGAAGGTTGTGTTCCTTGCTGTTTTCCTTACATAGCGTAGCATTTGGCAAGCGGCTGGCATCAGCTGGAAAGAAGTTTCAGACTATGGGGCAGTATGGCAATGGAGAGTTCAAGAAGGTTAGCAACTCGCTCACCCCCTATCCATCCTGTTCTTCTGAAACTGCTTCAGGTACATTTGCTTAGTGCTGGATTGCAATTTGGTTACGTCGCAAACATTAGTCCACGTCGCTACCATACAATTGGGGCCAGCTAGCGGCTTAGTTCCATGGCCAACATTTGTGTAAGGTTTGTTGCAGCAGAACAAAAACATCTGATTGTTGGTGTATTAGTGACAGGAATCTGACCTGTTGGGACAGAAGAAAACTCTGAGATTCATCGTGTCACTATGCTTCAGCATGGCTTCATGCTCTGTCTCATTGCTAAATTAGTTTGCATCCTGTTCTTGGTTTTTTTCAGAAGGTTGACTTGATTCACACATGTATCTGCAAATGTAACATTCTTTTATCATATTTCTATAGATTTCTGAAACAATGATCAAGATTGGTATGGCTCTGTCGAAACGCCCAGTGATTCAAGCTGAAGTACAGGCCATGAAAGAGAAAAGAAAGCTGAAGGTAAGTTTGCCTCTCTGCACCTTGATCACCTATCCACCTTCAGGTGGACTGCGGACACGGTCTAATCTCATACCCTTATTTTTTCAGTTTGCAGGAGCTGAATTCGAATTGACAGCGCAAAATGCGTACATCGGTGCTGCAGTTGGACTGGTTTTCGGGTAAATTCCAGACCCATACGCCTGTACATCATCTCTTTCAGTTAAGCAAACTTGTAAACATAATTGGTTTTATTTTCTTGGTCAGCTATCGTGAATGAATTATAGTGCTAAATTTCCATAAGCAACATGCCACATGTGACACTTTTGACCAACATCAATAATATAGTTACCGGCTTCCCAGAATATTTTACTGGATACTTCTCATGTTTGCGCTGCATGCATCTCATACTACTACATTTTATACTGGATTCGATTCCATGAAAGTGATTCCTTATCTTACCCAATTGTATTATCTTAACAACAGACTAGCTGTTGGTCAATAGAATCATTCTATGCATATGCATTATAATGGTATCCACTTAATCAAGGATACATGCACATCATGCTTCACATATCAAACTGACCGATACATACCCAAGCATGTCCATTACATAATTCGATCGTTCACGCTCTTTCGCGATGTCATGAATATTCAACCGAATGCTTGTTTGACATCCCACGTCTACCCTCCGCTGCAGGTTTTTCTCCTGGCAGCTGGCCCAAGGCGTGCAAAGCAGTCCAGATGACAGCCAGGTAACCGAAGGCTACATAGGTTCCACCATTTCAATCATGTATGCTTCACCATCCATCCTGCCACCTTCTCTGAAAGTTCTTCTTTTTCTTTCTGATGCAGCCGCTCAAGGTCCCGCTGCTGCTTCTCGGCTACACTTCGACGGCCCTGTCCGTGGCCGCGGCGGTGGGGCTCGTGGTGCTGGCTCTGCAGATGAACCCCGAGGACAAATCGGACTAACTGAACCGCCCTTCAGCTTCTGTTTTGTGTGAAACTGGTGTTGCCTTGCTGAAGTGAAAGGGGTGAAACACCCTGGGACTGTCCTACTTTCAGCTTATGCCTACAAATAATTCGGGACGGAGGGAGTACTTTCTTATGACGTACCAATGAAATTCGCGGGTGCTGTCAAGAACACGACGTATTCATAGGTGGCGGCCAGAGGCCGAGCCCTAGTATTTTTTTTTTCCTTGAACTAGAACAATGCCCGTGCGTTGCAACGGGATATAAATTTTTTAGTACGTCGGCTTGTGATTTACCTGTCTATAATAATGCGATTGTGTAAATAAATGATTATCAAATCCTACCCATGAATTACCTTATATTTTGATCCGAAGTTTGGTAAGTAAATTAAAGTGGACCTGGTTCAGAAGGTAAGTAAATTAAGTTGATTTATTATCATACAAGAAGGTTGGACGAAGGGATATGGGAAGAAAGATGAAATGGGAACATTACGTTCTTTTTAAGTAGTAGAGACTAGAACAATGCCCGTGCGTTGCAACGGGATATAAATCTTGTAGTACGTCGGCTTGTGATTTACCTGTCTATAATAATGTGATTGTGTAAATAAATGATTATCAAATTCTATCCATGAATTACCTTATATTTTGATCCGAAGTTTGATAAGCAAATTAAAGTGGACCTGGTTCAGAAGGTAAGTAAATTAAGTTGATTTATTATCATACAAGGAAGGTTGGACGAAGGAACGTGGGAAAAAAGATGAAATGGGAACATTACGTTCTTTTTAAGTAGTAGAGATTATCTGAACAGCGGGACATTTTATCGCTCTGCAATTCCAGATTCCAATGCTCTTTGTTTGGAAGAAAATAAATGGACGTCAGTTTTCTCTGAAAATTCCAAGGCTCCAGCCGGCCTTGTAATCCTGGCTCTGTTTTCTACTCCAATTTCTGCAGAGGATTTTTCCATTAGGATCTCAGACCGATCCGCCAGTCTGGCATCGCAATAATTCCGGATATCCCAAACCCACAGTAAGCCCGCCCGGCCCGGCCCACTCCACCGAGCAAAAACCCCACACCTCCACCTCTGCTGCTCGCCTTCTCCTCCAGTCCAGTACACCTTCCCCTCCCTATCCCCACCTCCTCCACAACCCCACCCCTCCTCCGCCCCCAAGCACAGCACAGGGGAAGAAGCGATCGGCAATGGCGTCCTCCACCCAGGGCCAGGTCATCACCTGCAAAGGTAACCCCGTACGACCCCCCTCTGGTAGACTTGGTGGTAGAGTGTATCTAGAGTTGTCGTTTGGTCTGATCTGGGGTTCGGTTTGCTGCGCGCAGCGGCGGTGGCGTACGAGGCGAACAAGCCGCTGGTGGTGGAGGACGTGCAGGTGGCGCCGCCGCAGGCCGGCGAGGTCCGCATCAAGATCCTCTCCACCGCGCTCTGCCACACCGACTACTACACCTGGAGCGGCAAGGTCTCCCCCCTCCCCTCCCCCTTTCTCCCTCCTCGAATCTGGGTTACGCTCGCCGTGGTTTCCCGGGGCCCTGTCGCCAGCGCTGGCACTGCTGGTAGTCACCGCCGCCCCCAACCCCAGCGACTTATCCGACGCCGATGGTTGGATTTTTCCTCCCGTCAGTATATTCCACTGCGTCACTATGAGACCGAACAAGTTTTGAAGCGTCTTGACAAGTTAGACTGCGACGGCTGAGGTTGTTGCTTTTTTTTTTTCTCTAGATTGTTATAAGTGGTCGCTATGAGACCGAACAAGTGGGGATTAATTGGGTTCTGTGTAGCATTGTACGGGTCGTTCGTTCCTCATCGTGTGGGAATGGCTGTAGAGTGACATGACCTGGTGTACAGAAGAAAATGTTTGTAGGAACTTGAGAGCCTACTGCATGCTGTGGAGATTTACTAGAATTCGTGGTCATGTTCATGAAAGAATTTTATTAATTTGCTATGCAGGATCCTGAAGGTCTCTTTCCTTGCATTCTCGGTCACGAGGCTGCTGGGTAAGCCTATAAAATCTGTCCGATTTCATGAATTATCATCCATAGCCAAGATAACTGTGCACTGACAAGTTTGCTTTTGTCGCTGCTGATAGAATTGTTGAGAGTGTCGGCGAAGGGGTGACCGACGTGCAGCCTGGGGACCATGTCATTCCTTGCTACCAGGCAGAATGCAGGGACTGCAAGATGTGCAACAGCGGGAAGACCAACCTCTGCGGCAAAGTTCGTGGCGCCACAGGGGTGGGGGTCATGATGAGCGATCGCAAGAGCCGCTTCTCGGTGAATGGGAAACCCATCTACCATTTCATGGGGACGTCGACGTTCAGTCAGTACACTGTTGTGCATGACGTCAGTGTTGCCAAGATCAACCCACAGGCGCCCCTGGATAAAGTCTGCCTGCTCGGCTGTGGTGTTTCTACTGGTAGGCTCTAATCGCACTTTCCTTGTACAGATCTCATGTTTTATTTATCAGCAGTCTAGTTTGGCCGTCACACAAGATTTTTCTGTAATTTCACATGCTTCTAAACAAATTTTGCGTGAAATGATCATTGATTTGTTTGATAATCTCTGTTGCTCTATTCTTCCAATGATTTGCTTATTTACATTTCTAGTGCAACAGTTAGCATCAAGTGGGTTGTTTCTCTGTTCTATTTCTTTTGCTGAAATCACTCTTCATTTAGGGCCCCTTTATCTGATAACAAAGCGTAAGACTGCGGCGTTACCCATAATTTAGAGAGCATAATTTGTTTACACCTGTTATCGCTGACAACAATATGTGTAGCACCTTGACATTCTCGTGACTATCCTCTAGATAATTTCCAAAATTAGTTATTGTCTCAGTTTCTTTATATCTTACAAATTACAATCATTTAGGCCTTGGAGCAGTATGGAATACTGCGAAGGTTGAAGCAGGTTCCGTTGTTGCTGTTTTTGGGCTTGGCACAGTTGGACTTGCAGTAAGTAAAATATATCTGGATATACTTATATACCTGAGTTTGTAAACTAAGCTTTGACACCTGAACTTCCATTTTTAGGTTGCTGAGGGGGCAAAATCAGCTGGTGCTTCTCGGATTATTGGCATTGACATTGACACCAAGAAGTTTGATGTTGGTATGATTATAGTTCCTGTCCTTTTCTTCATTGTAAATTCCGCCCCCATGAAAGCTTAGAAACTACTAATAGTATGTTAATTTTCCTATTAAGCTGCATGATCTTTTTGTTCAACTGCTTAAAGAGAGTAACTCACATTCGTGTCTCTGCCAGAAGATGAAAGTTTCTTGTGCTGTGCATGCTGTTTGTGGAAGCCTTCTTAGAACTTCTGCTCCTTTGAATAGAAACTGAAACTGTTCTCCTGCGGCTAGTGTGTGGAACAGTAATCTTTAATATAGTTGTTGCTTGGGTTAAATCCCACATATAATATCTAGAATTCAGTTAATATAAACCAGAAGTTTCCTAGACTTTTTTATGCCTTTCTTCAGTGCACAGGGCTCCTTAACGAATCACATTGGTTTCTAGGCTCATTCAGATCTATATACCATGAGTCTACTTTTGTTCTCTCTGTGGTAATAGGCTAGTATGTATTACAAATGTATCTTTGCAAACTTGATATGCTGTACTTGTTAATATTGATCACATTGCCTTTTAGTACTGGATCACATTGCAAACTGGATGCTACCTGTCAATATTTAGCAATGAAGTTTGTATTGTAATTCTGTCTTCTTTACTTGCTGTTTGCAGCTAAGAACTTTGGAGTCACAGAGTTTGTGAACCCAAAAGACCATGACAAACCAATCCAGCAGGTTCTAGTTGACCTTACAGATGGTGGAGTGGATTACAGTTTTGAGTGCATCGGAAATGTTTCTATCATGAGGGCTGCACTCGAATGCTGCCACAAGGTAAGCTGGAGTTGCAGCTTATGTATATGGCATGTTCATGAACTTTGTGGACTCATCTCACATATTTTATTCACAACTCTTCGTAGGATACCTTACCCAGGCCAGTTTAGAGTCCTGACTTAATATATCATCGAATATCTATTTCTAAATAAATGAAAGATGTTTGAGCCGAAAGGAAAAAGAGTTTAAATGCGTTCTTGTAATACTCTATGTTATATACCTGTTTTTATATGGAAATATGTTCCTTACTGTTTTGAAATTCTCTCTTACAGATCCCTTTCATGATTTTCAGCACCCACAAAGTACAATATCTTGCCTTGACTGGCTTTTTTCTTAACTGTAGGGCTGGGGTACCTCCGTTGTCGTTGGTGTAGCTGCGTCTGGCCAGGAGATTGCCACGCGGCCATTCCAGCTCGTCACTGGCCGTGTCTGGAAGGGAACAGCTTTCGGCGGCTTCAAGAGCCGAAGCCAGGTTCCATGGCTTGTTGAGAAGTACATGAACAAGGTATCAATCATACTCAGGAAATAATCCGCAAGTTAAGATGACTTTTTCCATCTGAAACAAAACCTGACCACCTATCGTTCGCATCCACAGGAAATCAAGGTGGACGAGTACATCACCCACAACATGAACCTTACCGACATCAACAAGGCGTTCGACCTGCTGCACGAAGGCGGCTGCCTGCGGTGCGTGCTGGCGATGGAGCACTGAGGACCCTGCTATGTGTCTCGCCTGCTTCGAAGCCGAGCAGTTTGTGTCGTGCGAAATTGTAATGCAGATCTATCCTCCGTCCTGGGACTATAGAACTCGTTTGGCCCCGTTTGGCCTAGAAACTCTTGAACACGAACCGCTGCTATAATAATATGTTGTGTTGGATGGTTGCCTGGTTGGGATCGTTACTGCTATATGTTTTACTTGTTGACTCCCATCCCTATTGGCTCTGCAAATATGTGCTGCAACTGCAACTTTGGGCCAGTTCTTTTGGGGATTATGGGTGGCTGTCAAAATAAGCTACCCCCTACCCATTTTATTCTAGCAGCCCAGCCTAAAGTTTCATTCTAGAAGCCTACTCTCTCTGTCTGGAATTAACTGTGGCTGAAATGATTGGATACTAGTTAGGGCCAGTTCTTTTGGGCGGCTTAAAAAATAAGCTGCCTCTCCCCAGTTTAAAAAATAAGCCGCTCCAAAAATTTGCTGAGGCATCTAGATTTGTGATCTCATAACTAGTTCAGAATCCTCAATGAATGAGGGAGGCAGCTTATGAAAAATGCTGGGAGGGAGGCGGCTTATTTTTTAAGCCATCAAAAGAACTGGCCCTTAATCCTTAATTAATAGGCTTTTAGAATAAAATTTTAGGTTGGGCTGTCAAAGTAAGGTAAGCTGGGTTGATCCTTAAATTAATAGGCTTTTAGAATAAAATTTTAGGTTGGGCTGTCAAAATAAGGTATGCTGTGTAGGGCGCAGCTTATTTTGACAGCCACTCGTAAGCCACCCAAAAATAGGCTTTTATCTAGTCAAATACCAGCTTGAAATCACCACAACAATTATGTCATAAAACTGAGTAGAAGTTCTATAGAAATCTAAGAAAACAGGCCTTCGTATCTGGAAGGTAATAATCCAAAAAATGTAAAATTTGAGCCAAAACAGATTTCACAATTTTGGAAAGATTTGGCCAGTAAAGCAGTACATAAGTTTACTGTATGGCACAGGAAAAATAAATCTACATTCATCTTTGTAATCAGTACACAGCCAGCAATGAGCAAATCGTATACTGGCTTGTTTGATAAAAAGAAGCATATAGTATTCTGATGCTTATAGAACGACGATGCCAAGATCTTGCAGTATCAAAACTTAATAGTCTGACACAGCACTAAACAATACACAAGTTTACAGTATGATGCAGGGAAAATAAATATACATTACATCCCAGTATACAGCTACGGCACCACAGCGGCGAACAAAATCGTACATTGGCTTGTTTGATGATAAAGGAGCTCAGAGTATTTTGATGCTGATAAAAAGCCCGTCGGCACTGGCAAGGTTCCTCCTCTGTTGCATTGCGTGAAGAATGACGATGCAAAGATTGAAGTCTGGTGTCAAAAATTCTGGAGCCATGCAGGTTGCTGATATCTCGGTCGGTTTCAGTAACCTCAGCTACGCTTCATTTCATTGCTTCTCCTCGACTTGGACACTGCTGCCTGCTAATTAGAAGTGGTGAATATAAATGACTGCTAGACCAATTTAACACATGGTATAAATTTTGTGCCAACACGAATAATCATGCAGGATTTGGTTAATGAATAAACCAGTGAGCAAAATTGTGCCAGACCAATTCATGCAAGACGTTTACTCTACATCCTTGAGAAAGCACACGCAACACTTAGATCAGAATCTTTAATTCTCAAACATAGATTCGTAAACCAACCATGCAGTTTTGCACATGAATGACCTTCTAGCTGGTTTCTACCTCTCTTCTGGAAACTAAGTAAGGTTCCTATTTATCTCTATACCAACTATGCTAAAGCTAAACAACAACATCAAGAGAACCTTTGCTGCATTACAGTATGCTGTTAGTGTTAGATATGAGCACAGTTCAGAGATGCCTAGATTTTCTTGAAACATTTCTTTTTCATTTCACTACTACCTTTCTGCAAAAGAACAATACAACTCACTGAAATTACCATGCGAAATTCAGGGCAGGAATTGTATGGCAAGATGTATATCTATTCATAGCTTGTCAATTTAAACTGGTCACTTAAACATCTGGAAATGTCACCGACACTGACAAACACTGGTATGTTCTACTTGTTGGGTCGTTACTGCTAGTATGTTCTACTTGTTGACTCCCATCTCTATTGGCTCTGCAAATATGTGCTGCAGCTGCAACTTAGGGCCAGTTCTTTTGGGGATTATGGGTGGCTGTCAAAATAAGCTACCCCCTACCCATTTTATTCTAGCAGCACAACCTAAACTTCCATTCTACTCCCTCTGAAATATAAGCCCTTTTAGAGATTTCAATACGGACTACATACGGATGTATATAGACATATTTTTGAGTGTAGATTCACTCATTTTGCTCCGTATGTAGTATGTAGTCTTTATTGGAATCTTTAAAAAGACTTACATTTAGGAACGGAGGGGGTAGAAGCCTATTCCTTCTGTCTGGAATCAACTGTCGTTGAAATGAGTGTATCTACACACCAAGGTACTAGTTAATCCTTAATTAATAGGCTTTTAGAATAAAATTTTAGGTTGGGCTGTCAACATAAACTAAGCTGGGTAGGGGCGCAACTTATTTTGACACCCACCCATAAGCCCTCAAAAAATTGGCTTTTAGCCCAGTCAAATCACCACAACGGTTATGTCAGAAACTAAGAGTAGAAGTTCTATAGAAATATAAAAAAACAGGCCTTCGTATCTGGAAGGTAATAATCCAAAACAGATTTCACATTTTTGGAAAGATTCGGCCAGTAAAACAATACATAAGTTTACAGTATGGCACAAGAAAAATAAATCTACATACATCTTTGTAATCTGTACACAGCCAGTAATGAGCAAATCGTACACTGGCTTGTTTGATAAAAAGAAGCATATAGTATTCTGATGCTTATAGAACGATGATGCAAAGATTTTGCTGTATCAAAACTTAATACTCCGATAATCTGAGCCAAAGCAGATTTCACATTTGGGGAAAGATCCAACAGTGAACGATACACAAGTTTCCAGTATAATGTAGGGAAAATAAATATACATTACATCCCAGCATACAGCTACAGTACCACAGCAGTGAACAAATCGTACATTGGCTTGTTTGATTGATAAAGGAGCTGAGGGTATTTTGATGTTTATAAAAAGCCCCGTCAGCCCTGGCAAAGTTCGTCCTCTGTCACATTGCGTGAAGAATGAGGATGATAAGATTGAAGTCTGGTGTCAAAAATTCTGGAGCCATGGAGGTTCTTGATTTCTCGGTCGGCTTCTGTGACCTCAGAGAGATTTTTCATTTCATTACTTCTCCTCGACTTGGACACTACTGCCTGCTAATTAGAATTGATGAATTAAATGACCACAGACCAATATAACACATAGTAGAATTTTTGTGTCAACACGAATGATCATTGCAGGATTTTGTTAATGAATAAACCAGTGAGCAAAATTGCGCCGGACCAATTCATGCAAAACATTTACTCTACGTCCTTAAAAAAGCACACACAACACTTAGGTCAGAATCTTAATTCTCAAGCATAGATTCATAAACAAACCACAGAGTTTTGCACATGAATGACCTTCTAGCTGGTTTCTGCATCTGCAAACTAACTAACGTGTTCTATTTATCTCTATACCAATTATGCTAAAGCTAAATAACAACATCAAGAGAACCTTGCTGCATTACAGTATGCTCTTAGTGTTAGATATGAGCACAGTTCAGAGATGCCTACGTTTTCTTGAAACATTTCTTTTTCATTTCACTACTGCCTTTCTGCAAAAGAACAATACAACACACTGAAATTAACATGCAAAAATCAGGGCAGGAATTGTATGGATCTCTTTCTATGGCAAGATGTATATCTATTCATAGCTTATCAATTTAAACTGGTCACTTAAACATATGGAGATGTCACAAACACTGACAGACACTAGATGCAAGACATATTAACACATGGAATCTGTGTGACAATGTGCAAGGAAATAACAGAACCAAATTGTATGTAAGCTAATATGAAAAAATAATTACCGATTCGAACACGCGGCTTTCTCTCGCCAGTGGAGGGCTTCTTCTTCATGTAGCAGCCATTCCAATCACCCCCGTCCTGCGAGTAGTAATCCATCGGGTATTCCCCTCCAAAATCATCTCCACCACAATCACCATTTCCACAAGTTCCCGATCCTGAACAGCACCCACTGCCACCTCCATCGCCGCCATTTTGCCTACTCCCCTTCTCCCACCACCCAGGAACATACCCCAGTGCAACATCAAACTCAAATGTTGTCAGCACCGGCCTCTTGAACCCCTCCCCCCAATCGATTGACAACCGAGGACATGCAATCTGCACCCATGCATCCACAGAATCCCCGAATAGCTCCATCCTCGTCGGGGAGAGCTCCGACATGAGCACCACCGTGTGGTCCAAACCTTTCTCCTCCAGATGCTCCACCACCCGGTCAAGGACCTTTAAACTCCCCTGCCGCCCCAGCGTGCCGAGCACAACCCCCCAGCTCTTGGCCTTCCTCGCTGCCAGCACCGCCTCCTTCCTCGCCTGCTTCATCCCAACATGGTCATACTCCTCCAGCACAAGCACACCAAGAAAGGGATCGAACCGGTAGGCCTTCACCGCAGGGTTGGCAATCATGAAGGCCTCGAGGTGGAACCTGCCGTCGGCGACGAACACCACCACGCCCACCCCCTCCGCCTTCTTCAGCGTGGGCGCCGTGCACCCGAGGATCTCGCCGGCGGAGAGCGGCTTGGCCTGCGGCACAACGATGTCGCGGTACCCGTCCCGCGTGAGCATCTCGCGCGCGGCGTGCACCGCGGCGATGAACTGCACGGTGCCGGCGAGGGCGAGGCGGGGCGCGGCGGCGGGGTCCGGGAAGGCGCCGCGGACGGCGGCGGCGAGGCGGAGCGCGTCGACGCGGATCTCGACGAAGACGTAGAGCACGGGGAGGAGCGAGGAGGTGACGGGGACGAGGCAGGAGTGGCCGTAGTGGACGAGGAGGTCGGCGGCGAGGGCCTTGGCGGGGCGGTCGCCGAGGCAGCAGGCGCCGTAGGTGGGGTCGGCGAGGATGAGGAAGTCGTTGGAGGGGTCCTCGGCGAGGAAGGGGCCGAGCAGGTGGGAGAGGGGCAGCGAGAAGAGGAGCAGGCCCTCGGGCAGCTGCAGCGCGGCGCGGCGCGCGCCCGAGGAGCGGATGCGGTGCGCCGTCTTGTGGAGCTCGAAGTTGTAGGCCGCCGGGAGGAGCGAGGTGGCGGCGGCGGCCAGGGTGGGGTCGTTGAGGATGGAGGCCGGGATCGGGGTGTGGATGAACCGCTTGGGGGCCGGCTTCTTCTTGGCGCTCTGGGGCGCGTCTGCCGCGGTGACGGCGAGCGAGGTGGAGGGGTCGCCGGCGTCCATGGCGGCGGCGGGTGGGGAGAGACGGGAAGAGGGGTTTGCTTTTTTTTTTTTTGAGAGAGAAGGAAGAGGGGTTTGCTTAGCAGTACGAGACGTCACGGAGCCTCCCCAAGAGGAGCAGCAGCGAGAGAAGGCCCATCCACACTGCGAAAAATGGAAAGCCCTGCTGAATAATGGGCCAAAATGATCTTCTTTGGGCCCAGTTTAATTCGTCGTCTTCTTCCTTTCTTCCCATATTTTTGTTTTTGAAGAAACTTTCCACCCATTCATAATCAAACCATGATAGTCCAGAGAACACCAACTATAATTATTTTACAACCAGGTCCATGAACCACCTAACAATGACTAAAAGTGCTGGAGCTAGTCGAAGGCGCGCCACTATCATCGCTCTTCCCACACTGGAGCTGGGCAAACTATGTTGTAGTAGACAGTTGAAAGTCATTGTGCTAAGGCCTCAAGGACCAGCGAACCAAAGCAGCAACCATCATCGATGAAGTGAGTCACAGATTAAGGATCGAATTTGTAAACACACAGACGAAGACTGGATCCAAAACAGATCCACCGAAGATCAACACCGACCGAATGCTGGGAAATCAGACGAAGACACACCTCCACACACCCTCCAACGACGTTGGACACATCACCAGAACAGGGTCCAAACGTGGGAGACATTATTCCTACTAAAGGGTATCGCTGTCGCCACACAACCTCCACCAAGACGTTGAACTTAACAAGAATTCATCGACAAAATCATATCCGATGCTCATAGCTTCGAATAGTCACTCCTGGTCATCACCAACTATCAACTTTGCCGATCCTAGCCGTTTCGGCCATAGCTTCCTACACATCGCCACCTGAACCCCCCTTCTCTTCCTTGTCTGGTGGCCTCGTCAGCGGCAAGAGGAGCAGGGCTCACCTGTCTCATTTTCTTGTCCTTAGGTTTTTGATCCCCTGGCAACATCGACGAGTTGTTGGTGGCATGATGTGTTGGAATAAGGTTTCTTCGGTCTCTCCCTAACTCGACGACGTCTGATCCGGCATCGACGAAGGGCCTATGAGAGTTTGTGTCCTCGGATCTGTTGGTTCCCTTCGGATATTGGCAGTTGGTGTGTCTTTCAAGGAGAGTTATGGCTGGCTATTGGTGCAGTGATTTTGACATCTTCCGTGTTGTTCTGTGACATGGTCTGGTTTCTTCAACCCTCTGAACTGCGTGGGGTGATGCTCCAACCGACGTTGCTTCAGTGTTTTATAAATCTTGCCTCAAGGATCGAGTGGCTATTGCAGTCTTCAAAGCCTGGTATGGTGAGAGCGTTTGTAGGTGTCCATGTCCTTCACTATTAGTTTACTGCAATTTTTAGTCTCTGTCGGACACCGTACAATCGAGGAAGAAGAAGGTTAGTATGCTTTTCGATGTAATTTATTTTTATTGGTCGTTCTACATTGAGTTGTCTTTACATTGCACTAGTTTTTGTTTGCCTTGATATTAATCAGATTTAAGATGCCTTTCGATTCCTTTATTAAGAAAGAAAAAAGTCACTGAAACACACATGATTTGTACATTCTGGTCTCGCCAATTTGAACTGATTTTTCTTTTTGTGGTCGTTGTTTTCCACTCACTATTTTTTTGCTTTTTCTCAGTCTATTCTCTATTGATTCTAGTCAGCTTTTTTGGTTTATTGATTGATTTTTTAATGTTTTATTTCTTTCTTATTTTTTTCCAATTTATTTTTGTTTTTGCCTGGTTTCTACTAATGAACCAAAATTTCATACATAAACATTTTCAAATACAATGTAAACATTTTTTGTAAAAATGGGAATATTTTTTTAATACATGCTGAATATTTTAAAAACATGATGAACATTTTTTAGATACACGAAGAACCCTTTTCAATACATGATGAACTTTTTTTATAAGCATTGAATTTTTTCACATACCGTTAACATTTTATAAATACATGATGATTTTTGAAAGAAAGTTCATAATTTTATAAAATGTCCACACATTTTAAAACCATATAACTAGAATTTTTCTGTTGACATTTTTGTAAAAAGTATTTTTGTTTAAAACAATAAAGACCCTAAAAATCACTAGAGCTGAAGTACATCGCGAGCCCAAACTGGATGTGCCCTGTGCGCCATCCCCCCTCTCATTGGCTAAAAATGGAGAATTATGCACGGGTTGGCGCCATAGGAGACCACCGAACAGGCCACCTGCTGCATGTCATCGTTGCCACATTTATTTTAAGTGTGTGAAACTTTTTATGAACCCTTTTTTAAGCATGTAAACTTTTTTGTTAAATGGTATGAACATTTGTTTTGTATGTCATGATATTTTTTTCATTTTTTATTGTAAAATGCCACAAACAATTTATTACAAATGTGCGATTTTTTTTCTTGAGCATTTTTTGAATGCATGAAACATTTAAAACAAATTCAAGAATATTTGTTTTATATACAGACATTTTTTTAAAAATTGCATGAACAGTGTTCTGAATTACATAACATAATTAGCATATTTACCCAAAAACTCCAATAATATATATGAATAGAGAAGACAAATCTAAACCTCTATACTATTATATAGTGTATGAATAACTTTAAATATCGGCCGTTCGATGAAGCCGATCCAACAGTTGGGAGGTGGCAAATCCGAGTAGTCTTGACCGTCGGATATTCTCTCCACCATATTGGATTCTGCCACGTGTACTAATCTAGAAGATTCCACGACACTTCTTCTTTGTTCTAGATTCTTCCAGACTTCAATTCTTCATGTTTCCCTCTGCTAAAAGAATGGACATTCATGATTATTCTATTTTTTACGTTGTACAATATGCACATAACACATACATTTCTCATTGTTCTAGACTCTTCCATACTTTAGTTCTCCCAAGTTTTTTTTTCTTCCAAAAGACTTGACATTGATTTTTTACTTTAGTTTTTATGTTCAAAGCTAATGCAACATATTCCCAAAGTCCAATTTTCTTTGCAAATGGAGTACCCCAACTGTTCTTATATGTTTCATGTGAGTTTTGTGTAGTATATACCACATTCATCAAATATTATGTACTTATAATTTGATTTCGAATGGGATGGGTGATGCGACTTAAACATACAACTTAAATTTTATTTGTGCGGCACTCCAAATGTATATGTTTGTCTATTATAATATTGTGTGTCGATATTGGTTCATGCTTCACTCCCGCATGCAAGGCACGTGGAAAACTATGTGTGTGAGCTTTGGTGTATGCTGGTTCGTCTAGAGACGAGCGCTAGGCGAGTGCGAACTTGGGCCCAACCCATTTAACAATCACTATAGGCGAGCACCCCGCGTGCGCCTCGCAGCATGCTGCGAACACGCTCATTGGCGAGGCAGGTGGTGGGAGCCGATGAGGAAATTCCATGGTCGAGAGTCGCCATTTCGTGAATGAGCCGAGATGAACTTGGACCTATGCATGTGAATCATTAACGAACGTGCTACGAGCAGTAGTGATGTCATCATGGGTTTTATATGGATTAAATTAATCAAAATACTGCTAATATATACAACCCGTCAGGCGTTTCCAACAGCAACAGTAGATGGCCTGGTTTTAGGAACCTTCCATCCTTTTTTTTTCTTTTGATATTTCTGTTCTCTTATTGGGTTTTTAGTTTTGTTTGAGCTTCTTGTTTCATGTTTTTTCTTGTGTCTTTTTATATTTTTTTCTTCTCTTTATTTGTTTCAATATTTTCCCTGTTTTGTTTTTTGTTGTTCTTTTTTCACTTTTTCTTTATTCTTCTTTGCACTTTTTATTCATGAACTTTTTAATAAGTCCGATTTCAGTGTACGGGTACTTTTTTATATTCCCTGTTTTTTTTTAATTTTCATGAACAGTTTTAACTGTCATCAACAACCTTTTTTAAATGGTACAAACGTTTTTTATATGGTATGATTTTTTTAAGAAAATTGCGCAAAAATGTCATGAACCATTTTTTAAACGTATGAATATTTTTAAATGGTACAATTGTTTTAAAATATCATGATTTATTAAAATTAACTAATTTTTTTTAAATGTCATGAAAATTTTATTAAAAAAGTGTGGAAATTTAATTTTCACGAACTTTTTTTTTAATGCATGAAATAGTTTCAAAAATTTCAAGAACATTTATTTGAAGTACATGAACACTTTAAAAACAATTGAATGAACAATTGTGTGAAGCAATATAAAATAATTATCATAATTTACCAATAAATACAATAATTTTCATGAATCACCGCACATTGTGAGAAAAAAATAGTGTTAAAAAGAAGAAAAAGGGGATAAGTGTGCATGTTGTGTTGTTTTTTGTGGGGGTAGTACGTTGCTTTATTGATCAGCGAGATCCATAGGAATTGCCGCGGATGTAGCCTGCCGGTGCCGTCCCCAACGTACCTTGTAAGGGTAGGACATCGAAACGAAACAGAAACTACAACCTGCAAAACTCATGTAAAGGGATGTAGCCATCGGATGAAGAATGGATGAAAGGGGAGCACGAATGGGAGCGCGTGCAGCTTGCGTGCTCCCCTCCCGTACTCCCATCCGTGCTTCCCTTCACCTATTCTTCATCTGACGGCTACGTATTTTTTCCTCCTCCCGCATCTCTTTTCCAGCCAAAACAAAAGCAGAAAAAGGTCCTGTATTTCCATCCCCCACCGCAATACTTACGTAACACTCGGGCAGCATTAAAATCTCAAGGGAAAATAGACGAGAGTCTCAATTGTTTGCCGCCAACACAGAAATAGGGCTCTCCAAAGTCCAAACCTCTCTTATAATCCATACAGAACCATACAAATCTCACTTATAATTGTTTGTCGAGAAGTTGCTCGGCAAACGGCAAGGAAGATGCTTGTCGAGAAGTTGCTCCAACGACTGAATAAGCAGGCCATCGTTTTGTCCTGAATTAAAATTTAATCTCTGATGCTTAATTAATTTGGAAGCATTTGGCACCTCCGCAGAATTCAAACTCTGCGAGCCAACAAAAATCAGGTTCCGAAAGCAATTCAGAAACAGCCGCATCAAGCGAGCCAAAGTTAAGCTTCTTTGTAGGGGCAGACGCTCTGCTCCCCCCTACTTGACAGTAGAATGTGTTGAGTTGCTGCTTGTACCAAGTAATATCTTAGGGGGAACACATCATCTCATCCATATGATTTGTTGATTGAATTTGAATCATTATAGATGTAGATGGCTGGGTGGAAATCTCAGGAATATTTCTCACCTAAAACAGTAGTATCAATGTTTACTTGCACAAGAATGGCTGAAAACTATGACAACGTTCACTGACTTCGAGTAAATTGCATAAAACTACTACAATTCTGGCTAGGGTTTAAAAAAACTACCGAATTATTTTTTTCGCTGATAAGTACTAAGTCTGGGGTCGGCTGTTTCTAAAAAACACAAATAGCCGAGTGCTTTATAATTGATCACGATTATAACAGGTTGGGCCCGCACCTAAATGACCGTTTGTTTGATTGTTAACTAACATGTGGGACCCACATGTCAGTTAACAGTCAGACAAATGGTCAAACAGACGGTTTGTTTAGGTGCGGGCCTGACCTGTCATAATCGTGATACAATGTAAAGCTCCCGGCTATTTGAGTTTTTTGAAACAGCCGACCCCGGACTTGGTAGTTATCAGCGAAAAATAATAATTCGGTAGTTTTTTTAAACCCTAGCCCAAATTGTAGTAGTTTTGTGCTATTTACTCGATTTCTCAAGGGATGTTCCATATGATATATGAAAGAGATCATAGATAGTGCAAGCAATCGTGCTAATTCATGTAGAGTTGCCATGGATTGGAAGATAGTGCTGCAGGACTTCTGCAAGTCAGATGGCCATGAAGACAGTGGGCCAAAACAAAACAAAAAATGATCTTCAGTTACAACTAGCAAAGGAGAAGAGAAAATTGTTGCTCCTGTCAAACCTCCAAAACTCAAAACTGTGCCCTCGCCTAGTTAGTCTAATAGCTGACAGTCTAAGGGTCAGGACTCTGGATACATTCTCTACCATCTTTTTTTTTTTTTGAGAAACAGATTCTCTACCATCTTTGCTGAACCAGCAGGAAACCTCTCGAGAAGGCCCATTCTCCGTCTGGCACACCCATCCCGTCTGCTGCTCCCAGAATTACGCGGTTCTGCTCACCCGTCTTTCTTGGCGTTCCCATCCCCTAAATCTCTTGTGCGTTTAACCAACCACGAGAACCCCATGAGGCCATGGCCACATGCTCCGGCTCCTTAATTTAAGCTCCAAAGGAACTGTAAATTGGAAGGGCACGTGATGTCTCGGAAAAACTTCAGCCTATAATCTTTGATATGATATGATATCAAGCTATAGCGTACTTCTCTGTAGCTTAAGCACATAATCTGCCCGTGCTTTTGGTCTTGTAGCTTGCTCAGCGAGCAACAGCACACCGGATCCGTGGCGCAATGGTAGCGCGTCTGACTCCAGATCAGAAGGTTGCGTGTTCGATTCACGTCGGGTTCAATACCCCCGATCCTAATCCGGTTTCTTTTTTTTCTTCACTGTCAACGTCTCCCTGCGACCCTGCCACACCCTGACGACGACACCATCTGTTCTAAGCTGAATAATTATCTGTGATGGGAATGAATAAGCAGAGTATTGTTTTGTTCCGAATCGCTCCTAATTTGGCACCTCCTCAGAAATTCAAACTCGGAGCCCCGAGCTAAAAAACTGTGCCTGCGTCTAGTCTAGCTGAAGGTCCTACAAGAAGCAAAGGGCCAAGGACTGCGCATACATGCTCCACCGTAATTTCGAATGCAGCTCAGAGCTTCTCGAGAACTATGCACCACTTGGATTTTTTTCCCCACAGAATTGGTCAACGATGTCTGCATTTTTCAGATTTTTTGTCGAAAGAGACCCTCTGCCCACTGGAATTGCCAAAAGAGACACCCCCTGCGGACGAAATTGACAAAAGAGACCCCCTCACTAGTGGCGGCAGGCGCGGCAGGCGACACGTGTCACCTGCCGCCACGCCTGCAGGCGGCGGGCCCTGCCGCCACCGCAAGAGGCGGCCGCGCCGGGAAAACGGGTTTCGCACAGCGCCTGCGCCGGGACGGAACGGGCCGGGCCAGGTGGGCCCTGCCGCCACCGGGCGAGGCGGCCGGCGCTGCCGCTGTCGCTCCCCGGCCGACACGGCCTGCTGCGCGCGGGCCCAGCAGGTGGGCCACGCCGCCACCGGCCGAGGCGGCACTTCTTCTGCTGCTGCACGCGCCACAGTGCGCAAACGGCGCTGATTCCGAGGAGCGACAGCGACGCTAACGGCGGTGATTCCGACGCGCGGGAATATGGACGCTGATGCCCTGCTTTTGGTTCTTTCGCCCGGGAATCAGTCCTACTTTTGCATCTGTTGCCTCAGCGGATGCGACGGCACTGCGAGCTAATGCTTGAGCGGATGGGACGGCACTGCGGGAATCAGTCACTCGCTGCGGGAATCCGATGCTGCGGGAACTGTTGTGCCGACACTACAGGGATCCTAAAATTTCCCGCCTAATTTCGTCATTATTTTGTCGCCATTATTTATCGTCTGAGTCTATAAAAGGAGACACCGAGGACTCCAGCCATCCTCGAAATCGCCACTGCGCAAAGTGTGTAACATATTTTTTCAGTCGGTATGAGTTTGCCTTGCTCGGATCAAAGCATTAGGCCGAGGAAAATGAAGAATGCAAGTTTGCCTCTGGGGGTGGCAGTCCTGCGGTGTTGGTGTGGCGATCTTTGCAAGGTGAAGGAGGTGACGGATTTTTCAGATTAGTTGGGCATGAAGTTTTTCATGTGCGCCAATTATGAGGAAGATCCACCCGTAGCTATTTCAGAGTACGACAAGCCTCCGGTATGCTTTAACCATCACGAATAGATATTGTTGGTATTTTGATTGATTCTTTAATAACATTCTTGTTTCTTGTTGTAGTCTCCTCCGCCTCTGTGCATGTACTATCGTTGGATTGACACCGAGATGCCGGCTTGGGCAGTGACTGAGATTCGTGAAAGAAGTCGCCGTGCATGGAATAGTTTCTATGCGGAAGAGCGACGCGAGAAGGCGGAAGCTGAGGAGAAAGCAGAGCAAGAGAGAGAGTTAAAATAATACTATGTGGAGCAACGCCGTTTTTTGGAGGAGTGGGGAAAGAAAAACAGGAAAGAGGCTCGTCGCATGGAGGAGCAGGAACGACAGCGAAAAGAGGCTCGTGAGGCGGAAAGACAGAGAAAGAAAGAAAGGGCTCGTGAGGCCAAGGCAGTAGAAGAAGCTGGCGATGGAAAAGGAAAATATCCACGCTGGACTCAGTAGATTTCTGTGGTAGTATTTTAAATTTCGCAATCGTTTGTATCTTAATTTCAGCAGTTTAATGTAGCTTTATTTCAGTAGTTAAATGTAGCTTTATTTCAATTGTATGATGTATCTTAATTTCAGTTGTACCGTGTCTTAATGAAAAAAATATAGTTTTACAATAAAATGTGGCATTTTCTTTCCCTCCACTAATTATCGAACGCCGTGCAATAACTACAACATGAAATTAAGATAGAACATAATGGGACATCTCAGGGTGAAAACTACGATCGAAAGGATAATGGGACATCTCGACTACACTACACTGGAATGCTTATCCATCTCCGTCTGAAGGGGGTTTTATAGGTAGAGAGGAGAAAATGGCGGGAAAGAACGACTGCGGTATGGCGGGAAAGGGTTGGCGGGAACATATGGCGGGAAACGGGTGGCGGGAACATATGGAGGGAAAGAGTTGGCGGGAAAATATTGAGGGGAAAGGGTTGCGCGAAAATATATTTTTTCAATGTCTAAGATGGGCAATGGTTGCACAGTATTCATCAGCCAAAATTAAAAAAAAATCATTTCGGCCTAACATAAGCCGAAGAGTGAAGCGGGATAGTATGGCGGGAGATATAGGCGGAAAACATTGTTGCCGACTGGTGCATTTTTATTTCAGCATACATAGATGTTTAAATCGGAAAGTCTGATACTGACATATGTAGATACAATGAGTCGCACACGTGGATAGATGAATCACCCTGGTCGACGACGACCACCTAGCCTTTCCTTGGGACCGGAAAGCGACAAGCGATTAGGTGGTCGAGTTACATGACTGACATACCCCAGGCTTCAGTCTAGCGAGAACTCTTCCGCGGCAACCTTTCGCGGTGTGGATGCATATGACCTTCAACTCTTTTTTATCAGACTGCTTCACTCTATGCTGGCGATGGATGGCGATTGCATAGCTAGACATTGCCTGGTAAGCAGACTTCTTATCTAGGAAAACCTGCCCAACCTCCAGGTTCCCCGCTTCTAGGCCAGAAACAGAGTGAAATTCATTGGTGATGCTCATATCCTGTAAAAACCCAGGTTGCAGTGACGCCGCCACCGCCCTCTGAGGAGGAACATCTTGTTCTTCGCTTGACTCCGAAGACGCGGAAGAATGATCGTCATCATCTAGCGCCTCCGGCAATCCCTCCACGTGTTCGCTCATGTCAACGGCCGCAGACCAATATCCTGTGTCATACACAGGCTGGCCGCCCGTCGGTTCCGATGGGCCGGCGCTAGGGGCTGATGTGATGGCCAACTCGATCTCACCACCCCTGCTACTGCATCCGGCAACATCAGTGACTGAAATAAACTCCACATACACCACGGCTGACCAAACATTGAGTTATTGGGATTGCTTGCAAATCTCATGTACGACCCCCACGACTGATCACCTGTGACTGGCCGCAAACCCCAACGGGCAACTGTCCCATCATTTCCTCCGTCAACAACGAAGGCCTCCATTGTCATTTTTTCCTCCTGCATCCCTGGGCCAAACACCGCTCGGATGCACCTTCTGACTGCTGCGTAACCCACGTTCACCATGTCTCTCACTACAACTGTAGTCGACTCGCACAAGGACACATCCACCCCAAAAGGACCGTCGCGTAAGACGTCCCCATAGTACACTAACAAATTTTCCATAGTACCTAACCAACATCCATATTTACATTTCAAATAATTAGTAACCGAACATTTAGTAGTAGTACGATGACAACATTCAGTAGTAGTACGACTAAAATAATAACCGTATTTTCGTTACAAATATTCGATTTGTTTTTATAATCATTTGCTTAGACTGTTTGCTTTTCTCTAACTACCCCAAAAATATCCTAAACTGGTTCTCGTAACATGCAAAAACAGAGCTTTTGGAAAAACGACTATTGGTAAAAGCCGAACGTAATTACTCGCTATCCAAACAACCACTCAATATAATAGTACGATAATAACATTTTAATATCATATGAGTAAAACATTTAATATCTTTCGGTTTTATAGAATTTTTTCATATCATACAATAATAATCATTTATTTACAAATATTAATATTCACAGCGGCATGCATATTATTCACAACATTACATCAATATAAAAAATATTAACAAAATTACGGCGTCATTTATACCTCAGCTCCAATATAGATGTGCTTGCGAATGCAATTAAGCGTCAAAATAGTTCGAATAAATATCCGTCACCAGTATTATATGAACGGAGTCAACCTATTATCACATGAACATCAATATTACACACGGATTTTTCTTTCTGCTATCAAAAGTATGAAAATAGCACTTGCATGTATGTGGTCATCACCTCAAAAGGGACAGCGAAGATGGAAACACAATTTCTTCAATCACGTCATCTCCTCCTTGTTTGCTACTAAGATGAATTATTTTACCTAATTACATACATCATTAAGTACATTAGCACGTAATCTTAACGTACAAAATTTAGATTATTGCGACATAACAAAGTACACCTACGGTTTTCTAACTATAGACTTATTAATAAACATACCACATGAAATAACATACCACATGGAATGAACAATTACAATATTTTTTTTTCTTAATTACCGTATTAAGATCTTCTCGCATGTCAATACTAATGGACGCAGCTAACATTGATACAACATCTTCAACCTACTCTTCTAAAAAAAATAGCATAAATGCAACATCTGTCGTTTGAAATTATTTCTAACTTCTAAGCACTAACATCGCATAGCTAATGACGAGCTAAAAGACTAACTAATTACCACCGTGCATGCAAAAAAAAATAAAGGTATTGCAAAGCTCATACCTTGATCCTCAACTTCGTAGTTCACTTCACTAGGCAAATCCTAGTCCTGAAGCTCTAAATGACTCCAAAAAGTAATGAAATAATGCCTAACACAACGGAGAATACATAGTTATGAACTAATAAAAAAGAGTAAAAACATCATGCATGCGAATGAAACAAACAAAAATGAATAGATCTTACCTTCATCTATCTTTTCTTCAACTTCAGCATCTTCAAAATCCAACTCTAAATCGCCCTAAATCAAGAGTGAAAGTGCCTACTGAGTTTTTCTTTCTCTGTGTTCTTAGAAACTTAGAGAGCAGAGGAGAGGAACGAGGCCACAGAGAGTGTTCTTGCGCACGGAGCAGAAGCATAGCATATAAAAGGAGAGGATCCCCGTAGTGTCGGCACAACAGGTTCCCACAGTCTCAGCGAGTGAGTGATTCTCGCAGTGCCGTCGCATCCGCTGAAACTAAAGTCAGAGTGATTCCGTTTGCAACAGCGTCGCTGTCTTGCCTTGGAATCAGCGCCGTCTGCGTGAAAATTCCCGCGCGTGGGAATCAGTGCCAATCAGCTGTCGCGCGTGCGGCAGCGCCAGCAGAGGCCGCCTCGGCCGGTGGCGGCGTGGCCCACCTGCTGGGCCCGCGCGCAGCAGGCCGTGTCGGCCGGGGAGCGACAGCGGCAGCGCCGGCCGCCTCGCCCGGTGGCGGCAGGGCCCACCTGGCCCGGCCCGTTCCGTCCCGGTGCAGGAGCTGTGCGAAACCCGTTTTCCCGGCACGGCCGCCTCCTGCGGTGGCGGCAGGGCCCGCCGCCTGCAGGCGTGGCGGCAGGTGACACGTGTCGCCTGCCGCGCCTGCCGCCACTAGTGAGGGGGTCTCTTTTGTCAATTTCGTCCGCAGGGGGTCTCTTTTGGCAATTCCAGTGGGCAGAGGGTCTCTTTCGACAAAAAATCCATTTTTCATGCCATTGTGTCAGTCCGCGCGGCCGCCGGCGATGGTGTCTTTCGGCGTGGCCGCCATGAACGGGACCGAGAACAAGCAAACCCTATATCGTCGTGTACTTGTGTTATACTGTACCAGTTCGAGCGTAGCACAGCGTACGTAGGACTGGAATCGGGGTCAGCAGTCGGGATTGAAAATTGCTAGGCAAAGTGGGATTATTCGGTGCTTTGAGATCATAAGTGCCGCATGTCATGCATCGAAATGGGTCTCACCTGATAGCCTACGAGACCCGTACAGGCAGATGAGGTGCTGGTCCCATGCATGGCGTGAATCGCGACCCAGAGGGATTGACTGGAGCTATATATGGCCACGCAAAATACTCAATTCAGAAATCAACCAACATTGTGGGATTAAATCATGCCATCCATAGCTATTAGCAATCTCTGTCGTGAACAATGTTTTCGTTCATCTTCTCTAGATAAACTATATACATACACGCACGCGTAGGTACAACCATGTGCCGCATCACGGCACCGACCAGAGATTCACAACCTGTTTGGTCTCGCGCGACGCCTTTGGAAGCCCCTCCCATCGATGGCGATTGTTTGATTATCGTCTTCTTTTCTTCTGAAATCGCCACAAGTGACTTTTTGGAGGATGGGTGATATCTAGATGAGTACATGCTACGCCTTCAGCGGCATCAAGTAAACGAGGATGTCATTCAGTTCATCGAAACATCATCACAGTGGACTAAGAAAAGAGACAAGTTAGCTGATGAAATGTGGAAAGCTTGGATAGCGAAAAGGCAAGATCGTTGATACACACTAGTGGATGTATAGTTGTAGGACATTTAATGTTTGTTCAGCAACATATGTGTGTCAAAACATTCTCCAGCTATTTGTTTTCTCCCATATGTCATAGTTTTTTTTTCGAAACGGAGGCATAAGATTGGCTTATTCATATGTCATAGTAGGTTATGTTTCTTTTCATTCACTTTTCTGTAATGATAGGAGAGATTGATTAATGTATGAACATCTATACTCTTTACTGTTTGTACACACGAATTTTATTGTCATAGTGAAACTATCAGAATACCAAGTCAAAGGAGAGCAATTGGACATCGAAAAAGAGAGACAAGAGAACATGTACAGAGAAGGAGAAGCTACTTATTGACATCTATATGACATGAATGATTCTTCTTGGAAAGTAGATATTGGTCACAAGCCCGGATATCTGACCTACATTGAGAAGGAAATGGCTAAAGTACTACCACATGCTGATCTTAAAGCGGATCAACATATCAAGTCTAAAGTTAAGATTTTAAAGAAGCAACCAGGGCTGGCACTGGGATTTCAAAGGTCCCAGGGCGAACTCCACCAATGGGCCCAACAGAGAAAAAAAACTGATTCCATACATGAATGAATAAATTATTATAAAGTCATAAAGACTGATAAATTTTCATTAGAATCAAATATCTGATAATTCTTTTTGCCTGTGTTCCAAACCAAGTATCATAGAAGATACAAATGCAGAAAAAAAAACAGAAATAGCATCTATGTTTCTAAGATTCTTGTGGTCACTAAAATTTTCGGTGTTCTTTTTGACAAATGGTGGATTTTATTGCCTCATAATGGAGCATCAAGAGGATACAAACATAATGAACACACACCGGGGCCTCTGCATAGTTAGTGTTGGGAAACGTAGCATGCAATTTCAAAAATGTTCCTACGCACACGCAATATCTATCTAGGAGATGCATAGCAACGAGGGGGAGAGTGTGTCTACGTACCCTCGTAGACCGAAAGCGGAAGCGTTTGACAACGCGGTTGATGTAGTCGAACTTCTTCTAGCTCCGACCGATCAAGTACCGAACGTACGGCACCTCCGAGTTCTGCACATGTTCAGCTCGATGACGTCCCTCGTCCTCTTGATCCAGCAAGGTGTCGAGGAAGTAGATGAGTTCCGTCAGCACGATGGCGTGGTGACGGTGATGGTGAAGTGATCCGCGCAGGGCTTCGCCTAAGCACTACGAAGATATGACCGGAGGCGTAAGCTGTGGAGGGGGGCGCCACACACGGCTAACAATTGTTGTTGTGTGTTCTAGACGCCCCCTCCCCATGTATATATAGGTGGGAGGGAGAGGGGAGCAGCCAGGGTGCACCCCAAGTAGGAGGAATCCTACTTGGGGGCCTCCCCAATTCGGCCTCCCCCCCCTTCCATAATTGCCGGAGGGGGAAGGAAAGAGGAGGGAGGAGGGAAGGAAGGGGGAGGCCGAATCCCTCCCCTTCCTTCTCTCTTCGCCTCTTTCCTTCTCCTCTGGTGCGGCCCATATGGGGGGCACAACAGCCCCTGGTGGCTGCTGTGTTTCCCCTCTTGGCCCATAAGGCCCATATCTTTTGCTGGGGGTGCCCGGAACCCCTTCCGATGAACCGATATGTACCCGGTACCCTCCGGAACACTTTCGGTGTCCGAATACCATCGTCCTATATATCAATCTTTACCTCTCGACCATTTTGAGACTCCTTGTCATGTCTGTGATCTCATCCGGGACTCTGAACAACATTCGGTCACCAAATCACATAACTCATATAATACTAAATCGTCATCGAACGTTAAGCGTGCGGACCCTACGGGTTCGAGAACTATGTAGACATGACCGAGACACTTCTCTGGTCAATAACCAATAGTGGAACCTGGATGCTCATATTGGCTCCCACATATTCTACGAAGATCTTTATCGGTTGAACCGTTATGACAACATACGTTATTCCCTTTGTCCATCGGTATGTTACTTGCCCGAGATTCAATCGTCGGTATCTTCATACCTAGTTCAATCTCGTTACCGGCAAGTCTCTTTATTCATTCCGTAATACATCATCCTGTGACTAACTCATTAGTCACTTTGCTTGCAAGGCTTCTTATGATGTGCATTACCGAGAGGGCCCAGAGATACCTCTCCGATACTCGGAGTGACAAATCCTAATCTCGATCTATGCCAACCCAATAAACACCTTCGGAGATACCTGTAGAGCATATTTATAATCACCCAGTTACGTTGTGACATTTGATAGCACACAAGGCATTCCTCCGGTATCCGGGAGTTGCATAATCTCATAGTCGAAGGAATATGTATTTGACATGAAGAAAGCAATAGCAATAAAACTGAACGATCATTATGCTAAGCTAACGGATGGGTCTTGTCCATCACATCATTCTCCTAATGATGTGATCCCGTTATCAAATGACAACTCATGTCCATGGTCAGGAAACCTTAACCATCTTTGATCAACAAGCTAGTCAAGTAGAGGCTCACTAGGGACACACTGTTTGTCTATGTATTCACACATGTATTTAGGTTTCCGATCAATACAATTCTAGCATGAATAATAAACATTTATCATGAATAAGGAAATATAAAATAACAACTTTATTATTGCCTCTAGGGCATATTACCTTCAGTCTCCCACTTGCACTAGAGTCAATAATCTAGATTACATTGTAATGATTCTAACACCCATGGAGTCTTGGTGCTGATCATGTTTTGCTCGTGGAAGAGGCTTAGTCAACGGGTCTGCTACATTCAGATTCGTATGTATTTTGCAAATCTCTATGTCTCCCTCCTTGACTTGATCACGGATGGAGTTGAAGCGTCTCTTGATGTGTTTGGTTCTTTTGTGAAATCTGGATTCCTTCGCTAAGGCAATTGCTCCAGTATTGTCATAAAAGATTTTCATTGGACCCGATGCACTAGGTATTACACCTAGATCGGATATGAACTTCTTCATCCAGACTCCTTCATTTGCTGCTTCCGAAGCAGCTATGTACTCCGCTTCACACGTAGATCCCGCCACGACGCTCTGCTTGAAACTGCACTAACGGACAATTCCACCATTCAATATAAATACGTATCCGGTTTGTGACTTAGAGTCATCCGGATCAGTGTCAAAACTAGCATCGACGTAACCATTTACGACGAGCTCTTTGTCACCTCCATAAAAGAGAAACATATCCTTAGTCCTTTTCAGGTACTTCAGGATGTTCTTGACCGCTGTCCAGTGATCCACTCCTGGATTACTTTGGTACCTCCCTGCCAGACTTATGGCAAGGCACACATTAGGTCTGGTACACAGCATAGCATACATGATAGAACCTATGGCTAAAGCATAGGGAATGACTTTCATTTTCTCTCTATCTTCTGCAGTGGTCAGGCATTGAGTCTTACTCAACTTCACACCTTGCAACACAGGCAAGAACCCTTTCTTTGACTGATCCATTTTGAACTTCTTCAAAACTTTATCAAGGTATGTGCTTTGTGAAAGTCCTATTAAGCGTCTCGATCTATCCCTATAGATCTTGATGCCCAATATATAAGCAGCTTCATCGAGGTCTTTCATTGAAAAACTCTTATTCAGGTATCCTTTTATGCTATCCAGAAATTCTACATCATTTCCAATCAACAATATGTCATCCACATATAATATTAGAAATGCTACAGAGCTCCCACTCACTTTCTTGTAAATACAGGCTTCTCCGAAAGTCTGTATAAAACCTTATGCTTTGATCACCTCATCAAAGCATATATTCCAACTCCGAGATGCTTGCACCAGTCCATAGATGGATCACTGGAGCTTGCACACTTTGTTAGCACCTTTAGGATCGACAAAACCTTCTGGTTGCATCATATACAACTCTTCTTTAAGAAATCCATTAAGGAATGCAGTTTTGGCGTCCATTTGCCAGATTTCATAATCATAAAATACGGCAATTGCTAACATGATTCGGACAGACTTAAGCATCGCTACGGGTGAGAAAGTCTCATCGTAGTCAACTCCTTGAACTTGTCGAAAACCTTTCGCGACAAGTCGAGCTTTGTAGACAGTAACATTACCATCAGCGTCAATCTTCTTCTTGAAGATCCATTTATTTTCTATGGCTCGCCGATCATCGGGCAAATCCACCAAAGTCCACACTTTGTTCTCATACATGGATCGTATCTCAGATTTCATGGCCTCAAGCTATTTTTCGGAATCTGGGCTCATCATAGCTTCTTCATAGTTCGCAGGTTCACCATGGTCTAGTAACATGACTTCCAGAACAGGATTACCGTACCACTCTGGTGCGGAACATACTCTGGTTGACCTACGAGGTTCGGTAGTACTTGATCTGAAGTTTCATGATCATCATCATTAGCTTCCTCTCTAGTTGGTGTAGGCATCACGGGAACGGTTTTCTGTGATGAGCTACTTTCCAATTCGAGAGAAGGTACAATTACCTCATCAAGTTCTACTTTCCTCCCACTCACTTCTTTCGAGAGAAACTCCTTCTCTAGAAAGTTTTCATTCTTGGCAACAAAGATCTTGCCTTCAGATCTGTGGTAGAAGGTGTACCCAATTGTTTCCTTAGGGTATCCTATGAAGACGCACTTCTCCGATTTGGGTTCGAGCTTATCAGGCTGAAGCCTTTTGACATAAGTGTCGCAACCCCAAACTTTAAGAAACGACTGCTTAGGTTTCTTGCCAAACCACAGTTCATACGGTGTCATCTCAACGGATTTAGACGGTGCCCTATTTAACGTGAATGCAGCTGTCTCTAATGCATAACCCCAAAACGATAGTGGTAAATTGGTAAGAGACATCATAGATCGCACCATATCTAATAAAGTTTTAAATGAAGGCGAAACTATTCCACATTGTTTTAAATGAAGGCGAAACTCGTAACTCAAATATTCGCCTCCGCGATCAGATCGTAGAAACTTTATTTTCTTGTTACGATGATTCTCCACTTCACTCTGAAATTCTTTGAACTTTTCAAATGTTTCAGACTTGTGTTTCATCAAGTAGATATACCAATATCTGCTCAAATCATCTGTGAATGTTAGAAAATAACGATACCCGCCGCGTGCCTCAACACTCATCGGACCGCATACATCGGTATGTATTATTTCCAATAAGTCGTTAGCTCGCTCCATTGTTCCGGAGAACGGAGTTTTAGTCTTCTTGCCCATGAGGCATGGTTCGCAAGTATCAAATGATTCATAATCAAGTGATTCCAAAAGCCCATCTGCATGGAGTTTCTTCATGCGCTTTACACCAATATGACCTAAATGGCAGTGCCACAAATATGTTGCACTATCATTATCAACTTTGCATCTTTTGGCATCAATATTATGAATATGTGTATCACCACAATCGAGATTCAACAAAAATAGACCACTCTTCAAGGGTGCATGACCATAAAAGATATTACTCATATAAATAGAACAACCATTATTCTCTGATTTAAATGAATAACCGTCTCGTACTAAACAAGATCCAGATATAATGTTCATGCTCAACGCTGGCACCAAATAACAATTATTCAGGTCTAAAATTAACCCCGAAGGTAGATGTAGAGGTAGCGTGCTGACGGCGATCACATCGACCTTGGAACCATTCCTGACGCACATCATCACCTCGTCCTTAGCCAATCTTTGTTTAATCCGTGGCTCCTGTTCCGAGTTACAAATATGAGCAACCGAACTAGTATCAAATACCCAGGTGCTACTACGAGCATTAGTAAGGTACACATCAATAACATGTATATCAAATATACCTTTGTTCACTTTGCCATCCTTCTTATCTGCCAAATACTTGGGGCAGTTCCGCTTCCAGTGACCAGTCTCTTTGCAGTAGAAGCACTCAGTTTCAGGATTGGGTCCAGCTTTGGGCTTCTTCCCGGGAGTGGCAACTTGTTTGCCATTCTTCTTGAAGTTCCCCTTCTTTCCCTTGCCCTTTTTCTTGAAACTAGTGGTCTTGTTAACCATCAACACTTTATGCTCCTTTTTTATTTCTACCTCCGCAGCTTTGAGCATTGCGAAGAGCTCGGGAATTGTCTTTTCCATCCCTTGCATATTATAGTTCATCACGAAGCCTTTGTAGCTTGGTGGCAGTGATTGAAGAACTCTGTCAATAACACTATCATCTGGAAGATTAACTCCTAGCCGAGTCAAGTGATTATGATACCCAGACATTTTGAGTATGTGTTCACTGACAGAACTGTTCTCCTCCATCTTGCAGCTATAGAACTTGTTGGAGACTTCATATCTCTCAAATCGGGCATTTGCTTGAAATATTAACTTCAACTCTTGGAACATCTCATATGCTCCATGACATTCAAAACGTCTTTGAAGTCCCGATTCTAAGCCGTAAAGCATGGCACACTGAACTATCGAGTAGTCATCAGATCGAGCTTGCCAGACGTTCATAACATCAACATCTGCTCCTGCAGCAGGTCTTTCACCTAGCGGTGCATGAAGGACATAATTCTTCTGTGCAGCAATGAGGATAATCCTCAAGTTATGGACCCAGTCCGTGTAGTTGCTACCATCATCTTTCAACTTAGCTTTCTCTAGGAACGCATTAAAATTCAAGGGAACGGTAGCACGGGCCATTGATCTACAACATAGATATGCAAAAACTATCAGGACTAAGTTCATGATAAATTAAGTTCAATTAATCAAATTACTTAAGAACTCCCACTTAGATAGACATCCCTCAAGTCATCTAAATGATACGTGATCCAAATCAACTAAACCATGTCCGATCATCACGTGAAATGGAGTAGTCATCAATGGTGAACATCTCTATGTTGATCATATCTACTATATGATTCACGTTCGACCTTTCGGTCTCCAGTGTTCCGAGGCCATGTCTGTACATGCCAGGCTCGTCAAGTTTAACCTGAGTATTCCGCATGTGCAAAACTGTCTTGCACCCATTGTATTTGAACGTAGAGTCTATCACATCCGATCATCACGTGGTGTCTCAACAAGACGAACTGTCGCAACGGTGCATACTCAGGGAGAACACTTATACCTTGAAATTTAGTGAAGGGATCATCTTATAATGCTACCGTCGTACTAAGCAAAATAAGATGCATAAAGGATAAACATCACATGCAATCAAAATATGTGACATGATATGGCCATCATCTTGTGCTTTTGATCTCCGTCTCCAAAGCATCGTCATGATCTCCATTGTCACCAGCTCGACACCTTGATCTCCATTGTTGCGTCGTGGTCGTCTCGCCAACTATTGCTTCTACAACTATCGCTAACGCATAGTGATAAAGTAAAGCAATTACATGGCGTTTGCATTTCATACAATAAAGCGACAACCATAAGGCTCCAGCCAGTTGCCGATAACTTTTTACAAAACATGATCATCTCATACAACAACGTATATCACATCATGTCTTGACCATATCACATCACAACATGCCCTGCAAAAACAAGTTAGACGTCCTCTACTTTGTTGTTGCAAGTTTTACGTGGCTGCTACGGGCTTCTAGCAAGAACCGTTCTTACCTACGCATCAAAACCACAACGGTGATTTATCAAGTTTGCTGTTTTAACCTTCAACAAGTACCAGCCGCAGTCAAATTCGATTCAACTAAAGTAGGAGAAATAGACACCCACCAGCCACCTTTATGCAAAACTAGTTGCATGTCTGTCGGTGAAACCGGTCTCATGAACGTGGTCATGTAAGGTTGGTCTGGGCCGCTTCATCCAACAATACTGCCGAATCAAAATAAGACATTGGTGGTAAGCAGTATGACGATCACCGCCCACAACTCTTTGTGTTCTACTCGTGCATATCATCTACGCATAGACCTGGCTCGGATGCCACTGTTGGGAAACGTAGCATGCAATTTCAAAAAATTTCCTATGCTCACACAAGATCTATCTAGGAGATGCATAGCAACGAGGGGGAGAGTGTGTCTATGTACCCTCGTAGACCGAAATCGGAAGTGTTTGACAACGTGGTTGATGTAGTCGAACTTCTTCTTGCTCCGATCGATCAAGTACCGAACGTACGACACCTCCGAGTTCTGCACACGTTCAGCTCGATGACGTCCCTCGTCCTCTTGATCCAGCAAGGTGTCGAGGAAGTAGATGAGTTCTGTCAGCACGACGGCATGGTGACAGTGATGGTGAAGTGATCCGCGCAGGGCTTCGCCTAAGCACTACGAAAATATGACCGGAGGCGTAAACTGTGGAGGGGGGCGCCGCACACGGCTAATAATTGTTGTTGTGTGTTCTAGGCGCCCCCTCCCCATGTATATATAGGTGGGAGGGGGAGGGGAGCAGCCAGGGTGCGCCCCAAGTAGGAGGAATCCTACTTGGGGGCCTCCCCAATTCGGCCTCCCCCCTTCCATAATTGCCGGAGGGGGAAGGAAAGAGGAGGGAGGAGGGAAGGAAGGGGGAGGCCGAATCCCTCCCCTTCCTTCTCTCTTCCCCTCTTTCCTTCTCCTCTGGTGCGGCCCATATGGGGGGCGCAGCAGCCCCTGGTGGCTGCTGTGTTTCCCCTCTTGGCCCATAAGGCCCATATCTTTTGCCGGGGGTGCCCGGAACCCCTTCCGGTGACCCGATATGTACCTGGTACCCTCCGGAACACTTCCGGTGTCCGAATACCATCATCCTATATATCAATCTTTACCTCTCGACCATTTCGAGACTCCTCGTCATGTCCGTGATCTCATCCAGGACTTCGAACAACATTCGGTCACCAAATCACATAACTCATATAATACTAAATCGTCATCGAACGTTATGCATGCGGACCCTACGGGTTCGAGAACTATGTAGACATGACCGAGACACTTCTCCGGTCAATAACCAATAGTGGAACCTGGATGCTCATATTGGCTCCCACATATTCTACGAAGATCTTTATCGGTCGAACCATTATGACAACATACGTTATTCCCTTTGTCCATCGGTATGTTACTTGCCCGAGATTTGATCGTGGGTATCTTCATACCTAGTTCAATCTCGTTACCGGCAAGTCTCTTTATTCGTTCCGTAATACATCATCCTGTGACTAACTCATTAGTCACTTTGCTTGCAAGGCTTCTTATGATGTGCATTACTGAGAGGGCCCAGAGATACCTCTCCGATACTCGGAGTGACAAATCCTAATCTCGATCTATGCCAACCCAATAAACACCTTCGAAGATACCTGTAGAGCATCTTTATAATAGCCCAGTTACATTGTGATGTTTGATAGCACACAAGGCATTCCTCCGGTAGCCGGGAGTTGCATAATCTCATAGTCGAAGGAATATGTATTTGACATGAAGAAAGCAATAGCAATAAAACTGAACGATCATTATGCTAAGCTAACGGATGGGTCTTGTCCATCACATAATTCTCCTAATGATGTGATCCCGTTATCAAATGACAACTCATGTCCATGGTCAGGAAACCTTAACCATCTTTGATCAACGAGCTAGTCAAGTAGAGGCTCACTAGGGACACAATGTTTGTCTATGTATTCACACATGTATTTAGGTTTCCGATCAATACAATTCTAGCATGAATAATAAACATTTATCATGAATTAAGAAATATAAAATAACAACTTTATTATTGCCTCTAGGGCATATTTCCTTCAGTTAGGAACTTAGGATGCACATAGCCAACACAAACGCACACACACAAAAAACATGTCAACAAATAGCAAAGTCATATATAAGACCGAAGCTATGCGTAGGCGTGAAAAAAAATAGAACCCGAGAAATTTTTGGTGTTCTGATTGGCATCAACATCAGAACCATTTTCCTCAACTACATTCTCAGTCTGATCCGGTTGTTCTTTACCTAGTAGGTTCTCGTAAAGTTTTTTACCTATGAATTACCTGTTGATCTTAATCTCTCCCGAATTTCATGCCGACTTGATTGCTCTCATTCCTCCGTCTCCAACTTTGTGTGACCATGCGTGATTAGGGAATTAGGGATTTTAGTCAAGGTGGGGCGATAGCTGGCGGCCTCCATGCATGATTCGCTTGAAAGAAAACGAAACATTAACATTTTGGACGTTACTTCTTCCGTGCGTGGCTTGGTGGCTACGTGCTTGTTGGACACCTGCGTTGGCTGTGCTATTGGTCATAGATGGACTATTTTTTGCTTTTCCCTCTACTCTACTTTATACATACTGTGTACCAGATATGGGCCCCTATTTTGGCCGGGCCCCAGGCCGTCATCCCTCCTGCCCTAGGCCAGAGCCGGCCCTGGAAGCAACTTTTGTATGGTCTGAAAATTATGCAATTGGTAGTGAATTTGGATGGGATGACGAGAAGAAGATGCTAACTGGAGATAGGGAGACGTATATGGGCTGGGCAAGGTGCAATATGTTCATTCAATATGTAAATAAAGATGATGTGTTTCATGTGATTTTTTATTGCAATTGAGCATCTAATGGCAATTTTAGGTTTTTTTGAAGTCCCATGACTAAAAGAGATGCATGTGTTGTATGTTGAACCACACAACTTTGCAAACACAACTCTTCATGCTTGGGGTCAAATGAGTGAAAAGCGCAAAACTTTAGGTAATACCTAAACTGTTATTGTTATCCTGATATAAAGTTCTCCTATTATACCCTACTGTTCTCTTAACATCAAAACATGGTATGGTTTTGTCATTGCAGGTGCAAATAAGTGCAATCAAAATGTCGCTGGATTAAAAAGAATTCATAATATTGTTCAAGATTTGAAAATGAAGCATAATCAAGATGCCATCGAATTAAAAGAACAACATAATACTATTCAGAATTTGCTTTTATCTATACTTAATTTTTTTATTTTACTTTGAGGTCTTTCTTTTGCTGCTACGTCCTCTTTTGTCATTCTTGTAGATATGTTTATACTAAACTTCTATACTTATTTAAACTAATTATACCCTACTACAATTTTAATGAGTATAATTTATATTACTTAGCTATTGTATTCATCCAACTATGGTCAAATCATGCCTGTCAGTCATAAGTTACATTTTTTTAATGTGTTATCATGAACGTTGTATGTGTTGGACACTTGGAGAATACTTTTATAATTAATGCTTCACTTTTTTTAGAAACTGGCATATCAATTATGTTACATATTCCATATACACATGATAAAGTTACATATTTTGTATGTTACTATTTTAAAATATAAATCGAGAACACTCTTACATACAGTGATTTTAGAGATTTTTGGAGCACCAGTTGATACATTACTTTTAACAAGTTTCCTGCGGCAACACATGCGATATCATGTAGTATATTATAGTGAGTTTGAATGTCCCATTAAATATCTAAAAAGAATTGGTAGAGTGTTTTAGAGCACATCTATAAAATACTTTGGTAGAGGATTCTAGAGTATAAGGTTGCTTTTAGTTCATAGACCCATATTTCCCAACCTGGCCACAAATTTTGCAACTACACATGGTCAATTTTTGTTAGCACTGCAACAACTACAAAAACGTCACACCTTCTTAGCAGCATTTCCTTAATATAGCACTCTTTTTTCATGCCAAACGTTGCAACATTTATGCAGCCAATTTCGCGGTCAAATTTCAGGTCCTCTCTACATGAAGCCTATGGTTAACTTTGACAAGTTGTGTGAGGTCTATGCTACTGAATTGGCTAAAGGAGGGGGTGCTAAAGGTCATGCATAAGAAGAAATTGTAGAAGGTGGGTTAATGGTAGAGGCACAACCTACTAGCAAACCAGCCAAGGAGAATCTTCTTGAATCAAATGAGAACATAAACCCATCTGGTGGTTCTAGGCCTAGTTGTAAGAGAACATACCTTGATGATGATGCACTTGAGTCAGGTCTTATAAGTGTGTCCAATACAATTGCGAAGTTCTTGGAAGCAGGGCTGGAAAATGCTAAAACCATGAATGGTTTGCAGAGGGCATTTATGCGTGAAGCAGAAGTTGATGAGAAAACATCAGCCAACAGAACCAAGTTACATGATATTCTCCAAAATCTTAAAGACCTCACCACTTAAGAGGTTGTCATGGTTGTTCGTGACATTGGTAGTGATGCTGGCAAGACAAAACTTTTCATCCAATTGTGTGATAATTACAAAGTGGTGTTTGTTCGCCAGGAGCTTGAGGTGGACAAAAAATTAGTGGATATCCGGATTTGCAGTTCTATGTTGGAAAAAAAATTAGATGGGGACTACTCATTTGCTTTTAAAATCATCGGTAACAACATTTGATGCTTGCCGATTTCTTTATACATTGTTTTCCCCTATATAGTGCACTAGTAGTTCGTTTCTGGAAATATGTTCAATGTTTTGTTCATGCTAACGCTTTTAGAAAAGGATATTTTCATCAACATGTGCAAGGATGGCGTACACTGTGTTTCTTAGTTAGTTTGTGTGGTTTTTGGATTTCCTTCCATTTGCTTGTTTTGAGTTGCTGAAATGACGTTGTATCCAATTATTCTAGCTTTTTGTATTGCGCATCATTTTATTTTGTCAGATGTCGCATTATAGACCTTGACAAAAGGCCGGTTCTGTTTGCGTACCTACTCAATAGTATCATGAACAACTCTCATTCTTACATCTCTAAACCAAACAGGAGAAACTAATTTTCTGTCAAACCCACACCAAACGTGGGACTAAGACTAATAGTCCACTTCCCATGTCTAATCCCTCAGCCAACTCCCCCCTTAAAAATTCCCTTTCACTTTCCCTCAAACTGCCAAACACGTTGTAAATCCGCGCAAACACAAGCATGTCGATCATTTTATGATATAAATACACATAACAAGGAATAATGCACATGAATAATATTTATTCGTATATAAAGATACATAGTTCAAACATAACATTTATTCAGAGTGCATAATTCAAACATAAAATCCATTGATTTCCAACGTGGGTCCACATTTGTTGAGCAGTTGCATGTGCGCCTCTTGATCTCAAAGTTGTCGATGCATCTCTAGAAAGTTCACAACATGTTTCGCATATTATTTCAGGAGGCAGACATGTAGTCCGGGCTTCTTAAAAGCATGTGTGCGTGCTGCACCTTCGCCCTCATCCTCCACAATCATGTTGTGCAAGATTACACAACATGTCATCAGCTGTCACAGTGTCACCGGTTCCCACATCATTGCAGCTCCACAAACAATACACAATGACCTTGGAGTACTTCGAATGCCCTCATCATATCCTTCCTAGTATCTTCTTGCATTTAAACAAAGAGGCATTGCCCCCTATCTTAGGGCTCGGATATAGTCTTAACAAACACCGCCCACTAAGTATAGATACCATCATCAATGTAGTACCCCATTCTATTGACCGTGTAGTTGCACACGGGAGCATCCCCATCACAATGTCTCTTGAACAACAGAGATGCTGGAGCACATTGATGTCATTGTGAGAATCAAACATGCCAAAGAAAGCTTGTCAAATCCATAAGTCCTTTGTTGCTACTGCTTCAAGTATGATAGTGGTCTCTTTCGTGTGTGACCTTGGTAGTCCCCGCACAAACCTTTGAAGCGGTTCTTCTATTGCCAATGCATGCAATCAACTTAACCGAGCATGCCTGGGAACCTCTTGCTTCTCCAATTGCCAATAACTTTTTTGTGTCCTCGACAGTTGGTTCTCTCAAGTAGTCTAGTCCAAACATCTTCACCACGATGCAGAAAAATTTCACTATGGCCTGAAGGCATGTGGTCTCTCTCATCCAGATTTCAGCATGAATGGCATATGCGGCTTTACCACAAGCAAGCATCCTGAGCACAGTTGTGCATTTTTGCAAAGGATAGAAGGAAAGTTGTCCGCAACAATCCTTCCTCATCGTGAACTAGGATCAACTTCCTCCACGACATTCACTACGCGCAAGAACAAATATCTGCTCATCCAGAAGTGGCGTCGAAAAAAACCCTCATTGTATGTTGTGTTTGGTTTGAAGTAGTTCGTGTAGAGAAATCCTTGAAGTTTAGAACATGCTCCTCTTGCTTCTTGATAACCCACAAGTATAGGGGATCGCAACAGTTTTCGAGGGTAGAGTATTCAACCCAAATTTATTGATTGGACACAAGGGGAGCCAAAGAATATTCACGAGTATTAGCAGTTGAGTTGTCAATTCAACCACACCTGAAAGACTTAATATCTGCAGCAAAGTATTTAGTAGCAAAGTAGTATGGAAGTAACGGTAACGGTGGCAAAAGTAATAGTAGCAGTTTTGTAGTGATTGTAACAGCAGTAGCAACGAAAGTAACTTGGCAAAGATCAATATGTGAAAAGCTCGTAGGCATTGGATCGGCAATGATAATTGTGTTGGATAATATTCATCATGTAGCAGCCATAACCTAGGGTGACACAGAACTAGCTCCAATTCATCAATATAATGTAGGCATGCATTCCGTATATAGTCATACGTGCTTATGGAAAAGAACTTGCATGACATCTTGTTAGATCGAGGATGTCGCCTAGAGGGGGGGGGCGAATAGGCGCTTTAAAATAATTACGATTTAGGCTTGAACAAATGCGGAATAAACCTAGCGGTTAATTTGTCAAGCACAAAACCTACAACAACTAGGCTCACCTATGTGCACCAACAACTTATGCTAAGCAAGATAAACAACTAAGTGATATCAAGATATATGACAAGAAACAATATGGCTATCACAAAGTAAAGTGCATAAGTAAAGGGCTCAGGTAAGAGATAACCGAGACACGCGGAGACGACGATGTATCCCGAAGTTCACACCCTTGCGGATGCTAATCTCCGTTTGGAGCGGTGTGGAGGCACAATGCTCCCTAAGAAGCCACTAGGGACACCGTAATCTCCTCACGCCCTCGCACAATGCAAGATGCCGTGATTCCACTAAGGGACCCTTGAGGGCGGTCACCAAACCCGTACAAATGGCAACCCTTGGGGGCGGTCACCGAACCCGTACACTTTGGCAACCCTTGGGGGCAGTCACCGAAACCCGTCAAATTGCTCGGGGCGGTCTCCACAACCTAATTGGAGACCCCGACGCTTGCCCAGAGCTTTACACCACAATGATTGAGCTCCGAACAACACCAACTGTCTAGGGCACCAAGGCACCCAAGATGAACAAGCTCAAGGGTACCAAGCACCCAAGAGTAATAAGCTTCTCAACTTGTAACTTCCATGTATCACCGTGGAGAACTCAAACCTATGCACCAAATGCAATGGCAAGGGCACACGGAGTGCCCAAGTCCTTCTCTCTCAAATCCCACCAAAGCAACTAATGCTAGGGAGGAAAATGAGAGGAAGAACGAAGAAGAGAACATGAAGAACTCCAAGATCTAGATCCAAAGGGTTCCCCTCACCTAGAGGAGAAAGTGATTGGTGGAAACATAGATCTAGATCTCCTCTCTCTTTTCCCCCAAAAACTAGCAAGAATCCATGGAGGGATTGAGAGATAGCTAGCTCGAAGAAGGTCAACAATGGGGGAAGAACACGAGCTTAAAGGATTAGGTTCATTGGGGAAGAAGACCCCCTTTTATAGGTGGAAAAAAATCCAACCGTTATGCTCACAGCCCGCACAGAGCGGTACTACCGCTCATGGGAGCGGTACTACCGCTAGGGCGGTGGAAGCCCTTTGAAAAACAACAGCGAGGAGGCAAAAGGCCGGTAGAACCGCCGGAGCGGTACTACCGCTCGTCCTCACGGTACTACCGCTAGGGGTAGCGGTACTACCGCTAAGGGTAGCGGTACTACTGCTTACGAGCGGTACTAAAAAAATACATCCGTGCCTACCACCGCTGGACTTAAGACGAGTTTTTGGTCTGGAGCGGAAGTAGCCACGGAAGTAGCCGCGGTAGTACCGCTCCCAAGAGCGGTAGTAAAAAATTACATCCCCTCCAAGCGGTAGTACCACTCCCATGAGCGGTAGTACCGCTGCAGCCTTTTTAAGGACACCAAAACTGACACAACTTCTGCAAACGGACTCCGAATTCAACGAAACCAAGTTTGTTGGAAAGCTAGCGACAAGGGCTAACACAATCTTGATAGAAATAACAATAAGAAGGAAAATAGAAAAGGCCCATAAGAAAATGGTGAGAACCCTTCCTCGAATAGGACCGGTAAAACCTCCAACACCGAAAACGCAATAGAAGAAGCATGTGAACTCGGTTTTCGATGAACTCGAGCTTGTCATAAAGATGACCATAAGCTCTAAGACTCACAAAGAGAACCAAAAAAGAACCAAGAAAGATGATGCAAGGATGCAATGGTTTGAGCTCTCTACGAAGGATACGATCAAGCAACTCATCAAGAGCCCCCCTTGATAGTACGGCAATCGATCCTATAACCCGGTCTCCCAACTACCACCATGAGACTGGTAAAATAGAAAACCTATCAAGGGCAAACCTTTGCCTTGCACATAGTCCACTTGAACTAGATGATGACGATCTTGTCCTCCTCAAGATGGACCATCTATCTTGATTGCGTTGGCTCGATGAAGACTAGTTGATTGCTCCCCCATACTCCACTATGGGTGAGCCACTCTTCGGCACATCTTCACAAGTCCATTGACACCACAATGGACGGCAAGCTTCAAGGATGATTTCTTCATGATGCTCCACTTGAACTTGCACACCGCAATCTTGATGGCGATCACCACTTGATGTCATCCTCCATGGGTTGTATGAGATCTTCCTCTTGATGCAAACCCATGGACACGTACCTAACCCCACATAGAACTCTCACATAGACCATGGGTTAGTACACAAAGCGTAATGGACAATGCTTACCATACCATGGGATCACTTGATCCCTCTCGGTACATCTTCTATGCTTTGTGAGTTGATCAACTTGGTTCACTCTTGACTTAGACTTGAGCAACCTTGAATCTTTCCAACTCTCTTCATTTGGATGATGTCTTGAATGTAAACATGAATGATCACACAATCTTCTTCTTCATGACATGCTAGCAATAAGCTCAACACTCACATGACCAATCTTTGGATAATTCCTTAATAGCACCTTGGTCAACTCGTAAACTCCTTGAAACCAACACATGGACTTCAAGAAAATCCTATGGACAAATCCTTCAAATACAACTCAATGCAACCATTAGTCCATAGAGAATGTCATCAATTACCAAAACCACACATGGGGGCACCGCATGTCCTTTCAATCTCCCCCATTTTGGTAATTGATGACAATCACTTTCAAGAGAGTTTATATAAGCAATTATGCATCACCATGCAATGCAACAACCAATAGTGCATGCGTATGAGATACAAATGCTAAGGAACAAAACCAAAGCAAGAGGAGATAACTCTCTAAACTTCTCCACAAAACTCTCTAAAACTTCTCCCCCATTGGCATCGATTGCCAAAATGGGCAAAAAGCTTAGAAGGCCAATATAAATTGTGGTCCTCCATAAATTGTGTATTTCTCAACAAGAGAGTGGAATGCAATACACATATCCAAAGGTAAATACTTGGAGGAACACAAACTATATTGAGGCACAAAGATTGCTAAAGAATGATATGCCACAAAGACATAACAAAGAGAGACACAAGCAATCAGGCAATCAAAAGATACCAATTGAAGCAAGCAATCAAAGGATATCAATTGAACCAACTAGACCAAAAATCCTATGACCCACATGAATGAAGGATATTATGATATGAGCAAAGGAGTGTTCTAAAGAAACTAGAGAAGCTCCCCATGATTTGTGCACACATAAGAATTTTTGTATTTGGATACAAAGTGCACAAAATAGGATCATAGCTCCCCCAAAATCAATAGAAACTCACAACAAGTGCAAGTGAGCATATAGGAAACAAAGCCTAGCACTTGCAACAAACACATGGTTGAACAACATGTAAAGGATGCAACTTAAGAATAGGCTCAACCAAAAAGATGTGTGTGAGTCATGGCAAAGCACTTGAGAAGACTAATATAAGGATGAGCATTAAGCATCAGCATAGTCTTGAAAAAGGAGATACAAGGTGCAAGACATGTCCTTCCCACACACACACACACAACAAGCAAATGGATACACAAGCTTACTAATAAGCGAAATAACAACCAAGCTTGTGACAACCCATGGTGAAGATAGAAAATGAAAGCCTCATCAAGACGAGGGATACCAATTAAGATGGCAAAAGCCTCGTCAAGACAAGCATGAGGAAAATAATCTTCACCACACAAGAGTGCATCAACATGCAACGAGATAAGATCTGCACTCAAGATAAGTCCTTTCACGAAACCACCATAGAAAAGGTGGACGTGAAAGAATAAGGATATCAACTAGAGATGTAACTTCTCTCAAGTGTAAAAGATTCTAGGTAGATGAAAATCATGATGATATCAATCCACAAAGAAGGATGTACACCCCAAATAATTACAAAAGGAAAGAACAAGATATCCACTAGGAAGTCATAAATATACCAATAAGATATTTGCATGAAAGCATAGCACATTGCTTGATATGGTCTTATTGTATATAAATGAACTTCTACCACACATCCATCAAAGACATCACAACTAGCAACAAGAGATCATTGTTGGGATGCTTTGATAAAGGAAACAAGTATCACAAGAACGAACCAATAAATTCATGCCATGATGCAACCTACACAAGGTTGAATGCAAGAAATGTATGCATGAAGTAGATACTTGTTACCGAGATAGCATTGGAAGGATGTAGTAGATACCAATTGAAGGTAGATAGTGGTACATTGATCATCCTAGCTTGACTCCAATAAGCGCATGGTGACACCACCTTCCTTGTGAGTGAGCCGAGCATCCAATGCATCTTCAATTGTTCCTAGAACAACAACACAAACAAAATGGTACCCAAACTCATTGGGACCAAAGAGTTAGAAATGCCAATACATAGAACAAACTCCACATAAATATGTGCACATAGATATGAAAATAAATATCATGCACATCTCATCCAATTTGAGACTTGGTGGAGTTTCCCCTATATATTGGGTCAAAGAAAGAAAGCATGCCAAAGAAAATACATGAAGTAAATATGCATGCTAAAGACTTTCAAGAACCAACACCAAATGAAAAAGGAATACCAAGTGAAAATAGAACACTAAATGGAGAAATCATCACTTGGAAGATATCATTAAAAGATATATCAAGGAATGAGATATCCATTGATACACACGAAATGAAAGATATCGAACTCCCAAAAGAGAGCATGGTTCTAAACAAATCAAGCCCTCTACAAAGTTTCATGATGGCACAAAGTACCAAAAAGAAACAGCTTGTCTTCCACCAACACACACTTGATACGGATCACAAAATGAGTGTTCTATAGAAAATAGGATAGCTCCCCCAAGAGTTGTGAATTATAGAGAATTTGCATTTGAATACAAAATGCACAAGGTGGGATCACCACTTTCACTATATCTAGAAAACACTAGACAAGAACAAGAAATTAACAAGATCCACAAGTGGCACGGAAGACAATGGGAGTTGACACAATCCTTGGCAAGAGATAAGGCTAATAAAAGCAAAAACCAATGTAAAGATGATCAATAAATTCTACCACACATAAGTGAGTACCAATTGTCAAAAGACAAGAAGTATTTGGAAATAATTCCTGGTGGTAGATAAAAATGATATCCAACATCATCTTCACAACAAACACAAGCCAATTGCAACTTGTAGAGCTAACATGTCACCTAGGAACAAGATAATTAATAATATCAACTCTAAGTGACAATATCTCAAATGTACACATTTTCTAGGCTTGTAATATGCACATAGCATATTACTCCCCCATAATGTGATAACAAAGAAAACTTAACAAGAGGCAATAAGAGGATCCAACAAGAGATAATTAATGGACTTTTTAGAATTTGAATTTCTCATGAGAGACATACCACCTAGCGACTAGATAATCTTGTAATATCAATACTCAATGGTATTCCCCATGTACACACATTTATAGGATTGTGAGGTGCACAAAGCACATCACTCCCCCAAAATGGGATGTTCCATTAATCTCTCACACGAGCCAACTAGGATACAAACAAGAAGGATAAAGGCTCAACGCACGATACACACGTACATGATGTGCACACCAACACACACATTCTTGATTGCTCAAGATAAGCAAGTTGGAAGCACAACATATACAAACACATGCAAGGTACAAAACCAAAACATGCAAAGGGGCAAGTAACTTTCAATGTAAACAATTTAAGTACGAGTTACCGCAAGGTGGAACATTGGATGAAGATAGAAACTTGATAATCCAAATGACTTGGCTTGAGACAATGAGAATGATAAAGACCCCTTAATTCTGCATAGTGTAGCCAAGTCTCCAATGCCCTCCAACAACACCTATTGATTAAATTCGAGCTTGTTGGTCCCCAACCAAGTTGGGTCCTAAGAGGTTAGTCACAATTGGTTTGGCAACCCAAATGGTTCTTTTCTTGACACCACTTTGAGTACCAACAAATTTGGCAAACACATTGCCAACCTTATCCTTCCCAAGAGAATAGATATCATCAATTAGAATAGGGTTGGATAAGGTACCATTCGTGCATGAAGAAGCGACGTGACCTTTCTCACGACATAAGTAGCAACGTCTACTCTTCACTTTCTTCTCACTTGATTTCTCAACTTGAGAAGCATTAGCTTGAGTCTTCTTGGGAAGAGGCCTTTCTTCAACTTTTGGTTGAGCATGAGAATAAACTTGTGGCTGCTTCCCTTGTTGCTTGTCACTAATGGCCTTCTTCTTCAATGGGCAAGATCTAACATGGTGCCCTTCAATTTTGCACTTGAAGCAAACAATCTTGGCCGAATTATTGACTTGTTCTTGGCCCTTATTCTTGTTGATCTTGGACTTCTTCTTCTTATTATTGGAGTTGAATCCAAGTCCACCTTTGTCATTGGGGGATTTTTGCACACTCAAGATAGTGTTGAGCGTGGACTTCCCTTCATGACGCTTTTCCAAGTCTTTCTTCAAAGAAGTGACTTGGGCCTTGAGCTCTTTGATTTCCTCTACATGGTTAGTATCAACACAAGTACTATAGGAAGTATAAGCTTCATCGTTAGAGCAACAAGGCAAGGAAAGCAATTCATCACAAGATGTACTAACATTGTGAGTAGATGAATTACAAGGACTAGCACATGGCAATATAGCATTTTGACTTAAAGTAGTGCTAGTATCCACATGAGGCTCACTAGATGTTACCGTAGCAATCATGGCCTCATGAGCTATCTTTAGCACATTATGGGATACTAGAAGATCATCATGATAGCTTGAGAGCTTTTCATGGCTTTCTTCCAATTTCCCAAAATTGCTAGATAGCAACTCAAGTTGAGCCCGTAGCTCAACATTCTCCTTCAAAATGGATGCTTCACAAGTAATAGAGTTAGTGGCACAAGCATCATCATTGACAACACGAGGAGAAGGCAACTTGGCAAGCTCTTTTGAATAAGAAGCTTTAAGTTGAGCATGAGACTCGGTGAGTTTGATGAGATCACTCTTAATGACCCTTGAGCCATTTTCGAGGTGCTCAAAATCCTCAAGGAGTTTGGCATGCGCAAATTCAAGCTTATCATTTTTAGTTTCAAAATCATTGGCCACCTCGAGAGCTCTATCATGATATTCCTTCACTCTAGATAATTCTAGAGCAAAAGTTTCCTCAAGAGATTCCTTGGTGGTTTGTTCAACTTCAAGAGCTTGAGAGAGGTCCGCGATCTCATTAGCGTAGTCACGCTCATGACCTTCCATTTTCTCAATGGTGACCTCATGCTCCTCTAGATGAGATTCCAACTCCTCTATATATTTCTTGCCCTCAATGGCAATAGATATGATTTCCATAAAGTTGGAACGAGCAAGTTTATTCTTATGAAGAGCTTTAAAAATCATTTCCCCCTTAATTTTTAAGGAGGTAACATTATCATTCTCTTCATCACTATCAACATCATCATCATCAATATCATCACAAGATATATTGGGATTCAAAGTGTGAGATACCTTTGAAGCCTTAGCCATAAGGCAAACGCAATCGATGATGATGTAGGATCCCTTGAAGCACTCTTCAAGACCACATCTTGTTCCATGGGGTGTTGGGTTTCCTCTACATTGTTAGCACAACAATTCGAGGGAATAGATGCATTTTTATCTTGGCAACAAGATATAGCAAGCATATCATCATGAGATTTAGTAAAGCAATTTCTACATGATATGCAAGGACTATCAACACAAGCATGTGAAACATTTAGAGAGATCAAAGTGTTGAAGTCCAAAGATGGAGCATTGCAATAAGATAGTGATGAGGGATCATCAACGATAAGCACACTATCATCATTGCAATGAACACCACTACTCACCATATCATTACCTTGTGGCAATCCACATGTAGGTGAAGTAGAAGAAGTTGAGAACACAACATGGCCGGAGGTGGAGGGAGAACAATCATCCCCACAAAACTTGGACACGCCATATTTATCTTGACGCTTTGTCCACAACTCATGAGCATCCCGGAACGGCATGAGTTGAAATATAACTACATTTCTCAAAGCATCGAAAAGCACATTAGAAGCTTGAGCATTGAGATAAGAGTTTTTCTCATCCTCTAAAGATAATCTTTGGGGATCCTTCGGAGGAGAAAAACCCATATCTACAATTCGCTCTAAATTTGGGTCCATGACCCAAAAGAGATTAAGCATGCGAATAACCCAAACATCAAAATTTGTGCCATTGAAACTAAGAGAGTCAGAGAATCCTAATCCCCTAGTCGACATCCTTACTCTCTAGGCGGTTAAGCCTAATAACGAGAGACGAGGCTCTGATACCAATTGAAAGATCGAGGATGTCGCCTAAAGGGGGGGTGAATAGGCGCTTTAAAATAATTACGATTTAGGCTTGAACAAATGCGGAATAAACCTAGCGGTTAATTTGTCAAGCACAAAACCTACAACAACTAGGCTCACCTATGTGCACCAACAACTTATGCTAAGCAAGATAAACAACTAAGTGATAGCAAGATATATGACAAGAAACAATATGGCTATCACAAAGTAAAATGCATAAGTAAAGGGCTCGGGTAAGAGATAACTGAGGCATGCGGAGACGACGATGTATCCCGAAGTTCACACCCTTGCGGATGCTAATCTCCGTTTGGAGCGGTGTGGAGGCACAATGCTCCCCAAGAAGCCACTAGGGCCACCGTAATCTCCTCACGCCCTCGCACAATGCAAGATGCCGTGATTCCACTAAGGGACCCTTGAGGGCGGTCACCGAACCCGTACAAATGGCAACCCTTGGGGGCGGTCACCGAACCCGTACACTTTGGCAACCCTTGGGGGCGGTCACCGAAACCCGTCAAATTGCTCGGGGCGGTCTCCACAACCTAATTGGAGACCCTGACGCTTGCCCGGAGCTTTACACCACAATGATTGAGCTCCGAACAACACCAACCGTCTAGGGCACCAAGGCACCCAAGATGAACAAGCTCAAGGGTACCAAGCACCCAAGAGTAATAAGCTTCTCAACTTGTAACTTCCATGTATCACCGTGGAGAACTCAAACCTATGCACCAAATGCAATGGCAAGGGCACACGGAGTGCCCAAGTCCTTATCTCTCAAATCCCACCAAAGCAACTAATGCTAGGGAGGAAAATGAGAGGAAGAACAAAGAAGAGAACACGAACAACTCCAAGATCTAGATCCAAAGGGTTCCCCTCACCTAGAGGAGAAAGTGATTGGTGGAAACGTAGATCTAGATCTCCTCTCTCTTTTCCCCCAAAAACTAGCAAGAATCCATGGAGGGATTGAGAGATAGCAAGCTCGAAGAAGGTCAACAATGGGGCAAGAACACGAGCTTAAAGGATTAGGTTCATTGGGGAAGAAGACCCCCTTTTATAGGTGGAAAAAAATCCAACCGTTATGCTCACAGCCCGCACAGAGCGGTACTACCGCTCATGGGAGCGGTACTACCGCTAGGGCGGTGGAAGCCCTTTGAAAAACAACAGCGAGGAGGCAAAAGGCCGGTAGAACCACCGGAGCGATACTACCGCTCGTCCTCACGGTACTACCGCTAGGGGTAGCGGTACTACCGCTAAGGGTAGCGGTACTACTGCTTGCGAGCGGTACTAAAAAAATACATCCGTGCCTACCACCGCTGGACTTAAGACGAGTTTTTGGTCTGGAGCGGAAGTAGCCCCGGAAGTAGCCGCGGTAGTACCGCTCCAAGCGGTAGTACCGCTCCCAAGAGCCGTAGTAAAAAATTACATCCCCTCCAAGTGGTAGTACCGCTCCCATGAGCGGTAGTACCGCTGCAGCCTTTTTAAGGACACCAAAACTGACACAACTTCTGCAAACGGACTCCGAATTCAACGAAACCAAGTTTGTTGAAAAGCTAGCGACAAGGGCTAACACAATCTTGATAGAAATAACAATAAGAAGGAAAATAGAAAAGGCCCATAAGAAAATGGTGAGAACCCTTCCTCGAATAGGACCGGTAAAACCTCCAACACCGAAAACGCAATAGAAGAAGCATGTGAACTCGGTTTTCGATGAACTCGAGCTTGTCATAAAGATGACCATAAGCTCTAAGACTCACAAAGAGAACCAAAAAAGAACCAAGAAAGATGATGCAAGGATGCAATGGTTTGAGCTCTCTACGAAGGATACGATCAAGCAACTCATCAAGAGCCCCCCTTGATAGTACGGCAATCGATCCTATAACCCGGTCTCCCAACTACCACCATGAGACTGGTAAAATAGAAAACCTATCAAGGGCAAACCTTTGCCTTGCACATAGTCCACTTGAACTAGATGATGACGATCTTGTCCTCCTCAAGATGGACCATCTATCTTGATTGCGTTGGCTCGATGAAGACTAGTTGATTGCTCCCCCATACTCCACTATGGGTGAGCCACTCTTCGGCACATCTTCACAAGTCCATTGACACCACAATGGACGGCAAGCTTCAAGGATGATTTCTTCATGATGCTCCACTTGAACTTGCACACCGCAATCTTGATGGCGATCGCCACTTGATGTCATCCTCCATGGGTTGTATGAGATCTTCCTCTTGATGCAAACCCATGGACACGTACCTAACCCCACATAGAACTCTCACATAGACCATGGGTTAGTACACAAAGCGTAATGGACAATGCTTACCATACCATGGGATCACTTGATCCCTCTCGGTACATCTTCTATGCTTTGTGAGTTGATCAACTTGGTTCACTCTTGACTTAGACTTGAGCAACCTTGAATCTTTCCAACTCTCTTCATTTGGATGATGTCTTGAATGTAAACATGAATGATCACACAATCTTCTTCTTCATGACATGCTAGCAATAAGCTCAACACTCACATGACCAATCTTTGGATAATTCCTTAATAGCACCTTGGTCAACTCGTAAACTCCTTGAAACCAACACATGGACTTCAAGAAAATCCTATGGACAAATCCTTCAAATATAACTCAATGCAACCATTAGTCCATAGAGAATGTCATCAATTACCAAAACCACACATGGGGGCACCGCATGTCCTTTCACATCTTTTGTCCTACCCTCCCGTGGCAGCGGGGTCCTAATGGAAACTAAGGGATATTAAGGCCTCCTTTTAATAGAGAACCGAACCAAAGCATTAGCACTTAGTGAATACATGAACTCCTCAAACTACGGTAATTACCGGAAAGAATCCAAATTATTGTCACCTTGGGGTATGCGGATCATAACTCGTAATAGGTGTCTACAACTTGCAAGATAGGATCAAGAACTCAAATATATTCATGAAAACATAATAGGTTCAGATCTGAAATCATGGCACTCGGGCCCTAGTGACAAGCATTAAGCATAGCAAAGTCATAGCAACATCAATCTCAGAACATAGTGAATACTAGGCATCAAACCATAACAAAACTAACTCGATTACATGATAAATCTCATCCAACCCATCACCGTACAACAAGCCTACGATGGAATTACTCACTCACGGCAGTCAGTATCATGAAATTGGTGATGAAGGTTGATGATGATGATGGCGACGTATTCCCCTCTCCGGAGCCCCGAATGGACTCCAGATCAGCCCTCCCGATGAAGAACAGGAGGCAGAGGCGGCTTCGTATAGTAAAATGCGATGAATCCTTCTCTCTGTTTTTTCTCCCCGAATAGGTATATATAGCGTTGGAATTTGGGTCGAAGACGGTCTAGGGGGCCCACAAGCCGGTAGGGCGCGCCCCCAGGGCTTGTGGCCTCTGGGTGGCCCCCCTCAGGTATCTTTTTACGCCAGTATTTTTTATATATTCCACAAAAATTCTCCGTAAATTTTTAGGTCAATCCGAGAACTTCGATTTCTGCACAAAAATAATACCATGGCAATTCTGCTGAAAACAGCGTCAGTCCGGGTTAGTTCCATTCAAATCATGCAAATTAGAGTCCAAAACAAGGGCAAAAGAGTTTGGAAAAGTAGATACGATGGAGACGTATCCCTTCTACATTTCTTCATGGATGCTCATCATCATTTCAGCATCTTCATAGTATGAGTCTTATGAATCGATGATCTCTTTGTATATGAATTCGTCAAGGTCCTCATTCCCATAGTCATCATCCACTGAATCCATTGTTTGCCTACAAATGAGCAAAGGAATAAAAATCAACTCAGACATTTCATCGAACACATAGAGCTCGAGCTGTATGTCCAAAGGAATACGACGTGCCGAGCGCGTCCGGTGGCAGCGACCCTGTCTGGTGACAACACAGACAACAGTGTTCTGGGTTGGGGCCTTTGGTAGAGGCGATGCGGGTTGGGGACGACAGCAAAGCTAGGAAGGGCGATGCAGACAAGGTCGAGGAGAGCAGAGCTAGGTTGGGGACGATTTGGGATGTGTCTGGCCTATCGGATCCAATGTGCCAAACGCGTCTGGGCGTCCCCATATCCGCCCACATATGATCTGGGTTTGAGGGGTGCTGGACAACCTGGATGTTTGGGCAGGCTTCAGGGGGGTCCGATTGGGTGATGCTTGATACGTCCATTTTGCATCATGTTTTCCTACTGTTATTTATAATGTTTTTATGCATAATAATGCTTTTGGGAGTAATTCTAATGCCTTTTCTCTCATAATATGCAAGGTTTACACAAAGAGGGAGAATACCGGCAGCTGGAATTCTGGACCTGAAAAAGCTACTTCAGAGTTACCTATTCTGCACATCTCCAATTGAGCTGAAAATTTACGGAGAATTGTTTTGCAATATATGAAGAATATTGGAGCAAATAACTACCAGAGGGGGGCCACTAGGTGGGCACAACCCACCTGGGCGCGCCAGGGAGCCCAGGCGCGCCCTGGTGGTTTGTGCCCTCCTCGGCCCACCTCCGGTGCCCATCTTCTGGTATATAAGTCATTTTGACCTAAAAAAATAAGGAGAGGACTTTCGGCATGAAGCACCGCCGTCTCGAGGTGGAACTTGGGCAGGAGCACTTTTGCCCTCCGGCAGAGCGATTCCGCCGGGGGAACTTCCCTCCCGGAGGGGGAAATCATCGTCATCGTCATCACCAACAAGTCTCCCATCTTTGGGAGGGCAGTCTCCATCAACATCTTCAACAGCACCATCTCCTCTCAAACCCTAGTTCATCTCTTGTGTTCAATCTTTGTACCGGAACCTTAGATTGGTACTTGTGGGTGATTAGTAGTGTTGGTTACATGTTGTAGTTGATTACTATATGGTTTATTTGGTGGAAGATTATATGTTCAGATCCATTATGCTATTTAATACCCCTCTGATCTTGAGCATGATTATTATTTGTGAGTAGTTACTTTTGTTCTTAAGGTCACGGGAGAAATCATGTTGCAAGTAATCATGTGAACTTGATATGTGTTCGATATTTTGATGATATGCATGTTGTGATTCCCTTAGTGGTGTCATGTGAACGTCGACTACATGGCACTTCACCATATTTGGGCCTAAGGGAATGCATTGTGGAGTAGTTATTAGATGATGGGTTGCTAGAGTGACAGAAGCTTAAACCCTAGTTTATGCGCTACTTCGTAAGGGACTGATTTCGATCCAAAAGTTTAATGCTATGGTTAGATTTTATCTTAATACTTTTCTCATAGTTGTGGATGCTTGCGAGGGGGTTAATCATAAGTAGGAGGTTTGTTCAAGTAAGAACAACACCTAAGCACCGGTCCACCCACATATCAAATTATCAAAGTAGCGAACACGAATCAAACCAACATGATGAAAGTGATATGATGAAATTCCCGTGTACCCTCAAGAACGCTTTGCTTATCATAAGAGACCATTTTGGCCTATCCTTTGCCACAAAAGGATTGGGCTACCTTGCTGGACTTTATTTACCATTACCGTTACTTGCTCGTTACCAATTATCTTGCTATCAAACTACTTGTTACCGACTATTTCAGTGCTTGCAGAAAATACCTTCCTGAAAACCACTTGTCATTTCCTTATGCTCCTCGTTGGGTTCGACACTCTTACTTATCAAAAGGACTACAATTGATCCCCTATACTTGTGGGTCATCAAGGCTCTTTTCTGGTGCCGTTTCCGGGGAGTGAAGCGCTCTTGGTAAGGAAAAATTATTACTACGTGCTGAAATTTATTGTCACTTGTTACTATGGAGAATCATCCTTTGAGGGGTTTGTTCGGGGTATCTTCACCTCGAACGGAACCACAATTAGCTACCCCTCAACCTACTGCACCTACTGAAAATATTGGTTATGAAATTCCTTCGGGTATGATAGAACAACTGCTAGCTAATCCTTATGCAGGAGATGGAACCGAACATCCTGATATGCACTTGATATATGTGGATGAAATTTGTGGATTATTTAAGCTTGCAGGTTTGCCCGGAGATGAATCTAAGAAGAAGGTTTTCCCTTTATCTTTGAAGGGTAAAGCATTGGCATGGTATAGGCTATGTGATGATATTGGATCTTGGAACTGGAATCGATTGAAATTGGAATTTCACCAAAAAAATTATCCCATGCATCTAGTTCATCGTGATCGGAATTATATATATAATTTTTGGCCTCGTGAAGGAGAAAGTATCTCTCTAGCTTGGGGGAGGCTGAATTCAATGTTATATTCATGCCCCAATCATGAGCTCTCTAGAGAAATTATCATTCAGAATTTTTATGCTCGGCTTTCTCGTGATGATCAATCCATGCTCGATACTTCTTGTACTGGTTATTTTATGAAGAAGACTATTGAATTCAGGTGGGATCTTTTAGAAAGAATTAAATGCAACTCTGAAGATTGGTAACTCGATGAAGGTAAAGAGTCAGGTATTTAGCTTGAATTTGATTGTGTTTAATCTTTTATGAATACCGATGCTTTTCACAAGTTTAGCACTAAATATGGACTTGACTCTGAGATAGTAGCCTCTTTCTGTGAATCATTTGCTACTCATGTTGATCTCCCTAAGGAGAAGTGGTTCAAATATCACCCACCTATTAAAGAAAAAACTAAAGAACCGGTCATAGCTAAAGATGAAACTATTATTTACAATGTTGACCAAGTTGTTCCTACCGCTTATATTGAAAAACACCTTTCTCTGTTAGGATAAAGGAACATGCTAAGGTTTCAACTGTGGTTCGCAAAAGTAATATTAGAGCACCCAAACCTGCTAAACAAGGGTATGTAGATGCAATCTCTCCTCTCATAGATGTTCATCTCCTAGATTGATCTTGGTGAGCGTAGGAAATTTTTGTTTCCCATGCAACGTTCCCCAACAGTGGCATCATGAGCTAGGTCTATGCGTAGATGACATCACGAGTAGAACACAAAGGAGTTTGTGGGCGTTGATATTCAGATTGCTTCCTTTCTTGGTCTTTTCTTGATTCGGCGGTATTGTGGGATGAAGCGGCCCGGACCAACTTTACATGTCCACGTACATGAGACCGGTTCCATCGACAGACATGTGACTTTGTTGCATAAAGATGGCTGGCGGGTGTCTGTCTCTCCCACCTTAGTTGAATTGGATTCAACAAAGGCGGTCCTTGTAGAAGGTTAAATAGCAACTTGCATATCACCGTTGTGGCTTTGCGTAGGTAAGAATCGTTCTTGCTAGATACCCATAGCAGCCACGTAAAACATGCAACAACAATTAGAGGACGTCTAACTTGTTTTTGGAGGGTATGTTGTGATATGATATGGCCAAGGACATGATGAAATATATTTGATGTATGATATGATCATGTTTGTAATAGTTTATATCGACTTGCATGTCGATGCATACGGCAACCGACAGGAGCCATAGGGTTGTCTTTAATTATTGTATGACCTGCGTGTCAATCATTAAGCACTATGTAATGTTTTACTTTATCGCTAAGTGGTAGCAATAGTAGTAGAAGCATGGTTGGCGTGACAACCCCGATGGTGGCACGATGATGGAGATCATGGTGTCATGCTGGTGACGATGGAGATCATGGCGGTGCTTTGGAGATGGAGATCAAAAGCACAAGTTGATGGCCATATCATGTCACTTATGATTTGCATGTGATGTTAATCCTTTTATGCATCTTATTTTGCTTAGGACGACGGTAGCATTATAAGGTGATCCCTCACTAAAATTTCAAGATAAAATTGTGTTCTCCCCAAGTGTGCACTGTTGCGAAAGTTTGTCGTTTCAAAGCACCACGTGATGATCGGGTGTGATAGACTCTACGTTCACATACAACGGGTGCAAGCCAGTGTTGCACATGCGGAACACATGGGTTAAACTTGAAGAGCCTAGCATGTACAGACATGGCCTCGAAACACAAGAGACCGAAAGGTCGAACACGAGTCATATAGTTGATATGATCAACATGGAGATGTTCACCACTGAAACCACCTCATCTCACGTGATGATCGGACTTGGGTTGGTGAATTTGGATCGTGTTACACTCAGACAACCGGAGGGATGTTGATTTGAGTGGGAGTTCTTAGGTAATATGATTAATTGAACTCATTTATCATGAACAATAGTCTAAGTTGCCTTTGCAAATTTATGTTGTAGATCAATGGCTCGCGCAGTAGCTCCCCTAAATTTCAATGCATTCCTAGAGAAAGCTAAGCTGAAAGATGATGGAAGTAACTTTGTGGATTGGGCCCGTAATCTGAGGATTATCCTCACGGCTGCCCAAAAGTCTTATGTCCTTGATGCACCGCTTGGTGCGCCACCCCCTACAGCTACTATGGACGTTGTGAACGCTTGGCAGTCGCGTGTTGATGAATACTCAATAGTTTAGTGCGCCATGTTGTATGATACGTCTCTGTCGTATCTACTTTTCCTAACGCTTTTCCTCTTGTTTTGGACTCTAATTTGCATGATTTGAATGAAACTAACCCGGACTGATGCTGTTTTCAGCAGAACTACCATGGTGTTGTTTTTGTGCAGAAATAAAAGTTCTCGGATTGGAACGAAACTTCTCGAGGATTTTTTATATAATAAAAGAAAATTTCTGGAGCCAAGAACCACAGGAGGGGGGCACCTGGGTGGGCACAACCCACCAGGGCGTGCCCCCCCTCCAGGCGCGCCCAGGTGGGTTGTCCCCACCTGGTGGCCCCGCAAACTCCAACCCTGATGCTATAAAGTCATATTTTCGGAGAAAAAATCAGGGAGAAAGAATTATCGCGTTTCACGAGATGGAGCTGCCGCCACCTCATGTTCTTCATCGGGAGGCCAGATCTGGAGTCCGTTCAGGGCTCTGGAGAGGGGGATCTTCAATCTTCGTCATCACCAACCCTTCTCCATCGCCAATTCCATGATGCTCCCCACCGGGAGTGAGTAATTCCATCGTAGGCTCGCTGATCGGTGAGGAGTTGGATGAGATTCATCATGTAATCGAGTTAGTTTCGTTAGGGCTTGATCCCTAGTATCCATTATGTTCTGAGATTGATGTTGCTATGACTTTGCCATGCTTAATGCTTGTCACTTTGGGCCCGGGTGCCATGAGTTCAGATCTGAACCGTTTATGTTATCACCATTATATCTATGTTCTAGATCCGATCTTGTAAGTTATAGTCACCTACTACGTGTTATGATCCGGCAACCCCGGAGTGACAATAGTCGGGACACTTCCCGGTGATGACCGTAGTTTGAGGAGTTCATGTATTCACTATGTGTTAATGCCTTGTTCCGGTTCTCTATTAAATGGAGGCCTTAATATCCCTTAGTTTCCAATAGGACCCTGCTGCCACGGGAGGGTAGGACAAAAATGTCATGCAAGTTCTTTCCATAAGCACGTATGATTATTTACGGAATACATGCCTACATTATATTTATGAACTGGAGCTAGTGCTGTATCGCCCTAGGTTATGACTGTTATATGATGAATATCATCCAACGAATTCACCGATCCAATGCCTACGCATTTCTCTCATATTGTTCTTGCTAAGTTACTACTGCTGCTGTTACTATTGCACTCGCTACAAAATCATTGCTATTATTGTTACCGTTACTATTGCTGTTGCTACTACTATTAAAACTATCATACTACTTTGCTACTGATCGCTTTGTTGTAGATAATTAATCTCCAGGTGTGGTTGAATTGACAACTCAGCTGCTAATACTTGCAAATATTCTTTGGCTCCCCTTGTGTCGAATCAATAAATTTGGGTTGAATACTCTACCCTCGAAAACTGTTGCGATCCCCTGTACTTGTGGGTTATCAAGACCTTTTTCTAGCGCCGTTGCCAGGGAGCATAGCTATATTTGTTGAGTCACTTGGGATTATTATCAAATTATCACTATGAAGAATCTGAAGGATGCTAAGACTAAGATTTTTCCCTCTAAGACGAGGGGAGGTAAGGAACTGCCATCCAGCTCCGCTTTAGATTCACCTTCTGTTATAAGTAGACTTGCAACACCACCACATGCTATCAATTCTAATATGTCGCAAGTTATTGATGATGCTACTTCTGCTACGAATGCTACTCATGATGATGCTAGTACCTTGCTTGGTGATAATGTGCCACTAGGTAAATTTCTTGATGAACAACTTGCTAGAACTAAAGCTTTTGAGAATGCTGAAACTGATGAAGAGCTTGAAACTGAAAATCTTGAAACACCTATTAGACCTAGTTCTCCTAGATATGAATTGCCAAAGGTACCGGAAGGTTATGTTATGGATGAGGAGACAACTAGAGACATTCTTGCTTGTAAGGATAGAGATGATCTAGAAAAATTATTATGCAAGTATAAAGAAAAGACTTTGAATGCTAGAATGAAATGTGATCCTAAGTTTGCTACTTCACCTATCTTTGTTTATGATAAGGATTATGAATTCTCTGTCGACCCAGAGTTGATTACTTTGGTTGAATCTGATCCTTTCCATGGTTATGAAACTAAAACTGTTGTGGCACATCTTACTAAGTTGAATGATATAGCCACCCTTTTTGCTCATGATGAGAAGATTCGCTATTATTATATTCTCAAATTATTTTCGTTCTCATTAAAGGGTGATGCTAAGGCTTGGTATAATACTCTTGCTCCTGGTTGTGTGCGTAGTCCCTAGGATATGATTTATTACTTCTCTGAAAAATATTTTCCTACTCATAAGAAACAACCTGCCTTACAGGAAATATTTAACTTTGCGCAAATTGAAGAAGAGAGTCTCCCACAAGCTTGGGGGAGGCTTCTCCAATTGCTTAATGCTTTGCCTGATCATCCTCTTAAGAAAAATGAAATACTTGATATCTTCTATAATGGACTAACCGATGCTTCTAGGGATTTCCTAGATAGTTGTGCTGGTTATGTTTTCAGGAAGCGAACTGTTGAACAGGATGAAGAATTATTGAATAGCATATTAAAAAATTATGATGATTGGACTCTTCCCGAACCACCACTCAAACCTACTCCAAAGAAGAGGGGTATCTTATATCTCAGTCTTGAAGATATGCAAGAGGCAAAGAAATCCATGAAGGAAAAAGGTATTAAAGCAGATGATGTTAAAAATTTACCACCTATCGAAGAAATACATGGGCTTGAAACACCACCACCACCTAAGGTGGTAGAGGTAAATTCTTTACTAAAGTTCGATGAAGGTGATATTCCTTATAATAAACATCATAGTCAATGCCTTTATGAGTTTGATAATTACATTAGAAAGCAAGATCACTTCAATGCAAATGTTATGAAACAATTGAAATACAATTCTGATATGATTGCTCGCTTGAGTGACTTGTTATTTAGAATCTCAAATGATGTTAGAGGTGTAGGAAAGCATGCTTCTATGGTTCAAACCCAATTAGAACAAGTTGCTAAATCTCAAAGAGAGTTGCTTGATGAAATGAATAATAATATCAATGATCATGTTGTTAAAGTAATGACTAGAGGAGGTAGAATGACTCAGGAACCACTTTATCCTGAGGGACACCCAAAAAGAATTGAACAAGACTCTCAAAGAGTTAACACTGATGTACCTAGTCCTTCTAAAAAGAAAAGGAAGAAGAAAAATGATAGGACTTTGCATGCCCCTAGTGAACCTGAAGTTGAAAAATCTCCTGATAATGATAATGAAGTCTCTATCTCTGATGCTGGAACTCAATCTGGTAGTGAACACTCACCTTCTAATAATGAAAAAGACAATGATGAGGTTCATGAAGACACTCAAATAAATAATAAAGAACCAGATAATGATGTTGAGATAGAACCAGCAGTTGATCTTGATAACCCACAACCCAAGAATAAAAGATATGATAAAAGAGACTTTGTTGCTAGAAAACATGGTAGGGAAAGAGAACCGTGGGTTCAAAAACCTATGCCCTTTCCACCTAAGTCAACCAAAAAGAAAGATGATGAAGAATTTGAACGCTTTGCTGAAATGCTGAGGCCAGTCTTTTTGCGTACTCGCTTGACTGATATCTTAAAAATGCCTCCTTATGCAAAGTACATGAAAGACATCATCACCAATAAGAGAAAAATACCGGAAGCTGAAATCTCCACCATGCTTGCTAATTATACTTTTAAGGATGGAGTACCTAAAAAACTTGGAGATCCGGGAATACCAACTATACCTTGCTCCATCAAAAGAAATTATGTGAAAACTGCTTTATGTGATTTAGGAGAAGGTGTTAGTGTTATGCCTTTCTCTTTGTATAAAAGACTTGATTTGAATAAACTCACACCTACTGAAATATCTTTGCAAATGGCTGATAAATCAACTGCCATACCTATCGGTATTTGTGAGGATGTGCCCGTTGTTGTTGCTAATGTTACTATCTTAACTGACTTTGTTATACTTGAGATGCCCGAGGACGACAACATGTCGATTATCCTCGGTAGACCCTTCTTGAATACTGCAGGGGCTGTTATTGATTGCAATAAAAGCAAGGTCACTCTTCATATCAAACATACGGTGCACTTTCCGAAGAAACAATTCCAAGTGAATGGTATTAATTTTATTGAAAAATCTCCGACAATCACTATTGGAAGTTTTCAACTACCTCTACCTACTACCAAAAAGAAATATGAAATGCTTATTGTTGGGGACATTCATATCCCCATTGAGGTAACTTAGTGTTTTACGAAAGTTCTTCGGTTTCATGCTGATCGGAAGTGGTTGTTAATAAGACTTGATCTACCTTATTAATAAATCATTTTTGAGAGGTATGAAGTTGATGAATTCAGTGAGCACTACCTTCTGTCCCTTCCTTTTGTTTTCTGTTTTTATTAGTTAAATAAAATAAAATAAAATGCCTTGCCTGTTTCCTAAGTTTTCCGTGCAATAAAAATGACCCAAAAATAAAAGTTCTCAGAATACTCTGAAAATTTAATATGATTTTTTCTAAATATTTAAGAATTTTTGGTGCAAATAACATCAGAGGGAGGTGCTCCAAGTGGGCACAATCCACCTGGGTGCGCCAGCACCCCCAGGCGCGCCCTGGTGGGTTGTGGTCCCCACGTGGGCCCCCTCACTTATATTTTCATCCCACATCATCACCTACATCCAGAAAAAATTCACCATTGCTCTCTCTTTCGTGTTCTTGCTCTCAAACCCGCGGATTTCGATCTCTTTGCTCGAAGCTCCATTTCCGAAACTGTTTCTGGGGATTGTTGCTTGGTATGTGCCTCCTCCATTGGTCCAATTAGTTTTTGCTTTAGTGGTTTATATTTAGAATAATTAGTGACTCTTGGTGGTGCTGTAGATGGGCTTGCATGTTGAATTCTTAGAGTTCTAAGTAGTTTGAATGCTTGATATGGCCTCTATGCATCCCTATGAGTAGTTGCTATCAATCTTGTGAAGTTTTGTTGAGAAAAAATTTGTGAACTAAAAATTTTAGAATTTTGTTCATAGGAAAAAGATGAGTATCTTTAGGAAGTTTGCTTCTAAGAAGAACTCCAAGGGTGTTATTGGGGAGTCATCTGACAGTGATCTCCAAACCCGGAGAATGGCGGAGGTACGACCGTGCGAATGGCCGCATAACCCATTCATGGAAGGGGCCGAAATCCTTCAAGAGTTTACACAATATGCTGCTAATGCCGGCCTCATCGACTTCATCGCAGCTGAATGTGAACAGTATCATCTCCTCACAAATTCCTTTGTGCAAAGTTTTCATTTCTTGAGTAGGAATAATCCTCCTGAGGTGCAGTTTAATTTATATGCTGAACCCTATCAGATACCACTTTCTGAGTTTTGTGACATATGCATGATCCCTTCTGACGAGGATTTAGTAGAGCCTAGTCCCGTAGAGTTTGATAGTTTTTACCGCACTCTGACTGTGGGGGGTGAGAGAGGGGTATCGGCTGTCACTGCCACTAGCTTACACTTTCCGGCTGTGCATTATTTTGCTCTATTCATTGCGAAGTGTTTGCTTGCTAGAGAGAAGGTAGGTGCACTCAGCGCGCCTGACTTTGCTGTTTTACGTCGGGCACTTTATGGCGACAACACTTATAGCTTGGGAGCTATTGTGGCACGTCGCCTACACATTAACAGATCCAAGGGTAAGATACATGGTGGTATTTATGCTACTCGCTTGGCAAGTCACTTTAACATTCAGATACGCCAGCATGATTATCCTTTACCCAAGGTTTATCTAGATCGCTCGGCTATGGCACACCACCAATTTATTGATGGCGAGAACACTACTAGTGATTTTCCTTATAACCTTGTTTTTAGTGAGGACACTCGTGATATTATTCCGTTGCCTGCACCTGCTTTGTTTTATCCTATTGCCAGGGGCGGATACATGATTATGCCTGAGGACATTGTCGCCTACCGGAACAACCTGGCTGCGGCATAGGCGGAGCCTCAGGAATGGGACCCGCAGGTACCAGCTCCCCAGCACTTCAGCATAGGGCCCCATGGCTTCTTCGAGTGGTGATTACCAAGTTAGGCCAAAAGCCTAAGCTTGGGGGAGTACGTATTTCCACCGGCATTACTTTCATGTTCACACAGTTCATTCCAGTTGTCGGTGTCCACACTTTTTCATTGTATTATCCATGCTAGATTTATTTTCTCGCCTTCTTCTTGTGTGTTTAAAAAAAAACTTTGAGAAAACCCAAAAAGATTTCCTTGTTCTTCTTTTGCTTGTTGGGAGCTCTCTCGTGTAAATAGTTTTTCTCGTTTTTATTTTTCCTTTCTTAAATTTGCTTTCTTTCAGAAAACCAAAAACTTCAAAAATATTTCAGTATGTTTCTCTGAATTTCTTTTTATTGAGTCATACCGAGGAGAAGACCACGATGAAAATGTTGAGTGGCTCTCATATGCATTGTTGTTGATCTAACAGAGAGCCCATATTACCTTGTTTTCTTCTTTTTGAATAAATGTTTGCAGATTCCAGCTTAGTCCATGGTACTCTTGCACTATTATTATTTTCATATCATTCGGTCGTGCAAGTGAAAGGCAATAATGACGATATTTGATGAACTGGCTGTGGCAGAGAGAAACGGGTATGAACTCAACTTGTTCTGTTTTTGTAAATATGTTTAACCTAGTGTCCATGATTCAGCTCATTATGATCAAACATGTTTGCAATGACCCTTAGAGATTATAGTTTATCATGCCATGCTTAAGTAGCTAGGAGTGGATAATGTTTTATCTTCGATGTCAACATTGCGTTAAAATAATTGTGATGTAGTATGATGATATGGTATCCTCCTCTGAATGTTCGAGTGGCTTGACTTGGCACATGTTCATGCATGTAGCTGAATCAAAACCAACATAGCCTCTATGATATTTATGTTCATGGTGTTCATATACTACTCATGCTAGTATCCAATGTTACTTATGCATAATGCATGTTCATGACCGTTTTTGCTCTCTAGCTGGCCGCTTCTCAACCTAATTGCTAGCCTTCGCCTGTACTAAGTGGGAATTCTGCTTGTGCATCAAAACCCTGAAACCCAAGTTATTTCAGATGAGTCCACCATACCTACCTCTATGCGGTATTACCCTGCCGTCCTAAGTAAATTTGCATGTGCCACCTCTAAAAACTTCAAATAAAAATCCCTTTTTGTGTTCCTGGATTGTTCATAGAGCAACAGGAGGTAGTCAGTATCTTCCATGCTAAGCGGGTTATTCTCATGATGAGTGTTTATTCACTCGTCCTTGCACGAGAGGGGCGGTAATAGGGATTCCCAGTCCCGAATTCAAATTGCAAATAATTAAACAAAACTCCGCCAGGAATGTTGTTCGTATGGACAGCACCCGTTGTTTCGGACAAGCCGTGGAGTGTGATTGTTGGTGGAGGGGGAGTAAACCTTTACTTTTATTGCTTGGGAACCGCCACTAATGTGTTTAGCATGGAAGATACCGATAACTAATGGTCGCGAAGTAAATAAGAAGGGTGCATTTCTCAAAATTTCATTTACCTATGTTTTAAAACTTGAGCTCCGGCACCTCTACGAATCACTGCTCCCCTCTGTGAAGGGACTATCTATTTACTTTTATGTTATGTCATCACCTTCTCAAATAAGCACCAGAACCTGAGAGCACTATTGTCATCCTCATGCATTGTGTGTAGCTAATGTTGGGTGCATCATGACTAGATCTTTTCTACCATGAATTACAATGTTTAGTCACTGCTCGGACTTTGGAGGTGCTCTGCATTTATGTTTTGCGGTCTCAGAAAGGGCTAGCGAGATACCACTATTGTCATATTATATCATGGTTGCTTTGACAAAGTGTTGTTGTTTGAGATATCTTATTATTGCTTGCTAGTTGATTATGCCATTGTTATGAGTTAATATAATTTTTAAGTGTTATTGTCGACATGGTTAGTTATAATCTTTGCTGAAAACCTGGGTGCTACTTAAGCTTATTTATGTAAACAAGAGCAAAAGAGTTCGTAAAAGTTTTTCTTTTTCACTTTCAGTTTATCAACTGAATTGCTTGAGGACAAGCAAAGGTTTAATCTTGGGGGAGTTGATACGTCTCCGTCGTATCTACTTTCCTAACGCTTTTCCTCTTATTTTGGACTCTAATTTGCACGATTTGAATGAAACTAACCCGGACTGACGCTGTTTTCAGCAGAACTACCATGGTGTTGTTTTTGTGCAGACATAAAAGTTCTCGGATTGGAACGAAACTTCTTGAGGATTTTTTATATAATAAAAGAAAATTTCAGGAGCCAAGAACCACAGGAGGGGGGCACCTGGGTGGGCACAACCCACCAGGGCACGCCCCCCCTCCAGGCACGCCCAGGTGGGTTGTCCCCACCTGGTGGCCCCGCAGACTCCAACCCTGATGCTATAAAGTCATATTTTCAGAGAAAAAAATCAGGGAGAAAGAATTATCATGTTTCACGAGACGGAGCCGCCGCCACCTCCTGTTCTTCATCGGGAGGCCAGATCTGGAGTCCGTTCAGGGCTCCGGAGAGGGGGATCTTCGATCTTCATCATCACCAACCCTTCTCCATCACCAATTCCATGATGCTCCCCACCGGGAGTGAGTAATTCCTTCGTAGGCTCGCTGGTCGGTGAGGGTTGGAAGAGATTCATCATGTAATCAAGTTAGTTTTGTTAGGGCTTGATCCCTAGTATCCATTATGTTCTGAGATTGATGTTGCTATGACTTTGCCATGCTTAATGCTTGTCACTTTGGGCCCGGGTGCCATGATTTCAGATCTGAACCGTTTATGTTATCACAATTATATCTATGTTCTAGATCCGATCTTGCAAGTTATAGTCACCTACTACGTGTTATGATCCGGCAACCCCGGAGTGACAATAGTCGGGACACTTTCCGGTGATGACCGTAGTTTGAGGAGTTCATGTATTCACTATGTGTTAATGCTTTGTTCTGGTTCTCTATTAAAAGGAGGCCTTAATATCCCTTAGTTTCCAATAGGACCCCGCTGCCACGGGAGGGTAGGACAAAAGATGGCATGCAAGTTCTTTCCATAAGCACGTATGACTATTTATGAAAAACATGCCTACATTATATTTATGAATTGGAGCTAGTGCTGTATCGCCCTAGGTTATGACTGTTATATGATCAATATCATCCAACGAATTCACCGATCCAATGCCTACGAATTTCTCTCATATTGTTCTTGCTAAGTTACTACTGCTGCTATTACTATTGCACTCGCTACAAAATCATTGCTATTACTGTTACCGTTACTATTGCTGTTGCTACTTGAAAGGATCAATATGGTTGACTAGAGGGGGGGGGTAAATAGGCAACTAACAATTTTTAGCTTTTCTTTACCAAATTAAACTTGGCATCAAAATAGGTTGTCTAGATATGCAACTAGGTGAGCAACCTAAATGATGCAACAACAACAAGCACACAAGCAAGCAAGGGATACAACACAATATAAGCTTGCACAAGTAAAGGTAAGAGATAACCAAGGGTGGAGCCGGTGGAGATGAGGATGTGTTACCGAAGTTCCTTCCCTTTGAGAGGAAGTACGTCTTCGTTGGAGTGGTGTGGAGGCACAATGCTCCCCAAGAAGCCACTAGGGCCACCGTATTCTCCTCACGCCCTCACACAATGCGAGATGTCGTGATTCCACTATTGGTGCCCTTGAAGGCGGCGACCGAACCTTTACAAACAAGGTTGGGGCTATCTCCACAACTTAATTGGAGGCTCCCAACGATACCACGAAGCTTCACCACAATGGAATATGGCTCCGCGGTGACCTCAACCGTCTAGGGTGCTCAAACACCCAAGAGTAACAAGGTCCGCAAGGGATTAGTGGGGGGAATCAAATTTCTCTTGGTGGAAGTGTAGATCGAGGCCTTCTCAACCAATCCCTAGAAAATCAACAAGTTTGATTGGCTAGGGAGAGAGATCGGGCGAAAATGGAGGTTTGAGCAACAATGGAGCTTGGGGAGAGAAGAGGTAGGTCTCTTTGGAGAATAAGACCTCCTTTTATAGTGGGGAAACTTATCCAACCGTTACCCCCCTTTCAGCCTGCACGAAGCGGTACTACTGCTCAATGCAGTGGTACTACTGCTGGTAGAAGCGGTACTACCGCGACCCCCAGCGGTACTACCGTGGAGACTGAGACCAGAGGCAACTGAGGGGGAACAGAAGAGAGAGAGAGAGAGGGCTAGGGCGGCACTAGTAGCGGTGGTAGCCGCGGTACTACCGCTGCTACTGCCGCTACTACTGCCGCACAACCCGACACGAGGAGAGACGCCCTCGAATCGAGGCAGTAGCGGTGCCAAACCAGGATGGTACTGCCGCCTATGCACCCGAGCGGTACTACCGCCGTTGGACAACAGTACGGCCACTTGAGGACCATAGGCGGTACTACCGCTAGGGCGGCGGTACTACCACTAGCACCTCACAATCTCCACTTCTGTTGAAACGGTAAACTCCAAGGAGAGGAAAGGAGCTGGGGTGCAAAAATGAAGTGTACGCGTTGATTCCACCCTAGCCTTTCCAATGCGGACCCCCTCTTGATAGTACGGTGTCTCCTATGACTCAAGTCCACCAAAACCGAAACGAAGGAGACTACACCATCTTCACTTAAAGCTCCGAGGGGAAAGAATCGTCTCGTGCCAATGAATGAATCTCTGAAATACTCAACGCACACGATTAGTCCGCAAAAGCATTGTCATCAATCTCCAAAACTACTTAGAGAGAGACATGCCCTAACACTACTACTATTAAAACTATCATACTACTTTGCTACTGATCACTTTGCTGCAGATAATTAATCTCCAGGTGTGGTTGAATTGACAACTCAGCTGCTAATACTTGCAAATATTCTTTGGCTCCCCTTGTGTCGAATCAATAAATTTGGGTTGAATACTCTACCCTCGAAAACTATTGCGATCCCCTATACTTGTGGGTTATCACTGTATGGCTTAGAGCCGGGACTTCAAAGGCGTTTTGAACGTCATGGAGCATATGAGATGTTCCAGGAGTTGAAGTTTATCTTTGAGAAAAATGCCCAGATCGAGAGGTATGAGACCTCCGATAAGTTCTATGCCTGCAAGATGGAGGGGAACGGGTCTGTCAGTGAGCACATACTCAGAATGTCTGGGTACTACAACCGTCTGGCTGAGTTGGGAGTTGAGCTCCCGCCAGAGGCTGTCACTGACAGAGTTCTTCAATCGCTGCCACCTAGCTACAAGAGCTTTGTGTTGAACTATAACATGCAAGGGATGAACAAGTCAGTCTCCAAGCTATTCACGATGCTGAAAGTCATTGAGTCAGACATCCAGAAGGAGCATCAAGTGTTGATGGTGAATAAAACCACTAGTTTCAAGAAAGGTAAGGGAAAGAAGGGAAACTTCAAGAAAGGTGGCAAAGCAGTTGCTCCCCCCGTGAAGAAACCCAAGGCTGGACCCAAGCCAGAGACTGAGTGCTTCTATTGCAAGGGAACTGGCCACTGGAAGCGGAACTGCCCCAAGTATATGGCCAACAAGAAGGGGGACAATGTCAACAAAGGTATATATGATATACATGTTATTGATGTGTACCTTACCAACTCTCGTTGTAGTGCCTGGGTATTTGATACCGGTTCGGTTGCTCACATTTGCAACTCAAAGCAGGAACTATGGAATAGACGGAGGCTGGCGAAGGATGAAGTGACGATGCGCGTGGGAAATGGTTCCAAGGTTGATGTGATCGCCGTTGGCACTCTCGCTCATTGATTACCATCGGGATTAGTGATGAACCTGAATAATTGTTATTTAGAGCCTGCGTTGAGCATGAACATTATATCTGGATCTTGTTTAATGCGAGACGGTTACTCATTTAAATCATAGAATAATGGTTGTTCTATTTATATGGGTAATATCTTTTATGGTCATGCACCCATTGTGAGGGGTTTATTCTTATTGAATCTCGATAGTGATGATACACATGTTCATAACATTGATGCCAAAAGATGTAGAGTTGATAATGATAGTACCACTTTCTTGTGGCACTGCCACTTAGGTCATATTGGTGTAAAACGCATGAAGAAACTCCATGCTGATGGACTTTTGGAGTCGCTTGATTTTGAATCACTTGACACATGCGAACCATGCCTCATGGGCAAGATTACCAAAACCCCGTTTTCCAAAACAATGGAACGGGCAAGTGACTTGTTGGAAATCATACATACTGATGTGTGCGGTCCGATGAGCGTTGATGTGCATGGTGGATATCGTTACTTTCTCACCTTCACCGATGACTTGAGTACATATGGGTATATTTACTTAATGAAGCATAAGTCTGAGACGTTTGAAAAGTTCAAGCAATTTTAGAGTGAAGTTGAGAATCATCGTAACAAGATCAAATTCCTACGATCTAATCGAGCAGGAGAGTATCTGAGTTATGAGTTTGGCAATCACTTAAGACAATGTGGAATTGTTTCACAGTTGACGCCACCTGGAACACCACAGCATAATGGTGTGTCCAAACGTCGTAATCATACTTTATTGGATATGGTGCGTTCTATGATGTCTCTTGCCGATTTGCCACTATCATTTTGGGGTTTTGCGTTAGAGACAGCTGCATTCACTTTAAATAGGGCAACATCTAAGTCCGTGGAGATGACACCGTATGAACTGTGGTTTGGCAGGAAACCTAAGTTGTTGTTTCTTAAGGTTTGGGGCTGCGATGCTTATGTCAAAAGGCTTCTGCCGGAAAAGCTCGAACCCAAAGCAGACAAATGCGTCTTCATAGGATACCCAAAAGAGACGGTTGGGTATACCTTCTATCTCAAATCCGAAGGCAAAGTGTTTGTCGCTAAGAATGGGTCCTTTCTCGAGAAAGAGTTTCTCTCGAAAGAATTGAGTGGGAGGAAGATAGACCTTGATGAGGTTGTTGAACCTTTACTTCAACTAGAGAGTAGCGCAGCACAGAAAGATGTTTCTGTGGCACCTACGTCAGTTGAAGAGGAAGCTAATCATGAAGCTTCGGATCAAGTTACTATCGAACCTCGTAGGTCGACAAGGGTACTTACAGCTCCTGAGTGGTACGGTAACCCTGTCTTAGAGGTCATGTTGTTGGACAACGATGAACCTACGAGCTATGGAGAAGCGATGGTGGGCCCGGATTCCGACAAATGGTTAGAGGCCATGAAATCCGAGATGGGATCCATGTATGAAAACAAAGTATGGACTTTGGAAGTATTACCTGAAGGGCGAAAGGCCATTCAGAATAAATGACTCTTCAAGAAGAAGACGAACGCGGACGGTAATGTCACCGTCTATAAAGCTCGACTTGTGGCAAAGGGGTTTTCACAAGTTCAAGGAGTTGACTACGATGAGACTTTCTCACCCGTAGCGATGCTTAAGTCTGTCAGAATCATGTTAGCAATAGCTGCATTTTTCGATTATGAAATCTGGCAAATGGATGTCAAAACAACGTTCCTGAATGGCTTCCTTAAGGAAGAGTTGTATATGATGCAACCGGAAGGTTTTGTCGATCCAGAGAATGCTGACAAAGTGTGCAAACTCCAGCAATCCATTTATAGACTGGTGCAAGCATCTCGGAGTTGGAATCTTCGCTTTGATGAGGTGATCAAAGCGTTTGGGCGTTTGGGTTTATACAAGTTTTTGGAGAATCTTGTATTTACAAGAAAGTGAGTGGGAGCTCTATAGCATTTCTAATATTATATGTGGATGACATATTGCTGATTGGAAACAATATAGAACTTTTGGAAACCGTGAAGGAATATTTGAACAAGAGTTTTTCAATGAAGGACCTAGGAGAAGCTGCTTTCATATTAGGCATCAAGGTCTATAGAGATAGATCGAGACGCTTAATAGGACTTTCACAAAGCACATACCTTGATAAGATTTTGAAGAAGTTCAAAATGGATCAGTCCAAGAAGGGGTTCTTGCCTGTTTTGCAAGGTGTGAAGTTGAGTCAGACTCAATGCCCAGCGACTAGAGAGGATAGAGAAAAGATGAGTGTCATCCCCTATGCTTCTGCCATAGGCTCTATCATGTATGCGATGCTGTGCACAAGACCGGATGTCAGCCTTGCCATAAGTATGGCCTGAAGGTTTCAAAGTAATCCAGGAATGGATCACTAGACAGCGGTGAAGAATATCCTTAAGTACCTGAAAAGGACTAAGGAAATGTTTCTCGTTTATGGAGGTGATCAAGAGCTCGTCGTAAAGGGTTACGTCGATGCAAGCTTTGACACTGATCCGGATGACTCTAAGTCTCAAACCGGATACGTATACATTCTGAATGGGGGAGCGGTAAGCTGGTGCAGTTCCAAGCAAAGCGTGGTAGCTGATTCTACATGTGAAGTAGAGTACATAGCTGCCTTGGAGGCAGCGAAGGAAGGTGTCGGGATGAAGCAGTTCAGGACAGATCTTGGAGTTGTGCCTAGTGCGCTGGACCCAATGACTCTGCTCTGTGACAACACTAGTGCCATTGCTCTGGCCAAGGAACCAAGGTTTCACAAAAGGACCAGACACATAAAGCGACGCTTCAATTCCATCCACGACTGGGTCATGGAGGAGGACATAAACATTTGCAAAGTACATACGGATCTGAATGTTGTAGATTCATTGACTAAACCTCTTCCACGGACAAAACATGATCAACACTAGAACTCTATGGGTGTTAGATTCATTACCACGTAATACTAGATTATTGACTCTAGTGCAAGTGGGAGACTGTTGGAAATATGCCCTAGAGGCAATAATAAAGTGGTTATTATTATATTTCCTTGTTCATGATAATAGTTTATTATCCATGCTATAATTGTATTGACCGGAAACTCAAATGCATGTGTGGATACATAGACAACAACATGTCCCTAGTATGCCTCTACCAGACTAGCTCGTTGATCAAAGATGGCTATGGTTTCCTAGTTATAGACATGAGTTGTCATTTGATAACGGGATCACATCATTAGGAGAATGATGTGATGGACAAGACCCAAACTATGAACGTAGCATATGATCGTATCAAGTTTATTGCTGTCGTTTTCTGCATGTCAAGTATATGTTCCTATGACCATGAGATCATGCAACTCACTGACACCGGAGGAGTACCTTGTGTGTACCAAACGTCGCAACGTAACTAGGTGACTATAAAGGTGCTCTACAGGTATCTCCGAGGGTGTCTGTTGAGTTGGCATGGATCAAGACTGGGATTTGTCACTCCGTATGACGGAGAGGTGTCTCAGGGCCCACTCGGTAATACAGCATCACAACAGGCTTGCAAGCAATGTGACTAATGAGTTAGTCATGGGATCTTGTATTACGGAACGAGTAAAGAGACTTGCCGGTAACGAGATTGAACTAGGTATGGAGATACCGACGATCGAATCTCGGGCAAGTAACATATCGATGGACAAAGGGAACTGCATACGGGATTAGCTGAATCCTTGACATCGAGGTTCGACTAATAAGATCTTCATAGAATATGTGGGAACCAATATGGACATCCAGGTCCCGCTATTGGTTATTGACCATAGAGGTGTATCGGTCGTGTCTGCATACTTCTCGAACCCGCAGGGTCTACACACTTAACGTTTGATGACGATATAAGTATAGTTGAGTCATTATGGTGGTTACCGAAGGTTGTTCGGAGTCCTGGATGAGATCTCGGACATGACGAGGAACTCCGGAATGGTTCGGAGGTGAAGATTGATATATTGTTCCGGGGGTTCCGGCAAGTGTTGGGGGGGCTCATGGGCCAAGGGGAGGGGGCACACCAGCCCACTAAGGGGTTGTGCGCCCCTCACACCCCATCCCACGTTGCCAAAAGGGGTGGGGAGCCTCCCTAGGGTTTTGCCTCCACCTGGCTTGGGGGCCAAGTCTCCTAAGGGGAGGGCCAAAACCCATCTAGGGTTTCCCATCCCTTGTGGCCGCCGCCCCCTTAGATGGGATCTAGGGTGCCCCCTCCTCCCCCCTGCCCCCTATATATAGAGAGGTAGTGAGAGGGCAGCCGCACAGTCATACACCACGGCGATGCCCCTCCTCTCCCTCGTAGCCTTCTTCCTCTCCGTAGCGCTTAGCGAAGCTCTGCTGAGATTCCACCACCACCACCGCCACCACACCGTCGTGCTGCCGGAGGACTCGAGCTACTACTTCACCATCGCTTGCTGGATCGAGGAGGTGAAGGCGTCATCAAGCCGTACGTGTGTTGAACGCGGAGGTGCCGTCCGTTCGGCACTTGGATCGGGAGTTCGCGAGACGGATCGTGATTGGATCGCGAAGATGTTCGACTACATCAACCGCTTTTCTTAACGCTTCCGCTTAGCGATCTACAAGGGTATGTAGATGCAATCTCTCCTCTCAAAGATGTTCATCTCCTAGATTGATCTTGGTGAGCATAGGAAAATTTTGTTTCCCATGCAACGTTCCCCAACAGTTCCTACCGCTTATATTGAAAAACCACCTTTCCCTGTTAGGATAAAGGAACATGCTAAGATTTCAACTATGGTTCGCAAAAGTAATATTAGAGCACCTAAACTTGCTGAACAAATTAAAGTAGAACCTAGTGTTGCTATGGTTAAAGATCTCCTGGTAGAAAATATTGATGGGCATGTTATTTACTTCTGTGATGAAGCTGCTCAAATTGCCAAACCTGATGAAAAGGATAAACATAGACCTGTTGTTGGCATGCCTGTTGTCTCAGTTAAAATTGGAGATCATTGTTATCATGGTTTATGTGATTTAGGTGCTAGCGTGAGTGTTATTCCTTTTACCTTATACCAAGAAATTATGAATGACATAGCACCCGCTGAAATAGAAGACATTGATGTTACTATTAAACTTGCTAATAGAGACACCATCACACCACTTGGGATTGTTAGAGACGTTGAAGTCTTGTGTGGGAAAATAAAATACCCTACTGATTTTCTAGTTCTTGGTTCCCCACAAGATGAATTTTGTCCCATTATCTTTGGTAGACCTTTCTTGAACACTGTCAATGCCACTATAGATTGTCATAAACAAACTGTCAGTGTTAGCTTTGGAGATGAGTCTCGTGAATTTAATTATTCCAAGTTTAATAGACAACCTCATAAGAAAGAATTACCTAGTAAGGATGAAATAATTAGTCTTGCTTCTATTGTCGTGCCTCCTGCAGATCCACTAGAACAATATTTGCTAGACCATGAAAATGATATGCACATGCATGAAAGAAATGAGATAGAAAAAAATTTCTTTGAACAACGACCTCTGCTAAAACACAATTTGCCTATTGAAACTCTAGGAGGTCCTCCTCCAACTAAAGGTGATCCTGTGTTTGAATTAAAACAATTGCCTAACACTTTGAAATACGCTTATCTTGATGAGAAAAAGATATATCCTGTTATTATTAGTGCTAACCTTTCAGAACATGAAGAAGAAAGATTATTGAAAATTCTGAAGAAGCACCAAGCTGCTATTGGATATACTCTTGATGATCTTAAGGGCATTAGTCCCACTCTCTGTCAGCACAAGATTAATATGGAACCTAATGCTAAACCCGTTGTTGATCATCAATGACGTTTGAATCCTAACATGAAAGAAGTGGTAAGAACTGAAATATTAAAGCTTCTGGAAGCAGGTATAATCTATCCCATAGCTGATAGTAGATGGGTAAGTCCCGTTCATTGTGTCCCTAAGAAGGGAGGTATTACCGTTGTTCCTAATGATAAAAATGAACTCATTCCACAAAGAATTGTTACTGGCTATAGAATGGTAATTGATTTTAGAAAATTAAATAAAGCAACTAGAAAAGATCATTACCCTTTGCCTTTTATTGGTCAAATGTTGGAAATACTATCTAAGCACACACACTTTTGCTTTCTTGATGGATATTCTGGCTTTTCTCTAATACCTGTCTCACAACCTGATCAAGAGAAAACCACCTTTACTTGCCCTTTTGGAACTTATGCTTATAGATGTATGCCTTTTGGTTTATGCAATGCACCTGCTACCTTTCAAAGATGCATGACTGCTATATTCTCTGATTTTTTTTGAAAAGATTGTTGAGGTTTTCATGGATGATTTTTCTGTATATGGAACTTCTTTTGATGATTGCTTGAGCAACCTTGATCGAGTTTTGCATAGATGTGAGCAAACTAATTTTGTCTTTAATTGGGAAAAGTGCCACTTTATGGTTAATGAAGGTATTGTCTTGGGGCATAAAATTTCTGAATGAGGTATTGAGGTGGATAAAGCTAAAGTTGATGCAATTGAGAAAACGCCATGTCCTAGAGATATTAAAGGTATTCGTAGTTTCCTGGGTCATGCTGGTTTCTATAGGAGGTTTATTAAAGACTTCTCTAAAATTTATAGGCCTCTTACAAATCTTTTACAAAAGGATGTTCCATTTGTTTTTATGATGATTGTGTAGAAGCCTTTGAAACACTTAAGAAAGCCTTAATTTCTGCACCTATTGTTCAACCACCTGATTGGAACTTGCCTTTCAAAATCATGTGTGATGCTAGTGATTATGCTGTTGGTGTTGTTCTAGGACAAAGAGTTGATAAGAAATTGAATGTTATTCACTATGCTAGCAAAACTCTAGACAGTGCCCAAAGAAATTATGCTACTACTGAAAAAGAATTTTTAGCAGTTGTGTTTGCATGTGATAAATTCAGATCTTACATTGTTGATTCCAAAGTTATTGTTCACACCAATCACGCTGCTATTAAATACCTTATGGAAAAGAAAGATGCTAAACCTAGACTCATTAGGTGGGTTCTCTTGCTACAAGAATTTGACTTACATATCACTGATAGAAAAGGAGCTGAGAACCCCGTAGCTGATAACTTGTCCAGGTTAGAAACTATTCTTGATGACCCACTACCTATTGATGATAGCTTTCCTGATGAACAACTAGCTGCAATAAATGTTTCTAATAACACTCCTTGGTATGCTGACTATGCTAATTATATTGTTGATGTGTATCATATGGTGTTATTTTAGTACGAACTCGTGGATAGATCGATCGGAAAGAATAGCTTGGTGTTATGTTAGTATGAACTCTAGGATAGCTTGATCGGAAAGAATAGCTTTGAGGTGGTTTCGTACCCTACAAACAATATCTTCTTATGTTCTTTGCTAGATAGGAACTTTGGAGTGATTCTTCATCGCACGTTGAGGGATGGTTATCTGATCAAATTATATTAGCATTGTTGAGAGATTGCACTAGCGAAAGTACGGACCCTAGGCCTCATTTTCAAGCATTGCAATACTGTTTGTGATCCATTTTATCAATTTCTACCTTGCTGTTTTTTATTGTTCCTATTATAAAAATCAATATCTACTATCATTACTACACTTGTATCACCATCTCTTCTCCGAACTAGTGCACCTATACAAATTACCATTGTATTTGGTGTGTTGGGGACACAAGAGACTTTTTATTATTTGGTTGTAGGGTTGTTTGAGAGAGACCAGCTTCATCCTATGCCTCCCACGGATTGATAAACCTTAGGTCATCCACTTGAGGGAAAATTGGTACTGTCCTACAAAACTCTGCGCTTGGAGGCCCAACACGAGTCTACAAGAACAAGTTGTATAGTAGACATCAAGCTCTTTTCTGGCGTCGTTGCCGGGGAGGCTAGGTAAGCCGCACTCACACCCCGTCAACGAAGCTCTTTTCTAGCGCCGTTGCCGGGGAGGTGAGTGCTTGAAGGTATATCTTTAGATCTTGCAATTAAATCTTTTAGTTTCTTGTTTTATCACTAGTTTGGTTTATAAAAAGAAAACTACAAAAAAAATGGAATTGCGGTTGCATCATATTGTTCATCATTATAATGTCTTTCGTGAAAATGATGGAAAGGAAAATTGTGCTCAATTGATAGAGGAAGAATTCTATAAAATGTTTGATAAAAAATCTTTCAATGATGAGCATGATTGCAATGTTGTTAGTATGAATTCTTTGAATATCCATGATGCTAATGATATGCAAAGGCATAAGCTTGGGGATGCTATGTTTGATGGAGATGGTATTTTTAGTCCCCCAAGTTTTGATGAGAAAAAATATTATGATGATAGCATGCCTCCTATTTATGATGATTATATTGATGAAAGTGGATTTGGAGAGGTCATGACTTTATTTAATGATGAATCCACTATTTTAGAAGAGGTTGCAATTGATTATGACAACAAAGTTCCTATATATGATGATTATGGTGATGACATGTATGCTATATTGAATAATGATAACCATGAAACTTGTCATCATGATTTTAATTTCTAATCACATGATAGTTATTTTGTTGAGTTTGCTCCCACTACTATTCATGAGAATAAATTTGCTTATGTGGGGAGTAATAAATTTTCTATGCTTGTGGATAATGAAAAGAATGCTTTATGTGATAGCTATATTGTTGAATTCATTCATGATGCTACTGAAAATTATTATGAGAGAGGAACATATGCTTGTAGGCTTCTCAATAATATCAAGTTTCCTCTCTATGTGTTGATAATCTTGAAGTTTTGCTTGTTTTGCCTTCCTATGATAGTTGATTCTTGCTCCCATAAGTTGTTTGCTCACAAAATCCCTATGCATAGGAAGTGGGTTAGACTTAAATGTGCTAGTCATATGCTTCATGATGCTCTCTTCATGTTTCAATTCTTATATTTTATGTGAGCATCATTGAAATCATCATGCCTAGCTAAAAAGGCATTAAAGAAAAGCGCTTGTTGGGAGCCAACCCAACACTTTTACCTACAGTTTTTGTGCGTTCACATTATTAGGCTACTGTAGTAATCATGTTTTATAGCTTTTGTTTCAATAAAGTGCCAAGTAAAGCCTTTGGGATAGTGTGGATGATAGTTGACTTGATTCTGTGCAAAAACAGAAACTTTTGCACTCAGTCCAGGAATTTTGAAAATTCACTGGAATGTGATTTTGATCTAAATCTTTTACAGATGATTAATATACAAATTATCTAAGTTTTCCTAATTTTTCAGAATTTGTGGAGTTACAGAAGTATAGTTGGAGTGCAGATTACTACAGACTGTTCTGTTTTTGACAGATTCTGTTTTCAATGCATAGTTTGCTTGTTATCTTGTTTCTATGGCTTATATTGCTCAATATAAATTGTGAAAATAATAAGTTACAGTAGGAATTGTGTGAGAACAATTATGAATCTTGTCTCTGACAGTACCGAAGTGAATGATTTGTCTTTATCATACTAACCTATCTCACGAAAAATCCGTTAAGTTTTGTGTGATTGAAGTTTTCAAGTTTTGGGTGAGATATCGATATGAGGAGAATAAGGATTGAAAAGACCATAAGCTTGGGGATTCCAAGGCACCCCAAGGTGATATTCAAGTAAGATCCAAGCAACTAAACTTGCGGATGCCCCGGAAGGCATCCCCTCTTTCGTCTCCAACAATATCGGTAACCTTACTTGAGGCTATATTTTTATTCGTCACATGATATGAGTTTTGCTTGGAGCGTCATTTTATTTTGTTTTGATTTTCTTGCTTTTATTTAGAATAATGTTTTGCATCTTTTATTTCAATAAAAATGTCAAGTATAGCCTTTGCCATGCTTATTTTGCAAGTCTATATGTGGCTGTTTGAAAACAGAAAGTTGCACGCTAGTGCGTGAATTCTTGAAAAAAGTCAGAATGTGATAAAATGTTGAAATTTTTTTGCACAATAAGCTATGATAAATTTTGTACAGTATGGTATTTGTTCAGAATTTTTGGATTTAGGGAAGTATGAATTTTGTTTCATTCTTTACAGACTGTCCTATTTAGATAGATTGTTGTTATGTTTGCATATGTTTGCTTGTTTAATGATTCTATTTGAGGATAGGACTATTAAATATGCAGAGGCATTTAGTATGCAATGTCAAATAATAATTTTAGTGATTCGTTACAGTAGAGAATGATAAGGTTATTGCATTGATTTATACTAACTTATCTCACGAGTTCTTGTTGAGTTTTGTGTGGATGAAGTTTTCAAGAATTAGGGAAACCGTGATATGAGAGGAATTAAGGAGACACAAAAGCTCAAGATTGGGGATGCCCAAGGCATCCCAAGATAATATTTCAAGAAGTCTCAAGCATCTAAGCTTGGGGATGCCCCGATAGGCATCCCACCTTTCTGCATCAACAATTATCGGTTAGCCTCGGTTGAGCCTAAGTTTTTGCTTCTTCACATGATGTGTGTTATTCTTGGAATGTCATTTTATTTTGTTTAGCTTGCTGTTTTAATAAAATACTTAGATCTGAAAGTTTTTAAATAAGAGAGAGTCCTCAAATAGCTACCATTACTTAACTACTCGCTTGATCTTCACTTATATCTTTTTGGTGTAGTTTGTCATTTACTCTTGTGCTTCACTTATATTATTTTGAGAGTTGATAATAGTGATGTCAATTTGCACAAGCTATGAAATTGGTCCCAAAGTGATGGATATTCAAGAAGGATATAATAAAAACTTTCATGTAGATCATCGAATATGATAAGTTTGATTCCTTGAAACAGTTTTGCGATATGGAGATAGTAATATGTGAGCCATGTTGGTGAGTAGTTATGCTTTAGTAAGAATATTGGTGTTAAGGTTTGTGATTCCCTATGCAAGCATGAAATTCAATAGTTATGCAATGAAATTACATCCTACTTGTGGTGCAGTATTCGGTGTTAGTTATGCTCAATGCTCGTTTATGTGAATTTTTCGTTTCTTGGTTGGTTGCTTCTCAATCTATTTGCTAGCCTCCACTTGTACTAAGTAGAAATACTACTTGTGCATCCAGAATCCTTAAACCCAGTTTTACCATATGAGTCCACCATACCTACCTATATGCGGTATTTCCATGCCGTTCTAAGAAAATTTGTATGTGCCATCTCTAATTTTCAAAATAAATTCCCTTTTTGTATGCTCGTACCGCTCATGTAGCGGCAGTGGGTGGCCAATATTTTCCATGCTAGATGTGTTATTCTCAAGATGAGTGTTTATTCACTTGTCATTGCACGAGAGTGCGGCGGTAATAGGGATGCCCAGTCCCGAAATGAAAAATAAATTTACTTTATGTTGTCAAATAATAAATTCCTTGGAAAGTGTTGGTATGGAGGGCACCCGTGGATGCGGCTAGCCATGGAAAGTGAAAGAAATGGTGGAAAAAGGAATAAACTTTATTTTCTGTTTGGGAACCGCCTATGATATATCTAGCATGGAAAGTGTTGGGAATTACTCGGTCATTTTCATTGACGGGAAAAATATGCCTCTCAAAAAAAAAATTCTCTCAATTTAAGCTTTGAGCTCTGGCACCTCTACAAATCCCAACTTCCCTCTGCGAAGGGCATATCTATTTACTTTATGCAATTTTTATTTTTATTTGAGTCTCCATCTTCTCTTATAAAGCACCAACTAAGGGGCACTATGATCGTACTTGAGCATTGGATGTAGCTAATATACGAGTGTGCTTTGCGAATGGATCAATGATTGAGCATGATGGGCTAGGGATAACTTTCTTTAGTGTTGATATTTTGAAAGACATGGTTGCTTGTTGATATGCTTGAGTATTGATGTCTTCATGTCAAATTATAGACTATTGCTTTGAATCATTTAAGTCCAAATGTCCATGCTACAAAAGAAAGAGTATATGATGAATATGATAGGTAGCTTTCCAGAACAAAAATTCCGTTTTCAATTGCTACTTTATCATGATAAGTTTTATGAGAAAGAGTTGATGTTATGATGCTATTAAAAGTGATTGAAATTATCATTGATCAAACTTATGCACTTTGTTAGCATTCACACTTCATAAATTATTTCTTTTATCATTTACCTACTCGAGGACGAGTAGGAATTAAGCTTGGGGATGCTGATACGTATCCAACGTATCTATAATTTATGAAGTATTCATGCCATGTTTACAACAATTTTATATGGTTTTGGTATGATTTGCATGGAACTAACCCGAACTGACGCTGTTTTCAGCAGAACTACCGTGGTGTTATTTTTTATGCAGAAATGGAAGTTCTCCAAATGAGCTGAAACTTTTTGACGATTTTTTTTGGAACAAAAGAGACCCCCGAAGCTTCGTGGGAGGGCCAGAAGAGCCACGAGGAAGACACAACCCACCAAGGCGCGCCTGAGGGGCCCGAGGTGCCCCGGTGGGTTGTGCTCACCTCGAGGCCCATCTTCGCATGAAACCAACGCCAAAAAATCCTATAAATAGAGAAACCCCCAGAAGTAACCCTAGATCAGAAGTTCCGCCGCCGCAAGCCTCTGGAGCCACGAAAAACCAATCTAGACCCCGTTCCGGCACTCCACCGGAGGGGGAAATCATCACCGGTGGCCATCTTCATCATCCCGGCGGCGACCATGATGAGGAGAGAGTAGTCCACCCTCGGGGCTGAGGGTTTGTACCAGTAGCTATGTGTTTAATCTCTCTCTCTCTCTCTCGTGTTCTTGAGATGTCACGATCTTGATGTATCGCGGGCTTTGTTAATATAGTCGGATCATATGGTGTTTTCCCCTCTCTATCTTGTTGTGAATTGAGTTTTCCCTTTGAGATTTCGTTCTTATCGGATTGAATACTTTTATGGATTTGATAACACTTGATGTATGTCTTGCTATGAATACTCGTGGTGACAATGGGGTATCATATTGATTCACTTGATATGTGTTTTGGCACTCAACTCGCGGATTCCCGAGGTGACATTGGGGTAATCTATGCATAGAGGTTGATGCATGTTCTCGTCTTTGTTTCTCCGGTAGAAATCTTGGGGCACTCTTTGAAGTTCTTTGTGTTGGATTGAGTATTATGAATCTGAAATTGTTTGATGCATATCGTATAATCAACTCACGGATACTCGCGGTGACATTGGAGTATCTAGGTGACATTAGAGTTGGTTGATGTGTATCATATGGTGTTATTTTAGTACGAACTCTTGGATAGATCGATCGGAAAGAATAGCTTGGTGTTATTTTAGTACAAACTCTAGGATAGATTGATCGGAAAGAATAGTTTTGAGGTGGTTTCGTACCCTACAAACAATTTCTTCTTATGTTCTCTGCTAGATAGGAACTTTGGAGTGATTCTTCATCGCATGTTGAGGGATGGTTATATGATCCAATTATATTAGCATTGTTGAGAGATTGCACTAGCGAAAGTATAGACCCTAGGCCTCATTTTCAAGCATTGCAATACTGTTTGTGCTCCGTTTATCAATTGCTACCTTGCTGATTTTTATTGTTCCTATTATAAAAATCAATATCTACTATCATTACTACACTTGTATCACCATCTCTTCGCCGAACTAGTGCACCTATACAAATTACCATTGTATTTGGTGTGTTGGGGACACAAGAGACTTTTTGTTATTTGGTTGCAGGGTTGTTTGAGAGAGACCATCTTCATCCAACGCCTCCCACGGATTGATAAACCTTAGGTCATCCACTTGAGGGAAAATTGGTACTGTCCTACAAAACTCTGTGCTTGGAGGCCCAACACGAGTCTACAAGAACAAGTTGTGTAGTAGACATCACATACCACCTAGTTTCACATACCAACAAAAGAAAAAAATTCTTCTATGATTTAAGACATTATTTTTGGGATGACCCACATCTTTATAAAGAAGGAGTAGATGGTATTATTAGACGTTGTGTACCTGAGCATGAACATGAACAACTCCTACGGAAATGTCACTCTGAAGCTTATGGAGAGCATCACGCGGGAGATAGAACTGCTCACAAGGTATTGCAATCTGGTTTTTATTGGCCTACTCTCTTCAAGGATGCCCGTAAGTTTGTTTTATCTTGTGATGAATGTCAAAGAATTGGTAATATCGGTAAGCGTCAAGAAATGCCTATGAATTATTCACTTGCTGTTGAACCATTTGATGTTTGGGGTTTTGATTATATGGGACCTTTCCTTCCTCTAATGGGTATACACATATTTTGGTTGCTGTTGATTACGTTACTAAGTGGGTAGAACCTATTCCAACTAGTAGTGTTGATCATAACACTTCCATTAAAATGCTTAAAGAAGTTATTTTCCCGAGGTTTGGAGTCCCTAGATATTTAATGGCTGATGGTGGTTCACACTTTATTCATGGTGCTTTCCGCAAAATGCTTGCTAAATATGATGTTAACCATAGAATAATCTAGTGGTCAAGTTGAACTTAGCAATCTAGTGGTCAAGTTGAACTTAGCAATAGAGAAATAAAACTAATATTACAAAAAACTGTTAATAGGTCCCGAAAGAATTGGTCTAAGAAATTGGACGATGCACTTTGGGCCTACAGAACAGCATATAAAAATCCTATGGGTATGTCTCCTTACAAAATGGTTTATGGAAAAGCTTGTCATCTGCCTCTTGAGTTAGAACATAAAGCATATTGGGCAATTAAAGAACTCAACTATGATTTCAAACTTGCCGGTGAAAAGAGGTTATTTGATATTAGCTCACTAGATGAATGGAGAACCCAAGCCTATGAAAATGCCAAGTTATTTAAAGAAAAAGTTAAAAGATGGCATGACAAAAGAATCCAAAAGCGGGAATTCAAAGTTGGAGAATATGTTCTTTTGTACAACTCTCATTTCAGATTCTTTGCACAAAAACTTCTCGCTAAATGGGAAGGACCATATATCATCGAGGAGGTTTATCGCTCTGGAGCTATCAAAATAAATAATGCCGAAGGTACTAACCCGAAGGTGGTCAATGGGCAAAGAATTAAACACTATATCTTAGGTATGCCTATTAATGTCGAAAGTAATATTATTCAAACTATTACACCGGAGGAACACATAAAAGAAACCTTCCGGAACACTCCAGAATCCCTAAAAAGAGGAGGTACGTGATACGGTAAGTAAACGGACTCCGAAAAATCCGCAAAAATATTTTCTGTCAGTTTTGGAATATTTTAAAAATTAGGAAAATAAGAAACAACCAGGAAGGCACCCGAGGGGGGCACAAGACACCAGGGCGCGCCTGGGCCCCCTGGCGCGCCCAGGTGGGTTGTGCCCACCTTGGGAACCTTCCCGACTTCGTTTTCCTCCCATTTGCTTGTTTCCCAAGATAAAAAATCTTTATATACCCCCCGAACGTATTGACCACCGTATCACGGAGAAATCTTTTGTTCTTCTTTCTTGCTGTTTTCTGTCAGATCTGTTAAGCGCGTGACAACCTCTGCTTCCCTCTGTGAAGGGCCTATCTTTTACTTTTATGCATTTAGTTTTATGTATGAGTCAAAGTATCTTCCCCTATTCCTTTTTATTTTCTCTTTTTGCAAGCATCATGTGGTGAGAAAAGATCTAGGCACATATATCCAGTTGGATATGAGTAGGCATGAGTTATTATTGTTGACATCACCCCTGAGGTGAATACGTTGGGAGGCGAAACTATAAGCCCCTATCTTTCTATGTGTCCGGTTGAAACTTTTTGTTCATGGGTATGCTGTGAGTGTTAGCAATCATGGAAGATTAAATGATGGTTGAGTATGTGGACTTGCCTAAAGGCTCTGATATGTGACCCTTCCTGAAAATATGATGAATTGTAGTTGCAAAGTTGACTGAGAACATAGTTTGTTGGTTTTCAATAAGGTTTACGCTTTATACTTCAATGTTGTGATGAATTATTTCTTGTTCATGAGAAGTTATATGATAAAAGTTATTTGATAAAGTTTTATGTTAAAGTTCCTTGCTGTTATAATAATATGCATGATGCTTCTATGTCTGTATTTTGTTTTTATCGACACCTCTCTCTCTCTCTAAGCATGTGGACATGTTTTTCGATTTCGGTTTTTCGCTTGAGGGCAAACGAGGTCTAAGCTTGGGGGAGTTGATACGTCCATTTTGCATCATGTTTTCCTACTGTTATTTATAATGTTTTTATGCATAATAATGCTTTTGGGAGTAATTCTAATGCCTTTTCTCTCATAATATGCAAGGTTTACACAAAGAGGGAGAATACCGGCAGCTGGAATTCTGGACCTGAAAAAGCTACGTCAGAGTTACCTATTCTGCATATCTCCAATTGAGTTGAAAATTTACGGAGAATTGTTTTTGCAATATATGAAGAATATTGGAGCAAATAACTACCAGAGGGGGCCCACCAGGTGGGGCACAACCCACTTGGGCGCGCCAGGGAGCCCAGGCACACCCTGGTGGGTTGTGCCCTCCTCGGACCACCTCCGGTGCCCATCTTCTGGTATATAAGTCATTTTCACCTAGAAAAAATAAGGAGAGGACTTTCGGGATGAAGCGCCACCGTCTCGAGGCGGAACTTGGGCCGGAGCACTTTTGCCCTCCGGCGGAGTGATTCCGCCGGGGGAACTTCCCTCCCGGAGGGGGAAATCATCATCATCGTCATCACCAAAAACTCTCCCATCTTTGGGAGGGCAATCTCCATCAACATCTTCAACAGCACCATCTTCTCTCAAACCCTAGTTCATCTCTTGTGTTCAATCTTTGTACCGGAACCTTAGATTGGTACTTGTGGGTGATTAGTAGTGTTGATTACATCTTGTAGTTGATTACTATATGGTTTATTTGGTGGAAGATTATATGTTCAGATCCATTATGCTATTTAATACCCCTCTGATCTTGAGCATGATTATTATTTGTGAGTAGTTACTTTTGTTCTTGAGGTCACGGGAGAAATCATGTTGCAAGTAATCATGTGAACTTGATATGTGTTCGATATTTTGATGATATGTGTGTTGTGATTCCCTTAGTGGTGTCATGTGAACGTCGACTACATGGCACTTCACCATATTTGGGCCTAAGGGAATGCATTGTGGAGTAGTTATTAGATGATGGGTTGCTAGAGTGACAGAAGCTTAAACCCTAGTTTGTGCGCTACTTCGTAAGGGACTGGTTTGGATCCAAAAGTTTAATGCTATGGTTAGATTTTATCTTAATACTTTTCTCGTAGTTGCGGATGCTTGCGAGGGGGTTAATCATAAGTAGGAGGTTTGTTCAAGTAAGAATAGCACCTAAGCACCGGTCCACCCGCATATCAAATTATCAAAGTAGCGAACACGAATCAAACCAACATGATGAAAGTGATATGATGAAATTCCCGTGTACCCTCAAGAACACTTTGCTTATCATAAGAGACCATTTTGGCATGTCCTTTGCCACAAAAGGATTGGGCTACCTTGCTGCACTTTATTTACCGTTACCGTTACTTGCTCATTACCAATTATCTTACTATCAAACTACTTGTTACCGACTATTTCAGTGCTTGTAGAAAATACCTTGCTAAAAACCACTTGTCATTTCCTTCTGCTCCTCGTTGGGTTCCACACTCTTACTTATCGAAAGGACTACGATTGATCCCTTATACTTGTGGGTCATCAATGCTTTTGTGACTGGGCAGCGATCGGGCTGTCCGCCTGGATGTTTAGGGGTGTTTGAGGGGTCCGGTTGTAGATGCTCTAAATGGGCCAGCCACTAGAATGGTCTATTAATATATATATATATATATAGTTTTAAATTATGTTCATGCAGATTGACATATTGTTCTTGTATACTAAACAAATGTTCACACTGCACTTAGAAAATTCTCACAATCACAAAACTATTATGACACGAATGCCTACTCAAAGACTGTCATAAGAAAATGCTCGCACATTTTAAAATAATAAATCATGTATTTCAAAACAAACATTCACAACTTCAAAATATTTGTTCATTTGTTAGAAAATAAAGTGAAAAAGAAATAAAGAAAGTTTAAAGATTACAAATAAATAAATCAGATAAACAATAAATGTAAACCAATAAATGAAAGTGCAAAAAGAAAGAAAACAAAAATAGAAGAAATAGGGAAAGATAAAAAATAGAAAATATTTTTTGTTGTTGTCCTATGTTATGTGTGGAGACCCAGAACTTACATCTGTCCTTAGTCAATGCATGTGTTCAGATATGCAGGTGTTCTGGCAATGGTTGTAGGAAGCCCGAAGAATATGGTGTTTACTCTGCCCGGCAAGCAAACTACCGCTCAAGGACTAGTGTTTGCAAGCCCTGGAATCAGGGTCGGCCCTCGGATTTCAAAGGCCCCAGGGCGAACTCCACCAATGGGCCCGACAAAGGAAAAAAACTGATTCCATACATGAATGGATAAATTATTATAAAGTCATAGTGACTGATAAATGTTCATCAGAATCAAATATCTGATAATTCTTCTTGCTCGTGTTCCAATCCAAGTATCATAGAAGCTACAACGCGGAAAAAAACAGAAATAGCATCTATATTTTTAAGATTCTTGTGGTCACTAAAAATTTTGGTATTCTTTTCGACAAAGGGTGAATTTTATTGCCTCATAATGGAGCATCAAGAGGATACAAACATAATGAACACACACCTGGCCTCGTGCATAGTTAGGATACACACAACCAACACAAACACACACACTCAAAAACATGCCGGCAAATAGCAAAGTCATATAAAATCGAAGCTATGCTTGGGCGTGGAAAAAAATAAAACCCGAGAAATTTTCGGTGTTCTGATTGGCATCAACATCAGAACCATTTTCCTCAACTACGTTCTTAGTCTGATCAGTTGTTCTTTGCCATTGGTGATATATAATTTCTCATATTCCTCAACGCAAATTTATTCATAGCCCCCTTTGGAGATCCAATCAACTTCTCTACTCATTTCTTCTTGTGTCTTTTTTAACAACCAGATAGATGCTTTTTAGGAAAGATGATTATTATAATAAAAGGAAGAGAGGAGACCTGAACGCTGTAGCAAATTATCAAAACCAGGCTATCTGACAATCTGAATGACCGACTGACCCAGGCCTGGACCGACCGAGGCCGTCTAGCTCCTCCAAGAACAAATCGAGGGAACTGATAGTGTCACATGCTAATGAATGGATGCAGCTGCAAGTGACGTAAGAAGAAAGAAAAATCAGACACCGGATTGAGATTTTTAGATTGAGAACACAAAAAATTGAGTCGCCCAGTAGGGTCTCGTAAAGTTTTTACCTGTGAATTACCTGTTCATCTTGATCTCTCCCTAATTTCATGCCGACTTGATCGCTCCCATGCCTCCGTCTTCAACTTTCTGTGACCGTGCGTGATTAGGGAATTAGAGATTTTAGTAAAGGCGAGGCGATAGCCGACGGCCTCCGTGCATGATTCGCTCAAGAGAAAACAAAATGTCAACCTTCTGGACGTTACTTCTTCCCTGCGTGGCTTGGTGGTTGTGTGCTTGCTGGACACCTGGGCCGGCTGTGCTATACTAGATCATGGATGGACTATTTTTTCCCCTCTACTCTACTATATACATACTGTGTACCAAATATGGGCCCTATTTTGGCCGGGCCCCAGGCCATCGCCCGTCCTGCCCTGGGCCATCGCAGGCCATGCCTAGAATGAGAAAAATGGCAGCCCCAGCACTGCCCTCATTGAAGAAGTGAAGAATTTTTTTCTTCTAAAAAAAAGTGAAGAATTTTTTTGTCAGTGTAGTGGCCGCAAATTCCAAACATATTTGCTCGACGACTGGCACTGAGTTTGGATTCATCTATAGTCTACTCCCTGATAACTGCTTCCAGGCTGCTAATCGTATGTTTTTTGGGATTTTTTAGGCTAAACATGCTACACTTTATTGATGAAAAAACGAAACTGACATGAAATGGAAAGACCGATGTACCCATCCAAAACCGACATGTGAGTGGAAAGACCAATGCACCCATCCAAAACCGACATGCAAGTGGAAAGACCAATCTACCCATCCTGCAGCATGGTGGCCCTCGAACATGATTCATACTTTATGAACAACATTTGGATCAATTTACAAAAGAATTCAATTGATTTCAATTTGTGGTACAAATTATGTTCAAATAGAGATTGAGTATAAACATAATTGAATTTGGACTTGGAAAAGTCAATATTGGGCCTCAAACCTTTGGTTTATCTTTTGGGGCCCAAAATAAAAGTAAATCTTCAATTTGGAAGGATGCATCGGAAGGCATTATCAATTCAAACTGAATTCGTGAACCCAAGCCATGGCAATGCAAAATGACTGCCATGGCAGCATTTCTAAAACTTGTGCCATGGCAGCAGTTTCTGATGCTAATTCAATTCAAGTCAATCTTGATCCAAATTGGTTTTGAAAGTTTTCTTTTAACTTTTAGAACAAAAAGCAAAAGTAAATTTCAAATTCGAAATCCTGGATCACAAGGCATGATCAATTCAAATGACACTTTGAACTGGATTCCAAAACCTCTGCCATGGCAGAATTTTTTGAAACCTCAGCCATGATAGAAAAAATAATAAAAGTAAATCTTCAATTTGGAAGCATCGATCGGAAGGCATTATCAATTCAAATGACAATTTAAACTGGATTCGCAACCCAAGCCATGGCAATGTAAAATGGCTGCCATGGCAACATTTCTGAAACCTCTGTCATGGCAGCAAAAATTGTTGCCATGGATGCAGTTTCTGATGCTTTTTCAATTCAAGTCAATCTTGGTCTAAACTGGTCTCAAAGTTTCGGTTTAACTTTTAGAACAAAAGCAAAAGTAAATTTTCAATTTAGAATCCTAGATCATAAGGCATGATCAATTTAAATGACAATTTGAATTGGATTGCAAAACCTATGTTATGGCAATGCAAAATGACTAACATGGCAAAATTCTCTGAAACCTCTGCTATGAAAGGAAAAATAACTGCGATGGAAGCAGTTGTTGCTTTTATTTCAATTATATTTGAATTTGAATTTAAAATCTATAAATTATAGACTCAAATAGGATGGCACCTGGCCAAATTGAACAGAATGACACATAGCACGACGGGCACACCCAGATCTTGAGGCTCGACATGCAACGCTCAGACGCCGAGCTGGGCGCACACAAAGGGTTGGCTGGACGGGCACACCTGGCTTTCGAAACCGGGCATGCAACACTAGGACATTGATACTTCTCCAATGTATCTATAATTTATGAAGTATTCATGCCATGTTTACAACAATTTTATATGGTCTGGGTACAATTTTATATGATTTAAATGGAACTAACCCGGACTAACGCTGTTTTCAGCAGAACTTCCGTGGTGTTGTTTTTTGTGCAGAAATAAAAGTTCTCCAAATGCAACGAAACTTTTTGACGATTTTTTTGAAAGGAAAGAGACACTAGAAGCTTCGTGGGAGGGCCAGAAGAGCCACATGGGCCCCACAAGCCACATGGGCGCCCCCCCCCCCCCACCCGGGCGCATCCTGGTGTCTCGTGGGTTCCTTGTGGCCCATCTTAGCGTGAGACCGACGCCAAAAAAATTTATAAATAGATAAACCACCAGAAATAACACTAGAATTTTGACTCCGCCGCCGCAAACCTCTGTATCTTTGAAATACCATCTGGAGCCCTGTTTCGGCACCCTGCCGGAGGGGGAAATCATCACCGGAGGCCATCTTCATCATCTCAGCGGTCTCCATGATGAGGAGGGAGTAGTTCACCCTCGAGGCTAGGGGTATGTACAAGTAGCTATGTGTTTGATCTCTCTCTCGTGTTCTTCCTTTGGCATGATCTTGATGTACCGCGAGCTTTGTTAATATATTTGGATCATATGGTGTTTCTCCCTCTCTATCTTGTTGTGATGAATTGAGTTTTTACCTTTGAGGTTTCACTATTATCAGATTGAATACTTTTATGGATTTGAGAACAATTGATGTATGTCTTGCATGGGGACACCCGTGGTGACAATGTGGTGTTTTATTGATTCACTTGATGTATGTTTTGGCACTCAACTCGCGGATTCCCGAGGTGACGTTGCGGTAATCCATGTATAGGGGTTGATGCATGTTTTCGTCATACTTTCTCCGGTAGAAATCTTGGGACACTCTTTGAAGTTCTTTGTTTTGGATTGAATATTATGAATCTGAAGTTGTTTGATGCATATCGAATAATCAACTCACGGATACTTGTGGTGACATTGGAGTATCTAGGTGACATTAGAGTTGGTTGATGTGTGTCATATGGTGTTATTTTAGTACGAACTCTAGGGCTGTTTGTGACACTTATACGAATAGCTCAATAGATTGATCGGAAATGATAACTTTGAGATGGTTTCGTACCCTACAAACAATTTCATCTTATGTTCTCCGCTTGATAAGAATTTTAGAGTGATTCTTTGTCGCATGTTGAGGGATTGTTATATGATTCAATTATGTTAGCACTGTTGAGAGATTGCACTAGCGAAAGTATGAACCCTAGGCCTTGTTGTCAAGCATTGCAATACCGTTTGTGCTCCGTTTTATCACTTGCTACCTTGTTGTTTTTATATTTTTAGATTATAAAAACCTATATCTACTATCCATACTACACTTGTATCACCATCTCTTCGCCAAACTAGTGCACCTATATAATTTGCCATTGTATTGGGTGTGTTGGGGACACAAGAGATTTCTTGTATTCGATTGCAGGGTTGTTTGAGAGAGACCATCTTCATCCTACGCCTCCCACAGATTGATAAACCTTAGGTCATCCACTTGAGGGAAAATTGCTATTGTCCTACAAAACTCTACGTTTGGAGGCCCAACACGAGTCTACAAGAATAAGTTATGTAGTAGACATCAGACACCGAGCTGTGCACACGCATAGGGCCGGCTAGACGGCGCCTCGCTGGACGGGCACACCTGGCTCCCGAAGCCGGGTAAATACGCGGGCCCGGTTCACACGTGCAAAGCAGTCTGACAGAGGGGCCCATAGGCGGGTCAGGCTGACTCGTCATGTGCGGTGCACGACACACGGCCTGACTGGAGTGACCGAAGTGACCCGCCAGTGCGACGATGCTGACAGGCAGGCCCAACTCCTTCCTGGCCCTTGCAAGGTAAGGGCGCCGACATGCGGGCCCGACTGCAACTTCCCCCGTGGGGCAGTGCACGACAGAGCGCTCACGGGCGCGCCCGACGCCGCCCAATTACGTTGGCCTCAAGTGCGCTGGGCGGTCCACTCGTCATGGACCTACAAGCCGGGCCTGGATTGCCCAGCGCGCGTAATAGAGCGCGCTCGGCCTTACCCACGGGCGCGCCCGACGCCGACCAATGACGGTGGCCCCGGGCTGGCACGCTGTCCACCCGTCATGGACCGTCCAGCCGTGTTGCCCGGGTCCAAGTCGTCCAAGCAGATTTCAAACGGTCCAGAGCCGTCCCGAGAGGCTCTCGTCGCAAGCCACCCGACAACGGACAGCCAGAGGCTCGCTTCGCCTGCGGAGAGCCCAGGGACACAAATACTCCAACATCCTTTATCTATACCTACTAATAAAAGGATTAGTGCTTTTGTCTGTCCATCCTATAGTTACCCCTGAAAGTTGCCATGAATTACCCACTATGTCACCCATAGGTAAAAAAATGATTTGTTTTTTTTCACAAGTCACTGCACCGAATAGTATTTGTTGTCATCTATCCAACAAGCTTGAGTTTGCTCAATTCGGAGCTCATTTGTAGAAGTTATGGCAGTTCAGGTTTTATTGTATCCATCTATTTTGCTTGGCTTCTTAGTAGCACTCCCACGGTACTTCCGCTATCCAGTTTCGTGGCTACTACCGCTGCTTCTGGGGACTCGTCTTTTCGTGTTGGGTTGCGCGGCAGTGGAGCGGTAGTACCACCTGCCCACTTCCGCCTCATTCTGGACTCGTCGCGCTCTCAGCGGTGGTAGGGCGGCAGTGGGTGCACAGCACTACGGCTTATAAGCCATAGTACCGCTCTCATCAAGCGGTAGTACCGATGTTGCGGTGCTGCCACAATCCCCTGTTGCTGCCCGCCTCTCTAGGCCCCTGAGCTGCAACCCCAGCGGTAGTACCGCTGGGGCGAGCGGTAGTACCGCTCCGGCGGCACTACCGCCTCGTGGTTCCTCGCCATTGCATTGCTCTGTGGGTACTACCGTCCGAGCGGTAGTACCGCTTTCCGAAGCGGTAGTAACGCTTTCCGAAGCGGTATTACCGCTTATGTGCGGGCTGTGCACATAACGGTTGGATTTGGGGGTACCTATAAAAGGGAGTCTTCTTCCCGAATGAACCATATCTTTGAGCTTGTGTTCTTCCCCCATTGTTGACCTTCTTCGAGCTTGCTAACTCTCAGTCCCTCCAATGATTTTTGCTAGTTCTTGAGGGAAAAG